>CM058235.1:28238800-28838800 GCA_030180135.1 Orychophragmus violaceus
AGACTCAAAGGTCTCTATGTGATCTATAGGCTTCTCATGTGGGAGTCCACAGAAGAGGTGCTGTCCCACAAGCATATAGTATGAAGTCTTTAGCTCGAAGTCATTCCGTGGAAACGCAGGAGGAACAATCACAGAATTGTTAGCATAGAACTCATCAGGCCTGTTGTAATCAGAGAGTGTCCTCCTAGCAGGAGGCTCTGGTGCTCTAGGTGGCTCTTCAGCTCGTGGATTTCCTTGTCCATCTTGAGCCTTTCCATCAGGCTGAACAATCTGCCTCTGAGGCTCAGAAATGACATTTCCTTCGTCATCCAGTCTCTCTCCTAGCTCATTGCAGACATGGTTCTCTCTATCTCTCAGAAAACCTTCAACATCTCTAATTAAGATCACAGCAATTGGATTTGCCATCTTAACTGGTTTTTGAGCTTTCCTGTTCTCCCTCTCTAGCATTGCAAACTCCTCAAGTCCGAGATTCACAAGCTTCTTTTACGAATTACTCCTTGGTACACGCTCAGGCATAAACTGTCTCGCTCACGCAAGTGTGTCGATCGATGCAAGGAGAGCGTCGACAAGGAGAGCGTCGATCGATGCTAATCGCAGTCTGTGTCGATCGATGCTGAATTGGTGTCGATCGACGCAAGGCGATTCTGTGGAACCTGAAACGCAAGACAAAATATATAATAAAAATTAGTAAAATAAAAGAAACGAAAAACCTAGTTTAAATTCTAAACTCAAATCTATCGAAGACTCAAAAGAGTCCCTGGCAACGGCGCAAAAACTTGATTTTCTCAGAGTTTAATCCCTAGAGTTACACTGCAAGTGCGCAGACGTGACTAGTAGTATATAGGGGTAGAATCCTTAGAGACTCAAGAATCTTACGATAGATTATAGAGGGTCGAATTAAGCTAATCAGCAGTAAGAAAGCAGTAAACAATACAATAAAGTAAATCAATCGGTGTGTGATCAATAAGCGAAGCGTCAGGTCAAGGTAGTTCTCAGGAAATCAGGAACACAAGTTAATCTATCAATCAGGATCGAATTAAGAACTATTCTAGAACTAGAATCACAGAAGCATAAGAAACCAACTTTTGTTGCGAGTATTATCTATGTCTAGCAACCTAGCAAACCAACTTTCGCTGTGAATTCTAGAGATCCTAAACATGCATTAATATCAGGTTCTTTCGTTCACAATTTCCTTAAGCCAAATTTCTTTGCGAATAGTCAAATTGCTCATCTAGGTTCTTTCTAGTTAATTAACCAACTGTCGTTGCCTAACATCATATATATGGGTAGCCAATTCAGATTAAGCATTAAGAACAATCCTAGATGAATAATTAGAAAGTATGAATCCCTACATATTGATTAACCTATAATTACTTGAAATCCCTAATGAGAATCCCTAAACCTAACAGGTAAACTACTCAGACATGGCAGATGAAACAAAAGACATGATAAATAGAAAACCAAATATCATAAAAGAAGTAAAGAAACAGGGGTTCGAAATCTCTTCTCTGTCGAGTACAAGACCAGCCCCAAAATATCCCAATCTCTAATAGAATAAAAATTCGCCTAAACAATGGCTTAAAACCTTTAATATAATAGCTAAACACATTTTGGGCTTGTTTGTAATTATGAGAAACTTATGGGCCAAGCTGCAATTTCTAAGATCTTCATTAAACTCGCGAGATATATTTATCACGCTCTTGTGTCAATCGATGCTGAATGTGTGTCGATCGACACAAGCATCCAAAATCGTCTCTCATTTCTTGTTCTCGCGTGAACGCTCCAAACAGCTCCAGAATGCGTCATAATGTTCAAATGTTCTCCAAACGTACCTAGACCTGTAAAACATATAAAAGGACTCCAAAACATACTAAAAGACTCAATAACAAAGACTTATATCATGGTTAAAAGCCCTAAAACCCATGATATATCAAAATTCCAATCTTTTTATACGTTCCTCATTAATTAAAGCCTACTTTATGTGTCAGAATGCCTGCATCAACTCCTTTCAGGCACTTCACTAGTCAAATCGCAGTTTCTGTACTCTACCCAATACGAAGGATATAAAAACATTTCCCCTGATTCAAACCATTAAGTTTCACTCCTTTCAAACTGTCATTATCCTACTTTTTTACCTACTGATTATTATATACAAAAAACTTCTTTCGTACTCTCCACTTTATAAACATGGATACAGAACCAGCTCTTATCCACGATCCATTACCTTCTGTCTTGAATTATTCGGTTTACTTACTAAAACACTCTATTTATAAAGGTGCTATTGGACGTAATTAATAACTTTACAAGCCTTCAATTCATACTTTTAGCTACAAAGAAACATGTTGGATACCGTTTATTACTTAATTTCCCAGTAATCTCTCTGACAACGACCCTGTGTAATAATGTATCGTGTCTCCGAAGCTATCCCTACCATCCATTTGTAAACCTTACAAATTGACACACCAACGCCGTCTATTTTCTAACTATCAGATCGTTCCTTTACATTTTTCATTTTTTTAATTGCAATTAAACCTTTTCCAAATTTCCGCTTAGCCAATCATACAACAAATTTGAGTTATGTTTGTTAAATTAATAATGGAAATAAATAAATTTAAATGTCTCTCACTCATTAAAGGACTACTCCCCTGCTCTATATGGAGTGCCCCTATATATGTCAGTCAGGACACTTCATTAGTCAAATCACTTTTTATAGTTACCAACACGATACCATTTGTTAGTCAAACTTTCTAGTTTCACTCCGACTAATCTATCTATTTATCCGATTTATCTACATTATCTTTATATAAATGACTGACTATATCGGACCTCGTTCGATGTATCCATTGAATGTCCATTGTGCTTTTTAGACACACTATTAAGATGGATCTAAAACAGTGTTTTAAAAATCGGCCTAGGTGCCGCCTAGGCGGACGCCTAGGCGCTATAAAAACTAAACTGAGGCGATTAATCTATAATAGGTAATTAAAATCATTGGTCCGGTTCAGTCGGTACAAATCGGTAAAAATCGGCCAGCTCGGTTCAAATCGGCCAACTCGGTAGAAATCGGTCAACTAGGTAGAAATCGGTTAAAATCGGCCAATTCGGTTCAAATCGGCCAACTTGGTGTTATTAAAACGCTATCGTTTTAATAATAGAAAAACAAAATTAAAAAAAAAAGAAAAGAAATCGTTCGATTTCGTTAGGTTTTCTTTTTTCATATGCAACTATTCTTCTTCCTCTCTGCCTATGCGTCTCTTCTACCTCTCTGCCTTTGAGTCTCTATTCTTCTTCCATTCAATAGGTGCTTTGGATCTTGAGTCTGATGAAGAGCATGACATTATTAGGGATATTGAATTTGAAGATGATAGTGAGCACATGGTGAACATGGATTAGCTTGGGGAAGAAGAAATTGTTGTTTTTTAAGATTGTTGAATTTTTAGAATATGGTTTACCTTTTGCTTTTAACTTTGTTTTGGAATTGAATTATTTGGATTTTGGAATTATCTTTTTCATTGTTTGACATTTTATTTTTTTAAAAGTTATGTTTTATGAAATTATTACAAATATTTTAACATATAAATATATATATATATATATAATCATTAAAAATTCATTAACGCCTAGGCCCCGACTAGGCCCCGCCTAGGCGCTCTAGGCAATAGGCCCGTCCTAACGCCTAAGTACCGCCTAGCGATTTTTTGAACACTGATCTAAAACATCATCCTATCCACTATAACTTTAACGTTTCGGTTTACCTACTGTCCTCCCTAACTACAATTATTTAAAAAGCTATCTAATAAAATAACCACAAAACAATATTCACTATATATTATGCCCTTATATTTTCAAATGTTGGATACAATTTAACGTATCCATTACTTGTACTTATCCTTCCCTGCCATTTAACGTATACAGTTTAACCCACACGACAAGGATCTGTTTGTCATTCTTGTTCTAACCACACTTGTAATACATTTTTATCCAACTAATTTACATTTTTTCTACATGTTCACCCTACTGATTATATCATGTCACTTGGTTCGACGCCTCCATTAACTATCCATGATCTCTTTGAACACGCTATGTCATTAGTATTTTTTATATAAACTCATGGATACTCATCAGATACATTAAAATATATTACATGGATACTATCTACGACATCTTCCTAATTTTAATGGATAGGAAATAGAAGTAACAGTCTTCGCACCTATCGCCACTATTCTCACCCATCATCGTGTGAACCCACCAACAGTCATCCAAATCGCTGCAGCACCAAGAATCACGTCAACTGTCAACTTTTTTTGGCCGAACTGCACGACGTGGTACACCAGCATGTCACCAATAGCTATTGCCTCATCATACGATCGTTTAGATCTGAAAACCTTATACTCGGCGTTGCAGACTCTCCCTGCGCACCAGTTAAGAATAATATACATTAGCTCGGCATGCGGGTACACATCTCTCACTTCATGTAATAGCGATAGCTGTCTCAAGATCGCTCAAATTGAATGCAGTGCATAGGCTTTCGGTGTACATCGCATACGTATTTTTGTGCTCTACGCACTTCCTGTGGAATTTGTAATACCACGAATATTGTTCGTCTGAAAACCAAGTGAAGTCATACCGCATGTCCAGTCGGACTCTTGAATACACCTCTGGTGAACATACCGCAGTGACGCCCTCAGGGCCCGTCTTAAGTAGATTCGCACACGCATCAACGCCATTTTCAGTGACCCTAGCTGCGATCTCGGCCAGTAGCGAACTTGGTAACCACATTAGCCAAACTTATTGTTTCCCTCTGATTATGCCTAGCTATGGATTTGTTATTTTTTTCTCTCGCACCCAAATTTTTAGCCCCCCCCCCCCCCAAAATTGTTTTTATTTTTGGGTTATGGCGCGTGACCCCCAACAGAAGCATTGGACGTCGCTTCAAAACTCTACACCTTTTCCAGTCAGTAGACGTTCTTTCTCTTTAGTAAACTCTACCTCTGGCGATTTGACTAATTCTTCTAACAGGCTGTCTACTACATACTACCTTTAGCTTAATCTCCTATACATTGCTTAACAACTTTAAGCTTTAACATATCATATTATTGGCGGGGAGAATGTTTGAACCAAATTTGTTATTACGTTTTAACAGGTGGATGGCTCATTCTCTATTTTACTATCTGTATATTAGACAAATACCATCCTAACTTTTCCAATCTATCCATTCAAATATTACTTGTTAAATGGAATGACAATAGGCAATTTTCTACACATTTAATTCAACTCTCTTTTTATAAGTAGTCTACCCGCAGAAGAAGATAACCACTTAACCAGCTCCCTTTCCCAGTCTGTTATTCCCCCCCCCCCCCCCACAATATGAGTGATGCAGGTGACAAAATTTGCTACAAATGGGGACAGCCTGTCTCTGGCATAAGGTTAGTTGTTCAAACCACTCAGGCATTAGGTATTCCTAAGAGCTGCCATTGCAACTCTTCCTTGTTCATAACAACCTCGACATCAGATGACAGTAAAGGAAGGTGCTTCTATATATGTCCTTACGAAATTTCTGATGTATATTTCTTAATTAAATCTCATCGTACCCATGAATTTCTATATCTTTATTTTTTTACCATTTTTAACGAGTCCCTTCGGATTCGTAGGGTCCGGCTCAGGGATGTGGATTTAAAAAGTGGTGGGAGGACGCGATTACTGAGGAAATTGAGAAGCTGAAGCGTGAGGCTCGCCTGAAAGAAGAAACAAACAAGTCTCAAATTTCAGGATTAATTGATAGGTCGACTTTCTGCTTTCGAAGATTGGAGACCTTGAAACAAAATAAGTAGATATGCGTCATTTGCTGTATTGAACTGGTTAAGTTAGCCAAACAGTCAAAAATTCTTCCCCATATAGATATAAGTCTATCCATGCTTTGTTCCCTGCTAAGTATCCATCTACAAATATAACAGATTGGAGTATTATCTTTAACACTAAACTATTCAATTGCATACACACTACCAGAAACGCGTAACAATATATTTTCAACGACAACTAGTATTTCTAAATTGCTATATGAATATCGGCAAATACCTTTTTCACCAAGTATCCACCTAACACAATAATAGATGTGTAGTTCTTCATCTCAAACTTAGTTTAGTATCGATTAATGTTTATTGCAATTCAAAATGACCATCTATGGTTAGATAATTGCCTTTTATCCATAGATGTTACTCGACCTAAGGCCAATTTTACAGTCCCCAACAATATAATATTATCCACTTCACGCTATCCACAGTACATTCTTAAGGAGTCTACTATCCATTTTCTACACTCCATAACTATCCATCAGATAACTAGCTTATACATTTCATTGGCTTCTTCCATATCTATTACCGTTGTCGCTATCCATCATTCGATATATTTAACAATCATACATATACATTATATAACCAATATAATATAATTAATTTAATCTGCAATTTTACAAGTTTTGCTAACAAACACATGTTATTTTTCCAAAGCTGCAATACAAAATGGATACTTCGTCCAATCAAGTTCGTACCATTTATGGATATGTGTTTGTGTTGAGAAATGCATATTTTTATTGAACTGCATTTACTTTCAGATAGGAAATTTAAACGTTGCTCCCTTTCGGCATCTATAAATAATATATGTCTACGTATTCTCTCTGTCCACACACACAATACAAATCAATCAGAATGAGTAGTCTTAACCTTCTAGACCTTCCGGTGGAAGTAAGAAGAATAATCCTTGCGAAGAATGCGAGTGATAATGTTCGTGAACACTTCAAAGTCCGACCTGTTTGCAGACACCAATCACGTGGATACTCAATCTCGAATTAACCTTATCCAGGAGGGCCCTTCAGAAGGATACCAAAGAGGCATCACCCTTTTGTACGATGCCTGATTGGACATATCCACTCGGTTTCTGAAGGCCATCTCCGACTTCATGTACACATACGATGGAAGATTAGAAGCTTTTCAATAGATTAAAGATTCTACCATCGCTGGCTGCAAACCTGCTGTGTATTGCTACGAAGTAATCCAGCGATATATTTCCCCATCCTTTGACTCAGGTTCGACCATTCCATTCCTTTCCCGTTTTTCTATACGTGCTCTTAGGAGGCATGTGAGGAAATTCGAACGCTACTCCTGGCCTATCGAAATCGCTGTGGATCTCGCGCATATAAGAGATGAGGCTGATGCGGGAAGTTTAAGGTCATGACCTTGATCTGTTTATAGATATTTGTTTAGCATCACCCACGAGAATATCAAAGGTCACGGCATGTGCAATGCTTGCTTTTGGACTATCGAGACAAATGTCTTCTTCCAAATCATACCCCAGACTTTCCTTGAATGGCCTGAGCTAGAATATATTCCACTCAACGGCGGTTGGGGTGATGATATAGAGCAAAACGCTGGTGGTTGGGGTCAAAACGATGAAGGTGGTTGGGGTCAGGGGGCAGTCCAAAATGGCGGAGAGGAAAACGCAGGCGGCTGGGGAGACGGTGGCGGTTGGGGCAATGTTGCAGTGTAAAACGCTGGTGTTTATGTCGTTTGGTGTCGCGTAAATATTGCGATTAATAATTTTTGGCTAAGTATGTTTAATATTTTTTCGGACTATCATTTTCTTTTTTGTTATCTTATCCATCAATAGCTTAAGGTATCAATCGAATATAAATTTAAACCTATCCACTATCTACTCTAATTTATCGATTCCTTTTTATCCTATAAAATCTACCATTAGTAAATAGTTGAACTTTATTAACAAAAAATAGAACTTCAATTCCCTCCACACCACTTCTCGAGACCCGGACTCCTCGAAACCCTATTCCTGTTTGCCGTCAAATCATTCTTACGACTCCCAAAGCGTCATTATGCACGAGAACAAATTTATTTTTAAAATATTTATTTAATCAACGGATACTTATATTAAAATCCTCTCACATGCGTTGTTGTAATAAACTATCCACAGAAGGTGTCGTGTCGATTTAACTTTCATAATTTACTTTCCCGCTATAACCATTTGTTTTTATACAAACAAAACATAAATAAAAACATTTTCCCGCCAAAACGTAATAATCGTGTTTTCCGTCGAAACCACAAAATCGTATTCTCTCGTTAAAACCGTAAAATCATGTTTTCTGCCAAAACCATAAAATAGTGTTTTCTGCTAAAGCCGCAAAAATCATATTTTTCCTTAAAACCGCAATTTCATATTTTCCCGCCAAATCTATAATATTGCGTTTTCCTGTCAATATAATAATAATAATTTAAAAATTAATTAGTTGTAAATATATCTTAGATTAGTATTTAAAATAATATAGTTAAGATTAAAACTAAAAATTTAATTAGTTTAAAGTAGGATAGTTTAGTCATTTTCTTATTAAACTCATCTAGATGAAATTGAAGTTTAAAAAAAAACAAGCAAACAAACACATGTTCATCTAAATGATCTATCCAAATGAACATCGAAAAAACATCTAAAAAACAACGAACATTCAGATGGATCATTTGGATGGATCATTCAAATGAACCATCTGGATGGATATGTCAAATGATCCAACGAACAGCCCCCTACTCTAATTTATCGATTCCTTTTTATCCTATAAAATCTACCATTAGTAAATAGTTGAACTTTATTAACAAAAAAATAGAACTTCAATTCCCTCCACACCACTTCTCGAGACCCGGACTCCTCGAAACCCTATTCATGTTTGCCGTCAAATCATTCTTACGACTTCCAAAGCGTCATTATGCACGAGAACAAATTTATTTTTAAATATTTATTTAATCAACAGATACTTATATTAAAATCCTCTCACATGCGTTGTTGTAATAAACTATCCACAGAAGGTGTCGTGTCGATTTAACTTTCATATTTACTTTCGCTATCCATTTGTTTTTATACAAACAAACATAAATAAAAACATATTCCAACGTAATAATCAAAACCCTCGAAACCACAAACCTTATATCCGTCAGATATTTTTTACCAGTCCCAAGGAAGGCGATCATTATGGACAATCAATAACAGGGATAACACATAAATTAATTAATCCTTTAATAAAACAAAAACTCACATTGCGTAAACTGACTTCCCATTCGTGGATAGTTTTACTGTTAGTATCCATTTTACCTATCCATCTGTTTTTGTCCTCCATTTATATGCCGTCCATTGTGCCATTTATTAACCATGTTATCTTATTTTGCCATCCATTAGTTTTTCTAAGAGATAACTATATCAACGTTACAAAGGCTAGAACATGCATCCACTGTCCATTTGCACCATGCTAATAAAATTGACGGGCCTTTTGTTTTTACAAGTACGCAAAAACAACTTTTTATTATTTTCCCTCTTAATACCAAAATCTCAGTATACTGTCCAATAGTATACACAAAAAAAAAATCGATATTTTTAGGCCACCTTTCTCGAGGCACTTTATCAGGTTCATATCTGTCACAGACTAGCCAGACAGCTTTATATGTGACATATCTGCTCCCATCTAATCCATCACTTTAACATATACTTACTACCGTCACTCTGAAGAGTCGAATTAATATTTCTAATGGATTTTTACTAATTTACTATTTATTACTATACGTATGATTTATCATTCCTAGTCGATCGTCAAGTGATACATTGAATTATATTGCTGTCCTAATGTACATATGTTCTAAGTAGGCAAAACCAACCCATAAAATTACCCAATATAACAAAAACTGGCATCTATCCATAGCCTAACTTCAATTTACCTATCCACTCCCTAATAAAGATACACACCTATCAAATTAATATCCCTAATGTCCATATATTATAAGTTCCCAAAACCAACCCATACAATTTTCCAGTATAACAAAAAAACAGTAATATACACCTAACTTCAATTTACCTATCCACCCCCTAATAGAGATGTACACCTATCAAAGTAGTATGCCATATAATTGAACCCAAATAGTCATAGTTCGAAAAGACAAACAGTTTTTCATGTCTCAAAGACCTAAACACACAAACCATAAAACACACAAATCATACTGAATAGTTAAAAGTTCATTTGAAAATTTTCAGGACTATCCACTTCTTATAAATGTCCATCGCATACTCCTGTCGAAACTGGTCCACGAAATCATCTGTCATCGCCTCCATTCCATGTGATCTGGCTAGGGCATACAGCTCAAGAAACTTCATAGAAACAGGTCCGCAATCGTCCACTCGATCATTCGTGTACACCGTCTCGAAGCGACTCAATGAATAAGGCGGTAAACTCCCTTTCAGCTCATGTTTACTCGCCTTGCTTGGTTCCCTTGGCTTCATACAATTAGTATCGGGCTCCGGCTTGAAAAAGGCTTCCACAATGTAAGGCAACATTTGTAGAATTGGTGCAAGATTTTTAGCAGCTTTGGTGCCCCGGTTATGGATTGGCAACGGGTCTAGTAGCTCGACAGACCGAAATTCAATGTTAATAACAACTCCGACCCATATACCATATATGTTAACAAAATATGGCCAGATATACAACAAATTAACACCATACTAACCGTTGTGTTGAAACATTTCTTCAGCTCTGTGATTTCAAACAAGAATTTGTTATCTATGTCCACTTCCCCCATATATCAAGTTCTTCAGCTTGTATTGCCTACAAATTATGTGAAAATTACTGTACATCTAACATATTTAACTTTTCTATAAGGACAGTTATTTCTTACCTCGTAGGACAGAGTTTCATCGTTTCCTGCCAGGCGTTCTTATGCTCAATAAACATATCTTCGCTTTCCCTTAACTCTGAAAATACCCGAGCAAGCTCAACCTCGTCATTCGTTGGAGTAGGTTTAACACGCTTTGGTGGAGGAGAAGACTCGCTTAGATCCACCGGTTTTTCAGTGCTAGCAACCAATACTTTCATTGAGCCACGCTTCTTTTTACGTTCGTTGTTCTTCTTGTTAGCTTTCTTCCTCGTTTCCTTAACTTCACCTAGGACTACGTCTACTGTTTCCTAGCAAACACATTAAATAGGTCCTATAAACTGTCGAACACCTATTCAAAAAAAAATATTAAACTACCTTGGATTGTTTCTTGGCCGTTACTTCCTCCTGTCCATCTCCCTCTTTATCCTGATTTAAGGAAGTATCCAGTTTGCTTTCCATGGGTATGTCATCAGTCTTTACTTCATATGGAACCTCGGAGTCACTATGGCCATTATTAGTACAAAATACATAACTCGCTCATGTCAACAATAACAGCTCACAAAAAAATTAAATTTTCAATTCAATTACCGCAGATTGTTTCTCTTCAGAAAAAGACATCTGTCCATCTACCAATTCAGCCTGAACGCAGCAGCTATCCATTTTGCTTTCTATGGATACGCCATCTTGATTTCCTTCAACAGGATGTCCGGTATCACTCTGGCCAAAAAGTATACAAATAATTAGTTATTTCCAAATTAATGACTTATATACATCAGGCTTTCCTTCACTTGGTGTCCCATCATTTACCGTCATTTGTTTTTGAGCAGGCAAAGCCATCGCTCCATCTGTTTTTTTTGGCTCGTCGGAGGCAGTATCCATTTGGCTTTCTAAGGATAAACCATCAATCTTTGCTTCACACGGAATCTGGGTGTTACCCTGCCCAAAAAAGAATCAAATAATTTGGACTTATCAACTTAAACCATATATTTACCAAATATAGCAAAGAAGATAATCCACCAGTTACTCAAAAGAATTCAAATGTATCCAAAAATAACTTGATGCTGAGGATCCACTTCACTCTCTTTGGTAGTACACACTTGACTCTCCGTGGATAGTTTCTTGGCAGTTACTTCCTCCTGTCCATTTCCCTCTTTATCCTGATTTAAATAAGTATCCAGTTTGCATTCCATGGGTATGTCACCAGTCTTTACTTCACATGGACCCTCGGAGTCACTTTGGCCATTATTAGTACAAAATATATAACTCGCTCATGTCCACAATAATAGCTCACAAAAAATTGTTTTACCAATTCAAATTACCGTGGATTGTTTCTCTTCAGACAAAGACATATGTCCATCTACCAATACAGCTTGATCGCAGCAGCTGTCCAATTTTCTTTCTATGGATACACCATCTTTATTTCCTTCAAAACGATGCCCGGTATCACTCTGGCCAAAATGTATACAAATAATTAGTTATTTCCAAATTAATAACTTACGTACATCCGGCTTTCCTTCACTTGGTCTCCCATCCTTTACCGTTGTTTGTTTTTCAGCAGGCAAAGCCATCGCTCCATCTATTTTTTTAGGCTCGTCGGAGGCAGTATCCATTTGGCTTTCTATGGATAAACCGTCCATCTTTGCTTCACACGGAATCTAGGTATTACCCTGTCTAAAATGGATACAAATAATTTGGACTTATCTACTTAAACCTTATATTTACCAAATTGAGAAAAGAGGATAATACACCAATTACTCAAAAGCATTCAAATGTATCCATAAATAACCTAATGCTGAGGATCCATTTCACTCTCTTTGGTAGTACACACTTGACTCTTCGTGGATAGTTCGTCGGATTTTTCTCGCACGGAGTGCAGCTTTAGTTTGGCCATGGTAGATCCCAACAATTAGTATTCATTTATTAACGCGTTAACACCAAGGAGAGGGCAAACATTATGAAAAATCAGTCAAATAGGATAACTAAAGTGAACCTAAACCCCCGAAAAAACAAACTATCAAATGTATCAGCAGATCACCTGGTTCAATGGATGCAAAACCACACTGTTTACTACTGCCTCCTTTCCAAGTGTTTCTAGGCTTTCAGCTGCATACATAAAATCTTTCGACTGCTCTTGATCCTCCTCATATGTGGTCAAACTCACATGCTTCTTGTCCTTACCAACAATTGATTCATCCCTTGTTATACAAGGATCAGTCGTGTCAGCCAGCTGAGTACAAAATTTGCCAATGTTAAATTCAGATCCCAGATTTTCTTGATCGAACAAAGTTTCATCAACATAGTTGTTAACTTGAGATATAATAGAATTCACATTATTCCAAATTGTGTCCTCGTTGGTGGCAGAACTTCCAAAAGTTTGATCACCAAGTCCAGTATTAAGATTCTCATGCACTCCAGAATTAGATTTTTCCTTCTTCGCCTTTTTAGTTGCACCTAAGAAAGCTTTCTTCATTCCTGTCAAAGTGTACTTCTGAGTGGGGCTGTTTAGACGTTTACTTACACGCAACCTACAATCCTTGGTCGTCAATTGTCGCTTCAACCACGTTACGTCCTTTCTCAAATATTTAATTGAATCCTCTACCCAACTCTTGAACTTGTCATTAACAACAGAGTCGGCCTCACTGCTGGCCCCATCTTCAATTGCAATAAACGCCTTTCTCTTTTTCTTGTTTTCCACAAAAGGCTTGGGGACGTGTTCAATAACCTCCTGAGAAGAATCACCACCAGGCCACTCAACCTTCTTAAACTCGTGATGACTATCCACGAGGCTTTCAAGATAAACAACCTTCTTATCTTTTATCTCGTCTATCCATTCCCCCCAACCTTATCCTAATGGCCTTACTTGAGGTTTTAAATAAGGAACCACTTTTACATGTACATAGTAAAATAGCACATCTAAATGGATAAAGAGATTCGTATAAGTATGGACGATACAAATATACACATACCTCTGGTCCAACTCGATGTCTAGTACAGTCTCACTGCTAATCCAGTTGTTTTTCGGGATGCTTTTGAAAGAACTATCCATGAAATTTATATCTGATTCATGGTCAGGCATTCTCTCCAAGAATCCTGGAATACAACGAAAAACTATGAGTTGAAATGCAAGCGGGAATCCATACACGACCTTCGTTTGCTGTTGCAGCTGCGTTCTAAATGTTTTAACAGGATCCTCCCCAAGTTTACCAGTTCTCGGGCCAGGTTTCATTGAATTAATTATTTTAAGAAAAGAATCTCTTCCCCATGGATAGCTCAGAAAGAAATCCACATCGCTAAGCATCTCAACAAATTCCGGCATTGCCTTTGCAACCTGGTTGCTACTAATAAGCACTCCATCAACAATACATATCAGCGCAAGTTTCAGCCTTTTAAAACCATCCAGGTTTGTATCATCAAACATTTTAAGTATGTATGTAATCTTAACACCCTGGTCCCCCTTTTTCCTACTCTTACTCATATTGCCAAATAAGCCTTCCCACTCAGAAGTGCTTCTCGCCAGCACCATACTCTTCTCATTTATGTCTTCTGGTTCAGGGAACTCACAACAAGTCTAGCATGTTATCAATCCAAACTCTTCTAATGAGAATCACAGAGGTTGCCCCGCAAAAACCGAAGTCAACACATATCTCTTTTTCGTAATTAGTTGCCTCGCCAGTAGCACATGAATCATTTTCCCATAAATTGAACACTGTTTCACTGACAGCTTAAACAAATCTCCAAAACTAGAATCTCAAATTATCTCCCACTCTGGCGTATCCTTAATTTTCTGCCACACTCTGTTTAGTATCTCCGGTTTGGAGTATATATTCAGTCGACCATCTGGATATCGATATGTCTTGTACAATCTACTCGGTAGGGTTTTGTCTACCATCTTCTGCAAAATAAACATCTATTGAATAATTTTTCGATTGGAAATCACTACAACACAATATTAGAGTACTGCAATCTTACCTTATTAGTAATGAACGAGGATCAAAAACCCTAACGAATGTTGATTATGCTCTTCGCCGGTCTAAAATGGAGGAGAGATAGATGATCGAGAGAGACGATGGAAGTTTCTGTATTTTTTTCAGATCTAAAATTAATTAACTCTTACCCATCATAAAAAATTAACCAACCATAGAATATCTAATTAGCAGGATAAGTAATTGGTCAGTTCATTTAATCTATGGATTTTCTTGTCTTTTCAATCCCTCTCTTATTAACAAAAGATTTAAAACTGCACAAAGATTTCTAAAAATACAAAATTGTAATGAAAAGATAAAAAGAGACAGCGGATGCAATACACCCTCCACTCATTAGAGAGTTTTGAAAAGTATTTGCGATGTTTTTTTAGAAGGAGAGTTTTGGGGTACAAGTGACGTGGAGAATCTCTCTCTCACTCATTGTCTTTTTCTAATATTTTATTTATATAATAAGGTGATGACAAAAATATAGTGTATAATAAAGATTTTAGGATGATTTTTCTTTTTCCAATTTCTTTCAATTATAATATTTGACCGAACTTTTACTAGATATGAGACAAAAGTTAATAACACCCGCTGTATTTTTTAATTTTATAATAAAAATATATCAAACGGATTCTAAACTATTTAAATCTGACAAAAAAATATTTTAATAAGTTTGTCAAAACAAACCCAAGCTAATAGTTATTTTCTTAAAAAAAATCTGAACTTACAGTTAACTTTATCAATTTGGAATACCGTTAAAAAAGTTAACAAAAGAAAATAACGTCGTTAACTCAGCCGTTTTTTTAATGATAAAACTAAAACCCAGCACCCAGCTGGGTTCGAACCTAAGACTTGTGAGCAAAGTATGAGATATGTAATCATTGAACCATTTGATAATAAATTGTTTATGATTACAATTACAAACAATTATATGAAGTTCTCTTCTTTCCTTATTCCTAATAAATCTCAAATTAATTTTTAACTTAGAACTCTACAATAAAGATTCTTGATATAAAATTTATGTATAACAAACATATTTACTAATATTTTACAACCATATATATTATAGAAATTATCTAATATTTTAAATTTTTAATAATTGTGTATATATATATATCTACTAAATATAATAAAAACAATAATTTAAATCAATATTAAAAATTAAAAACAAATATTAATATAATAAAAACTAATTTATTAAAAATAGTCTAGTTCAGTAAAAACTTAAAAACTTTTCATAATTAATATATGTTATTGAGATGTTAATTATGAGTTTTTTAATTATGAAATGTTTTTAAGTTTTTACTGAACTAAACTATTTTTAATAAAATTATTTTTATTATATTAATATTTGTTTAATTTTAATATTGATTTAAATTATTGTTTTTATTATATATATAATTCTGTTAATAAAAAATTAAAATATCAGATAATTTCTATAATATATATGAATGTAAGATATTAGTAAATATGTTTGTTATACAAATTTTATATCATGAATTTTTATCGTAGGGTTCTAAGTTACAAATCAATTTGAAAATTATTATGAATAAGGAAAAAAGAGAACTTAAGATAAATTATTGTAATCATAAACAACTTATTATCAAATGGCTCAATGGTTACATGTCTCATATTTAGCTCACAAAGTCTCAGGTTCGAACCTAGCTGGGGGCTGGGTTTAAATTTTCTTATTAAACAAAACGACGTCGTTTTGAATGGATCCAAAATAAAGTCGTATCTGATTAACGGACCAATAAATGGATGGGTTAATGATGTTGAATCCTTCTGTTGATTTTTTAACGATGTTCCGAATTGGTAAGGTCAACCGTAAGTTCATGATTTTTTGGGGAAATCAACAATTAGTTTGAGTTTGTTTTGGCAAACTTCTTAGTCGGAGAATTTTTTGCCATATCTAAATAGTTCAAATTTTGTTTGCCATTTTTCCTATTTTATAATAGAAAATATGTATCTTCTTATATTTACTTCTATTTTATATTTTTTCCACATAAGAAGATTTTTATATTCTTACTCAACAAACCAAATAAAGTTATTATATATTTAGCGTATTCAGTTATTTTGACGATTTAACTAGTTTTAAAACTTTTAAAAGGTATAATTATTTTTGGTTTTTTATTGTGATTTATTATTTCGAACTAGGAATAGAATATAATATACATGTTTGAAAAGAGAGATGAACATTTCATACCCACCGGTAAGCTAACCTTAGCGAGTTTTGAAAAGTATTTGCGATGTTCATTGTTTTCTCAAGATGAGAGTTTTGGGCTAGAAGTGACGTAGGGAAACTCTTTCTCTCTCTCCCAATGTTTTTTCTGATTTTTTTTAGGGAAATTATAAGTTATATTATTTTTGGATCACTAAATTAAATCCATAAAAAAATTGATTTTTGAAACAAGTAAAAATAATATTTACTCCATTTCTATAATTCATCGATAACATCTTCACTTTTTGCAAAATCTGACGTATTTGAAATTGCTTCAGATTAATGGCTCACTATAAAATTTAAATATTCAAAACTATCGACCATATGCACTTCGATGCGACTGCATCGAGCAGCTAAATATCGGACAAGGCGTGTCCGAGATTCTCCTCATTGGCAGTGCATTCAAAAGACAGTGTATACCATCAGACATGAAGCAATTTCTATCGAGCTATGAAGCTCGATGTGATTCTATCGAGCGCATATCATTGACCATCACCAGCTCGATATTCTGCCCTAAATGCGAAGAACCAAAAGACCGTGTGTACCATCGACCCTGCATCGGATTTCTATCGGTCTTGAAGGCTCGATATCTCTCTATTGAACGTAACATATCGGGCAGTGAAGGTCGGTATTCTCCCTTCGAACCCAATTGAACCGGGTCAACACCTGGTTTGTCCCGGGTTGACCCGGTTTCGAACATTATTCATTTATAAGCCAAAAATCCTCATTTTACACTCTTAAGCTTGTTTTTCTCTAAGTCTTTTGCTCTTGGTATTTTTGTAAACAAGTTTCAATTTTTCCTTAATCTAAGTTATATTTGTCTTTGATTTCTTCTCTCTTTCCTTTTATCTTCCATTAATCATTGAACTTAACATGATTCACATAGATTTTGTTAGGTTTAACATGATTAGTGAGTAGTTTCATTTGAGACTTATGGGTTAGGTAGATTAGGGTGATTTAGGGTGATTCATGGATGTTTAGTGCTAGATTACTATTGATCCTACCTATCTAGATGTACTTAAGGCTAGGTTAACCTTGATCAAGTTGGCTTAGATGTATTGGCTTTTATTGCTCACAATTGTTTGATGGAATGCTAGATTGAATCTTCATAGGAATTTACATGTTTTAGCTCATTAAAGTGAATGTATAAAGTGTTTATTATCTTAAGAGAACTTGAGATTAATGCTTGCTTAGCATTTATTCACAAATGAGAATTTGATCTTGACTAAGGATTAGGCAAAGTAATTAGTACCAAGAGATTGGATTAATTGATTGATTAGTGTTCTTTGCTTAAGATTAGCATATGTGATTATTGTTTTAAATCTATAATAGCTCTAGATCACTCTTCTCATTGACCTACACCCATTGGCCTTGCTTTTAGTATTGATATTAAGTGTTTGATCATCTGCTATTTGTCTGTTTAATCATCTGTTTTATGTCTGTTAACTTGTCTGCTTCATTTAATTGCATCTAGGATATTAGAATGACAACTTAAATATTATATGTTTGACTTGATTGGTATAGTGCATTCTATGTGATTAGTCTCATCCTGAATTGGATTGATACCTCGTGCTACATCGATCAGCACTTGAGGAATTGATACACACTTCAAGGACAAGAAAAATCTTATTATCAATTTGGCGTTGTTGTCATTTTGGGATTAGGATTAGTTACTTAGATTTCTATTCTTTTTAGATCAAGCTTTTGGTTACTAATCTTGCTACTTCTTCTTGCTTTGATGTCAGGTGAATGAACCTTTGAATCGGAGGACCTACAAATCTAGTTGCAAGGGTTAAGGATATCAAAGCATACGAAAAGATGATAGCAAAGGAAAGGAGAGAACAAGAGAGAGTTGTTCACTTGGGTAGATTTTGCTTGGAACCAGATATTGATGTTCAGCAGGATTTTGTGGATATTGAGCATCAGACTATGGATCAAGAGTAACAAGGTGGTGACCAACAGGGTCATCAATAGCATGTTTTTCTACAGGGAGAAAAAGCCTATGATGTCAAGGCAATAGGATACCAGTTCATTCTCAAAGACCAGTGGACCAATAAGAGAGGGTGATGCTCCAGACACTACTGCCAATAGACAATGTATCATCCATCCTCCTGTTGCAAACAAAAACTTTGAGATCATGGCTTGTATCATCAACATGGTACATAACAAGCAGTTTCATGGTTTGCCAATGGAGTATCTGAGGATAGTTTCTATCTGTGTTTGTTCTTCTTCTCTCTTGCAGACAAGGCTCAGGAGTGGGAGCAAACCTACCTGAAGGTTCAATCACTTCTTGGGATCAACTTAAGAAGGATTTCCTCATGAAGTTCATCTCTAGCACCCTCACAGCTAGGTTCCGAAATGAGCTTTCCGTTCAGTCAAAAGAACAATGAAAGTTTCAATGAAGCTTAGGAACGGTTCAAGAGATTAACCAATCAGTGTCCTCATCAAGGTTTCACCAAGGAAGGAGACACTTCTCAGTAATCTCAACCACGGTGTTCTCCCCAAAATCAGAATGCTACTTGATACTGCTAGCAATGGAAACTTCTTGGGAAAGGGAGTTGATCAAGCTATGGAGCTGATTGAGAACTTAGCTACAAGTGATGAGAACTATAATGAAGACTATGATCGAACTAATAGAGGATCTACTGCACTTGAGGAGAAGTATGAAAAAAGAGATCAAATCACTCCATGATAAGATGGATAAGATGATCCAATCAACACAAAAACCAGCCCACTTTGTTGGGGGTTTTTGAGGATAACAACCATATCTACTTAGTGTTGAGGATGATATGACCCAAGAGGAGATGAACTTTGTTGCTGGACAAGGAGGGTACAACAAGGGCTTTAACCAAAACTATAGGAACCATCCAAATTTCTCCTATAGGAATCATAATGTTGCTAACCCACAAGACCAAGTCTATCCTCAACAACAAGTTCAAGGGCAACAACAAGGCTTTGCTCAATCCAATCAACCAAGTCCTTTTGTTACCTACAACAACCTACAATTATTTGTCTCTAAGCCTCAATTCCAAGGGAAAGAAGGAGGATTTCGGCCTAAGCAACAGTTTGATCCACCCGGTTTTGCACCTCAACAACAACAAGCTTTAATTATATTCTTCTACTATGGATTCGGAATTCAAGGGTATGATGCAACAGCTGTTACAAGGACAAGCTTCCGGGGCTATGGAAGTAAAGGACTTGAAGAGTGAGTTGCAAAACTTGACATCTAGGGTCACTAACATGGAGAACAAGAATGCTTCTACCTCTAGAGCTCATGGGACTTTTCCCAGTAAAACTGAACAAAATCCTAAGGAATACATCAATGCTACCACCTTGAGGAGTGGAAAAGAGTTACCACCATGAAAACTTCCCACAACTGAGTTACCTTCTAATCTCAATGAGGCTATTGAGAAACAAGGTGGGGAGGTGAATTGTGACAATTCTGATTTTGACAAAGTGGGTGATAGTGAAGTGGTCAAGAAGAATGAAAAAGCTACATCTGAGAAAAGTGTTGACGATTCTCCTAAGAAGAAGGATGGTGTGTTTT
The DNA here is from genome assembly GCA_030180135.1 of Orychophragmus violaceus. Taxonomy (NCBI): domain Eukaryota; kingdom Viridiplantae; phylum Streptophyta; class Magnoliopsida; order Brassicales; family Brassicaceae; genus Orychophragmus; species Orychophragmus violaceus. The sequence goes on from CM058235.1 coordinate 28,259,228, forward strand.
TGCCACCACCTTATGAGCCTAAATTACATTTCCCGGGTAGATTAAAGAAACAACTCCTAGAGAAGTACAAGGCTCTATTTGAAAGACAAATGAAGAAAGTGGAGGTTACTATGCCTTTGATTGATATCTTCTTGTTGGTTCCTCAATACAACAAGTTTCTAAAGGAAGCAATCAAAGAAAGAACTAAGGAAGTAGAAGGGATGGTTTTGCTCTCTCATGAATGTAGTGCAATCATACAAAAGAAACTTATGCCCACGAAACTTGAAGATCCGGGCATTTTCACCCTTCAATGCATCATATGACCTCTTCGCTTTGACAGTTGTTGTGTGACCTTGGATCTAGTGTCAGCTTGATGCCATTTCCATTTGATAAGAGGCTCGGTTTCTCTATCTACAAGGCATATAGGATCTCATTGGTGCTTGAACACAGATCGGTTAGGTTCCCTATTGGACTTCTTGAGGATCTCCCGGTCAGAATTGGAGGATTTGAGGTTCCTACTAATTTTATAGTACTTGAAATGGATGAGGAACCCAAAGATCCTCTCATATTTGGTACACCCTTCCTTGCAATTGCTGGAGCCATAATTGATGTAAGGAAAGGAAAGATTGATCTTTATCATGGAAAGGATCTTGTGTTGAAATTTGATATCAAGAATGTGATGAAGAAACATACCATTCAAGGGCAAGCTTTCTACGTAGAGACCATGGATGAATTAGCTGATGAGCTCCTAGAGGAACTGAATATGGAAGATCCTTTGCAAGTTTCTTTGACTAAGGAGTGTGGAAAATATGGTTATCTTTAAGAGGAGAGCTTGGCTTACAAGATTGCACTTGATTCACATAGACCACTATTTGGGGATGTTGAGTATGCTGAGCTTGGATTGGATCATGATGGGAAGGAGATAGAAGCTTGTGCTTTGGATATGGGAGCTGGTGGAGATGTGCATGTTAGCAAGGATCAGCTTGTGAAGGAAGATTGGAGCGAGCTAAAAGCACCAAAGGTTGAACTAAATCCCCTTCCGTGGGGGCTTCAGTATGTTTTCTTATGACCTAACTCCACATATCCTATCATAGTCAATGAATTGCTGAATGAGAATGAATTGATTGCATTCACTGATGAGTTGAAGAAATATAGAAAAGCTCTAGGATATTCTTTAGATGACAATAAAGGACTTTCACCTAGCTTGTGCACTCATAGAACCCATCTTGAAAATGAGTCATTGTCATCAATTGAGCACCAAAGGAGATAGAATCCTAACTTGAAATAAGTTGTTAAGAAATAGATCTTGAAATTGTTAGACACAGGAATTATCTACCCAATATCGGATAGCACATGGGTTTCTCCCATGCATTGTATCCCTAAGAAATGGGGAATCACTATCATTAAGAATGATAATTATGAGCTGATTCGTACCAGGACGATAACGGGTCACAGGATGTGCATTGATTAAAGAAAATTTAACGCTGCATCTAGAAAGGACCATTTTCCCTTACCATTCATTGATCAGATGCCAGAGCATTTAGCTAATCATCCCTTTTATTGCTTCTTGGACGGGTACAATGGATTCTTTCAAATCCCTATTCACCCGAATGATTAGGAGAAGACGACCTTCACATGTCCGTATAGTACCTTCGCTTATCGAAGGATGCCATTCGGATTGTGTAATGCGCCCACTACGTTTCAGTGGTGTATGATTTTTATATTCTCTGATCTAATTGAGGATATTGTTGAGGTGTTTATGGATGATTTTTCTGTCTATGGTTCTTCCTTTTCTTCTTGTCTTGTCAATTTGTGCATGGTGTTTAAGAGGTGCGAGGAGACCAACTTAGTCCTCAATTGGAAGAAATTTCACTTCATGGTGACAGAAGGGATAGTTGCGGGACACAAGATCTCTGAGAATGGGATTGAAGTAGACAAGTCCAAGATTGAGGTGATGATGAGTCTTCAGCCGCCAAACTCGGTCAAAGGGATTATGAGCTTCCTAGGGCATGACGGGTTCTACAGGAGGTTCATTAAAGACTTCTCAAATATCGCTACCACCCACGCGTCTTCTGTGCAAGGAGACAAATTTTGTATTTGATGATGAGTGTATGTCAGTTTTTAATCAGATTAAAGAGGCTTTGATCAGTGCTAATATTGATCAAGCACCGGGTTTGGAGTTGTCCTTTGATATTATGTGTGATGCTAGTGATTATGCACTTGGATCAGTTCTTAGACAAAGAAAGGATAAGAAGCTCCATGTGATCTGCTATGCAAGTCGGACTTTGGATGATGCTCAAGGGAGATATGCTACTACAGAGAAAGAGCCATTGGCTGTGGTTTTTGCTTTTGAGAAGGTCATGTCTTATTTGGTTGGGTCTAAGGTGATTGTCTACACGGATCATGATGCTCTTAAATATCTTCTTGCGAAGAAGGATGCAAAGCCGAGGCTTCTAAGATGAATTTTGCTGCTGCAAGAGTTTGATCTTGAGATCAAGGACAAGAAAGCAATTGAGAATGGTGTAGCTGATCATCTCTCAAGGCTGTGAATTGAAGATAAAGTTCCTTTGGATGATTCTCTACCAGAAGAACAAACTAATGGTGATTAAAGCTGTGATGAAAACCCACAACACTAGCAAGAATCTTGAAGAATTGGGGTCTATTGAGGATAAGGAGCCATGGTATGCTGAGATTGTGAACTTCTTAGCTTGCGGAAAGGAACGACCGGGTTTGAAAAGCTACCAAAGGAAGAAATTTTTCAGAGATGTCAATCGGTACTATTGGGATGAGCCATATCTTTTATACTCTTTGCAAGGACAAGCTCTATAGGAGGTGTTTAGCTGATGAAGAGGTAAATGGGATACTTATGCATTGTCATGGTTCAGCTTATGGAGGTCATTTTGGCAACTTCAAAACCGTTCAAAAAGTCTTACAAGCTGGTTTTTTGTGGCCAAGCATGTTCAAAGATACACATGAGTTTATTTCTAAGTGTGATCTATGCCAAAGGAAAGATAATATCAGTAGGAGAAATGAGATGCCCCAAAACCTCATCTTAGAGGTTGAAGTGTTTGATGTATGGAGAATCGACTTCATGGGGCCTTTCCCATATTCATATGACAATAGTTATATCCTTATGGCTGTTTACTATGTATCCAAATGGGTAAAAGCTATTGTAAGCCTGCAAATGATGTCAAGGTTGTGCTCAAGCTGTTTAAGAGCATAATATTTCCAAGGTTTGGAATCCCTAGGGTTCTAATCAGTGATGGAGGCTCCCATTTCATCAACAAGCTATTTGAAAATATCTTGAAGTATGGATTTAAGCACAAGGTGGCCACTCCCTACCATCCTCAAACTTATAGCCAAGTGGAGGTTTCAATAGGCAAATCAAGGCCATACTTGAGAAAACAGTTGGAGCATCAAGGAAGGATTGGTCTACGAAGTTGGATGATGCTCTTTGGGCTTATAAGACTGCTTTCAAGACTGCATTGGGAACAACTCCATTCACTATGCTCTATGGTAAGTCTTGCCACTTACATGTTGAGGTTAAATACAAAGCTATTTGGACTATCAAGCTTCTGAACTTTGACATCAAGACAGCCACTGAGAGGAGATTGATCCACCTCAATGAGTTAGATGAGATTAGGCTTGAAGATTTTAAGAGCTCCATGATCTACAAGGAAAGAATTAAACTCTTCCATGATAAGTTGATCTAGAAGAAAGAGTTTAAAGTTGGTGACCTTGTGCTTCTGTTCAACTCCCGGTTGAAGTTCTTTCCCGGGAAGCTCAAGTCAAGATGGCCATGTAGATTATGGGTTAAGGAAGTTAGGCCTTAAGGAGCGGTTGTGCTTTTGGGTAATTCAGATGAGGAGTTCACTGTCAACGGGCAAAGGCTCAAGCACTACTCAGCTTCGAATGCTATAGAGGAAGGGACTTCAGTTCCACTCTCTAATCCGCCTCATGCCTAAAAACTTGTTTTGCACAAGTCGAGCTTACCGACTTTAAAAAAAAAAGCGCACTTGGGAGACATTCCCATGTTTATCCTTGTAAATATTTTTGTAGCTAGTCATTGTTGATTCTTTTATTAAGTGTTTCAGAGTTTTAGGTATGAAATTATGTTGTGGTGAATGGGTGTTGCTACTTGGGAAACGACTAGTCAAAACCACTTCGTCGAACCAAAATATCGAACCGAGCTCCTCATTTTATCGCCCTTCGGCCTTCGACGTGGACATATCTTAGGTGTTATATCGATCAAGGGTGGTTCGATGTCATTTCATCGAGGTGCTTATATTGGGTGCACGTAGTTCGATAGAACCAAAAAATTACACTGCAATAAGAACCGTGTGTGCCATCGAACCAACTCTTCATTCTATCGACCTCTCGCCTTCGATGTGGAAGTAGCGGACACATTATATCGAACGGTGGGGGTCCGATATCGATTTATCGAGCATAAATATTGGGTGGCGGCAGTCCGATAAAATCCAAAATTTCAAAGGAAATTATGCCGTGTAAACCATCGGGCAGACCGCTCCATCCGATCGACCTGGTGTGTCTGAAACGGATCTATCAAACCCGAGCCTCGCTTTTCATCGACCTTTCTCATCCGTTATTCCTCTCCCGGCCAGGTAAGTCTTCTTTCTCCGGTTAAAATCGATTTTCCAAACCGAGTTTTAAACCGTTTTCACTTGATTTAAACCAAGTTGGACCATTTTAACTCGATTTTGACTGAGAAAAAGGAAAAAAACCCCTAGTTTTCTTCACACTCTCACGTGAATTCCCCTCTCCCAAATATGTCTCCTCTTTAATTTCTGAAAAACCTACAACAAAAAAATCAAAGAACTTCACAAGTTTTTCAAAAACTTTGCAAACTCGTAACTCTTTCAATTCTCGACAGTTTTTGAAAAAAAAAAATTGTGCTAAATTCGTGGTTTTAAAATCTCTTCCAACTACTCTCATTCTCTTTTCCACATTCTCATCCACCAGGCAAGGTAAATTTCCAACTCCTTTGATTTCGTGAATGAACAATTTTCAGATTTTTCAAACTCGAAGTTAGGACTTGTTTTTTTGAAGATTATGCTTAATACCCATTGCTAGGTGACTTCTAGATGATATCAATTGCCATTTCCGCCCTAAAATGCTTTGAATTTGAATTATTGAAAATTAGGGTTCTTGAGAAATTGGTAATTTCGAAAATTTGGGGAAAACTTGAATTGAAGATTCTTGATGATGCAATTGGTGTTCTTTAGTGTGTATTAGTGAGACTAACTTGTTAAATAAGTTTGGTTTCACAAAAATATTAAAATTGCATGTTAGGAGTTAATTGTCAAAGAAAGTGAGAGTGATGATGAATTGAGCTTAAATTGTTGATGAATTGTACATTTGTGAGCTTGAAATGAAGTTAATTGTGATGCTTAGCTTGTTTAATCTTGAGAATTGAGAAAATTTGGATTAGGCTAGTATTTTTAACTTGTGCTTAATGTGATCAATGACCTATGATCCTTGACGAATGCTTTGATGTGGTGATATTGAGGTGATGAGTATTGCTTGACTGATACGTGATGATTGAAGATTTAATACTTATATCAAACATTGTTGATTGATGAAGTTGTGAATTTTTAAAGGTTTGATATTTGTGTTGTTTAATTGAGAAAGTTACTCATTCTCTTTTTGAGTCATTGCAGAAAGATGTTGAATGTTCCAAGAAGAAATTAAGATTATGAGGAAGAGACTCTCGCTGAAAACATGGAATGGCAACAACGAAGACAAGCTGAGGCTACGGGAAAGAGGGCTCAAGCAAGTATGGTTGAAACAGAGACTGAAACCGAGGTGGAACTTGTTGCTCAGAAGAGATCTAAGTCAAATAATAAGTTAAAATCAATGAAGAAGAACCTTCACTTCTGTGATCCAACAACACCTTAAGGGAATTGGGTTCGGGAAAACCAAGTTTCCACACTCTGAGACTTTGGCAGCATTGGGTTTGCATGATGATGCGGCAACTATGTTCCGCAATATGAGTCTTACGAGGTTTTTTTTGCACCTTTCGAAGGGTATGAGGCAGAGATAAAGCAATTCCTCTCTACGTTGACCGCTACATACCATGATGAATGAGTTGATGATGAAGGGTTTGCACACATAAAATTCAAGATTGTAAAGAAGAGCTATGAGATTTCTTTTGAGGAGGTAAGCAGTATATATGGATTCAATGACGAGGCACCGCAGTATCCAAGAAGATTGAGCTCCGAGATGGGTATCTCAAGCATTTGTGGTACACTGTATCTGATGGAGAGTATCAAAGGGGGAAAGTAAAGGCACACTCATCCGACACCCGGCTATTCGCGATGTCCAAAAAGCTCTTGCCCACACCATGTATGCAAGGAAAGGAGCAGGAGTGGTTACGAAGAAGGAGATGAGATTTCTGTACCTAGCCCTGCGGCCTCTTCTTCGGACTTTCCACAATGACAGGGAAGTGCGAAAGCCGGACAGATTGCCTAACTTAGCAAACATCCTCGTGAGACGTTTCCTCTGGTATAAGGAGTGGACATGGACTAAGACTGATTCTCAGCCAACTCTCTTCATGGGAAGCCTAGTGACTCCAATCCTGAAGTTTTGTAGTATCCCACTGGGGAAATCAATTGCCTACGAACCGTTGGACATCAGTTACTTGTACAGGACTATCTACTTGGTTGGGAGATTAGGTGACCAGTTTGCATACAAGATGCACAATAAGAAGAAGTTTCTGCTACCCAAATCTGCCCTTACCACAATCAACAATAGGGACAAGTTGATCTTCAACCCCATCTTTGATCAGTATTATGACGCGACAACTATAGTCACCTTGGAGAAGCTGTATGGGGGTAAATGGAGAAATAAATCGTAGAGGTATGACGATGATGATGAGCGGATGGGAGAGGAAGAAGAGGAAGAGGAAGAGGAGCCAAGTTCCATATATGGCACTCATAGGTATTACTTTGAGCCGAATGATGAGCTTGTCTCGAATGATGTCATAAGAATGCTTGAAGACCAGAACAAGTTGCTCTTCCGGTTTTTGAAATGGAGCGACAAGAATGTTAGTAATTTGACCTCTAGGGTGAAGAAGCTACTGCTTGTTGTCAAGAAGTTGACAGGTTCAGCAGAGAGAGGTGGCTCCTCTAGTCAGACACAAGCTATGGAAGTAGAGCAACAACACCCAGTTTAGCAACAACACCCAGTAGAGAAACAAAAACCAGTTGAGCAACAGCCCGCATGTCACTCTATGGCTGGGCATGAGATGGTTCCAGATCCAAAGGCACCCTATTATGATCCTCCTCGCCACTCCACCAACCAAACGAAGCGCGACAGGCGCAGACAGATGAGAGCTCTTGTCTACATATCCTCAAACCCTTCATACTCGATGGACGACTCCGATTCCTCCTCCTACCAGTACTGATTAAGGTATGTAGCACTCCATGTACATAGTATTTCTTTTCTTCATGGATTTTTCCTTGTTTTCCCGATCCTTCTTCCTCTCTTCTGTCACACAAGGGACTGTGTGAATTAAGTTTGGGGGAAGGGTCAGTTGCTAATCTTTTTTATTTTGTTCTTATGCTTGATTTCTAACCTTTGAGTCTCATGCATTTCATGTCTCATGCATTTCATCTATGTGCATTCAAAAACACCCAAAAATGGAAACAAAAGAACATGTAGTTCCATAGCATATTATGATTGAGTCTAGATTGTCATATAGGTTGCATGCATAAGGGACAATGATGACTTTTCCTTATAGAGGTTCACCGAATTAGTTGCTTGTTTCTTTAGTTGATTTCGGAAAAAGAAAAACCCATTGCTTGATATTTCAATTCTGAAATTCACTATCCTTGTGAAGCTTGCATGATCTTCAACTCAATTATGTGATATTTAACTTAATCTTTACTTAACTATCTCACGTAGGGGCTTGAAATGCAATCTCATGGCGGGTTATCTTATCCATTTTACCACTCTTTTGTTAACCCGGGCAGCCTCTGATCTCTTGATCATGGTTCCCTTACCCTTAACCCAAATAATTCATGATAGCTTTGACATGTGCAAAATCTTGAGTATTGGGAACGACAAAAGGTGATTCTCATTATAGCTAGCTCTAGTTCCATGTGAGTCTAGCATCTAGATAGGATGGGAAATAAGTTTGGGGGAGTGATGAAAGAAGTTGGGACCAAAAGATCAATCGAAGAAAGAAAAAAAGAGTTCAAAAGGAAGAGTCACTAAGTAATTAGAAGCAAAGTGTGCAATAAGTGGAAATGAATAAGTAAATCTCCTAGAAGTGTTTACCAAAAGAAGAAAAAAAATCAAGTAAAAAGGGGTTAAAGAAGTGCAAAATGAGCTTAAGTGTAAAAACCATCTAAAAATTCCCTAGTTGTTAAGAAAAGAAAAGAAAAGTTTTTTTGGGTGAGTGTAAGTTAGGAAAAGAAAAGATCATGCATTGGGTTTGGTGAGTGAAAAATTGTCATTATGCAAAAGGGTTGAAGAAATCAAAATAGGAAAAGGTAGAACAATGAGAATCAAATTTTATATGTATAAATTGTTTCTTTTCTTAGATAGATTTTGTGTGATGTTACATGCTCACTATTTGAGAGATTAGCCACCCAAAAACTCTACATAGCCACCTCAAATAGTCCTTTTGAACCAAGTCAATTGAGATTTATTGATTTCCCCTTTGTGAGAATGTACTTTTATCTCTAAATGAATGTAAGGAGTTAAGTTGTTTGATTGCTTGCATTTTATAGGATCTCGGGAGTTAGAGTAAGGTTGGGAGAGATGGTAATGTGGAAGTATATGATTATATTATATGATTGGAGCAACTTGCAACTTGTTTGAAAGACTTTGAGTTTAATATTGTTTGTGAGCCATGTGGTTTTGAGTCCCCATTTTTAAACTTTTCTCCTTAGCTTGGCTTTGAATTGTTGATTTTGCTTGTGGACAATCAAAAGTTAAGCTTGGGGGAATTGATGTTATCATATTTTAGGCATTTTAAACTCTCTTTATGCTCATGTTTTGGTTACATATTTCATTCATTCATGTTTATTTCTTGAGTTTTTTTGCATTTAGAAGTCTTAGTGAATTTAGAACTAGGATCATGCATTGTTGTGTCTTTTGGAATATTCTCTCTACCATTTTAAGGTTATTGGAGTGATAGAGCATTGAGGACAAGGTTGGAGGCATGAATGAGCTTAATGGAGCAAAGGAGATCAAGAAAATTTGTTACAACTTGGATCACCTCTATCGAGCCATTCCATCGAGCCATGTGGGTTCGACGTTACTCTATCGACTTCATTCTATCGAGAACGCAATGTTCGATATTCACCTCCAAATGCAAGGGATCATTTCACCGTGAGCAACATCGGACGAGCATGCAAAATTATCGACCATATGCACTTCGATACGACTTCATTGAGCAGCTAAATATCAGACAAGGCGTGTCCGATATTCTCCTCATTGGCAGTGCATTCAAAAGACCGTGTATACCATCGGACAGGAACCAATTTCTATCGAGCTATGAGGCTCTATGTGATTCTATCGAGCGCATACCATCGACCATCACCAGCTTGACTGTTCGGAAGGTTGGCCAAGTGGTTTTGTATATTACGAAATATTGTTTATATGAATTGCAGTTATATCCAAACAACACTTAATCCATTTGTAACTATTGATTTTGTCAAAGGAGATTTCAACCCCAACAAGCAACACATCCGAATTGAGATGCGTCCTCTTTCTGGACGGTGATCCATGTGAGTACAAGGAAACTCATGCACGCAATCCATCTCCATAGTCACAGATTCAGAACAATTAAGCAAAACAAAAGTAAACAACAACAAAATTATCGGGATGAGTTTCAGAAAGCTAGACAGCGATGATAGAAAGCTTATGGATTAAGGTTATGATTTTGGTTTTAACGGCCACATTATTTTTAGGTCCACATTCTTAATATTTTTAATATTTTGAAGATACGTGAACAGGTTAACAACATAACCGTGCCTAGTATATTAAAAAGGGCAATGGTCCAGGCCCACTCTTAAGTAATTAATTTTGGAGTCATATTTTCAATTTTTTATTTGGTTTAATTGGTTAAACAAATTAAAATGTATTTGACTTCATATATTAGGTAATTTATTACATTAAATGGCACTACAAGAAAACAGGCCATTACCGAGGGAAAAAACCGACGGATTTCCGACAAAAAAATTCCGTCATTTCTATTTCGTCGGAAAAAATTTCCCGTCGGTTTTTCGTCAGTAAAAACCGACGGATTACCGTCGGAAACAAAACCGACGGATTATCGACAGGATTTCGACGGACATAATACCGACGAATTTCTGACGGTATACCGACGGAATTTCGACGGAATATTACCAAGGGAATTCCGACGGAATATTACCGACGGAATTCCGACGGATAAGTAAAAAAAAAAAAAAATATATATATATTTCGAAAATTAATTATTATTATTATTTAGAAATATAATAAAAACAGAAATTTATTAAAATTTACTAAATATATTTCATAAATATTTCAAAATGTTTTAAAAATTCTTAAAAATCTTTTAAAATTTTCTGAAAAGTTTCTAAAATGTTAAATAACATTTAAAATATTTATTAGATATAAAATGTGAAAAACGTTTTTAGAAAATGGTTTTTATAAGATAAAAATGTTTTACAATTCAAAACAATTTTCAAAAAAAATCCAAAATATATTTCATGTTCATAAAAATATTTCAAGAGTTTTACATGTTTTAAAACGTTTAAAAACGTTTTCCAAAACGTTTAAATCGGTTTTAACAACAACAAAAATTAAGAAATCAAAATATTCATACCCAAACAATCCAAAATCTTAATAACTAATGTTCAATCCATCATTCTCAACCTAAACTACCTTTCAATCTAGACATGCAACCATTTCCTAGAATCCTACAACCTAAACAAGAGATTTAAAAGAAAATCAATCGGTTGAAAGGATCACTTACATGTTCATGATGAATTTGGCTATCGGATTTGGTGTTTCACGGTGAGAAACCGGCGAATTTCTAGAGAGAAGAACGGAGATGGCGAGAGATGAGAGAGAGACGTTTCAGAGAAATGGAGAAGAAGAAGTTTGGTAGAGACAATTAAAAACGATTTTCGACGGAAATCCGTCGGAAATCATTTACCGTCGGTTTTCCGTCGGAAATTTTGGCGGTCCAATTGATTTCACCAGATTTTGGCGGTCACGCCAAAAAATTTCGTGAAAAAGGCGCCATAATTTATGACGGAAAACCGACGAAAAACTGAGGGAAAACCGACGGAATTCCGTCAAAATTTTCTGACGGAATTCTGAGGGTTTAGGGTTTAGGGTTTCAATTAGGGTTTTGACTTTGGCATTTTATAATGTTCACATTTATGTGCAACAATAACATTGAAGTTTTTGATTATAAACCTCAGTTTAAATAAAATTATAAAAATGAAAAGTTAGATAAGGTTAGACACTAACTACGTCTTAACCGTTATTATATACTACGAAGTGTTTCGGTCCGACGTATTGTAATTTTTTCTAATCATATAAATCATGTCATTTGGATCAGATATTGAAAACTAATATACAAACTATCATTACATTAACTACTGAGAGGTTTTACGATTATCTGTTTCCCATTCCGAAACCCTAAGCCCTAATCCATCGAAAATCTGTCGGTAATTATCGACGGTTTAATTTTCCGTCGGTAATTATCGATGGATTTCCGTCGGAATAATAAATATCGACGGATTTCCGTCAGAAATATTTTTAAAAACAAAAAAAAAATTTGCACCATGCGAGGTTCGAACACGGTCACATTAACGGTCATATTAGCGGCTATACTGAATCGACGCTAAACCGACCAAAATACAACGAAAAACTGACGGAAAATTAAACCGTCGGTTTATCGTCGGGTTTTTCCGACGGAATGAGAAACCGTCGGAAATTTCCGACGGTATTCCATCGAAAAACGCTCTGTTTTCTTGTAGTGTGGTAATAATTTGACAAATCTATTTAAGACAATAAATTTCAACTTTTGCCTATCTTGTGTAATATAAACTCATTTATTATTCTAACTTTATTGTTTTAACTGTGTTTTAATCCATTTTCATTAAATATTTATCTTAATTCATTTTCTGTTATATAAATTTATAACTATAGTTTCATTTATCATATTTTAATTAATATAAATAGTTGGTATGCACATTTTTACAGATATTTTAATATTTTATTTTTATTATTTTATTTTTGATAAATTTTTTATTTTCAATATACAATATCTTTTTACCACCATATCAATAATAATTTTAGCAAAAATCATTTTTTGCTTAACAACTTATAAAAATTACATTTTATATACTAATAAATTTTAAATAAATCTTATATTTTCAAATTAGCCTTAAGCTCCCAAAATCCTGAGCACGACACTTGTTAACAAAGAGAGAAAAATGGGCAATTACATATTAGATTCGGCCACATGATATTTACACCCCAATAATTTTTTTTAGCAAAATATCACCTACGAATTAAAAAATATCACCCAACCATACCAATTATACGAAAAAGGTGAAGTCGTCTTAAATGCTTGTGTCGGACAAAGAATTCCTTTATCATTTACGTAATTCCTCTCCCAGTTTCTGTCATTGGGTGTATAATTTACTCTCAACTTCAATACTTTTCTTGGTTAGCTAAACTGTATGTATTTTACTGGTGGCAGACAGGCTTAGTAAAACAACATGAAGCTCAAAAGCTATACTACTGTTGATCCAAGGAATCTTTGTTGTTTCCTGGTAAGATCCAAGGAATATTACCGACAACTTTATCTGACCATGTGGTTTTCTTATCTGTAGAAACGATCATTAGCCTCACAATGTGTGTGCTATTGCATGTCGTATCACGCTCTCATGTTTGTCAAGCAAAGCATGGTCCCTCACAAGTCGCATTAAAATCAAATAAAAATATATTTCTTTACAAACCAATGGTCACGTCCTATTTGTATTTTCTCGTCTCCACCACAAAGTTGTTCAAAATTAGTTTTCTTTACAATCCCATTTCTCGTTTTCACGTCCTATGTCGTATCTACGTCTCTTACTCTGGCTGGATTACCCAATTCCAGCAAATTTCTTTTTAATGATTTTTTTTTAACAAAAAGGTTTTTGTTTTTCCAAACTATATGCCAACTCTTATGGAACGTTTTAACAAAAAGAAAATACACTACAAGAAAACTGCCAGAATAGGACCACCGTTTGCGACTGAAGATATGGTCGCAAAAGTAGCGACTGAATTGCGACTCTTAAACGACATAATAGAGACGACAAAGAAACAGTCGTACATTAGTCGCAAAGTTACGTCCAAATATTATGGTCTTAACTCAGTCGCAAAGTTGCGACTAATACGCGACTGATAAGCGTCCACTGAAGTTTAGTCGCTTCTTAGTCGCAAAAGAACGACCGTTTTACGACTGCAGGTACGTCGTACATTGTAGTCGTAAAACGGTCGCTTGTTTGCGACGAAGAAGCGACTACCCATATTTGCGACTAAGAAGCGACTACCCATATATTAGTCGTGAAAAAACAGTTATACGCACATTTTATATACTTTTCGATTTAGTTATAACAACTTCTTACAACTTTCGTAGTAGTCGCAAAACAGTCGCAAAAACAGTCGCAAAACGGTCGCAATGACCTTTTATATATACGTCTTCATCCTCATTTCTATAATAAACACACAACTTTCTTACAAAACCACTACAAAGAGAAAACGTATCGGAAAAAAAAATCGTTTTTTTTATAAAATGTCGGGTTATAATTCCCGAGAATGGATGTATCAGAGGATAGATCAAGATACACGAAGTTTCTCGGCGGAGTTCGAAATGGGGGTCGAACAATTCGTGGGTTTTGCAAGTAACCAACCCTTTGCGCTAAATAATGGAGGTAGGTTTTTTTGTCCTTGTAAGTTCTGCAAAAATGAGAAAGTAATTTCGGGGAATAAAATTTGGAATCATCTGCTAAGTAGAGGATTTATGGAAGATTATTATATTTGGTATAAGCATGGAGAAGAAATTGATGTGGGTTTAGGACCAAGTCATGTTAATATGACGCATTTGGATAATGCGTCAGAAGATAGATATGTGGATATGGTGAATGATGCGTTTCGCGATAACGTGAGTTTTGACAACTATCCTGATGATAGTTGTCCGAATGTAGAAGAACCGGTACGCAACCATTCCCAAAAATTCTACGACTTGTTAGAAGGGGCGAAAAACCCATTATACGATGGTTGTCGTGAAGGTCACTCTCAATTATCCTTGGCTGCTCGGGTCCTGCAAAACAAGACGGACTACAATATGACGGAAAAGTGTGTGGATTCATGGTGCGAGGTGTTGTCAGAATATTTACCGGACGGAAACCAATCAACCGGCTCCCACTATGAGACCGAGAAGTTGATGCGCAACTTAGGTCTCCCGTATCAGATAATTGACGTTTGTTATTACAATTGTATGATCTTCTGGAAAGAGGATGCAGAGTGGGATAAATGTCGATTTTGTGCCGCACCAAGATGGAAGCCCAACGAAGGCAAACGTACCAAAATACCATATAGTCGTATGTGGTATCTACCTATTACTGACAGATTGAAGAGGATGTATCAAAGCGAGAGGACTGCAGCGGCAATGAGATGGCATGCTGAGCACCGAGCAAAGGACGGAGAAATGTCTCATCCATCTGATGCAGCAGAGTGGAAAAATTTTCAAGACCTGCATCCCCGCTTTGCCGAAGAACCCCGGAATGTTTATCTTGGATTATGTACAGATGGATTCAATCCATTTGGCATGACTCGCAATCATTCGTTGTGGCCTGTGATACTGACTCCATATAACTTGCCTCCTGGGATGTGCATGAACACAGAATACTTGTTTCTTACAATTCTAAATGAAGGACCAAATCATCCGCGAGCTAGTCTTGATATCTTCCTCCGACCTCTTATTGAGGAGTTAAAAGAGTTGTGGTCTACTGGAGTCCATGCATATGACGTGTCCTTGCATCAAAATTTCAATCTAAAAGCAGTGTTGATGTGGACGATAAGCGACTTTCCGGCGTATGGTATGTTATCGGGATGGACGACTCATGGTAAATTATCTTGTCCAATTTGCATGGAGGATACTAAGTCTTCTTATCTACCGAATGGACGGAAGACGTGTTGGTTTGATTGTCACCGTAGATTTCTTCCGCGTAGGCATCCCCTAAGGAAGAATAAAAAAGACTTCTTGAATGGAAAACACGCTGTGAATGAGTATCCACCTCAATCTTACACCGGGAAGCAAGTTTATTATGAGCGGTTGTATAGTGTCTTACCACCTAAAACAAAGGATTGCGGTGGAAACGGTCATGAGAAGAAGGCTGGCTATGGCACCAGGCACAACTGGCACAAAGAAAGCATATTCTGGGAGTTACCGTATTGGACAGACCTCACTCTCCGACATAATCTTGATGTGATGCATATTGAGAAGAATTTTTTCGACAACATCATGAATACTCTAATGAATGTTAAGGGTAAAACAAAAGACAACATCATGTCACGAAGGGATATAGAACGATTCTGTTATCGACCACATTTACATGTTGATAGTGATGGTAAAGCTCCTTTCCCTATCTACACATTGACAACAGAAGCCAGAGAAAAATTATTGGAATGGGTGAAACAACATGTTAAATTTCCAGATGGTTATTCATCAGACTTAGCCACTTGTGTTGATATGGCTAATAAAAAGTTTTCGGGCATGAAGAGTCATGACTGCCATGTTTTTATGGAGCGGCTATTTCCATTTATCTTTGCTGAACTCCTAGACAGGAACGTCCACCTTGTGTTATCAGGTACTAATAATACTTTCATTGGTTATCTCAACAAATTTCTAAGATTATATTATTTTATAATAATCATTTTTCTTAATTGTATATGTTATTGTAGGGCTTGGAGCATTTTTTCGTGACTTATGTTCAAGAAATTTGCAGAAAAGCCGCGTCCAAATCCTAAAGCAAAACATAGTTTTGATCATATGCAATTTGGAAAAGATATTTCCTCCTTCTTTTTTCGACGTTATGGAGCATTTGCCTATACATCTTCCTTACGAAGCTGAGTTAGGAGGCCCTGTGCAATATAGGTGGATGTATCCTTTTGAAAGGTTTTTCAAAAAGTTGAAAGGAAAGGCAAAGAACAAAAGATATGCAGCAGGATCGATTGTTCAATCGTATATCAATGACGAAATATCTTATTTCTCAGAGCAATACTTTGACGCAAATATACAAACAAAATCATGGTAAACACTAAAGCTAATTTCATTTGTAGATTATGTACATATTTAATGTGAGTTACCTTTCACCGCGTAGGTTAACAAGATTTGACGAAGGTGAAGCCCCAGTGTATCATGTCAAAGGAGTACCTGATATATTTTATCGCGTAGGTCGTCCAAGTGGAGAAATGCACCAAATATGGCTATCAGAGAAGGACTATAAACGTGCACATGCATATGTTCTGCGCAATTGTGATTATTTTCAGCCGTTTGAGAGGTAAAACTTGGAATTTAATTTATTTAGATTCATAAGCATGTGTTTTTATTTCTCACATATGTCTTCGTCTTATATATAGTATGTTCGAGGAGTACATTTCGGCAAAATATCCAGGACTCCCAGAAAAAGAAATTGTTGTGAAAAGAGCTGAGGAATATTCTACTTGGGTAAACGATTATGTATGTCTTCAAAAACCTTGCAAGTTTTGTGTGTATACATATTGTGGACACATGGTAATGTATATTTGAATGCAGGTTACTTACTGGAAGAACACAGTTCCTTTTCCTCCTTGGTTCAAAGAGATCGCAAATGGACCCGTGAATAAAGCTAAAACATGGCCTATCTATTTCACAAGAGGATATTTGTTTCATACTCAGAATCACGGCGAGGGACGGAAGACTTGTAATTATGGGGTATGTGTTAAAGGTCAGAATTATTCTAACGCATCAGATGAAGCAGATTTCTACGGGACCTTAACAGATATCATACAACTTGAGTACGAGGGGATAATTGATTTGAAAATCACACTTTTTAAGTGTAAGTGGTATGATCCTGTTATTGGTAGAGGCACTCGGAGAAGCAATGGTGGTGTTGTTGACGTTCTTTCATCGAGGAAATATAATAAATACGAACCATTTATTCTAGGTATGTATATACATACATATATCAATATCATATATTTATGTATTTTTAATTATATTCAATGTATTGATAATGCACAGCTTCACAAGCGGATCAGGTTTGTTATTTCCCGTACCCGTACAAAAAAAAAGCTGAAGCAATCGTGGCTCAATGTTATAAAGGTAAATCCAAGGAGTTATATTTCAGGAGACTACGAAGTTATGGAACCAACTCTTCTGCAACAAGAAAACGATGATGATGTACTTTTAACTACAATTGACGAGATCGAAGTCGAAAATGTGGTACAAGATAATGAAACTCCATTAGATCTTGATTATGATGTTGGAGATGCAGAACAAGAAGATGAATTTCAATGTAACGTATCATCGTCGGACGATGAAGATGACGAAGAATTGTACTAAATTTTAATATATAATTCAAGTTCAACAATTTGCAAAATTTTATATTTATTTTTAATTTTTATAATCATGTTTAAGATCTGAAAAAAAAATTATTATTATGGGCTTAAAAAAATTGGGCCTACTAAATTATTGAAATTTCCTAGGGCCCATTAGGCCCAAACTTTTTTTTTCCCTAAAGCCTAAACTATATTTTTCCCTAAAGCCCAAACTAATTATTTCCTAAGCCCAACCCTTTCCCGACTAACCCTAAAAATTTGTCTAAGGCATTTTGCCCTAATCCTACGCGATTTCAACATCACTCCGAGACTCAAATCCGGTGATCTCCTGTGCTCCAACGATGGCAAACAAAGGCCGCGGCAAGGCTGTCGGAGGCGGTGTTCAGAGGCGAACCGCGCCGAACATCACTCAGAGACCAGTAGGGTCAGCGCCGTTGAGAACTCAAACCCCTTTACCATCGCGATATGATTTCACGCCATCATCCTCATCTCCGGTGCTCCAACGGCGAAACCCAAGCTCACCACCTCATTTCCGTGACTTCCCACCGCCGAGAGAGCTTTTTCAGGACTCCCAACCGCCACAAGCACCGCCACATCCACCGTCACAGCGAGAAATCGGACACTCTTCTGGCGCAAGTGGAAACCGGGAAACTCCATCACCTACACTCCAGAACTCCCAAGCGTCTCCAACGGCAATCTCCCAAGGTCAGAGTAACCCTACTGTAGATGAGGCCGGCTTTGATGGCGTAGATGATGGCGAAGATGATGAGATGTTATATGTTGAGCCGGTGCTCCAGGATGATCTTCTACAACTCCTCAATACCCTGCTTCTGGTGCCAAACCGCGACCAATTTACCACGGTTCTTTCTCCCATACCAAAGCCAAATACAACGTGGTAAGTGAATGTTTTGATTTTTGATAATGTCTTGCCAATATATGATAATTTGTGAGCTATGCTTGTGTTTTGTGTCTGAAATTTGTCAAAGTAATAGATATAATGTCTGATTCTTCTCTTAGTGTTATGTTTCTTGTCTAATTAATTGTTTTGTTTCTTGTTTAATACAATAGATCATAATGTCTGAGTTTCCTTAGTGCACTTAGCCGAGTGTTGGCTCTTATTAGTAGAAGAACTAGTGATAACTGATAAAACCATTAGGTAGCGTTTTAATGGTCATGTTCTGTTAAAGGCTTAATAGTTTAATGTTCTTGGGTAGCTAAACTCTCTGAAACGTTTGAATGTTTTGATTTTTCAGATGTTAGTGTGTGTTTTGTTAGTCAATTTTGTGGATTTCTGAGCTATGCTTGTGCGACTTGTGACTGAACCAAACTTGGTGAGAAATTGTGTCTGAAATTTGGTAATGTCTTGCCAATATATGATAATTTGTGAGCTATGCTT
Organism: Orychophragmus violaceus; assembly: GCA_030180135.1. Classification (NCBI taxonomy): domain Eukaryota; kingdom Viridiplantae; phylum Streptophyta; class Magnoliopsida; order Brassicales; family Brassicaceae; genus Orychophragmus; species Orychophragmus violaceus. The sequence goes on from CM058235.1 coordinate 28,278,219, forward strand.
GTGTTTTGTGTCTGAAATTTGTCAAAGTAATAGATATAATGTCTGATTCTTCTCTTAGTGTTATGTTTCTTGTCTAATTAATTGTTTTGTTTCTTGTTTAATACAATAGATCATAATGTCTGAGTTTCCTTAATGCACTTAGCCGAGTGTGTGATTTGTTAGTCAATTTTAGTGATTTATGAGCTATGCGTATGCGTGTGAGATTACTGAGCTATGCTTGTGTTTGAATGTTCTGATTTTTGAGTTAATTTGTTATTATGTCTGAGCTATGCTTGTGTTTTGTGTCTGAAATTTGTCTAAGTTATTGATTGTTTTGTGTCTGAAATTTGATTGCTAAACTTTTGTTTTGTTTCTTGTCTAAACAAATAGATGATAATGTCTGAGGTTCCTTAGTCTTGTAGGTTTATTTTGGTTTCTGTCAGTATTAGCTTCAATGCTTCTCTGCTGCCTATTTGCGTTTTGTTATGCATCAGTTGATTGATGCATACTGATCCTTCAAGTTGCTATTACTCAATTGCTTGATTATGTTGTTAACAAATGGTTTATTTTTTTTGCAGGTTTGGTCGCGACAAAGGAGCACTTGTCCGGAAGATTACAAGAGTGTTCCTTAACAAGTTTGATGGTCCTTTTTATAGCTGGACAGTTGTGCCCCGGGACCGACAGGAGCGTTACTTCATTGAGTTCGCGGTAAAGGTTTCTTCATAATCTGTTAACATCTCTTTCTATTAGTTCTTCTTGTATTGTTCTTGACTAACACATTTTGTCTTTGAAATGCAGAAAACTCACACCTGGGATCCCTTAATCTCAGGGACAGTACAAATACATTTCGAGAGGATCTGTCAGAGAAGGATGAAAGGAATGATTAGCACCGTACGCACTACTCGAAAGCGGCCTCGTTGGATTGGCGGCACACTGTGGACAACGATGACGGATCACTGGGACACAGAAGACGCTAAAGCAAAGAGCCTTTCCGCTTCCAATGCTCGCAAATCTGATCGTGAAGGTCTTGGTATGGCCATACACCTATCGGGCCAGAAGTCGTATGAGCAAATCCAACAGGAAATGGTTAGTGATTTCCACATTTTCTATATCTTTAACCTCTGCAACTTTATAGTGTTTTTATTTTGAAATTTCAGGAAGAAGAGATGGGCAGACCTGTCAGTATTGGTGAGGTCTTTCTTAAGACGCATACGAAACCCGATGGCACGTTTGTTGATCTTAAGGCGAAGAATATAGCTGACACATATGAAAAGAACTTGCAAGCTAAGAAGTCTGAGCTCGTGGCAGCCGCATCAGAAACTTCAGACAGTGATCTGAGACCTCCGGAGCTCACGGCAGATGACTACAATGAGATATTTCTTCAGGTAAAGTCCCTAACTGGTTTCATTTTTCATACCTTATGCGACTCATATAATCTGTGTTTTTTTTTGCAGTCTACTCTAACTGATGTTAGAGGACGTCCGTACGGAGTTGGAAGCCTCGAGAACACTCTTCAAAACGGCAAGCGTAAGCATCCGGGCAGTGCTTCTTCTTCTTTTGTGGCAATGCAAGAGCAGCTTCAGAAAGCTCAGCGCCAAATAGAAGAACAGTATGCGCATAATGTGGAGTGTGAAAAAGAGCATAATCGAGTGGTGGCTGAACAACAAAAGAAGATCGATAAATTGTCATTGGTGGAGAAGTTCTTGCTTGAAACAAACCCGGAGTTTGTGGACTTCATAGAATCTCAGTCTTCTCCATCCTAATAAGCTAAATTTTCTGATTCTCAATGTTAGATATCTAATGTAGATAGGTGTTTTTTGACAACTCCATTGCTTGGAGTTTTGTTAGCTAGACAAGCTTATCAAATGACTATGTATTTTGGATAAATGTTTTGGGTATGTTTTGTAAATGAAGCAAGTTTGTTATTATGTTATTAGGTATGTCATTTATGATTTTGAATGCTATTTAATTTGCCAGATTCGTAAGAATATAGCAACCAAATCATATTACCATATTTTAGAAAAGTCGAGATTTTGGTCGCACTTTGGTTGTACTAGGTGTCGCAATTTAGTCGTACAATAGTCGTATATTAGTCGCACATGACAGTCGCATATTAGTCGCAAATAATAGTCGTACATGAGTCGCAAAACAGTCGCACATTTGGCGACTAATATGCGACTGATATATGACGTAGTCTATGACACACATGACAGTCGCATATTAGTCGCAGATAACAGTCGTACATGAGTCGCATAACAGTCACACATTTGGCGACTACTTTGCGACTGATATATGACGTAGTCTATGACACACATGACAGTCGCATATGAGTCGCAAAACCGCGACTATAATGCGACTACACGTTTTTGCGACGAGTACTAATACAACTACATAGTTTAGTCGCATATTAGTCGCAAAATTAATTTTAGCGACTAAAGTGCGACTCATATTGTAGTCCTCATGTGGCAGTTTTCTTATAGTGATATGAAGCGTGAGCCAATATAATATCATGGGATTAAATGGCCTTAATTATCTAAAAACATAATATGTAATGTACGTAAACAAGTCAATCTAGAGGAATGGGATTAAAGAGTAAGGACATGACACGATCAACGATTTTGGCTTTCTCTGGAGAGCCATGACCATCTCCATATTGATACATGCATTGCGACATGCGTGCCAAATTCATCACTGTTTCCACAAAATTTTGAGGGATTAGCGAAGAGCTATTTTCCATTTTCTCATAGTTCATTTCATCCCACATGTGATTAACCATCTGATGTATGTGCACACGTGATTTTTCTTCCGAAGCTCCGGTCTCATTCATGTAACACTGGATCGATTTAGGGACGTCTCCTCTCGCCAATTCATCCTGTATAGACAAACACGTATTCATAATAACAATGTCATATTTTAGTTAGTGCACTTGTACATACATGCATATCTACGTAGAAATTATTTGTTTTACCTGGGAGGTTACAAGGTCATTGGCTAGACGGAACACAGAGGCAGAACATCGGACAACGTTTTGTTGGTGTTTGGACAAAGTCTCCAAGACTTGAATGGAGATTCGGTTGGAAAATACGCAATAGAAGTGAACAAATATCGTTGGGGCCGAAATTGAAATCCAAGCATTTTCCATGTACTCTTCCAAATTTGGTTTGTGCCCTTTTTTGTACCACGTTGCTTCTAATAAATATGCTTTGCATACATCTGCCCACTAAAACTTAAGATAATTATAAAAAGGAGTATTATCTTACACTATGTGCAAAAGTTTCTATGATTTAAAATATGATTATATATTTTGTCAGAATGGTTTCATCGTTTGACACGCAAAAAAATCGACAAAATATGATAAATAATATAACCTAATAATTAATCATAAGAAAATACAAGTATGTAGAAATAGAAGCGTATAATAATAATAAAGCATTAAGCATTCAATAGGTATAGATTAGCCATTTAAAACCTGGTAACCATAAAAGAAAAGTATTTTTACAGAAAATATACTTTTCGAAAAAAGATCTTACAGTAATAAATTGTTTTAAAATATCGAAAAGAAAAAATTAATATCTATACTTACAGACTTTCTGAGGAAAGGAATCACGTTGATATTTTGATCTCTGAGGATATCACATCCAATGCTATTAACTTCATTGTACACAACAAGAAAACACAACCTCATGTACTCGGGAAGTTCATCCAGACGATTTACATCCCAACTGCAACATATTTATATAGAGACAATTCAACCAGTATCATGTTAAATCATATTTATCCAAAAATAGAAATGGATGTAGAAATAGAAGTGTAGGAATCTTTACTTTTCAAACGCGGTGGTGAAGAGTTGAAGTTCTTCAAGAGTGCCATAGATATCGTAGATGTCATCGATAGTTGTAAGAAGTGCATTTATCTTAGTCATTGTTCGTCTAACATTCCCAAATTGAGGCTCTTGTATCTGTCCGACAGTCCAAAAATAGTTCTCCACTATTCTATCTCTTGCAAAGTGAAGTTGGTTTCGTAAACCTGTCTCCCTCCACCAGCTTCACACCACATGCATAACGAGAAGATAACGAAGAGTATCAAATATACTTTATCATATGTTCTATATCGTTTTCAATTCGTGATTTCTAGCTTACAATAATATTTATGTGTGACCAAGACTTTCATCCTAGTACTTTGTACGAGTGTCATCCGTGTCATCATTCAAATTCAAATTATGAGAATGCATATTTTATGACAAAAAAAAAAAAATTTATTAGGTGCCACATACTCATTTGAGTTTAAAAGGTTGGGATACCATGTTAAAGTTTATAAGCTTTTATCTCAAAACTAATTAACTTATATGGCTTATGTATTTTCTTATCTAATGTTCTAAATAGGTGCGCGATATGTAAATTTTCTATATGGGTAGTAATTAATATATACCTGGAAACGTATTTGAGTTCTTCTTGATGAACAGCTTGTACGATATTAAAATCGAGTTTGACGAATTCAACTAAGACAAGGTTCTTGTTGGGTCTCTTTCCATACATATCTATATACCATCTAGTGGCTAGCCTTCTCATTCGCCAATAGTAGGGCATATCTAACGCTTGGACCACCATCTCTTCGAGGTCACAAGATGCTAAATTTTTATTACCATGGCTATCAACAAAGGCTCTGAGTTGTTGTGTTGCAAATAATCGGATGCGTTTTTGCAGCTTAGTATCCGATTTTGTTGAAAGATATGACGCCTCGTACAGAGATATGAGACCATTGATATCATCGCTCTCAAACTTCCCGCAATTTTCCATAAAAACATCAAATACATCTGTAATAAACAATTTCATTAGCTTAATTTATGCATGTTATATACTTTCCTTTTTGGTCAATTTTCTACAGGAAAAGCATTGTTTAGCATCTACCTAAAAACAGTTTAACAGATAATAATAAAATATTAATACAGATTACAAATGACCAAAAAAAACTAGCTAAAATTAAATTTTGTATTACTAACTTTTTAAAATGATAAAAAAATCTTAAACAGAATGAACAAGAATTTAAATATATAAGTGATGTTTTACCTTCTGAAACATGGAAACCATGCTGTCTGAGAAGTCGGAATTCGAGTGCGGTGGCATGGAGATCTTTTTGCATGTCATACTCCCTGAAGTTTCTTCGATCTTTGTGATAACAAAATTTTAAAATATTGTCGATTTCCCGTTCAAAATGGTAAGAAACCCCTAGTTTTTGTAGATCGTCAATGAGCTCCAGTTGGTCGAGATGAGTCGTCCTCTCATCATTGAGCATCTTTCTCACATTTTCTTTCAACAAATCTCTCTCTCGCACATTTTTATCTTTCTGGAACCATGTAGAAATAAATATAGCAATGAACATATATGTAGTACTCAATCATATTGTAGATTTATATATAATGTATAGGGAATGGTTACCTACCGCATATTTATTCTCGAGCGAGAGGAGATTACGATGGTCCCAAAGAGAAGGCTGATAGTTTGCGGAACGACGAGGAACAGTGGAAGACTCACCACCGGGTGTCGTTTTGGTCACTCTGGTACATGCGAAAGACTGAGGACGTCCAATAGTCTTCACAAGGGCATTACTGTAAATAAGAACTGAACCCATCTGCACTAAACTGGCCATTGAAGAAAAGTATTACTCTAAGTACCTGGTTGCAGATACCTTTATATATGCGTGTATATACAAACGTATATATAAGTTATATGTTGTCTCCACGCATTTTCCGTGAATCATGTGTTTTTAATATTTTTATGAACTCGAAACCATAAACCAGAACATGCTATCAAATTTGGGACTATACGTTGTAGACTTGTAGATACACCTTTAATTATATTTGTATGTATTATACATATGTAAATCATGTGATTTATTGTGTCCACATATTTGCCGTGAGTCACGTATCTTTCAATACTTTAATAGTGGTTTATTATCCGGTGGTATTTGGTAACATATATTTGCCTTTAGATGAACAAAAAAAGGTTGAAAGAAGGTCGTTGCAAGTATGTCTTATACTAGAGACGCACTTTGAACAAGGCGAACGATGCCCTTGTTAGAGCACCCACATCGTGGGTTTTTAGGCTTTTTAGGCAGTATTTTAAAAAATATATATATATATAAAAAGCAAGAGTTGGAGAGAGAAACTAAGAGTCGGTCCTAAAGTTGCTTAGATAAGACTCGGTTCGTCACTGTTTACATGATGTGGCGAGCCGGGATTGGTCTATTTTTTTTTTTTTTTTTTAAGTTTCGGAAAAAAAAAAAATTTAAATTGCTTAAGAAACTTTTGTGAGAGGTTTAGCGATGGACATGCTCTTAGAGCTTTAGGCAGGTTTTATATATATATATATATATATATATATATATATATATATATAGCCACATAATAGGAAAATATAAATAATACTAGTAGTTAGAGCACCTTCAAACGAAATGAAATAGCTTGGGGTTTTTAAAGTGGACAAAAAAAATATGAATATGCAATTAAGTTTATGTAAACTTTTGTTAAATCCATCTAACCAAATATTTTTTTTTAGAAACTCATGGACTTAAAAAAATTATTTCTTTATAAAAATAACTATAATTTTTTTACATAGAACCAAAGACGGATTTCATGGAATGATTCCGGGGGGGGGGGGGGGGAATTACAAAAACCGGCTGTCAAAGAAAGACATCGAAAGAAAATTAATAGGCTGGAAACATTTTTGATGTTCTAATTAACAACTCATGTTGACAAAAAAAAAAGTTAACAACTCATAAATGAATATACGGCTTGTGTATTTTTCATGTAGTGTTCTAAATCAACACATTAAAAGAGTTTGTGTCTTTTATGGTGTTGCCACATCAGATTTTTTAAGCCATGTAGGACTGCGAAATCAATTAATGAAAAAATCCTCATAATCAATCAGATCAAAAGCTTTGTCCACGTCTATTCCAAGTGTTTATGTTTTTCTCCTCTTTTTGTTCATTTTCTCTAATACATCTTGGATATCTTAATCTCTCCTAAAAAATCCTAACCTTAGACGCAACCTCTTTGTCTCCCGATTACTCTTTCCGATCTCAAAAGAGAGATGTACAAAGGATTCTCGTCTTCAGCTCCAGAAAATTTCAAACCGATGACCAAACCCAACATCGGGATCCACTCGATTCGGACGAATTCCCACCACCATATATGCCTCCGAGGAAGGTATGATTATAATTTTAGTGGGTTTTAGATTTAGATGAAGAAATGAAGAGTCTTGATTTGGTTTTGGATCGTAACAACTTGTGATTCCCAGAAGAACGTAGGGACTTCAAACCCCAACAGCAGGAACCCTAATTTTGAGAAACGGCAGAAATCCTTGAAGTATTGAACTTCTAGAAGGTCGATCCTCAAAAAGTCCTTCTTACAAGAGCATGTTACTTTCTCCACGCGGGTCTCCGACGATCCTCATGTGGAGATTATCAACGGCGGAATGGCGGGTCTGGTCTGCGCACCGAAACTAGAAGCTCTTGGCGTACAATCCAAAGTTTTTGGTACGGTTCGTCTCTTTGGAAATTTTCTTTGATTGTTGTATATTCTCAATTAAGCTTTGGGTATCGAGAAAGTTGTGGTTTTTAGGTGTCTTTGATTTTGAAATTGGTTTATTCACTGGTTGAAATTACTGAACTATAGTGCCTTCAATAGGAAATTTGGAAAACATCCAGTTACAGGAGCACCATTGAAAGGAGAACTCTGAAGGTTTCACTTCTTTTCCTGCTAATCTGTTTCATTGGTTTGTAGATGAGTTGTCAAATGCTGAAACTTATCTACGTGGCTGTCATTGTAGGAGCGTATCGTTGTCATGTTCAGAACAAAGTCTTCATTTATACATATAGTTGCTGTCAAGACTACCGGAAGTGTGGTCTGCTACGAGGTTTATGTTTTTCTTTTGGTGTGTGTTGTAGAGTTATTCTTCTTCCAGTTATCCTTATTGTCGTGTTTATAAATGTAGGCAATCAAAGAATTCAATATCATGATCAAGAACTAGAAAGAGATTTTAACAGAATAACCATTCACAGAGCCGATCTTACAACAATTCAAGTAAGTAATCTCTTTTCTCTCTCTGCTTCAAGCTTTTTGCAATGGATTAATTTGTTAGAGCATATTTATTTTGTGTTTTATAATGCATTGCAGAATCTTGATGCAATTGACAGTAAAGTAACAGTGAATTTGATCACGTGAAAAATGTTATGAATCTTAATGATGAAGGTTGATGCAGTTTTATATTCGACCAAGCTTTTCATTATCGCGACCGGTGTTTTTATTTAGTTGGTTATGACTTTATTCTTTTGTGTTTTACATAAAACAAAATTTAAGAAGATGAACTCAGACCGAGCTTATAATGGTTAATTGAAACAAATTAGTAAATTTGTGTCAAGTAAGGCTCTCTTGTGTTGTATTGATTTCACTTATGCAGGGGATACATGGGTTAGGAGGAAGACTTGGCACAAGGATTATTGAACCACAAGGACTGATATTTGATCACGCTGCTCAGTTCTTCACTGTGAATGATTCTCGGTTTATCCATAATATGCATAAAAAAGTTCCTTTCAATACCACTTAAGCTGCAAGTGTACAGCCTAGTCTTTGTAGTTTTAGGGGTGTCAATCCTCTTGGGTGATCAAACACACTAAGAATGCAGGAGTTCACTTAATCTAAGTGCAACCAAATTTGTTTGTGGGTTTTATGACTAATAACTAACAAGATTAACAAAGTAACAAAATTCCTGAAATTTATAAACAAAGATTTAGACAATATTCAAGTGATCAAGAACAAAACAAGAACAGAACAGGATGATGATTAAGACAATTTATTAAAAGCTAAGTTTCTTGGGTTGAGTTTTCGGTTTGGGTGATCAATAACTAGTTCAGAAACATTTAACAAACATGGAATGATTTCTTAGGCTAGGAACAACAATTCAAGCTACTCCACTCTCATGATAATAGCCATATATCTATCAAGCATTAACATCAATTCTCATTGGCAATTTCAAGATAGACATGCTTTAAGAACAAGTTCTTATTACCACTAAACACCTTAAACATCAATTCTCATTGGTTAAGTATGTAAAGCACTTGATAGAGTTTCAAACATTAACTACACTTCTCATTGCTAGTAATGTTCAAGATCAAGGAATTGGTTAGCTACTTCAATTCTAGCATTAAGAGTTTCTAACAAGTAAGAGATCAATATTTCCAAGTTTTAAACAACCTAAACCATTTCTAGATCACCCTCACCTTACTCAAACCCAGAAACTTATAGGGAAACTACTCACTAGCCATAGCAATAACAAAGCAAGACATGATTTAGATGAGCAGATATGAAAGAAATAAGAAGAACTTAAAGAAGAACTCAAGAACAAAACTCAAATTGCATAAAAGATCAAATGAAACTAGATTGTTTTGTAGTAGATGTTTACAAGAGGTGATATGGCTCTTATAACACATCAAAAGCCTTTAAATATAAGATAAAAGAGTTCAATGGTCGACCACAACCACATGGGAGGGTCTACAAGCCGAAAGTAAAGAAAAATGAGCATGTTGGAAAAAGTGGGTCTCACAGCGGCATGGGGACCTCGCTGCCAGATGCCGCTGTGAGGTGTCTTGATCCACAGCGGCCTCCGATGGCCGCTGCGCAGGCCGCTGTGGAATCCAGTCGTCCGCAAATTCTTCATAGCGGCCCGGAGATGTCGCTGTAGCACCCCGTTGTGAGTTTTGGTCACGATCCTTAGTTGTTTTTCCACTTTGTTTGACTGTTCTTTTGGTCCCTACCTCCTCCATTATCTCTTGGTGCCTCATCATATCATCCACCACCTACAAAAGAGAAAAAAATCATATGCACTCTTAATGATGCCTAAATGCATTACCTAAAGCTAAAACACACTCCAAATCATGATTAAATCTACTCATAATCACAACACATCAACTCCCCCAAACTTGTTTCTTTGCTTGTCCTCAAGCAAACAACAAAGAGAACAAAGGGGAAGAGGTTTGAAGTTGGAGACTCATAACCAAAGAAATTTAGCAAGCTCTCAACATGATGTCCTAAGAAAATGATAATATGTTGCATAAACAAACACTCTAATCCACTCTAATTTCTCTAGGCTTATCACCACCCCAAATCTTATTCTCTTAAGTACATTGTCAACAATCTACCAACTCAACATTCCACCAACTCTTAAATTCATTCATTCATCAAAGTGTAGTCTCACAAATGGGGATTTGATCTTGATCAATTGGCTTGGCATAAAAAGGCTTCAAATGGTGTTTAGAGGAGGGTCATGATTTCATATTTTGTGGCTAACTTTCAAGGAAAAGGAATGCTAGACATTATGCAAAATGTAGCAAGACAAGAACAATTCATGCATACAATTCTTAACTCTCATTGCCTTACCCAATTGTGTTTTCAAATCCTATCCAAAGTTTAACCAATCTCCCTTCTTTCCCAAACTCAACCATTTGAATTTTTTCATTTTTGGGTCTTGAGAATTCATTCTTTACATTTACTAAAACTCTCTTTCTTTTTCTTTTCAATTGCAACTTAGAGTCTTTCCAATTTTATCTAAACTCCCAAGTGTTTCCATTTACACAAGCTTTTGGTTCTTTTTTTTTCTTTTTCTCCCCATTTCACTCTTTCTTTTCTTTCATTCTCAATCCCATTTTCAAGTTCTTACACCTCTAATGCCAATCCAATAGTGAACTCCTAGACTAGATTATGAGAGCTAATCATTGTCGTTCTCATACTTTTAAGATTTTGCACATGTTAGCATTGTCAAAAAGAGGCCTCACTCAAACAATCAAATGAAGGTCTAAAGAAAAAGGAAGGGTCTTATGGTGTGGAAAACATCCTAAGAGTGAGAATGGCCACTTGGATTAACAAAGGGTGGTAAAATGTGGTAAAAAAATAATCCAAGTGTGTATATGGTGACCATGATCAAGCATCAAAAACCCATAAGTAAGAAGATTAAGTTCATTTAAGTCCATCTAAGTGAGTTGGTTTCAAAGTTGAGGGTATTAATCTTGACAAATGGATTGGAGTGATGTGATCAAAGGTCGAAATGTGCAAGTGTTTCAAGAGTTGTTTAAGCAACATAGTATGATTATCAAGGGCATCATGTTGAGTTCTAAAATCTAGATTTCTTACAAGGCAACTAGGTAAATACCCGCGCATACGCGCGGGTTGTTTTGTCAAATATTTTAAACTGTTGTATCTTCTATATTTGCCAAAACCAAAAAATTTGATTAGTCTGAAATAAATTATTCGATTTGATTTTTATTATCAATTCTTCATGGGCAAAAACTTAAAATCTGGTTTTACTAAATTCTTCTTAATATATTAAATAATTTTATTTCTTTTTTGGATGCACTATGAACGCTTTACTATGTATCATCATTGGACTTGAGCCATGTTCTTGTATACAAAGGAATATGGAAAACATATGAGATCAGCTTGTTATAGCAACTCTTTTACTCATGAATACAATGGATAAAGACAAAATGGTGATGCAAATATGAGTTATTTTTTTACCCAAAAAATATGAGTTTTTAAAACATGCACAACTTTAATGGAATAAAAGTTTTGAGGGATATACACATAAGAGGACGAATTAGAATGTATATAGATTGCAGATCGGTGAATTGACTAATAACCATAATCATGAGGATGTGGGTAACTAATTAGGAAGGAAATAGCTGAGGTGATACAAACCACAGTGGAGTTGGCACGACTTGGGATCCCTGTTTTCCACATCGCTATTAACATGTGGCTGCTAAACTCATGTTTACATAATTGACTCTAGTAATCAACAGCGATGAATGGATGAAAACATAGTAGAAACCTCGTCCAAACAGTTGATTTATGTTATCTGTTGTCTTGGTTGAAGTCTCAATAAAGAACATGCCGTTTTTCTCTGCAAGCACCATACCATCATGTAAAGAAATTGAAAATTTGATACATACTGAAGAAGCGAGGACAGTGCAAGTGACAACAAAAAGGTTCTACAGTTTCTAGTTGAAGAAGTTTATGCAAAAAAACTCACCTCGGTTAGTACTTCTCTTTTTCATGTATATCAGTTTTGTTACCAACCAAAGCCATTACAATATCTGGGCTTCCATGTTTTTGCAGTTCCTGTTAGATTTAAAGAGCATGGGTAAAACAACATCAGTACATGATATAGAGGCAGTATGTAAATTTATGGGACAAAAATCTCAGGAAGTGATTCAACAATCACATTCTGGTGTCCTAGTATTTTACTGGTTTGAGTAACAAAACTTGGCTATGTTTGGATACTTCGTTTCCTCTGATGACTTTGCTAATATTGTCAAGTGACTTGACATCCTTTATGACAGCCACTTTTGGATCAAGTATGACCATGCTTGTTCTAATTACAACAAAATAGCTGCCACATCGGAGTACAAATTTCTTAAACAAGCAACATCATGGAGTTTTGTTCCTTTTGCACTATATACGGTTGGCTTAAACTAACAGTCAATTTTAAGTCCTATAGTTCAGAAGCTATTTTATGAATCCCCAAAACATTTAGGAAACGGAACCGTTAGAGCCATTTGAAAACATACCTTAACCCAATACTGAGCTTTCTTGAAAGATTCATGGCTTGTTATACATACACAATAACAGCAACTCTATGTCCACGGTAGTATAGTTGCGCAAGAGAAGAATACCTGAAAAAATGAATTGAATACAGATTAAGCCCTCACGTGCATGCAAGGCGTTTATTTGATAAACTAATCAACGCAAATCTACATAAAGGCCTTAATACCTCTCATGCCCTGTTGTATCCCATATTTCAAACTTCATTGTTGTAGAGTCTTGCAAGGCTATTGTTTGGGACAAGAATGAAGCTACAATAGTTACCTGAGATATAACTATTGAGATTCAATGGCAGTTAAGAATACTTTACTCTGATAGCCATTCTTTTTTTTTACTCTGATAGCCATTCACATGCCACATATCAGAGCATGGTGTTCAAAAAGAAGTGTCAGATAAACAAAAAAGACGATTAGATAATAATGTTTTACTTACCTGAGATGTTGCGTCAAACTGACCACGAACCAATCGAAGGACAATACAGCTTTTACCAACACCAGAATCTCCTAATAGAACTAACTGCACCCATGTGAATCCAAAAGTTAGGGACTGCCTTGCACAAACTTGAGACAAACTATACTACATAGTACAGAGGTAAATGAGCAACAAGAAAGGTGAATGAAAGAAAAAGAAGCCCTTTCCTTTCAGTAGCATAAGAGTCCCCAAACGATAGTCCAATACAGTTACTCGCTTATACTTAGCTATGGATTGAAGAAAGTTAAGGGTTTACTACTAACATTCCACCATTCTATAAAGGGTGTACTCCCTCCATCACTAATAAAGCTAACCTAAATTGTGCTTTCAGAGATGTAAACAATTAAAGCAAGACCATAGATCATAAAAAAACATGAACTTTCGTAGGTGTTAGACTCCACTTAGCTATCTTTACAAAAAAATTATGACAAATCTCTAACGAATCAGTCTAGCAACAGAGGCGGTCTTAACGATATCAACATGTCTTAAACAAGAGAAAAACTAATTACACATACGACAATTACAAGTCTATTAACATGGGATATCAAATACCTCAAGAATGTTTTCATGAGTTATAACATACCTTCTGTTTCGCCGGAAATGGCTGTTGTAGGTAAGAGAGCTTCAATTCATCATCTTAAACTTTGGAGATGTCAAAAGAACATGGAATCGGATACAATACATGAGAATGACGAAAAGAGAACGGAATCTATAAGAGTATGAGATCGTGTACCTTGCGATGGTGGTTGGTGGAGCTCAAATCTTCCGGAGCACGAAGAGTTGCAGACAAGGGACCTCGGATCTAAAAAACTGTAACGCGATTAGGTTTTGGAAGAGAACAATTAGAATCAGAAGCAAAAGGGAAGGATCGTTCACCTTATGCGACATGCAGCTGAACCCATAAGTCGAAGAGTTAGAAGAGATGACTTCGAAAGATCTATGAACCCAGAAGTCGAAGAGTTAGAAGCGAAGTCTACCGGATATAAGCTTTAAGCCGGAGGATTCTCTAGTCGAAGGTTTCTAAGCCTTCAGCGGCTAAGATCGGCGGTAAAAGTCGACAGGCATCGCCACCGGAAGCTACGGCGATTAATTTCCAACAAAGGCTTTTGAGAGAGAGAGAGAGAGAGAGAGAGCATGATATATCAAAATGACGATTGAAATTTCTAGGACAAGAAAGTGTTTTTGTTAATTCATTATTTGTTTTAGTATTAGAGGTGGATATTGAGCTGGAAAAATGTTATAATCTGATTGGTGTGAATTTTTTTCAGTAATACAGGTGTCGCCTCCAGAATCTCTCCTGCGGCTGAGGTGTCATGCTCCTGGAGAGACATCCTTCTATTATATATATAATTATATCATTGTCTCCTATGCAAATGCGAATGCAATCTATAATGTCACTAGACTCAATCCTAAAAGAGAAACAAATATGAAACTACATGCTCTTTTTTATGTTTCAAATTTTTCAATTTTTTTGGTTTTTTTTGAAATCATATCTATTAACAATGCAATACACAAATGCAAAGACTCAATCACAAGGATAAAACAGAAAATATGGTTAAATGATCACCCCCCCCCCCAAATTTACTTCACACCGTCTCGGTGTGAAAGCAATTAAAGGGAGGCTAAAGAGGTACATGAAAAATAAGAAAGATTGAAAATTATATACAAGGTGGTGATGTTACCTCAGTAGGTAGTGTCGTCGTCATACTCATCTAATGATAGAGACTCGTTGCTGGACCCGGGAGACGGTGGTGGGATGTGTCGGCGAGCTCTGCGACGTCGCTCATCAAGGGAGGCGCGTCCTGGTACTCTGCTGGATGAGCTGGTACCTTCTCCTCCATGATAGGAGTGTCGCCTCCGAAAATCCTATGAATCTGCCTCTTCCTCACTCTCCAGGAGGCACTTCTACCGGACCCTTCTTGCATGTTACCAGATAAGTTAGGTACTTAACTTGCCGACCGAGCGCCTTTTTCTTCTCCTTGTACTTCTTCTTCAAGACCTCCTTTGTCTTTCGTCCAGCCGCCACCAATTTCCCAATGTTGCGGTCTTGGAGTTTGTTCCAATGCTCCAACTTCCGGATATAGCTATGTGCCCTTCGCAACTGTGCTCTCTGAATTACCTCGTTGGGAGCATGAAGGTAATAATGAGCACTCTCATAGATTAGGCTCGGTGGTCTGGTCGGGTCGGTACTAGGATCTGCTCCGGTGCTAGTTTCTGCTTCGGTACCCTGAGAAAAGCTCTCAGGGGCTCTCCTCTTCTTCTTCCTAGCTAGCGACTCAAGCGGCTCTGTAGCCGTTCTGTTGTAGTACCGCGGGTCAGGTGAGAACTTTATGTTGTCCTTGTTCTGCAATGAGGTAATGTCTGGGTTCAGGAGAAGTACATTCGCCGTTTGCTGGCGATCGGACCTGAAGGTGTAGGAAATTTTGTTCTCAATCCTCCCAGCGAGGAAGGAGGTCATGTTGAGATGGCTCTCGTCTAGCCTTGATGACGATTTCCCGTTGTTGAGTGGGATTTGCAGTGCATTGAAGATCAGTGTCAGCAGTCCCCCAAATCTGAACTTCGGTGTTTTGTCCACTGACGTCATTGCCTTCTTCCTTGCCTCGCCCAATTGTCTCATGAAATATCCAACCACTCCCAACTCGTCATAGTTTCCATAGTTAACTTCTGGGACATCAAAATCTGTCATTACTGGTTGGAGACCTATTGCCATAAACCTCAGCCCTTCTTCCAACACCTTGTTGTTTTTTCTTCTTGCAAACACGGTGTATGCTAGCAACTTCTCGACATAGTGGATGGCTGGTTGTGCGATGTCGGAGTTCTTCATCTCTCATGTCTGGTAGGGAGTCCAAGAAATAATGCTCCACATCACTGTGGGCAGGAGCTCAATCTCTGGCAACTTGTTGTTCCACTCATCCCTAAATCCAAGCACCTAGGATATCTGTTTAAAACCCATCCTGTACTTCTGCCCGTTGTGGCTGAAGGTTATGTGTCCATATCCGTCTTCCTCAGTTGGTCCGTCCATGTATTCTACTACACGGAATGTTCACATAAACTGGTGGCATGCCATCTTAAATACTGGATAAAAATCTCCCATCAAGCTTTCCAGACTCATGGCTCTCAGCATAGCCATCACATCGTCGTAAATTCCCAGCTTTTTGCAGATTTCGGGATCCCCGAACTTCGTCTCAGTCCAATCGTAGTATTGCTAGCTTGTTCCTCACTTGCCCCGGAGTATAGCTCTTTGCCTTCTTCTTCTTCTGCACTATTTCCTCTTCGTTATTGCTCGAGAAATCAAGTGTCTCTTCCTCTTCATCATACTCAACAGCGGGTTCCTTACCCGAGCGATGAGTCTGTGTGCTCTGATGTTGCTCTTGAGTTTGCGATCGTCTTCTTACGATTTGCACATACACAATTTTAAAGCAATCTAACTATATCTCAAGCAACAACCCAAAAGTAATGCCAAAAGTCTGAGCATGATAACTTCCAATCAATGCTACCTCAATCATTCAACATTTAGGCAATTACAATGTCCAAGCAAGCATCAAGAACTCATTCTCTTCTTAAAATTCAGATTTTTCAAGTTTTCATCATTTTCTTCATGAGCTATTTTCTTTTTCACAAAAAATCTCAATCCATTATGAATTTGATATGGTTCCTTTTGCAAATTATGCTCTAAACACTCTAACGAAGCCATAGAAACAATCAAATCACGTTTTTCCCAAAATGTTTTATCAAGAACCCTAGAATCTCAAAATTCAATTTCAACGAAATTTGACTAATGGTTCTTCAAATTGATAGTATGGGTGTGTCTAAAATCATCAAAGGAACAAGTTTTGAGCCACAAATCCTATAAAATTCGAGATCGAAAATTTACCATGAAGAACAAGGGTTTTGTAAACTCATATCTTGGTGTGATTCGGTGAAGATTAGTAATTCTAGACGAGTTAATGACGAGAAATCGCGAGTTATAGGTCCAAAAATCAGTGAAATCGGTTTGGATTTGAGTGAAATGAAGTTTTGAAGCTTTTTGGAAGAACAATGGAGTTTTTGGTTTTGGAAAGAAGAAAGAGAGAGAGAGAGAGAGAGAGTCGCGAGCTGGGTAAGTTTTTATTTTTTTTTCTTTTTTTATTTTACAAACGTGGTCAAACATAAAAAAAATCGGGTCAATATTTCCTCACAGCGGCATAAGGACCCCCGCTGTAGGAGGCCGCTGTGGCGGTCTTCTTACCTGTAGGGCTGCGTGAACTCGCTGTGCATGCCGCTGTAGAATTTAGCATTCCGAAAATTTCTCCATAGCGGCATGGGTATGCCGCTGTGAGTGGCCGTTGTACCTCTTTTTCGTAGTGGCGTAGCGAGACCGCTTGGAGGGCCGCTGGTGCATTCTGCGTTTCGCTCCTGACCCACAGCGGCTACGGTGACCCGCTGTGGGATGCCGCGGTGAGTTCTCTTCCTTGCAGCGGCTTCTCCGTGATGCTGATCTTTCCATTCTTGCTCCTGCTTATTCCCACATGCTGAAAACACACACACAAAACTAAAACAAACATAAAATTCACACAAAAACACATAAATTGAACCAAAGATAGAAAATTCACACAATATATACAAAGGATAACATGGGATTGCCTCCCAAGCGCGCTTGTTTTAAGTCACAAGCTTCACGAGCTTGACTCTCTTACTGCTTAGGTTGGGGTTGATCGATGAGAAGAATTGATATCTCCTCTTCCACGGGGTCGGATGCTGAGTAGACCTTGAGCCATTGTCCGTTCACTGTGAACTCACTTCCATCTTTGTTGAGTAAAATGACGGCTCCATAAGGTTGTACCTCCTTGATTGAGAAAGGATTGGACCATCTTGACTTTAGTTTCCTGGGAAACAATTTCAGCCGGGAATTGCACAGTAAAACTCGGTCTCCTGCCTTGAATTCTTTCTTGACAATCCTCTTGTCATGGAATGCTTTTGTCCTCTCTTTGTAGATTTTTGAACTTTCATAAGCATCTAACCGGATTTCGTCAAGCTCATGGAGTTGAATGAGGTGTTTCTCAGCTGCAGTCTTGATGTCGAAATTCAGTAGCTTTATTGCCCACATTGCCTTGTACTTCAACTCAACCGGTAAGTGACATGATTTTCCATACAAGAGGTTGAAAGGTGTTGTGCCAATAGGTGTTTTGAAGGCTGTCTGGTATGCCCAAAGAGCATCATCAAGTTTTTTGGCCCAATCTTTCCTTGAGCTCCCAACAGTCTTCTCCAATATGGCCTTGATTTGCCGGTTAGACACCTCCACTTGTCCGCTGGTCTGAGGATGATAAGGTGTAGCCACCTTGTGTTTCACTCCATACTTCTTGAGAAGACTTTCAAACACCTTGTTGATGAAGTGGCTGCCTCTATCGCTGATCACAACTCTTGGGATGCCAAACCGAGGGAATATGATGGATTTGAATAGCTTGATAACCACTTTAGCATCATTGATAGGACTTGCAAAGGCTTCCACCCATTTTGACACATAGTCAGCCGCTACCAAGATGTATTGGTTCCCATAGGAAGATGGGAAAGGGCCCATGAAGTCAATCCCTCATACATCAAATAACTCAACTTCTAAAATCGGGGTTTGTGGCATTTCATTCCTCCTTCCAATGTTGCCTTTCCTTTGGCAGGCATCACATCTTGATACATATCCGTGAGTATCTTTGAAAAGGCTGGGCCACCAAAAACATGAATGTAATATTTTTGTTGCGGTTTTGAATGATGCAAAGTGCCCTCCATAATCCGAACCATGGCAGTGATACAAAATTCCTTCCATCTCTTCTTCAGGAACACACCTCCTGTAGAGTCCATATGAACACCTTTTAAAAAGGTAAGGCTCATACCAATAGAATCGAGTCACATCCCGGTAGAACTTCTTCTTATAGCTGTTGAGGTTTGGTGGTTCCTTTCCACATGCTAAGTAGTTTACTAGGTCTGCATACCAAGGTAAACTCTCCTCCTTCAAGCTCTTTACTTCCTCCAGCTTCAAGCTCTTTACTTCCTCCAGCTTCAATCTCATCTCATACCCTTCCCTTAAACTTTGGATCAGCATGATTTTCTCTTTCGGTAAGGAGTCATCTATTGGTAGTTGTTCATCAATCCTCAATCTTGATAAGTGATCAGCCACTCCATTGTCAACTCCTTTCTTGTCTTGAATTTCAAGGTCAAACTCCTGAAGTCTAAGTATCCATCTCAATAACCTTGGCTTAGCTTCCTTCTTAGCCAACAAGTGTCTCAATGCTGCATGGTCTGTGTATAGCACCACTTTCGATCCCACCAAATATGATCTGAATTTGTCAAATGCAGACACCACTGCCAGGAGTTCCTTCTATGTGGTTGCATATCGTACTTGAGAATCGTCCAAGGTCCTTCTTGCATAATAGATCACATGAAACTTTTTGTCCTTCCTTTGGCTTAATACTGCTCCAACTGCATAGTCGCTTGCATCGCACATGATCTCAAAAGGAAGATCCCAATCTGGTGCTTGGAATATAGGTGCACTCGCAAGAGCATTTTTGATCTCATGGAACGATTTGAGGCACTCTTTGTCAAATATGAATTTAGTCTCCTTGCATAGCAGTCTTGTTAATGGCCTTGCAATCTTTTAGAAATCCTTGATGAACCGTCGGTAAAAACCAGCATGACCCAAAAAACTCATGATCCCTTTGACTGAGTTTAGTGCTGCAATCCCATCTTCACATCGATCTTGGCTTTGTCCACCTCAATTCCTCTTTCTGAAATCTTGTGCCCAAGCACTATTACTTCCTTGACCATGAAGTGGCATTTCTCCCAATTTAGTATCAAGTTTGTCTCCACACATCGCTGAAGTACCCTGCACAAGTTAGACAAACAAGCAGCAAACGAAGAACCATATACCGAAAAATCGTCCATAAATACTTCAACCATTTCTTCGATCAAATCAGAAAAGATTGACATCATGAACCTCTAAAAGGTAGTTGGAGCATTACATAACCCAAATGGCATCCTTCGATATGCAAAGGTACCATAAGGACATATGAATGTCGTATTTTCTTGATCATTGGGGTGAATGGGTATTTGAAAGAACCCACTGTACCCATCAAGAAAACAATAGAATGGGTGATTTGCTAATCGTTCCAGCATTTGGTCAATGAATGGGAGAGAGAAATGATCTTTTCTGGTGGCTGAATTCAATTTCCTATAATTGATGCACATTCTATGACGGGTTATAGTCCTTGTAGGGATCAATTTGTTTTTCTCGTTTTTTACCACAGTTATTCCTCCCTTTTTAGGAACTACATGAACAGGTGAGATCCACATGTGCTATCTGAAATAGGATAATTTATTCCTGCATTTAGAAGTTTTAGAATCTCTTTTGTAACCACTTCCTTCAAGTTTGGATTTAGCCTTCTTTGATGTTCAATTGATGTCATTGATTCATCTTCCAAATGGATTCTATGGGTGAAAAGAGTTGGTGAGATTCCCTTAATATCATCAAGTGAATAACCTATTGCTAACCTATATTTAATCAATTCATTAAGGAGTGATTTTAGTTCATTTTCATTTAAGTTTTCATTAACAATAACCGGATATAATGAGTTTGGACCTAGGAAAGCGTACCTTAGCCCATCTGGGAGTTGTTTCAGCTCCACCTTTGGTGTTTTCAGCTCACACCAATCATCACCTAGGCTAGGTTCAGCATTGATATTTGGTCTGGTTACTTCCTCTTCCCCCAAGGTGTTGATGATGTGGACCTCTTGGGGAAGCACCAAGAACTGATCACTTTCTTCCGCCACTTTACGTGAGTCAAGGAGTTGTGCATACTCTCGACTTTCTTGTTCTACCAGCTCACTCACGTCTTTCTTGGTAGTCATGATCATCTTTAAGGAGTCCTCCATTGCCAGCTCTTCCAGGTACTCATCAGCCAAAGCATCCAACGTTTCAATCCAAAAAGTTTGGCCTTGAATTGTCGGTTTCTTCATTACTTCATTAAGGTCAAACTTGAGAATGTGATTCTTTCCCAAGTGCAGGTCAATCTTCCCCTTCTTAACATCAATGATGGCTCGAGAAGTAGCCAAGAAAGGTCTCCCAAATATTAGAGGGTCCTTTGTTTCTTCATCCATCTCCAGAACCACAAAATCTGTCGGTATTTCGAAATTTCCGACCATGACGGGAATATCTTCAAGCATGCCCACAGAAAGTCTCACTGACCCATGAGCCAACACAAGATTCTACACTGTTTGTAGTGTGTGAAAATAAGCCTCTTTGCTACTGAGAGTGGCATTAGGCTAACACTTGCTCCAAGGTCACATAAACATCTTTCAAAGGAGAGTGGTCCTAAAGCACATGGTAAGGTGAAGCTTCATGGATCTTCAAGCTTCCTTGGAATGGTATTCTTCTGAATGATGGCACTACATTCGTGGGTTAGGACAACCATGCCTTCCATCTCCTTTGATCTCTCTTTTATCGCATCTTTGAGAAACTTGTTGTATTGGGGCACAGCATGAATGCATCCAACAAGGGCATCGTGAGCTGAATCTTTTCCTTATGTTTGTGAAAGAGCGCCCTATACTTCTCCAATAGTTGTTTCTTGAATCGTCCAGGGAAAGGAAGTTTGGGCTCATAGGGTGCTGGTGTGAATGTTTTCTCCTTAGAAGTAGAGGCAGAACCGGTTTTTGTTTTTTCCTTCTTCTCCTCATGCAACTTGCCTTTCTCTTTTGTGTCTTTGGCATTTTGAACAGCTCTCTCTCTCTCTCTTCTGGCTTCTCTTCCTCAGTAAGTTTTTCATCATTTTCAACTTCAAAGTTCACCTCCCCACCTTGACTCTCATTGTCCCCAATGAGTTCCTTTGATGCAAGTTATTTCCCACTTCTTAGGATAATGGCATTGATGTACTCCTTTGGGTTTAGCTCTGTTTTTTCCAGGGAGGAAGCCTGGTGGTTTCTTAGAAGTTGATCCTGTTTGGGAGTATTATTGCTTTAAGCTGGCCACCTCTGTTGCATGGTGTTCATACTTTGCACTCAAATCCAAGTGCAACTTCCTATTGCTCTCCATAACCTGTTTCATCATTTGCATCATATTGTCCTCTTGCCTTGGCTGGTTGGATGAGCTTCCTTTTCCATTGAACTGTTGGTTCCCTTGGTTATTATAGCGGTTTTTCTGTTGGTAGTTTCCTTGGTTATTATTGTATTGCTGTCTTTGCTGATAACCGCCATTGTTGTTGAAGTTTTGCTTTTGGAAGTTGCCTTGTAGATTGTTGGTTGGCTGAGGTTTGAATGGTGGATAGGTTTGATCTTGAGGATTCTCCACGTTGTTGTTTCTATAGGAAAAAATTGGGTGATTCCTATAGTTTTGACTGAAGCTTCTGTTGAATCCTTGTCCTCCAATATAATTCATTTCCGCTTGTCCATCTCCATCCAAATCAGCATCTTCTTCAAGGTATGTTGGATGATTATCCATGTCTCCATCAAAGTGTACCGTCTTTTGATTTGCCTTCAACAGCTTGTCTAGCTTGTCATTAAGGGACATGATTTCTCTTCTTTGATCCTCCTTGTCGCGTCCTTCCCGATAGGTTCTGTCATAATTTTATCCATAGTTTGAGTCTGTAAGAGCCAAGTTTTCCACCAGTTGCATGCCCTCTCTTTCATCTTTCTGCAAGAAATTGCAGTTGCTAGAAGTGTCTAGCATCATCCGGTACTTTGGCAAGATTCCACGGTAGGGAGTGCTGAGAAGACTCTCTTTGGTGAACCCATGGTGTGGGCATTGGTTGGTGTAGCCCTTGAATCTTTCCCATGCTTCTCCAAAGTTCTTTGCTGCTTTTTGTTTGAAACTTGAGATTTCATTTCTCAATCTTGCAGTTCTTGATTTGGAGAAGAACTTGGATAGGAAAGCAATCATCCCAAGAGGTAATTGTATTTGCAGGAAGATTCTTCTCCCATAGATGAGCTCTCTCTTCAAGTGAGATTGGAAATAGAATCAGCTTCAATGCATCTTCTAAAATACCAATTATTCTAATTGTTCGGCATAACTTGTCGAAGTTGTGTAGGTGGTAGTGGATCCTCCATTGGTAAGCCATGACATTTTCTTCTTTGCACCATGTTGATGATGCTTGCCTTAATCAAATAGTTGTTATTCTCCACTGTTGGTGCCATGATTCCAGTTTGGTAGCCATAAATGCTTGATTCGTCATATGTACAGATGGCTCTATGTACTCTTGGTGGATGTACTGTCCTTTGTCCTTCATGGCCCGGGTTCTACAAAACGTCACCATCATGATGTTGCTGGTTGAGATCAGCCATTGCTTCTTATATTCGCTCAAACAGTAGTTGTTGTCTTCTCTCCCTTGATATACTCCTTTCCAATGCTTTTATATCGTCTACTCGAGGTATGAGGTTTGTTGGTCCCCTACTCCTCAAGTTCATTCACCTGCAAAACAAAGGAAAACAAGGTAGAGAATGTGAGATATCAATGTAACTGAAAGACTTAGTCTCAAGCAAACACCAAATCTTAATGGCTTAATTTCCACCCAAGATGGCATCGGCGCCAAACTTGATATGCATAAAAAGTTCCCTTCAATACCAATTCAGCTGCAAGTATACAGCCTAGTCTTTGTAGTTTTAGGGGTGTCAATCCTCTTGGGTGATCAAACATACTAAAAATGCAAGAGTTCACTTAATCTAAGTGCAACCAAATTTGTTTGTGGGTTTTATGACTAATAACTAACAAGATTAACAAAGTAACCAAATTCCAGACATGAATAAACAAAGATTTAGACAATATTCAAGTGATCAAGAACAGAACAAGAACAGAGCAGGATGATGATTAAGACAATTTATTAAAAGCTAAGTTTCTTGGGTTGAGTTTTCGGTTTGGGTGATCAATAATTAGTTCAGAAACATTTAACAAACATGGAATGATTTCTTAAGCTAAGAACAACAATTCAAGCTACTCCACTCTCATGATAAGATAATAGTCTAATATCTATCAAGCATTAACATCAATTCTCATTGGCAATTTCAAGATAGACATGCTTTAAGAACAAGTTCTTATTACCACTAAACACCTTAAACATCAATTCTCATTGGTTAATTATGTAAAGCACTTGATAGAGTTTCAAACATTAACTACACTTCTCAGTGCTAGCAATGTTTAAGATCAAGGAATTGGTTAGCTACTTCAATTCTAGCATTAAGAGTTTCTAACAAGTAAGAGATCAATATTTCCAAGTTTTAAACAACCTAAACCATTTCAGATCACCCTCACCTTACTCAAACCCAAAAACTTATAGGGAAACTACTCACTAGCCATAGAAATAACAAAGCAAGACATGATTTAGATGAGCAGATATGAAAGAAATAAGAAGAACTCAAAGAAGAACTCAAGAACAAAACTCAAATTGCATAAAAGATCAAATGAAACTAAATTGTTTTGTAGTAGATGTTTACAAGAGGTGATATGGCTCTTCTAACACATCAAGAGCCTTTAAATAGAAGATAAAAGAGTGCAATGGTCGACCACAACCACATGAGAGGGTCTACAAGCCAAAAGTAAAGAAAAAGGAGCATGTGGGAAAAATTGGGTCTCACAGCGGCCTGGGGACCTCGTTGTGAGGTGTCTTGATCCACAGCGGCTTGGGGTGGTCGTTGTGGATGCCGCTGGAGATTTTGGTGTTCCGCAAAATATCCCACAGCGGCTTGGGGAACTCGTTGTGGGATGCCGCTGTAGGAGGTTGATGTTTCACAGCGGCCTCGGATGGCCGCTGCACAGGCTGCTGTGGAATCCTGTCGTCTGCAAATTTTTCATAGCGGCCCGGAGATATCGCTGTAGCACTCCGCTGTGAGTTCTGGTCACGATCCTTAGCTGTTTTTCCTTTTGTTTGAGTGTTCTTTTGGTCCCTACCTCCTCCATTATCTCTTGGTGCCTCATCATGTCATCCACCACCTACAAAAGAGAAAAACAAAGCATATGCACTCCTAATGATGCCTAAATGCATTACCTAAAGCTAAAACACACTCCAAATCATGATTAAATCTACTCAAAATCACAACACATCAATCCAATATGTTGATGGGTGGTTAGAGAAGGGACTTGTTCGATAGTGGAAAGGTGTTGTGGGAGAGCTTTGAAATTGGCGGTAGTTTATCACAGTTTCCTCCATCATCATTGATAGGTCAAGAAATATCCCTATTCTACTGCAAGTGCACAGTTATGCGATTGTAGTATAAAGAGTATCGAATCTATAGAGACTCAAAATCACGCAATAGATTATATGTTTTCGAACTTAGCTAAATCAATCAGATGAGAAAGCAGTAAACGATGCAGAAATGTAAAAGTGTGTTTCGATAAGAGAAAAGCGCTAGACTCAGGGTGTTCTCAGGAAGTCATGCAATGTAGACACTTAGCAAATCAGGATTTAGGTTAAGCACAGGTTCAAGAACTAGAATCACAATGTATAATAATTCAACTCTCGCTGCAATTACTATCTATGTCTAGCAACCTAACGATTCAAATCTCTTTGCAATATTAGAGTTCTAGACAAGCATTAATAGCAAGTTCTTAAGTTCACAATTCTTCTAAACCAAACCTCTTTGTATCTAGTCAAATTGCTCACACTAAGTTCTTTCAAATTATAACTCACACTCTCGTGCCAAATTAACAATCCAAGATCTAAGCCCTAGGTGATCAGTCCAGAATTCAGTTTTAATCTCAACTTAGGTGATGAAAAGATAGATTTAGAATCCTAATCATCCAGTGATCTAACAAGGCATGAAATCCCTATGAGAATCCCTAAATCTAACTAGGTTACTACTCAGACATGGAATCAAATGAATAACACTTGTTTGAATAGAAAACAAGACTGGATAGATAAATAACAGGGTTCGAAATCATTCTCTCAAAGGTTACAAGTAGCAAGAACAGCCCCAAGCCAAAATCTCTCAATCTCCAGAACAAAGCAAGAACAAAGAACAAGATAAGAGTTACTGCTCTCAAAAAACCTAATTAAAAACCACTAAACAAGTTCTGGGGCTGAATTAAAATTAGAGAAACTTCTGGGGCAACTTTGCAATTCTTCAAAAGATGTCTTCAACTAACGCATAAGTCTCTGTCGCCATCAGTGTCGACCGACACCAAGATGAATGTCGGTCGACATCCATTCGTGGTCGAGACACCAACTTCAGCTCCTTGCACAAATCGCCAGAAACGTCCCAAAACTCCGCTCTTTGCTCCAAATGCAAGCTTACCTGTAAAAGACTCGATAGACTCGAAAAACCAGGTTAAAGATTCAATATACACAATTATATCATGGTTGAAAACCTGGAGAAACCATGATATATCAACTCCCAAAAGTATAAGAAAGAGGTTTGAAAACTCAGAAACTCGTTTCGTCTTAGGAACATTCGCATTCACATTCACTTAGTAAACCCCTGAAAACTTTCCTGCAGAGATCAAGAACACAATGTTCCCCCCCCCCCCCACACTTAGCAACTGTCCAAAGTAAACTCCAAAATCTAGACAGAGCATCCAAATTCACCACACTAACCTATGTATACAATTAAGTGCGGTCTCACAAAGGGAGTATCGATCAGAGGACACATGGACTCAACTCAGTCAGTACCTGACCACCAAACTGTCGGTTTTTTGTTCCTTTCTTTTTCCTTTCTCCCTTAACACTGATTGTTCCCCACTGGGTATTATTTTATTTTTTCTATCAGTGCTCTTCCCTTTTTATTCGGGGTGTAACTTTGGACATGTTTCCATGGATGCACAGGAGGTAATAGGGGTCTCTACCACTCCTGTGACCACTTCGAAGCTACTAGCTTATCCGCAATTTATCTCTCTTTTTTTTACTTTCAAGGGAGGGGAAAATGGAACCGTACTCAGACAGGATTATAGGCTGTGTCAAGCACATCAGAGGAATCCGATCCAGAGATACCAAGCCCCTAAGTGAGAAAATCCAGTCAAGATTAGAGGTGAAGTTAGTGATGGATCCTTTGAATACCTGAGAAGATATGGGTGTCCTTGGTAGGTTGATCCGTGTGGGGTTTTCTAACAGTCATAGAGCTACTGCGGGTCTGTCCGATGGTCACTTAGTTCCTGTTCCAGCGAAAAATTTCCTCGAAAAATCATAGTTTCATACCAATTTTGACTCAATAAAATAATTTAAAAACCAAAGAAAACAGAAGGACTGACACTAAGAAAACAGAACACATTGTCAGTAACCACCTCCCCACACTTAAACTGCATTGTCCCTAGTGCAATCGCAGCTTGGGTTGGGGAGAACAAGGTATAAGTCAACCGAAAACTTGGAAGGTCAGAAACCGTACCTACAGGCGTGTTGAGTGTCGACTGACACCTAGCCAGTGTCGAGCGACACATGGATTTGGTTGACACTCATTTGCTCCGAATCGAGTATGCTCGATTTATGTCCGTGTTTTCGAGTTTGGTGTCAACCGACACTAAGGAACGTCGATCGACACTGCTGTCTGTAACTTTTTCTTCACGTTTCTAATACACAAAAACCAGAAATATCAAAAGACTCAAGACTAAAGACCAAAAAGAAAAGAAAACTGACCCTACAGTGGGTTGCCTCCCACTGAGCGCTTGTTTAACGACAATAGCTTGACTGTAATGCGACTAGGCAGTGGGTGGATCATCCAGATGGACAATGTCGCCTTCTAGGATCTTGGCTTTCGCCCAATTGTGTTTCACCCTTTGCCCATTGACTGTGAACTCTTCTCCTTTGGAATTCACCAAGATAACAGCTCTGTGTGGTCTAGCTTCCTTGACAGTGAATGGACCTGACCAACGAGAACGCAACTTGCCAGGAAACAGTTGTAAGCGAGAGTTATAGAGGAGTAAATTGTCATTGGGTTCGAAGTTGCGTTAGATGATCTTCTTATCATGATACGCCTTTGTACGCTCCTTGTGTATCTTTGAGTTCTCATAGGCATGGTGGCGAATTTCATCTAACTCATTAAGCTGTATCAAACGTCTCTCACCTGCAGGCTTGAGATCAAAGTTCATTTGTTTGACAGCCCATCTAGCCTTGTGCTCGAGCTCAATTGGAAGGTGACAAGCTTTCCCATAGAGCAGGTGAAACGGTGTAGTCCCAAGTGGCGTCATGAATGCAGTCCTGTAAGCCCACAACGCATCATCCAGCTTAGCAGACCAATCCTCTCTAGTCTTTCCCACTGTCTTCTACAGAATCTCCTTGATCTGTCAGTTTTAAACCTCAACCTGCCCACTAGTCTGAGGGTGATATGGAATAGCCACACGATGATTAACACCGTGCTTCTTAAGCAACTTCTCGAAGACCTTGTTGATGAAGTGAGAACCGCCATCACTTATCACAATCCTAGGCATTCCAAATCTGGGGAAGATGATAGTCTTAAACAGGTTAAGAACCACCGAAGAGTCATTGGTTGGACTAGCAAGCGCTTCAACCCACTTAGATACATAGTCCACATCAACCAAGATATACTTGTTTCCATAAGAAGATGGAAACGGTCCCATGAAGTCGATGCCCCAGCAGTCAAATACTTCAACCTCAAGGATGAAGTTTTGTGGCATCTCATGTCTCTTGCTTATCTTTCCTCTCCTCTGACACACATCACACTGCGAGATAAACAACTGAGCATCCTTGAACATCGTAGGCCACCAGAAGCCTGCTTGAAGAATCTTGGACACTGTCTTGAACGTAGCAAAGTGCCCTGCATACTCAGAACCATGGCAGTGGTACAGCACATTATCAACTTCAGACTCTGCGATGCAACGTCTGTAGATACCATCAGAACAGTGCTTGTACAAGCAGGGCTCATCCCAATAATAACGCCTGATTTTCCTAAGGAAATTCTTCTTAGCATACCCTTTAAACACTTCAGGCTCATCCTCTGCAGCAAGGTAGTTGGCTATATCGTCGTACCAAGGTCGGGTAGAGAGATATCCTTGGGTAATTTCAGCTATGAACATGTCCGCTTGATCATCCAAAACATCTTCCTGCATCCGCGACTGGTGTCGACCGACACTAATATTGGTGTCGATCGACATTGATCCCAATCGGTCAATCGATGTCGGGTTTGATCGATTATCGTTCGTTTCTTCAAATAGAGTGTCGACCGACATGAAGTGAGTGTCGACCGAAACCTGCTCTGTGACTCGTGCAAAACGCAGTGAACTCGAAAAAACTGCCTGAAATCTTGTCTCCACCTTATAGATGTTCTCTTCTGGTAGGAAATCATCTATAGGAACGTCTTCATCGATCTTAATCTGGAAAAGATGATCAGCAACTCCGTTTTCCATTCCTTTCTTATCTCTTACCTCGATGGCAAACTCTTGGAGCAACAGAATCCATCGTAATAGCCTCGGTTTAACATCTTTCTTCTGCATCAGATACTTAAGCGCAGAATGGTAAGTGTGCACAACTACTTTGGACCCGATCAGATATGGGCGGAACTTCTCAAATGCAAACACAACTGCTAGCAACTCCTTCTCAGTTGTTGCATAATTTCTTTGCGCATCATCAAGAGTTCTACTAGCATAATAGATGGCATGGAGCTTCTTGTCCTTCTTCTGACCAAGTACAGCTCCTACTGCATAGTTACTAGCATCACACATTACCTCAAAAGGCAGATCCCAGTTCGGAGGTTGTACAATTGGAGAAGAAATCAAAACTTGTTTCAGCTCCTGGAATGCAGCATGAGACTCATCTGTGAACTCAAACTTCACATCTTTGCAGAGAAGTGCAGTGAGTGGTCTAGCTATCTTGTTGAATTCTTTAATAAACCTCCTATAAAATCCAGCATGCCCAAGGAAATCCTCACTCCTTTGACTGAGTCTGGCACCTGTAGCCCTGTCATTACCTCAATCTTAGCTTTGTCCACTTCAATTCCTGCCTCAGATACTTTGTGTCCAAGTACAATGCCATCCTTGACCATAAAATGACATTTCTCCCAATTCAAAACCAGGTGCTTTTCCTCACATCTAGCTAGCACCTTTCACAGATTATCCAGACAAGCATGGTAAGATGGTCCGTAGACCGAAAAATCATCCATGAAGACCTCCATAAAATCCTCTATCATGTATGTGAAGATAGACATCATGCACCTCTGGAACGTTGCAGGAGCATTACACAGTCCAAATAGCATTCTGCGGTATGCAAAGGTGACATTAGGACAGGTAAATGTGGTCTTCTCCTGGTCCTCTGGGTGGATAGGGATCTGAAAGAAACCAGAATAACCATCCAAAAAGCAGTAGTATGGATGATTTGCCAACCTTTCCAGCATCTGATCAATGAAAGGGAGTGGAAAGTAATCTTTTCTGGTGGCTGCATTCAACTTCCTATAGTCTATGCACATCCTGTGACCAGTGATTGTCCTTGTAGGAATCAGCTCATTCTTGTCATTCTTCACCACTGTGACTCCTCCTTTCTTAGGAACCACATGAACTGGATTGACCCAATCACTGTCTGAGATAGGATAAATAATCCCATCATTCAGCAGATTCATTATCTCCTTCTTCACAACCTCTTTCAGGTTAGGATTCAAACGCCTTTGATTCTCAATTGACGACATGCTCTCATCCTCAAGGTGTATCCTATGCATGCACAAGTATGGAGAGATACCTGAAATATCATCAAGAGAATAACCAAGAGCTTTGCGATGTTTGCGCAGCTTGCTTAGCAGTAAAGTGAATTCTGCGTTATTCAAATGAGAATTGACAATAACAGGATAGGTAGAATTTTGACCTAGAAATGCATATTTGAGACATGCAGGGAGCTGCTTCAGCTCAATCTTTGGAGCTTTTCCTCGCTCCAGTCTCCAAGTGTGGTAGCTTTCCGCGAAGCGCCAACCAGCTCCTCTTGAGCTACCACTTGCATTACATGCTCAGTAGCATCCATCAGTCTCGAATACCCAGCAGCAGCAGCATCCTCTAGCTCCAAATCCTGCTCAGAGCTCATCAAAGCTCTCTCCAAAGGATCAGCTGGATGCATCTGATTGAAGAACCCATCAGCTAGATTCTCTAATGTGTCCACATAGAAGGTCTGTCCATCAATGGCGGGGTGTCTCATCAGCTTGTCCATGTCGAAGTTCATCACCAAATCACCCACATTGAGTCCAATTTTCCCTCTCTTCACGTCGATGATAGCACCAGCTGTAGCCAAGAATGTTATGCCCAAGATAAGAGGGTCTTTGGGATCATCATTGTACTGCAAGACTACAAAGTCTGTTGGGATAACACATTCACCAATCTTTACCGGTACATCCTCCAAGAAACCTTCAGGAATCCTTATGGAGCGATCAGCTAGAATCAAAGAGATCCTAGTAGGTGTGAAATATGTCATCCCCATCTTCTTAGCAATTGAATACGGCATCAGATTAACACTTGAGCCCAAATCACACAATGATCTCTCAAATATGTCTCTGAAGATGGTACAGTCCAAGACAAAGCTTCATGGATCCTTCTGCTTCTCCAAAACCATGACAGCGCTACAGACTTCAGTGATCAACATCACACACTCCTCATCTCCCATATCAGAAGTCAACATCTTCTTCAAACACCTCTTCATCACTGGGTTGTTGTTGATAGCATCCATCAATGGCATTGGAAGAGTGAGCTTGCTCAGCATAGCCATATATTTAGCCTTGAACCGTTCAAATTTGGACTGTTTCGGGTTTCTTGGGAAAGGTACCTTGGGTTTATACACCTTCCCAGCAGCAATAGGAGCCTTTTTCACAGTATCAGATTATGTACGCGATTGGTGTCGATCGACACTGGGTTGGTGTCGGTCGACGTCAATCGATTTTCCATTGTTGTCAATTCCATAATCGACCTCGGTCGATTTCCGTTCGTCACGAACACTCGAAGAATTGGGTGTCGGTCGACAATGGGTATCACCGTCGGTCGACACTCGTCTTTCAGCTTCAATTTCTTCATCCAATTCTTCTAATTCCTCGAGTTCCTCAGCACTCACTCGCCTGTTGGGGATAGTTTGCAGCTCTTTCCCACTCCTTAGTGATATTGCATTGCAGTGATGCTTAGGATTGGTATCTTTACTTCCAGGAAGGAATCCGGATTGCCTCTTAATAACTCCAGCAGTTTGAGCAAATTGAGTATCCAACTGCTTCATAAGTGTGCTCAAAGACTCAAACTTCCCATTCAGATCAGTGTAGATGGCATCCATCTTCTTGTTGAAGTCCACAGTAGTCTTTGTCTGCCCCTCAAGTATCTGCTCCATCATAGCTTCCAACTTGCTCTCATGAGCATTAGCAACAGGAGGATTCTGATAAGAAGATGATCCATAGGTCCTCTGATACGAGTTGTTCTGCTGAAAAGGTTTCTGGAAACCAGCATTCTGACCATATCCAGAAGAGTTTTGATTGCTTATGAAAGCACTCTTCTGACCATCAGTGTAGAACTTGTTACCTTGCTGATTTCCAAACATGTTTCCCTGAAATCCAGATCCACCGATGTAGTTCACATCCTCTTCTTGGCAACCATCTTCAGGTTCAAACTCCTCAACCTCTTGGACAAAGTGAACAGCCTTCTTCCCAGACTGCAAGCTGTGAACAGTGTCCAGCTTACTCTTCATTTCAACAATCTGGAAGTTGTCAACTTTTCCACCAGACTCTTTTCTCTTCCTATCAGCATTCTTAGTGCTGTTGCTGCTCACCAAGTTCTCAATCAATATCTTGGCCTGCTCAGGAGTCTTGGTGTTGAAATTTCCATTGCTAGCAGCATCCAACGCTGATTGGTACCAAAGATCAATACCTCTGAAGAAAATGTCCAGCAGCTGAACTTCAGAGAATCCATGATGAGGACAGTCTCGTTGGTACATCTTAAACCTCACCCAAGCAGCATTAAGAGGCTCTGTAGGTCCCTGAGTGAATGTCAGAAGATCCTATCTAAGCTGATCAGAGCGAGCATCATCGTAGAAATGCCTCAAGAACTCTCTCTTCACTGCATCCCAAGTGGTTAGCTTCCCAGGTGGAAGTTGCTTGAGCTAAGCTGCAACCTCTCCAGCGAGAGAATATGGGAAGAATTTGAGGTGCAAAAAGTCATAACCCACTCCATTGTGCTTCATCCCAGTGATGAATGCTTCAAAATCCTCAATGTGATCCATGGGTTGCTCATGGGGAAGTCCATGGAAAGGGTGCTGCCTCACAAGTGCATAATATGCAGTCTTAAGCTCGAATTCATTCCTTTCAAAAGGAGGAGGCACAATCGCAGACCTTTTGGCATAGAACTCATCAGGCCTGTTGTAGTCAGCAAGAGTCCTCTCAGCTGGAGGATTAGGTGGCGGATTAGGTGGGGGATTAAAGCAACCTGCATCTCATTACCATCAGCATCAATCCTACGTCCATGATCATTATAGGGATTGTTCTGCAGATCTCTCAGAATACCTTCCGCGTCTCGGATCAACACAATAGTATTTGGATCTATAATCATAGAAGATTTCTGCGCCTTTCTGTTTGGTCTCTCAAGTCTAGCAAGCTCCTCAAGTCTGAGGTTCAAAAGCTCTTCGCTCAGGTTGCTTCTGGTGTGATGATTAGGCATACACTGAACTCAAAGGCTGACTCCAAGCTCGATGTCGACCGACACTAGAAGGATGTCGGTCGACACTGAATTTACCTGTCGATTCCCGCAGCAACAAAACAAGCAAGACAAGAGAAAAATGTCAGTAACAAAGAAAATAAAAACGACTTAGTCTGAATTCTAGAACAAAATCTATTGGCGAACTCAAATGCGTCCCCGGCAACTGCGCCAAAAACTTGATAGGTCAAGAAATATCCCTATTCTACTGCAAGTGCACAGTTATGCGAATGTAGTATAAAGAGTATCGTATCCACAGAGACTCAAGATCACGCAATAGATTATATGTTTTCGAACTTAGCTAAATCAATCAGATGAGAAAGCAGTAAACGATGCAGAAATGTAAAAGTGTGTTTCGATAAGAGAAAAGCGCTAGACTCAGGGTGTTCTCAGGAAGTCATGCAATGTAGACACTTAGCAAATCAGGATTCAGGTTAAGCACAGGTTCAAGAACTAGAATCACAATGTATAATAATTCAACTCTCGCTGCAATTACTGTCTATGTCTAGCAACCTAACGATTCAAATCTCTTTGCAATCTTAGAGTTCTAGACAAGCATTAATAGCAAGTTCTTAAGTTCATAATTCTCCTAAACTAAATCTCTTTGTATTTAGTCAAATTGCTCACACTAAGTTCTTTCAGATTATAACTCACATTCTCGTGCCAAATTAACAATCCAAGATCTAAGCCCTAGGTGATCAGTCCAAATTCAGTTTTAATCTCAACTTAAGTGATGAACAGATAGATTTAGAATCATAATCATTCAGTGATCTAACAAGGCATGAAATCCCTATGAGAATCCCTAAATCTAACAAGGTTACTACTCAGACATGGAATCAAATGAAAAACACTTGTTTGAATAGAAAACTGAATAGATAAATAACAGGGGTTCGAAATCCCTCTCAAAGGTTACAAGTAGCAAGAACAGCCCCAAGCCAAAATCTCCCAATCTCCAGAACAAAGCAAGAACAAAGAACAAGATAAGAGTTACTACTCTAAAAAAAACTAATTAAAAACCACTAAACACGTTCTGGGGTTGAATTAGAATTCGGAAAACTTCTGGGGTAATTTTGCAATTCTTCAAAAGATGTCTTCAACTAGCGCATAAGTCTCTGTCGCCATCAGTGTCGACCGATACCAAGATGGATGTCGGTCGACATCCATTCGTGGTCAAGACACCAACTTCAGCTCCTTGCACAAATCGCCAGAAACGTCACAAAACTCCGCTCTTTGCTCCAAACGCAAGCTTACTTGTAAAAGACTTGATAGACTCGAAAAACCAGGTTAAAGATTCAATATACACAATTATATCATGGTTGAAAACCTGGAAAAACCATGATATATCAATCACCTCCAAAATACATTGCTGTTAATGGCGTGTGTTCTCTCGCTGATTCATTGCTATTAGAGGTGCTGCCATGTTATCTCTGTTCAGCTAAAATTGAGTCTTTTTGTTATTTTTTATGAGCTGATGTAACTAATACTTGTTGATTCGTTGGTGAATGTTGTGAGGCCTTGTTGGGTTAGTAAGCTAAAACCACTTCATGGAATGGGGCATTTACGTGAGAACGGCACACCTCGTGGTCAGTTTGATGACATTGTTATTGCTCACAATGGTAAGAAGCCGTATTGATTCCCCTCTCTCTGAGTAGCTTCAAATGTTATCTTATATCTTTTTCATACTAAATGGGTCACCTTTTGTTCAGGTAAATGTGTGAATCGTTTGCTATATGCATCAGGGTTGCTTCTGTTGCTAAACTGATGAAGGTAGACCATAATTTGTAAACATCATACATACTCACTCTATTGAAATCAGGGTTGCCCCTTGTTGGAAAATTGTTTCGATGATCCACTTCCTACACGGAACTTCGAAGGAGCGTTTGTGAAAGAAGTTGAATCATCGTCTTGGATGAGAAACAACTCTGCAAAGCTTGGTAATGGTGGAACTACACATGAATGTCTCTTGCTTCTTGATCAAGTAACAATAGACTTACTTATTCACATAAGTTGATATGCATTTTGCTTCTTCCTTTTCTCCCAAAACGTTGTTAGCTGTCGTACAATAAAGTTTTGAGCCTAAAACAAAACTTTTATACGTAGACAGATTCAGCATATCAAGTTAAACTGATTTGTTTAGTTATAACACTGATATATGAATTGATAGTGTTACGCATCATTTAAAATACATGTGTTTTATTCTAATACTAATCATACCCAAAAAAAACTAGGAGAAGAAGATCCGGAAGGCAACCTTGAATGACGGAAGTTCAAAAAAAAAGAAGAACAAAGACAAACAAAAATCGGACATACGATTTAATCGGGATGTCTATTTGGATGAGACTTTTTATCTATATAATAACATTCGTAAACAATCGGTTT
This sequence comes from Orychophragmus violaceus, assembly GCA_030180135.1. Taxonomy (NCBI): domain Eukaryota; kingdom Viridiplantae; phylum Streptophyta; class Magnoliopsida; order Brassicales; family Brassicaceae; genus Orychophragmus; species Orychophragmus violaceus. The sequence continues at coordinate 28,314,286 of CM058235.1, forward strand.
AATTATTTTTCGAACAAAAAGGCGAAAATAAATTTAAAAACCATATTTATAATAAATCCGCTGCATAGCGCGGGTATTTACTTAGTAGGTATAAGATAAGTAAAATATTTGTTGATGATAGTAATTAATATATACCTGAAAACATATGTGAGTTCTTCTTGAACAGCTTGTCCGATGTTGTTAGGCCTTGTTAGGTCTTGTTAGATCTCTTTCCAAACCCATCTATGTACCATCTCGTGGCTAGCCTTCTAATTGGCCATAGTAGGATATATTTAACGCCTGGACCACCCCTATCTCTCCGACGTCATCAGATGCAAAATATTTATTACCATAATCACTATCATCAACAAAGTCTCCGAGTGTTGTGCTTCAAAAGATCTGCATGAATTTTGCAGTTTAATATCCGATTTTTGTATATCATCAACCACATGTGGTGATGATAGGTCTTCTTAGATATCGTTCTCAAACTTCCCACAATTTTCCATGAAAACATCATCAACCACATCTGTAATAAACTATTTCATCAGACATACTCACTCTATTGATATTCTTACGGTTAAGGTGTAACATACTCATACTGGCCCGCCAAAAATTTCTTTAAAAAGAAGGAGAAAGCTCAAGGCCCATTAGCCTTCCCAAAAACTCTAGGGTTTCTCAGAGCCTTCCCCTATAAATAAATCTCCTTTTCTCTAGAAAATCCATCATCTTTCTTTCGGCGAAGCTCTGTCGAGATCCGGAGACGTTCGAAGCAACCAAGAAGTACTATTCACGTTTTTCTCTCTCCCATTTTCACCAGGTAAGATCCGGGAATCAGATCTGGGCTTTTAAATCATCAAAACGTTTTAAACTTTTCATAACTTTCTAAGTACCCAAAATCCCGAGAAACCGAGCCTACCACTGTGACCGTCGTGACGAGACGAAGCCGTAGCCGCCGAGCTGGAGCCCACGCGCCGCCGCACGCGCCCGCATGCGCCGGAGGAGTCACGGGCACGTGAGATCCACGCGCGCCGGAGGGGACACGCGCCGGAGCCCACGCGCCGCCGCCGGAGCCCACGCGCCACCGCCGCCGATCGCTGCCGCCGTTGACCGTCGCCACCGTTGACCGCTGCCGTCGCTGACCGTTGACCGCCGGTCCGGTTCGCTGGGGTGGTCCGGTTCAATTCGATTCCAGTTTAATCTTTCCAATTCAATTTTCTAATTCCGGTTTAGTTGGTCCAATTAAGATTCCGGTTTGATCTCAATTTCAATTCAATCTCTGGTTTAGCTAGTTAGGGTCTGGTTTAGGATTTGGGCCAGTTATTGATTGGACCTGGTTCAGTCTGGGTTTGGGTTTGGGTCTGGGTTGACCGGGTCAACCAGTTGACTTTGACCTGACCGTTGACTTTCAGTCAACCAAACTTCGTAGGACCATAACTTGACCATCATAAACCCGATTCGAACGAAACGAAAGCCTATCTCACTCAATTTCTCGTCCTATTTTCAGATCCGATGTCCGTTTGGGCTAATGGGGATTCTAAATTACCGTTTTGCCCTCTTCATTGGCTAAGGTGAGGAAACCGTCGGTTATCTCCCTTACTCTACTTCAATTCCGGACGATAGTCCTCGGTTAATCGCGTCTTTCCTAGGTAGCTTAGTTTATTAATGTGCACTATGTGATTGATTGTGGAACGTAGAACTGTTAGGATTATCGCTGAGCCCGAAAACGTTGTTTGTGTGTGATGGATATGAATGAAAGACTGTGGTAGGGTGTTGTGTGGCGGGTTGCGTACGGGGTGCGTGTCCCTTGAGAAGGCGTCGGGGGTCTGACCAACCCCCAGAAGGAAGAAGGATTGCGTGGGCCTACGGGTCGAAGGAAGGGGTCCATGAGTGTGAAAGCACGAGTGGATGTAGTTTGCGTGGTGAAAGCCTTCGGGCCTGATTGCAAGGTGTTATTAGCTTAGGACTTGTGCTTCGTAGTTGTGTAGTGTAAGATGGGATCGCGGATTCCTTAAATCCGTCCTCACTGGGTAATTGTGTTTGAAACAATTACTCAGGCCTCTTTCTTTTCCATGTCCCCGTTTTCTTGCAGGTCCGGATGCGGGATCGATACAGTCGTGTGACGGCATTGGTGCATTTGAATACGAAGGAGGCGCCTGGGACCTAGGACAAGTTGAGTTGGCGTCCCGGTTGGACCGAATCCGGTTCAACGGGCGTCCTAATGCCGCGTCTCCGGTTAAAGAAACAAAGATTAAAATTTACACATTACATATATTTTTTTTCTCGTCCATGTTCTACATGATAAACATCGTTTACCATCTAGCTAAAAACATTTTAACAGATAATAAAAATATATAAAAGATAATAAAATTAATGTATAATAGTGGAAGGGATCCCTCCTATTTTAACTATTGATATGATTTTGGTGAAGCTGTAAGGCATAGACAAAATCAATTCCCAAAATGTTCACTTCAAAATTGGCAAAGATAATCTTATTCTTCAGATGGCTCGTGTCCAACAATGAGTATATGTTAAACTCGATGGATAATGCTATCAAACGGCCCCGCATGAGGCGGTGGATCCTTCAAATGGAGTGTATAGAACCAATAGTGAATATTGCTGTCACACTCTTGGGCTTCTGAGAATATAGAATGGACCTTGGCAAAATCTCTTGGATTTATACAGTCCAAAGAAATCTTTGCTACCTTTTAGCTCCATTCGGCCCAACTTAAAACATACTTCTAGCCTTTGACAAATTGATGCTTCTCTGAACTTGTGGATTTTTCTAGCTTGTTTTCTTGAGTTTGGTCCATCATTAAACCATCAAAAACAAGTATGGCCGAATATAGATTCTCGAGTGGCCAAAATAGCGAATTATGAACGAGAATAAGAAGGTTTAGGCCATCTCTTGATCCACCATGAGCCATGTTACTTATGGCTCGACCAAAGTATATATTCAGAATGGTCACTTGGCAGAGGGAAATAACCTTGGTTTCTTGGAAAGAAGTCTGAATCATGCTCAAGACTCCGAAAGTGGTCAAACCGAGTAACTTAAACCACCTTGGTCAATAATGTGGCTAACTATGTCAACCAATGGCGGAGCTACTTGTTTGTGAGAGGGGTCATATGACCCATGCCAATTTTTATGTAAAGTTTGTTTTATACGTATTCTGAATAAAATATTTGGTGAAATATTAAAAAAACTAACCCCTATAAAATACAATTATTATCAAATTGACCCATGTAATTGATTTTGCTGTCTCCGCCACTGATGTCAACTCCAATTTCAACTTGGTTCATGGGCATTCTAACTTGTTCCAAATGCTCTCATGTGTGTTTGGTCGAAGAAAAATTCCTTCATTTGTTGTTTTAAAGTCAAAATCATATCAATTATTTGAAAATCATTAAAAACATAAAATAAATTCAAGTTTAATTTAAAATATCATAAAAATACAAAAATACATAATACAAGATTTAAATACATCTTTATGTTTTTCGTATGATTTAGTCATTCTCTTTGAATAACAAAGATAATTAATTTTAATACAAGTGAAAAAACTAAATTATAATACAGAAAATTACTAAAACGATTTAAAATTTTGAAGAATAAAAATAAGAACTATAAAACTATAGCACAGCAGATATTCAGTAACTAAATAAAAAGATAATCAATTATCAAAAATAGAGAAGAGTATGTTAAGAATAGATAAAAAAAAAATTAAAACATAAAAATTGGTTAATGAAATTTATGTATAAAAAACTCTAGATTGAAAAATATTGTAATATTAGAATTTCAAAATGAACAGATTATAAAAAAGTTAATATTTATAAAATGATGTATGAGAGAGATTAGAAGAAATATCAAGAATCAAACAAAATAAAAATTCATAAAACACAAGAGAATATTGATAATGAAAATAAAAATAAAAAGAGATTAATTATAATAAAAATTAAATAAAAACGAGTTAGTAATATATTAAGGCCTTGAATGTTACATGCGTCCCATTTGAACCACATGGTGGTTTCAGAAAACTACACCATTCAACATAATTTTTAATGTGTGGTGCGTTCTCCAATTAAAAAATTAAAAAATGATAGCAGTTTACAAACATTAAAAAAAGTTGTTGTTCCACATGAACAGTCATAACACACCCATATATGGTGCATCTAAGGTGCGGTTCTTAGCTTTTTTTGTTTTTTTTTTTGTTTTTTTTTTTTTTGAAAAAATTGTGTAAATTAATATCTTAAGTAAAATATTTTTTTATAAAGAAAAAAAACCTTGGTTATAATCTTTAAAATTCTAAAATAATAATCAAATATGATACACACTAGATATTGTTTTGTCACCATTCAAACTTTGTCACGCACCGCTTTTTTTTCAAAACCGCTCATGTTCCGCAGTATGTGTTTTCTGTATAAAACCGCACATAAATCATACCGCACCGCTCAATCCGCTTAATCTGCACCGCTCAATCCGTTGTTACCATTCGGAGCCTAAGGCACTTCTCACAAACTTATTACACTAAAAAACACTTTAAGACTCTTGGATACTTTGATCATTATGGTATTTTTTATAGTATCATGTTATCCTTCCTTCTATTTTATTTTATAGGTTTAATTTTTAGTTTTCTTTAGATATTTATGATTTTTTAAGTTGAAAATTGTGGGAAGGGGGGGGGGGAATAAAAACAAATCTGTGAAATCAGGTGGGAGAGAAGGAAATCTATTTTTTGGTTTAATATGGACCCTTCATTTTTTTTTTTGAATCTTGTGGCCTAGATTAGGTTTTTGGTGTTGGGTGTAGTGATCTTTGCACAACGTTGGATTTTAAAGGTAGTTTTCTTATCTGCTGCCATCTGTACACTTATGTGAGTTGTAAAACCTGTCAAAAGAAAAGGAGATAGAACTTGGCTTTTTTTTTCTGCAAACGGGATTTTGAAGAAGACAGTATGAAGCCTGGTTCAAACGAGATTTGTTCGTGGAGATAAACAGGATCTTGTGGACAACGTGAACGTGGACATCAAACAGTAAACAAAGGAAAAACATTTTCTGGGTTAGAGATTATGGACAACGTGAACGTGGACACAAACATCGAATAAAGAAAAAAAAACAGTTTATGGCTAAGGAATCTTGTGGACAACATAAACATATGCTATGTGGACAAATATTAAAGTGTTCCCTTAATTATGTATGTATGGACACATGCAAATGGACATTTGATTTATATTCCATTTAAAGAGATTAGCATTTGTAAATCCATCATCGTGGACAAATTTTAGTGGACATGATTTGCATATTCACAGACAATCATCTTCTTCAGAGGCTATTCACCCATCCATGAACATGTTTGTTAATTACAAACTATACACATAAAGAGATTAGTTTAGTTATGGTGGTTGTCCATGTAAAGGTGCCCACCATACGTTTTCAACATGTGTTAGATCATGCGACAATATATATGAGTTAGATCAAAGTGGTAGTCTATACGAAGAAATCATGAACACAATGATGAGTCCATCATACATGGATAAGTATGTTAAAGAGTCCATAAAGTGAAGGATTGAAATGCATGTTAAAGTAGGCAATAATTAGTTTGTAGTAGTGTTTCTGTAGCTATAATGACCAATTATGTTGGAGTATGTTTTTAATAAGTAGTGGACCGAGTTCTTGTTGACATACATAGTTCGTGTTAACTATTATGTGTCCACAAATATGCGTCCACGAAGATTCGTCCATCGAAGTTTGTACCGTGTCAAGCATGAATACTTTTGTGGACTCATCATTGTGAATGTATCTTTGTGGACACATGTGTTCTTGTTATTGTTTGTTTTACTGAGGCGTATTTGTTATGGTTTGTTTTACAAAGTGAGAATTGATGTTCACATGAATATTAAATTTTGGAGTTTGTGTTTAACAAGTATTATAATCCATTGTCAAAAATATTAGGTGTTTGCAAAGCAGCGTCCAAAAAAAATGTGTACACCGATATATTTAAGTTTAAAGGTTAGACCAAAGGTTAGGTCAACAAAAGCAAAAACATTCAACAAAAGAGTATACATCGACGTGGACAAGTCCACATTTGTATGATGGTTTCAATAGTTACAAAAAGATAGGAAATACATATATAAAAGATGACAGTCTACGAAGGTGGATGGTATAGAGGGATAACGAGCTGTCTGTAGATGTCCATTGCGTATTATTTCCTAACACATCCATCATTTTGTCGTCCATCATAAGCAATAATGTGTATTTGTTCCATAGATTAATGTAGAATCGAGACAAAACAATGTCCACATATGCTTGTCCATAGATCTAACAACAAGCATGCATATCGATTAAATCAAATAGTGTCTACATAATAATGTACACAGAAATGTACATCACAACAAGCAAAGATATGTACACGAATACAGAACAAAGACATATCTGTGTAGACGAAATTTGTCCATTATATAGACTATAAATAACAAGCAAACATCTGTTTACAAGCTGCAAGGACTAGATTTAAGCTGCATAGACTCGATCTAGCAAGCAACTGAGTCATGTGTAGAAAAAAAATTAACCTAAAATGGGATTGTAACTAGAAATTAGTAGAAGGTTGTAGATCGAGATTAATAGACACTGAAATTACCGATTTTACTTACCAAATATGTTCAGAGGCGTGGATCTGACAAACTTAGCGAATTTGAAGATATGTAGGGTTGTTAACTTAGACAGTAAAAAGGGGGAAATAGAAGAATATCAATTTCGATTAGGATTTCTAGCAAAAATCAAGGAGTAAGTCTAGCAAAGTTTAAAAGAATAATGATGACAAAAATTGAAGAATTATCATGACAGACCCAAAGTGAGAAGATGCTAGTGGAAGAAGATGGAGAAAAGAAATGATAGAGAAAGGAGATGGGAAAGAGAGAAAGAGATTATGAAGAAAAAAACATTAAGGTTGGGTAGTTGAATTTTTTTAGAAAATAAGATAAAAAAAAGATAAAAATAAAGCTAAAAATAAAAGAAAAACAAGTGTCTTGGTGAATGACAAATTAGAGATTTCACAAGGACAAAATACCTATGATCTCACAACTGCTCTTCTGTGAAAATATAAGGTGAGAAAGTGCCTTCCTATGCAAATGTTTCAAGGCTGAAACGATGCCAACTTCGGATCATGTAGGGACCACAAAATAGGAAAAGTGAATCTTATATAGTTAATTGTTACGAGGATTTTTCCAAGTATTTCCATTCATTATATGAAAATGGAATAAATAGTTCGAATACAGAGTCATATACAAATTTAACAAAGATAGAGCCAACCATTTAATACGATACCGGAACCAAAACCCTACACACAGGAAACAAACAAAAAGGTCAACAAACAACTTTATAAATAAAAGACCGTTATACAGTACAAACTAACAACAACGAATAAACAGTAATGTCATATCGAGAAATAGTAGAGAAGACAATGAAGAGGTAGCGACCACCAAACACCGAGAGAGGAAAGGCGTGTAACACCTTTGAGCCGTAATTATTGAGGCTGATCAACAACATTCATTATATTTCTCCACCAAAAGGAGCCACGAGAAATTCGTATGCAGACAAAACCAAGGAAGACGAAGGACCAAACGGTGCGTTTACCATTCACCAACAAACGACTAAATGCAAGGAAGGCCGAGGCCTCATTTCTTTAAGGATAGGCCGGAGAACCCTTGCCAAAGGTAAAAGACTTTTTTTTTTTGTCACTAAGGGTAAAAGACTAGAAACAGAAGATAAAGAGGATAAACACATGAAATATGTTGAAGCAAGCAACATAAAGGAAAAACACACTCACAACGCAAAGTAACAATGCCACCCGAAGCCTACGAAAAAAACATCATAGCCAAACCAATGACAACAGAGCCCGATTTAACTAACACACTAGCAAGAAGAACCCTATCATCGAAGCTGGCACTCTAGAAGAAGATCATAACTTGAACAGAGAAAAAATGAACATTTAAAAAAAAAAAAAGGCTCTCAGCTTAACAGATAAAAGCCAGAAACTTATTTTTTGATTGAATTAGCAATTGATCAAATTCCTTGACAAAAAGATAAAAAATTTTCTTAATTATAATATTATATTAATAAATTAAACTGAGATAACTCGGCAAATAACCAGATTAAATCGAAAACCAAATACATAAGTAAAAAACTGAACCAATGAATCACAAAGAACCTCTAAACCGAGACCATCATCCCGACTAGGTCAAACTCTTGAGGTACGATCTTTAGAATTTTGAGCCGTCAATTTCCGGCGGTTAAGATCGGTGAATTTATCAACTCCTACCGACCACCTTCCCGATATACCAAGGAACCGACCCCCGCAGCCCTTCTGGCGAACGAAGGACCTTTCCCTCCCACCGTCTTCCGACTTCTCTGACTTCCACCTCTTCGATTTCCCACGGACTCAACCTGTGGTTTCCGACAAAGCAAAAACCGTAATCATCCCTTCTCCAGCGATTCCTCCTCTGCTTGAGATTTGTCTCCATAGCTTCACTGCATACCTTACCTAGATCCGTTCAACGAGACACCATAGCAAAGAGAAACGGCAACAGGGCCACCTCACTTCTCGTCGTTAAACCTCACCGCCGTCTTTGATATTTCACCTAGCACCACCACGAATCTCATCGACACACCACAACACCCTCCAAATCTCCTCGTCAACTTCTGCTGCTCACGGTTTACAGATCTTAGCCTCTTCTCCAAACTCTGCACCTTCTTTGATTCGATGCTATCCTTTGAAGGTCTCAAACTAGGCGACTTACAAGGATAGTCAAGGAAGAGCGCAGATCTGCCACCGATTGCTCCGCCGAAGAGGTCTTCCACACCACACGCAGTCAGACTAAAAGAGGTGAGGCATCTTCTGTTCTTCGTCGATGATCTTGGCTTGGATGACACGCTTTCGAGATCGACGGAGACCCCTCACGATGACGACAAAGCGCGACCGCCGGTAAGGTCCCTCCACAACAAATCTACTTTTTGAGGTTTTCTTTCTTTCACTAAGACTTTCTCTCTCTAGATCTCAAAGCTTTCTTTTGTTCTCAAAAGAGAAATTTATCCAATTTAAACCAAAACACACTAAAATAAAATTTACAAAATGAAAAATAATGTTTAAAGATTTGGAGGAATGAAGATATAAAGCCTCTTCGTTTGGACGAGTACGCCTTAAAAATTCTCTTACATGCACATTATTCGAGGTGCCTCCCTCTTCTCAGATCTGATCTCGTTTTAACTCCCCGGTGGTTGGTTTTCCTTTGCCGGTGCCGGGGAGTGTTGCCAATGTAGTTTATGTGCTTTGTGGCTCCGGTCTCTCCTCCTCCTCTTCCTCTGGTGGCATGAGTCTTCTGTCTTCCTCCTGGTTCTTCGTCGGTCGTCGTCCTCTCTGCTTCTGTCGCTCGGCTAGAGCCAGATTTTTGGGCTGCCTTTTCATGGGTCGTGTGCTTTCCGGTCTCAGCAGGTCGACGTTGGTGGTCTTATGGTGTGTTTTGGGTCACTCACTTCGTGAAGAGGAACGTGTCTTCGTTGTGCTTCAGTTTCTGGCATGTCCTTAGGTGAAGTGGTTGTCTTTGGCGGGATGTGAAGCGATGTCGTCGTGGTCTTCGTGTGCTTACTGCCTTTGTGAGGGGCTCGCCGGTCTTCCTCGGGTTTGAGCTTCCTTTCTTTGTCACTCGATTTAGTGAGTCGTGGAGTAGAGTTATGTTGTAGGTTTTAGTTTTGTGTGCTTGTTGTGTTGTTTAGATGGGAAGATTTGGGTTAAGTTTGGTCTTTGATTGGTTTTTGATCTTGAGCCTCTTATGTAGAGGTTAACTTGGTTTTTCTAGCAGTGTTTTCTTGTGGTCTGAAGGTTGTGCTCTCCCTTGTTTCGCTTTGCGGCGGTTTGGTTCTGAGTTTTTGGTGGTGTCTACTACCTTGGTTTGTGGATTCTCCGGCTCTTCTTCAAGGTTTTGGAGCTTCAGCACTCTTCTTCCTTGCAGTGGGTGTGTGATGTTTAAAGCAGTGACTCATCAACTCCCTGGTTTAGCTTCTTCGCGTTTTTACTCGTGGCTCAATGGGAACAATATAATAGGTGGCGTTCTTGGGCTTTTTCTTAATAATGTTCGGCGTCAGGTGGTTCCAATTTATCTTCTCTTTTAGTATGTGTTGTCTATTTTTGGTAGTTTGCTTGGTGTTCGTGATCTTCGGTTAACTTTAAATTAGTCTTGCTTTTTCGTTTTTTGGTTTGGTTTTGGCTCTGAAAAAGCTTTTGTTTTTGTCGGCTTATAGTTTCGGTATCGTGTTGTGATAGTTGGTTTTAGAGTTTTAAATTTATATCTGTCTAATGTATTCAATCTTGAATATAAAAGGGAAATTTTTCTAATGAAAAGGAAAGAAGAGATAAAGCCTCTTCCTTCAAAAGTTTAGATAATATTTAATAACAATATTTTTTTGGCTCAAAATTAAAACATAACGAGAAAGATGTATATCTATACATTATGCTACACGTACTATTATTCGGATATAAAACCCGTATAAAATGGGTCGGATATTAAATCATCGTCAAAGATAAACATCTTCCCCTTCTATATATATACGATTGCAAAGCCGTCACTTTATTGCTTCTCCTTCCCATTTTCTTCATCTTCCTCTTCCTCTTCCTCATCCTCAATCACACTTCTTTATTGTTCATCAAGAGCCAAAGCCATGGCTCACACTCTCGGCCTCACTCAACCCAACTCCACTGAGCATCCCAAGGTAGGTTTGTTTTGTGATGATTTCGTATCAATGATCCAGCGTTGAAGATCCGTACTTTTTGCCTCTTTTCTTTTGGTTAAACGACAGTTCGATTTCGAGGTTTTGTTGACTTGATGTTGTATTTCGGAGCAGATCTCGTTCGCTGCGAAGGAGATCGATGTAACGGAGTGGAAAGGGGACATACTCGTAGTTGGTGTGACGGAGAAAGATTTGACCAAGGACGAAAACTCAAAGTTCGAGAATCCGATCTTGAACAAGCTCGATGCTCACTTGAGTGGACTTTTAGCTTTAGTCTCTTCCGAGGAAGACTTTACTGGAAAACCCGGTCAGTCATCTGTTCTTAGGCTTTCCGGTTTAGGATCGAAACGGATCGCTTTGATCGGTCTCGGAAAATCCGCTTCTTCTCCGGCGGCTTTTCAGAGCCTTGGTGAAGCTGTAGCAACAGTGTCAAAAGCTTCTCAATCTAGCAGCGTTGCTGTTGTTCTTGCCTCCCCTGAAAATGAATCCAACCTTAGTTCTGCATCAGCTATAGCTTCAGGTAACTTCATATTCATCAATTAGTATAACGCAAGTTCGAGTCTCTGGAAAGCTGAACTTTTGGGTTTATTGTTTGGTTGTGGATAGGCGTAGTGCTCGGATTGTTCGAAGACGGCAGGTATAAATCTGAATCAAAGAAACCTTCTTTAAAATCTGTGGATATCATTGGATTTGGAACTGGACCTGAACTTGAAAAGAAGCTCAAGTATGCTGAAGATGTATCTTACGGCGTTATTTTCGGGAGAGAACTCATCAATTCTCCTGCCAATGTACTCACTCCTGGTATGGATCTGTGGATATCAATGTCATAAATACGCATTGTGATTTTATTGTGTTGTCCTAATCTGCCTTTGCTTTTTGTAATGTTTCAGCTGTACTAGCTGAGGAAGCAGCAAAAGTGGCTTCTACCTACAGTGATGTATTCACTGCAAACATCTTGAACGAGGAGCAGTGCAAAGAGTTGAAAATGGGTTCTTATCTAGCTGTTGCTGCTGCTTCGGCTAATCCTCCTTTCTTCATCCACCTTGTGTATAAACCTTTGAGTGGCTCTGTTAAGACCAAACTTGCCCTTGTTGGAAAAGGATTGACCTTTGACAGGTAATCACTTGGACCATTCCACATCTGATCTTTTATTGGTCTCTTATTTCATGTTATTTTACTGGTTGTTGATTGAATGTCTTCTTACGTTCACAGTGGTGGCTACAACATCAAGACTGGACCTGGCTGCTCAATTGAGCTCATGAAATTCGACATGGGTGGTTCAGCTGCTGTACTTGGTGCTGCAAAAGCCATTGGTGAGATTAAGCCTCCTGGTGTTGAGGTAAGCTTCCAGTTCCATCAGATTATTTTTTGAAGCTTGAGTTTCTTAACCCAACTAACCAACTGGTCTTCCACAACCAGGTTCATTTCATCGTTGCAGCCTGTGAGAATATGATTAGTGGAACTGGAATGAGACCTGGTGATGTCATCACAGCCTCAAACGGAAAGACCATTGAGGTAGCATATGACTTTTTTAATTCAGGTTTAGGCTTTTGCTGTTTCCTTTGGCGATGCTAATTGTTGGTAATGGTGTGTTCAGGTCAACAACACAGATGCTGAAGGTCGTCTAACACTTGCTGATGCTCTAGTTTATGCTTGTAACCAGGGCGTTGACAAGGTACTGCATTGGTTTTTCTTTACTTCATTGATAAGAGATGCTATGGTCCTGTTAAAAATTGTGAATGTAACTTGCAGATTGTTGACCTGGCTACATTGACTGGGGCATGCGTTATCGCTCTTGGAACGTCAATGGCAGGTATATAGCTTAATAATCCTAAAGAAATCATTTATCTTTGTTCTCGCTTTGAGTAGGGATTGTTTATAGATGATGGTTGTTGGGTGTTTTTCACTTGGCAGGAATTTACACACCTAACGACGAACTTGCAAAGGAAGTGATTGGTGCATCAGAGAAGAGTGGGGAGAAGCTGTGGAGGATGCCATTAGAAGAGAGCTATTGGGAGATGATGAAGTCCGGAGTTGCAGATATGGTGAACACAGGTGGGCGTGCAGGAGGCTCAATCACCGCAGCTCTCTTCTTGAAACAGGTGAGAGCAGCAAAGTCTCTTTAATAGAACAAAAAATGGTGAAAATGACAAAGGATATATGCTAATTATCGCGGTTTGTCCCAGTTTGTGAGCGAGAAGGTGCAATGGATGCATATAGACATGGCTGGACCGGTATGGAACGAAAAGAAGAAGTCTGGGACTGGGTTTGGTGTTGCAACGCTTGTTGAATGGGTGCAGACGAATTCTTCTTCGTAGAGGATGAGATGAAGAGAGACCCTAATGTTTTTTTGGTTGTTGAAATAACTTCTGGTTTTAATAAGGTGTCATAAAGTTATTGTGTTCTGAACAGTAAAATTATCAGATGTTGAATAAAGGTGGGTCTTTTGCAATGGGGATACCAAAGTCTGGCACACTTCGCATTTCTGAGCGTAACTCGGTGACTTGATGAGTCGTCGTAGTCGTTTATTCGCTAGTTACTTTTTCGACCAATCTTTGCAATTGCAATGACATTATTAAATCTTTTATTAGGAATTTGCAGAGTTTTTTTAACGCTCTTCCTGTTAATTATTGCTTCTTTGTGTTGAAGTTTCCAAAAAAAAAAACTGCAAATTAATTTTTTGCTTACGAGAACCATAAACATGTATTTTCTGTCAAAATCACTAAATACTATTTCTCTAAATTACAAAATAATTGTTTTTGCAAAAAAAAGTTTTTGTAAACTGTAAAATAGTGTTTTCCTCCTACTGTTTTTGCTAAATTTGTAAAATAGTTTTTCTACTAAAATTATAAAATAGCATTTTTTTAGGCCAAAACTACAAAGTAGTGTGTTCCTTGCCAAAACCGGTAAACACTATTTTCCTCTTCAACATCCAGTCTCTCTAAACACTGTAAATTTAATGTCAGACCGGATCGCCCGTTTGTAACTTTGTATATACGAGTTGAGTTATATAATACAACTTCTCTAATAGTAGATTTGAGTGTTCAAGTGTGATGGAAATAATATTTTCTTTTTTTTTTGGCAGATATTTTAGTAAGATGATTCAAATACGCAACTATCTATCAAATATTAATATTTGGTGTAACTGTGACAGTAGCATTATAAACGTGGTGATTGGTAAGGGCTTCCCTCCCAAGTAGGTAGGTCTGTTTTTATTATGGCGCTAAAGTCTAACGATATTTTTCGTCCTTACCACATTTATGAGGAAAATACTTTTATTTCGTACAAATTGAGGCCCATAATCGAAGATGGATGGAGCTTTTCAAATTGAGGCCCATATTTTCCATCCTCCCTTGTGCACGCCGGTAATGTCTTCACTCTTCAGTGTCCAAGAACAGGTTTTATTTTGTATGAATCTTAAAATTTATACTATTTTCTGAGTTTTACATATTGGTAACCAATTTAATACAATGAAAGGAAAAGAACAAGCGATTAAAAAGAACTAGCAAGCAATACATCTTTTTTACTATAAGTCACTAGCAAATTTTCTGAAAACTGCCTGCTTTTGCGTCTGACACCTGGACAAATCCTATGTGGCATCTTCTCCTGCATTTTCGTTATCCGTAAAACTTTTATCCTCTCTCTTTCTTGGTTAGTTCTTGGTTATTCTTTCTTGGTTAATTGTTAATTCTCGGTTCGGTTGAGTGTATTTTCTGGTTTTCTAATTATCTAAGATTATTAAAAAAAAAAAAGAATTAGTGGTTTCCTCCACTTACACACGACCCCCACTCCTCCTTTATCGCCTCTAACCTCAGCTCTCAAACAATGAACCCTAACTCAGAATCTTCTTCCCAGTTTAGGCTTTATTTTAATTGCCTCTTATTTCTGCAAGAACAGTCTAAACGAATCTCTACCCCCTCAACGTTTTTGGAGGTAATTTCTCACACATTTTATTTCTCTAAATCAATATTTAGTTACAGGGAGAGAGCTTAGTACTAATTATGTCCTTTCGTTCGATCGAATTTGCATTCTGAAGAGTGGAGAGACGATTTTGATACTTGGTTGCAGTTTATGTCGCATGCTTAAAAACCGGTATGTCTGAAATCGGAGACCAAATCTACCATCAACGAAGCTTCCAACCAATACCCTGCTCTCGGAGTTGTCTCCACGACCACTTCGTCGATCTGTAGAAAGTAACCAACCCTCAATCCTCCTTCCCGGGATGATGATGGTTCTCGCCGTTAAGTGTGTCGTCGACTACGCCGTCAAGATCCGTGTCAAACCCGATAAGGTACACTCAAAATCCATATCTAGATTTCTTCATAATCGATGAATCATCGTTAAATTTGATCCCTTTTTGGAACCATACTGTTGTAGATACCCATAATGTGAAGATGTCGATGAATCCATTCTGCGAGATCGCACTCGAGGACCTTCACAGTGCGCACTGGTCTAGCCATGGCTACGGATCGCGGAATCCATGTCGAGGCCAATTTCAGTTTCCTCCCTTTGACGATCTCTAAGATTTTGAAGTCTCGATGAAGTCGAGAATCCTGGATTGATTTTCCTCGGAAAACAGGTAAGAGTAGTTTCCAACTTTGTAGGTCATCACTTGAATATTCGTACATAAATTTGAGATTTTAAAACTGAAAATGTTAGCTAAAGTTCACGTTTTTCCAAGCTTGGGAATCGAAAAGATTCGTCTTTGCGTCATCGCTTTGTGAATCGTTTAGGATGATGAACATTGATCTTTGAAGAATAGAGACAACTTATGTTTTGTTTTCTTCGTGAGGCAATCTTATTGGATTAGAGATATTAGCCATCATTTGCAAATGATTATAATCTCTTGTGAATTTGATTTATAAGAATAAGATCATGCTTTTGCTGCTGATGAATTTTGTTGTTGTTCTTTTCATGATGTCTAATGACCTAATCTTTTCCAAAAGAAAACACGTATACACTGATTTACACAGATAAACACTTACAGCTGAGCTTTATACTTCCAGATCAGTGATAGCTCCTCCGTCTTCAGTCTCCAGGTATCAGAAAATGTTTGATCTAAGTAAAGTTTTAGCGCATAAGTTGTTCGATGTAATGCCAATAAGAGCTAAATTCCTTTCTTTCTTTCTTTTTCTCTCTCATGTTGTTGTTGATTCTGCAATGTCGACTGTTCCAACAAGGCAGCAGCTCAGCTTATGGCTCTAGAGACATGTATTGTAGCAGAAGGTGTGTTAAGATTGGCTGCTTCTGCAAAACATATAGTTGAGCATGAGACCAAGAAGATTCTTCATGTAGGAACAGTGGATCCAGAGAAGTATCCACTGTCGAAGAAACAGCTTCCTTTGCATATGCTTAGATATTTCTCTCATTTCAGGCCTCGCACAACTACGGTAAAACTATATTTCAACATTTATTCAAGATTTTATTATGATCTTAATTAGGTCATAGACTCATATCATAGTGAACCTTTCACAAAGCTGGTTTTCTCTTCTTCTTAGCTGATTTAGATTTCTATTCTATTGTTGATGAAGGTTGGATCGGTGACTCAAGTCCACATTGCGCTAACCTTAGCGAGCCACACATTCTTTCAACACAATGGGTTTCGGTATGTTCAAGTACCATTTATCATAACCACTGGAGTTAGCGAGATGTTTAGGGTCACTACTCTTTTAGGTGAAACTTATGAAAAAAGAGGAGAAGAAGCATGTCAAATAAAAATATGGATTTAGCATTGGATTGACACAGTAAAGCCTGCGATAAAGGAGAAGACTAGGCTAATTGATCACCTTAAGAGATCTGACAGTAACCGAGAAGCAGTTGTTGCTGACGTACACGACTTGAAGAAAACTAGCGACATGGCATCCCAGCTTGGGAGGAAACAAAAACCAAAGGCAGCAAGTCTGACTAAACCTGAGAAGCTTGATTTCTCTAAAGATTTCTCTAAACATACTAATTGACCCAACATTTTTTTGTATAAAATTGGCTTAAAACTTTATTTTTGTCAAACAAAACCAAACCCATACTAAAAAATAATAGTTATTTAAGCTATATTTAAGAGTAATATTAAGTACTAATGAACTATTTAAAATATACTAGATTTTATATAAAGAAAAAACAAAATTGATATAAATAAAATACTTAAGAGTTTCTCGACAAATGAGTGAGAAAAAAAGAAACGAACAATATTATATTATTGATGAATATTACAAAGAATATAGTCTAAAAATAAAATAGGTCTAAATTAAAATATAAATTCACAAATACAAAACAAATAACAAAGACCAATATTTTTTAAGCTAAATTTAAAAGGAATATCAAATACGAATGAACCACATCAAAATCTAAAATATGTAATTTTTAAATAAATAAAATTTTAAAAGTTAATACAAATAAAATAGTTAAGAGTCACGACAAAAATATGAAAAAATTATTATATTACTAAAAAACACAAAATATAATTTACAAGTGAAATAATTTAAAAACTCAAATGAGCTATACAAGTTATTTTATATATGTAGTTTTATATAACTGAAACTTGATTTAATTTGTAAACACAGTTATTCTCGTACGTAGGCACATGGTAAACACGATCCTATAGGTTTAATAACAGAGAAAAAGTTTACTAATATTTCTACTAAAATATTTACCAAATTAGATATTAAAGAATTTTGACAGAGACAGAACGCATAACACCATTAAAAAACCTGTAAATGAATGGAAAAGGTTTAAGCTTCGAGTGATTGATGATACGAGTCTGATAAAGCTGAGAAAGATCATAGATTTATGGTCGGTTATTAGCAGATTTTCGTTCAGGCGATGGTATCGAGATGGTGATACCTTTTTCCGGGAGAAGAGATGAGCTCAAGCCGCCACCTTTCTTTTTTTGTTTAGGTTAAAGACACAACTATTCAACTCGTTTTTAGCTGAAAATCACTGTATCGTCATCATTTTTATCATTATCTTATGTCAATTTTTTTTAATCAGTATTTATTTCTTTTTCTTATATTTTTTTTGTTTATACTATGATATAAATTTTTATTCAGAAATTACTAAACAAACAATTAGCCCGTGCAAACGCACGGGCCAGAAACCTAATTGGAAATAAACTACAAGAAGAGAAGGAGAACTCACACTTCTCGCAGGAAACAAAGCAAGCGACCACACATTATCCGGTGGGCTTCAGAACGAACAGAGGAACTAGAGGAGCACGAAGGAGCAAAGATATGATGGTTCCGCTCAGTGGCGGATCCAGAAGAAATTTTAACTGGGGGCAAATATATTAATATTATTATATGTAATTTATTTTTATAAAAACAGTATATAATATTAATAAAATTTAACTACCAATATTTTAGTTCAAAGTATTAGACTACATTTAAACTTAGTATCATACAATATATACATACATTATAACTAAAGAAAATCTTAAATGATTTTGGATTTTTTTATAAAGAAATTTGATTTTAACATTTAATTTTTTCAAAAGTTATTTTGATACGTTTAAATATTAAAAATATTTTATCCGGAGAGTATAAACTAAATTTGAACTAGTGTTATCAACTAAGTATTGAAATATAGATATTTTTCAATGAGTTAGATAAGTTGTTTGAATAAAATAAAAAATAAAATAATTAGTTGGGAAGAAAAATCAAACAAATAGTCGGACAGAGAATTAGTAAGTGGTAACAAATTAAATGAATAAGGATATCTATATTATTAAAACAAGTGACTCTTTTTGAAAATAACTTTTAGTCATGTGTTATATTACGGATTATGCCACTGTATTTAATAAAGACTTTTAGAATTCATTAAGAGTATTTTAGAATTATTAGATTTGAGACTATATCTGGGCCACACTAAATATTCTCTAATTAATGATTTGTTCAAAAATATATTCATAATATCTTTTAATATATTTTTATTTTCAATATTAATTCAAAATTAGAAAAATATTTTGAAATTAGATAATATTTATAATAAAATATATCTATATTTCTAAATTATAAATATATATTTATATTTCTAAAATAGAGAATATATATTACATATATTATATTTTTATTTTATTTTTAAATTTACTAAAAATAAATATTAATTTCGATTTTATTACTAAAATTATTATAAAATAATTTTAATTATGTTTTAATATAAATATTCTCTATTTATGATTTTATTCAAAATACATTTTCACAATTTGCACAATATCTTTTAGTATCTTATTTTTAATTAATATTTTTATATTATAGAAAAATAGAAAAATATTTAACTTCTTAATTTAAGAAAAATAATTACTAAATTAATATTTCTTATTAAAAATTATTAAAAATAAATAAATTTAATTACATTTTATCTATTAAATTAACAGAAAATTTTATATTTAGACCACTATAAAACATAAACAAATTGAAAATAGATTAACCGATTTTAATTAGAGAAAAGACATAAAATAGCACAAAAACATACCTTGTCATAAATATAACATCAAGGAAAATAATTGACATTTTTAGCATTATTTTGATTACAATGACTTTTATAGCATTATATAAATTAGGGTTTATAATTTATTAATTAGGGTTTAGGGTTTATTATTTAGGGTTAGGGTTTAGTATTTAGGGTTTAGGGTTTATTATTTAGGGTTTAGGGTTTAGTATTTAGGGTTTAGAGTTTAGTATTTAAGGATTTAGGGTTAGGGTTAATTTTGTCTTATCCCTTTAATAAATGTTATTTTTGTGATTTTTTTCCATGGTGTTATATTTGTGATAATGCATGTTTTTGTGCTATTTTACGATTTGCCCTTTTAATTATCTATACTATTAAAAATAAATTTTAACTACTAGAAGATGGGCTAAAAATATATTAAATCATTTTAATTAATATATTTTTAGTTTAATAAAATATTAAAATAATTCAGTACTAGATTTTGACCCGCGCTAAAAAGCGCGGATTTATGTTTTTCTAAATATTTTTATCTTAAATTTATATTTTTATAAAATAAATTAAATAACTATTTAATCTAATATATATCAAGTGAAAATATGGTGATATGGTGCTAAATGTGAGATTTTTTTCTTGATATTGTTTAATTATATTTTTAGTATTCGTGGCTCATTGTTATTTTTAGTAAATGGTTAGCTAACTTTATTGCGGTAAAAACGTTTGTGTATTTTATTTGATAATTTTTTATTTAAATTAAATTTAACTTAGTTCAACCCATTATTTCATTGCTAAAAGCCTAAAAATTACGAAAATCAATTGAAATTAGTTAATATATATTCTTAACATGTCTTCTAATAGTATGGATAATTGAAATCGGTTAACTTTTTTAACCCGTTTTAAGTTATATTTTTAACTGTCTTAAGTCATGTTTTATTTGATAATTTTTATTTAAGTTAATTCTAACTTATTTCAATCATTATTTCATTACTAAAAAATTGCTAAAATCAAAATATTTGTATAGAATGCAATCTTAGTAATATAAGAAGGATGTACTTTTGATTTGGTTTGGATATACCATCCTTAGACCGAGTGATCATAGGGTGAGTAGTGGGCTGATGAGGAGCAACAAAGGTATTTGAGATGCTTGTACCAAAAGATCATGCAAGGTTCAGATCACCTAGAGAGGGAATATTGGTGACAGAACCAACTTCATCATCTGCTGTAGTGGTAGTGGTGGAACTGAAGATCAGATAGACCAGAGTGTTAAGGAGGCTGAGCCACCACATGAACCATAGGAAAATAATATGGAAAATGAACAACTGGATGAGAAATCAGAGATGAAGGCTGATGCTGACCTGAAGTAGACGAAGGTTGAAGAAAACTCTTCTGCCAAGCTGAAAGTGTTGTCGTTGTAGCAGGAAGCTGAAAAATCTGATACAGATCAGTAAAGGGAAATCTCAGCTCATCAAACAAGACATGTCTGGTAATGCATACTTTGTATGTAGGTGGATACAAACATTGGTACCCTTTGTACCGATCATTATACCCAAGAAAAACGCAGTGCAGAAACCGAGGATCAAATTTATTGCATGCATTATCTTGTAATGTTGGATAACAAGAGTAGCCAAACATTCTTAAGGTTGTATACTCAGGAGATTTACCGAAAAGAACCTCAAATGGACTCTTTTTCTGATGCAGAACTGAAGAAGGCAGAATGTTGCTAAGGAAGTTGGAAGTGTAGAACGCATCCACCCAGTATTTGAGAGGGACCTTTGCTTGAAATAAAATAGTGAGACCTAGTTCAGTGAGATGACGATGTTTACGTTTAGCTAGCCCATTTTGTTGAGGCGTGTAAGGGCATGACACAGATTGTTGAATAACACTTTGTTATAAGTGATGTATGAATTGGTTGCTCATAAATTCACCACCACCATCACATTGAAATATGGTAATCTTTGAAAATAGCATAGTCTCAACCATTTTCTGAAACTTGATGAATGTTGTAAAGAAATCAGACTTGCATTTCAATGGATAAAACCAACATAAGCAAGAGTAGTTGTCAATGAAAACTACATAAAATCTGAACACTTGATTAGAAACAACAGGAGAAGGTCCCCATAAGTCACAATGAATCCTTTCAAGGGGTTTGGATACGACAAAGCTAGAAACACCAAAAAAGTAAACAGATACTCTTCCCAAGCTGGCATGGCTCACACATCTTCTTGGTGCTTTTATTGACGCAGATGAACTTGATAGACAAGAGATGTTGTAGTACTTGAGCATGAGGATGACCCAACCTCCTATGTCAAACTCCATCACTGGTGGAGACTTGACGGTTTGAATAGAAGACTCTCGATTTGGGATCCTCAAGAACATAGAGCCCATTATGCTATCTTCCTAGACTCAGAAGCTGCTTTGTGAATTTTTCCTTAACATGAACACCAGAAGAATCAAACTTAAAGGAGCATGGATAGTCTGGTGTAAGTTTGGAAACAAATAATAAAGACTTAGCAATATCTGGACAAACAAACACTTCTCAAAGAGGAAGAGTACATGAGGTAGATGGAATATCAACTAACCCAACATGTGTGATAGGTAAGAAGTTACCATCACCAACAAGAACATAATCATTACCCATGTAGACTTGAGAGTGGGAGAGATGTTGAGGAGAACTTGTTACATTAGATGTAGCACCCGAATCAAGATACTATTTATTGCCTGTGTGATCTGTAACGACAGTGATCTTCATAGCTTCCAACGCAAGGGGAAGATCTTCATCCTGGTAGCTATGAATAAACCGATGCCAACAACGGAGAGCTGGATGGCCAGTTTTTCCACAGATCTGACAAACATGACGATCACCAGAGTCAAAAAAAGATGAAAACAGTTATTGGTAGAAACCACGACTTTTGGCAGAGAGATCCACGACCGCGATTACTGCCAAACCGTCTATTTGATTGACCTCGTCCTCTGTTGTATGTGTTGGTATATGTCTGAGTTTGAGCTATCTGAAAGGCGAGATGATGAGTAACATCGTCACCAGTGTTGTAACTCTGCAACCGATCGTCGAAGGCAGTGAGTTTTGGGATAACAACTTCAAAGTTTGGAGGTGAAGAAGTGTCAATAGCATGCTCAATAGTATTTTTCACGACCAAGATCACGTAAGGCAGTGAATATCTTCATCGTTTCAGTCAAAGGGCTGCCGATAGAGTTGAGTTGATCATTGAGATTCTTGATTTTCTGGAGATATTCAGACATTGTCTTGCCTGCTTTGGACACCGTCTAAATCTTATGATGTAGCTCGAACAATCTAGAGTTGGATGACTGTTGAAGTGTCGGTCGAGAGTAAGCCAAATATCATGATCAGTCGTACAATGAATGATGATGCTCTGGATTGACTCGGAAACAGACTCTAATAACCATGATTGCACAACTTGGTCAGTTTGTGACCATATAACGTGATCTGGATTAGGCATAGCAAACGCTGGTGGTGGTTTAGAAGAGCCTGTAACAATAGAAGCAGTGGTGGTTTAGGAGAGCCTGTAACAAAACCGAGCAAACGCTGACCACTTAAGAAAACTTGGAATTGACGTTTCCACAAGGGGTAGTTTTACTCAGTAAGTTTTACAGTGATAGAGTGTATAACATTTAGAAAAGGAGGAGAGAAAGGATACATGGATTCCATAGCTCTGATACCATGAAGGTTGAAGCAATGCTTCAAAAAGAGTGAAAAAAAATTGTTTATTGATTCTTACTTATCTTTTACAATGGCGATTACAATGATTTTTTTATAGCTAAATAACAGCTATAATGGCATCTTAGTCCGAATATACTGAATCTAAAGGAGAAAATCTATTGACGGTTTTGACCACTGCCATACGTTACACAGTCAGCTCCGCTCCCTTCTTATCCTTAGCTCTGTTTTTGTCATGTTGCAAGTAAGAGAGAGTCATAGCCGTTGCAGATCGTTGAGCTGTCTTTTGAATGTTACTTTGTCATTACTTCTTTGTTGGGCTTCAGCATCTTCATACCTAAAGGAAACATTTTTAATATGGAAGCACTGTCATTTTGCTTGAGAATATTGATAAATATAAACATCCAACTTGTGAACAAAATCATCAAATTTCCTATTTTATAATGCTTTCGTGCAGATGTTAGCAAGCTGTGAAGAAGTAGTCACTGACATAGTACATAAAACACAATGAACAATCTCATCTTGAAAAAAATGACAACTCGATTCAGTATATTTCATCCTTTAATAAGAAAACGGATAAAGCTGCACACGAGAAATAGGAGTAGTAAAAAGTTTTTTTGTATCCATAAGATTCGCTAACCACATTAGCCAGGTTCGAATCACACTAAAGAGATGATTATGTGTTTTTTTCATATTCCAACAAATGCTGATTAATATGAGAAAATAAAATTTACTATGTTGATTAACTGATATAAAACGTTTAACCTTTTATAAATGTTAAATTATATTCAAACAAAAAAATAAAATCAAGTGATGCATGTTTTTTTAATTGGAAAATATTTTTTTTTTAAATTTCTAATGATGAACATGAACAGCTTTACACTTGAGGTCTTAATGCAAACCGGACTTGGATTTCATCGGCGTAATTGGTAGCTCCAAATAAATGAATTGAATTGAATAGATTGCCTAGTCTATAAAAAAACTATTTTCTTGGGTCAAAAGAAAAAAAATTAATTAAATTGAGATGATATAATATTTGCAAGTGCATAGAGCAATGATATATATATATTTAGTTTATAATAAAATAAAAATAAAATACGTTAATCTCCATAATTACTTATTATAGAATTACGTTTACCCTAATGCAGATTTGTATTGTGTGTAAAGGTGTATATTATTTTACCTATTTTAATATTTTTTTCTTAATAACAGGAGATTTGTGTAAAAGAGTTGAAAAAAATGTTATTGTCCTTTTACTCTTTTTCAATTTTTACCGTAATTTGACAATATTATCCTTATTTTTAAGTTTTTACCCAATCAGGATTTTTTAAAATAATTTGAAGTAATACATATTCTACCGTACCTTAGAATATTTTTAAGTTAATAATTTCGAAATATTTTTTTTTAATCAAAAAAATACTGAAAATGAAAATAAAAATACACCAATCAGGATTTTTTAAAATATTTTTTGTTTTTTTCAAAATTTCAAAATTATTTTTAACTTATTCTGCGAATAGTAAAATATGTATTCTACCTTGTTCTAAGTAGTAGAATACATATTCTACCGTTTTTACTTATATCCAAACAACTTAGAATACATAATCTACCACTTTCACTATGATCCACTATTTGTAGATTGTAAATTCTACGGTATTCTAAAACCGTGTTATTTGATTTCTACAATTTTCACTATATTCTAAAAATTGAAACATTTTGTCGAAAACGTATTCTGAACTTTTACCTTCATTCTACAATTTCGTAGAATATATGTTCTACGAATTACTCATTAATCTAACCTCCGTGGAATATACAATCCACTGTTATTTCTTTCTTCTACTTTTTGTTGAATGTACATTCCAAAAAATCTGTTGAAAATTAGAGAAAATATAGGAACAAAATCTATGATCATGTTTATCATTATTTGTTGAATAACTCGGAAATTTACATAATTTTTTTTTTAAAAATTGTCCCTTACCTTCCATTAACGTCAATCAATGGTGTGTTCTTATTTTTTTTCCCGTGTTCTGATCGATAAAACATGATTCATATCTATGCAACTTGCGGTGTTTGGAAATCGTGTGCCAACAAGCGTTGGAGTTTTGATGTTGATGTAGAAAAAGGAGGGAGATTACTTGCTTTGGATTCTAATACTACCCTTGATAAGCTGAAGATCATGGTTTCAGAAGACTATGGAATCGAACAGAGAATCGACGATATCGAGTTCAGCTATTTTCCTGGAGATTTGATTAATATCCCCCTGTATTTATTGCTAATGATCGTCAGTTGGCAAACTTTGTTGCGTATGTATGGAAGACATCGACGCATCTTTGTGTGAGCTTGGCATCTACGACCGGGACAAAAACTTATACGGTCAACAATGAGCAGCAATCTGATTCGAAGAGCGGAAAAGAAGATCAGTTTCAAGAACAACTATTTGACGTTCCGATTGTTGGTGATGATGTTGCTGATGGTGTTGATCATGGTGTTGATGATGGTGGTGATGGTGTTGGGAACGTAATGTCTGAGAATAACGACCACACAAAGAAAACAGAAGACATGTGAAACAATGTTCGGTTCTCTTTGGTGGATGCTGTGAAAAAATATCAACATTTCAGAAGCAAAAACGTGTTGAAGGCAACTATGGAAATCTGCGCAATGAAGCACAACTTCGACAACAAAGTTGTAAAATCTGACAAAAAAAATTGGTCAATACGATGCGCAGACAACATATGCAGTTGCTGTGTTCGTGCAGAGTGTTTAGAGGGGTCTACATATTTTGTTCTCAAGAAGTATGTCCCTCATCATACATGTGCTCCTTCAACCAAAATCAAATTTGGTCGGACACCTTCGGCAAAGACAATTGGGAATATGATTATGCATAGATTTGAGGGTGTCAAGGAGGGCCCTAAACCGAATGATATCATTCAGATTATGCGTTCAGAGCATGGATGTGAGCTCTCTTATGCTTTAGCGTGGGATTCTCGAGAGTATGCAGTTAACGCTGTAAGAGGTATTCCTGAGAAAAGTTATGGTAGAATACCAAAATACTTGCACATGCTTAAGGAAGCAAATCCGGG
Organism: Orychophragmus violaceus; assembly: GCA_030180135.1. Lineage (NCBI taxonomy): Eukaryota > Viridiplantae > Streptophyta > Magnoliopsida > Brassicales > Brassicaceae > Orychophragmus > Orychophragmus violaceus. The sequence continues at coordinate 28,340,242 of CM058235.1, forward strand.
TACGCATTCCTCTTATCAAACTGAATGCGATGGTAAATTCAAATATCTATTTCTTTTTTGGGCAATCTTTTAGACGATTCTACAAAGCCATTCGCAGAGTTGTTGTTGTTGACGAGACATTTTTGAAGAGTAAATACAAAGGCGTTTTGCTTGTAGCTACAACTTTAGATGGAAATTCGAATTTGTTTCCAATTGCATTTGGAGTTGTGGACTCAGAGAATGAGCACTCTTGGGAGTGGTTTTTCAGGCAGCTAAAAGTTGTTATCGGTGACGATCATGGTTTATCTTTTGTTTCAGACAGGAACAAATCGATTGTTAAAGCCCTTGATTCAGTTTACCCGCGAGCTATGCATGGGATTTGTGTCCACCATTTGTTGAATAATGTGATAACTTTTTACAAGGGAAAAGGCGTGGCTGCCTTGATATCGAAGGCATCTAAATCATATAGGATTTCCGAATTTGAAAGGAGATTCCATGACATTTGCAACATTAGCCCCAACATTGGTAAATATCTATTTGATGCTGATGTGACCAAATGGGCTCGTTGTAAATTTCCAGATTTCAAGTATGATATTAGGACCACTAATCATGCTGAATCGATTAATGCTGCTTTGCGGTCGCCCAGAGAGTATCCAGTAATACCTCTGCTGGAATGCATTAGAGAAATGATGACTCGATGGTTTCATGAGCGAAGGACGTTGAGCTCAAAGCATAAGCTCCTTTTTACTGTCGATGTTGAGAAAAAGATCGATAAAAGGATAGATAAGGGAAAACATTTATTGTTCACCCAGTCAGCGAGAACAAATTTCTTGTTCAAGGGGATGCGTTTGACTGCCTTGGGAAGTAGAACATGCACTTGTGGGAAGTATGACTTATTAAAAATTCCTTGCAGACATGCTATTAAATCAGGGTTTTCAGTAGTAAGGGAACCACACTTACTCACTGATGACATGTACACAACTGCTTCATGGAAAACAGTTTACGAGGAATGTATTAATGTTATTACAGTTCCTGAGGATACGTGGCTTGTTCCAGAAGATGTTGACAGGGCCTTAGTTCTACCACCTGAATCAAGAAGAGTAGCAGGTAGGCGAAGGAAAAGAAGATATGAAACAATTGAGGACAAGATACGCTCGTCACAAGGGTCACAAAGGTCTAAGAAAGTCAAGTGTAGCCGCTGTGGAGTTTTGGGACACAACAGAGCAACTTGTGATAGACCAATCTAGACTCCAGTTACTTATTCGTTTTAGCTTTTTGTTATTGGTTTTCTTGTTCAAAATCATCCTTTATGTTTTTCGCCTTGAGTATTAAAACATAGATTATTTTTTAGAATAAGTTCTATGTTTCCATCTTCTTATTTTTGAGGAATGTTTTATAATCATGCTTTTTGGCTAAGATCAATTGTCAGGTGATCATCATATTTGTTGTTTTTTGGTGATCATCATATTTGTTGTTTGTCTGCAACTTCATCTTGGGTTTTAGTTACGTTTGTGTACTCAACTCTTTAAATGCTTATTCACGTATATTTGGTCATCATGTATTTGAGCATTTTCTTGAATCATAAAACAAGGATTCGGATGTCAAGAAGATAAGATATTATGTGGGATCTTCGATTGACATGGTCCCTGGGGTCATTTCGTGGCCAAACAAGTCCGAAACTCAATGAAGCAGAAGAAGCCTTGGAGAAACTTTTAAGCATTAACAGGAAACTTGTGACAAAAGTCATATACGGATTTGAGATAACAAATGGAAGCAAATAATCAATGGATCTTGATGAGAATGAGAGTAACAGAAGGAATCGAATAAAAGAACAAGTGAGAAGAGGATCAAAGAAGATTGGGAGGTTGCAGTTGGAGATACATAGACTACATCTTCTATTACTGAAACTTGATGGACAAAGAGAGGATCGAGTGAAAGCTAAGGTGCCTGATATGAAGTGCATTAAACAACCATTTTGTTTGTGCAGTGCATTAAACAACCATTTTGTTTGTGCAGTGCTGGTACAAGTTTGTTGGAGAAGTCTTGATGCTGCGCCGGGTCATAACAATTGAGAAAATGGCAGGCGGAACACTTAAAAAAAAATTGTTGCAGAAGATAGAACAAAAACGAGGCCATGTGTTTAAAGGATGGAACTCCAAATCTCATTAATTCCAGAACAACAACAATGATAAACCACAGACTAGGTTTAGTCGATCATAGTAACCTCAATAAAAGTGAACAACAACTAAAGATTAGCTAAATTAAGTCCAAAGGTAGAATTTTGAAAACAGCCAAAATAGAAAACAAATCTCGATCGATCAAAGTAACTTCATCACAGACTCTAGGCACTGGAGGCTTATATGCAGACATTCGCTCCATGAGAACAGGATCAAGGGCCGCTTGGAATAAATCGAAGGCAATCTTGAGTCGAGCAGACTTAATATTTTCATCGTCCAGGAGAGAAAAATCCATACCACATACATGACACTCGATGAACTTCAAAGCGTACACTCCGCAGTCACAACAATTTCCGTTAAGCCTTCGCTTCATCGGCACATAGAACACAAAATACTGATTATCCTTAAGGTGTTTTAAAGGTTTTTTGGCTGAACCTCTTTCACAATGCGAGGGACCATGACTGCGAAGGCTTCTACTTCTTTGCAGTTTTTCTTGCCAGAACAGTCGAACACTTTAATCCTCCGATCAACGAAACTGATGCACAAAGATATCCAGTGGTTCCCACTCACAAAACGGGAACATAGATACAATCGACATCCACACCCCACAACTTGTTCGTTCTTCCGTGAGACGGGAGAACACCCTTTCCGTAGTCTAAAAGGGTTTCGCTAAGCTTGTTGTTTTTTCTTCTTCTTCTTGGAGTTCATGTATTCTCCTTTAATCGTGTTGCTGAACAAACACGTCATGAAAGCAGCACGGTCCGGTTTCCATCTTCCAAGAGATGTGTTCTCCTGGAATAAATGCATGACCGTGTTCATGTCCTAAAAAAATTTATAAGCCAATTAGCTATTATTGTATAAAAATATTTTTTAAACATACATGATAGACCAAACCTGATTGTTAAGTCATTTGTTGAATCCTATGATTCGATTGGCCGCCTCGATATCAAACAAACTTGGACCAATTTTAAGGATCCTGAGATATAAAAACCGTAGATAAAATAAGTAAATTGCAGGTTTAACCCAAAAAAAACTTTAAAAAAGAATGACTTATGTGGGTGAGGTTTGCCATTTTAACAGTTGATCAAATTCTTCTTCGGTCACGAGGATCAACGGATACTCAGGTCGTGGTCAAAACTGTTTGGGTTGAGGTACAGACGTTAAGACTGGAAACGAGAATGGCTCAGGAACATCATATGCATGAGACTTAAAAGAAGTTTTTGGCGTTAACCACTCTGTAGTCTCATGGGCCTGTGATTGCTGAGATGGATCAAAACCATCCACAACTAAATCTTGAGAAAGACGGCCCACATATTTTTGGAGGTATTCTTGTGTACTCAAGCCCGAAAATATATCTGAAGACTGTGTCAAGTTGACTTCAAAAAGATTATCGAAGCTATCTAATTTCTCTCCCTCAAATATTTCGACCTGTTGATTAATGTTACAATCAAGAAAAATTGACAGTCACATATTAGCTGAAAAAAGTAAAACAACACAAGTTACTTAATTAATGTTTTGTTAATATCATACATAATTATCATCACGTGATCAGTACGAGACCAATACAAACAGTGTCACAACAAACATACAAACATTCCATAACTAATAGACATCTAAAAGTTACAACACCACCATCAGAAAACTACAAGACATCGAAAAAGATACTACAACAACACCATATTCCCAAACAACAAAACATGGAGGCCTTACAAAAGTCTGTCCCAAATCTGTCTAGCGCAATCATGAGTTTAAGTTTTTGTTCCTTCTAACCTTGGCTTTTGTTGGAGAGCGACTGTCCTTAGCAGTACCTGACGTTGTGGCCCATGTAGTCTGTGGTGGCTCCCCTTGGTATCGCATAAATACGCCTGAGTGATGACTTCTTTCAGCTCCGTGTACTGCCTCTCAAGCTTCTCAAATCGATCATTGGTTTTCTTATCCATCCTCTCCTTTAAAGCAGACAAAGAAGCCCCAAATAAACCTTGGCTGAAAGACTTAGTGCTTTCATCCAAGCCCCCACTTCTGATAGCTGATCGTTGGCACAAAAGACTCTGTTTTCGTGATTCTGCACCACAATCAGGGATCCTTTTTCCACTCCTTTTTAATCCCGAAGCTAATGTTTCTGGAGCCTTTTGTGTTTTAACGCCAATGTTACCCTACAAGAAAAAATCGTTTTTAAAAAAAAGTGTTACTGAAAATTTATATCTTTATCATAAAGCATTTAATAATCAATAATCATAAATACAGTGAAGATATCACCTCATTGTCCACTGAAATGTGCTCCTTTTGGGGTTCTGCGCCACGATCAGAGATCCATCTACTACTCCGTCGCAATCCCGAAGCTGATGCTTCCGTAGTGTTTTTTGTTCCATTGCAAACAACCTCCTAAAACAAAGAATACACTTGTTAAAAAAATCAATGTTACAAATAGTGTAACTATCAAAAACGTTTTGTAAATTTAAAAACTACCTCATCATGCATCCCTTCGTTAAGCTCACGTTCCTCTTCTTGATGTGGAATTGATTTAATTCAACTTTCATCCGCCTCCCACATATGATTTGTCCAATCATAGTCAACACGGATTAAGTCTTTTATGGCATCAACCCGATCATCCCTCATCTCGTCATCTCTAATAAAGGCAACACTATCAACCACATCCATATTCCCATGAATGGAGATGTATGGACAAACAACATCCTACACACACAAAAATACAATAGTTCAAAACGAGATAACAAGTTCAAAAAAATAAAAGAACTACAAGTTAATTTGCAATGCTGACCTCCAAATCAAATGTGTTCTCACGCTGGATAATATGATCATACGAAACCTTCGCTGCTCCTATCCAATTCGAACATCTCGCAAAATCTATGCGATCCTCATGTATTTTCCTTCCCAAAAGTATACCAATGTCCGGAATTGCTTCCATTATCCAAATCTGAAGCGCATAGGAGAAACCATCCAATGTATAGCTAGTCTTGTTGTTCAACTTTACTCTGGACTTGGTGATGGACTCAACAAGAAGGTCGTAGGAGTGTAGACCCCATGGATATTTCCGGAGCTTATCCAAGTTCATCGCCAGCTTGATGTGAGTGTGTGAGATATACTTCTTATCATCTCTAGCCATTACCACTCCAGCAATCACACACATATACACCAATTGGACCCTGTCTTTAGGATTCCACTTATTAACAGCGCACTTTTCAAGATCTTTCTTTAACATCTGAATGTTAATATTCCCACATCTCTTCAACAATATACTCCAGTAACCTCCATCATCATGCCAGTCATCATAGTTGCGGTCGTCATCCGCATCATACTAGTACTTCAGTCCGGTAATGACATGGAACTCTTGCAACGAGAATCTGAGAGGCCTCCTAGAGAACGTAAACCAGAGCTCATGTAGTCTTGAGGTAGAGTTGGTTGCACATGAATGTATGCACCAATATTCCCGATAATTTTAGGCAATTTGTATTAATTGCCATAATCTCCGCAAATACCGTGTCTTTCTTCACCGTGTCGTAGTCGGAAGGCAAAGCAGACTCCAGCTTAGTCAATAGAGATAAACAACATCTGTTGTTGATTTTCTCAATCTCCGGTTCGTGACCATGCCTAAAGAGGCGTTTGGGGAGGTCTGACGCCCTACCTATAACACAAAAACAAACAAAAATGAATGAGAAAACCGACATAATCTTGAGACTGAAACAAATTATCAGACAATTATTAACATAACAAATAAAAAAACAGAACCGAATAAGAACACAAATTTTCAGTGAATACAAATCATAATATGCCTAGAATCAGTGACTTGTTTACTAGCAAAAATATGTTCTCTAAGGATTTTGTAGTCTCAAAACACATAAGCAAGTGATAAATTTGAAAAATGTACCTAGAGTTACTCACGGCCAAGGCAGAAGATATGTGGCTTCCTCTGGATACGATGACGAGCGTCTGTGATTAAAAAAACCGAGAAAATGTTGCTTTGACTGCAACAAATCGAAGAGCTTCTGCAATGGCTTGAAACCCAATCTGAGAAGAACAATTAGAAACTTAGCATTTTGCCTACCACTAATACTTCCTAGACCTCACGGAGTATATTCAAATATCTTGCACTTGACAACAAAGCAAACCATACTCAATAAAATACAGAACCTGACAGATGAGCTTACCCCTCCTTTTGACGAATTGGGTGATGTATCCTTCTACACCATGAACAATATCCCGTTCAGAAACAAATGCTGCTCAGTAAGCCGATTACAGCTTTAAATCTTCTTGAACTTCACGACTATCTTCTTGTACCGTCCCAAATCTCTCAAATGTACCTTTTTGCTGTAATGAGGTGGTATCAGAATTTGTTACAACAGAATCAAAGAGTGGGTAAGCGGGAAATTAAGCAGTAATTTACCCTCTGAAACGCCTCTAGAATTTCTTCATTTCCAATTTAGTCTAACTATTTGTTGAGCTGAAAACGCAAGGCAACTCACCAAGATGCTTTAGTTCACGAAGCCTGCCAAAAGGAATCATATTAAAGAATCAGAACATTCTAGTTTTTAACAAGAGTCCCTTTTAACAAACCATCATAAATTTAAAGCAAAACTGCAAATGGACTATCTGCACATATGACATTGATTCAACATTTGGAATAAGGTTTCAAAGACTTATGAACGGTGGACAAGTGATCCAGAAAATTTGAAAACTCAATCTAAATTGGAAATAATTCACACAGGAGTAGAAAACCAAAGAAGAATTGTATCACAAAAAGTACAATACACTATTGGAAAAATCCACCACTAGCTTCATTGATCTGGCTGCGACTCGAAACTCAGCCATACATATCAAATGAGATTCACAAATCACAGCGAGAAATCAACCACGAAGAAACTATCATCAAGACTCCAACTCGAACAAAAAGCACAAGAAATTGAACAGTAAATTCCCATTAAAACAGTTAACATAGTGAGAAAGGCAAAGAGCATAACTCGAACTATGACTAATATGACTAATACCGTAAAGATAGTTTCATCATCATGTAGGAACAAGAAAATCATACAAGTGGGAAAAATGTGAGAAATTAGACTGAATCAAGCTCCTATTTTAAGCTCAATGCAACATAGGCACAATTCCCAGTTAACGATTAGGACATAAAAGAGCAATTTTATAATCTAATTTTTTCAATCAAACCACAAATGAGGTGAGAAACAGTGATAATCTCTACAATAGAAGCAAAGATAGAGATATATGGTAGGTGATGCTTAACCTTGATGTGGGTTTAGGAAAACAAGAGATTCAAAAAACGACGTCTAATTAAACCCAGGAGGATCTTGATGTCAGAAGACAACGAAATCGGAAGCTTAGACGACCAAGAAAGGAGTTTCACCGGCGGAATCTCAAACCCCCGGCCACTACAGACGGCATCGAAGACGGACTCAACCCATGAGGAATGTAGATGTCAGCACACGACGAGATGTGAAGCTTAGACGACCAACAAAAGAGTTTCAACTGCCGGAATCGGCGACCTCCGGCGAACACAGACGGCGGCGAAGGGAGAAAACTGGTTCGTGAGTTGAGGAATGAGGGTGACGGAGTAAACAAAGAAGAGAACAGGATTAAACCAAAAAAAATTATATATTTAATTATTTCATTAATAATATAAATATATATATTTATAATATTTACAAAGGGATATAATAGTATTAAAAGAAAAATAAATACTAGAAAGACAAATTTTTATGATGGAAATCGTAGGTGGACAATGAGCCTTTTTCAACCTTATTAGGCAAATTTCTCTTTAACAATGGTAAGAATCCTAAAAAAAAATTTGGATCCAAAGATTAGTTCCATGAAATTTTGTAAATATGCATTTGATTTTTTTTTTTTAGATTTAAAATACGGTTAGGTTGCCAAAAAGATTCTGGTTTATATTATTAGATTTAAGTAACATAAAGATATTGCTACTAAACTACGAACTTTTGGTTTGGTAAATTTTTCATTTAAAGTGGTTGTTGGTGTGTGTGGGGAGGGGGGGGGGGGGGGGGAGGAGAGGTTTCAAAATTTGCTAAAATAGTTAAGGGGTCACCCTCATTTACCAAATTGAATTAATCTTCTCACTGATTTAAATACTTTTTTTTTTTTTGAACTAAGGTTTTCAATTGAAAGCAGGTGATGTGTTACAGCATGGAAATCTATGAAAAACAGCAGAACAACACTAAGAACACAGAGCTTTAAACCTATAACAGACAGAAGCTATAAAGGATACAAAAAAGGATATTAGCACAGACAAGCCAGGGAAACCTAGACTGCTCCAAGAAGATAGTTGAGCCACAGCCTACACGCACACACGGACGACGGCATAAGGTAGTAGCGAGAGAGTGAGTAGCCCGAACCCAGAAACCAGTAGAGGCAGCCGAACCTACAGACCGCGACGAGCCGATGCTGAACACACACTCTAACCATACCTTTCATCCACGGATGAGGGCCAAGGGGGGCACAAAACCAAAGCTATCCAAAGCATCAAACCTGAACAAGCCCAAGCCTCTAGCCGGAAATCCTTCAAAACACTTCAGCAGCGCAAGGGGAAGCAAAGTGCTCGACCATGAACCGTCCGGGGACAGAACCAGAACAACAACATAGAAACAGAAAAAGAGGCAAACCATCCCACTGTACAAAGGCCAAGCTGGAGAGGAAAGAATCGTCGGTAAAGAACTCACCTTTGACTACGACGTCGCCGGAGTAAGACAGCCAGAGTAGAAGAAACCGCCGCAGCGAAACAGAGGAGGGAACGGAGCAGAAGACTCGAAAACCAGTAGAATCCGTCCTCGAGATTCAAACCCGATTTGAGCAAAAATCCATTCCCCGACAAGAACAGGTCAGCGCTGCTACAGAGCTTCACAACCACCAAGCGAAGCGGCGAAACTGGCCAGGAAGTCGCCAGAACAAGATGAGAGAGAGCTCGATCCGGGAAAAACTCGCTGTCCTCGAAGCGAGATAAAGGACCGGATAGAAAGACAAAACCTCACGGAGAACCATAAACTCCGGCCCAGGAACACCGCGCACCGAAGAGAACCAGTCGGCGACAAGTCCCGACGCCCACGACGACGCCCATAGCTTTTAAAATCACTTTATCATTTCAATATACATTTTCATAATTATTCGTATTTTCCACACTATCTCATTACTACTTTGCTACGTTAACAAGTTTCACCTAACCTACTAAACTTAATAAAATCGCTCATAATAATTGACTTTCATATTTAAAATTTACAAGTTACGTAAAACCTTATTAGTTTCCTCTTCCATTAAAAAATGCCTTTAAAAACTGTTGACTTGTTATTTTGTTAACACCGATGAAAGTAGAATCACCGACAGCTCCAAATGAGTAAACCTCAACCGTTGATTAGATCCAACGGTCAGAAATTATCCAATTGCCATGAAGCCTTCCTGCATTTAAAGAAAACTCACTCTACTTCCCATTTCTACGAAGAAGAAGAAATCAAGCTCATCAATGGCGGTTCTAAGAGGACCGATTGAAAATCAAATAATGATCTTCGCTTGTGTTGTCTTCTTCTTTCTCAGTGTCAATGTCCATAGCTTTTACCTTCCCGGCGTCGCTCCACAGGATTTTCAAATGGTCAGTTACAAAAATCGCAGCCTCGTAATGTGGTTTCGTTTTCTGGCTACTGGATTATTAGGGTTTTGATTCACACCGAGTTTTTGCTATTTCGATTACGTTGACTCGTTCCTGATTTAGATCCGAGGCAATTCCCGATTGACGAAGAAATCTTTCTAAAACTGGATCTATTACTCTCGTTTTCATGAAATTTGGGCGATTTTGATCTCAGTTTGTTACAAAGTGCTTCGTTTAAAGAATATTGCTTCGTTAGTGTATATGTTTTACCCATTGTTTCAACTGGTTGCTTAGATAAAGCTTCGTGAATCTAGCTATTGAAGAAGCAACAATGTATATTGAATCAAATCTGGATATATGTATTTGCAGGGAGATGCATTGATGGTGAAAGTTAATAAACTGACATCTACAAAGACTCAGCTTCCATACTCGTACTATTCTCTTCCTCATTGTCGTCCAGAACATATCGTTGACAGTGCAGAGAATCTCGGGGAAGTTTTACGTGGTGATCGAATTGAGAACTCTCCCTTTGTCGTATGTTTCTTTCTTTCTTCTATCATCACTCCTCTGTTCTTTATCGATGTGTCTTGATGAGATATTTCTGTCTGTTTGACTCTCTGTTTGCAGTTTAAAATGAGGGAATCGCAGATGTGCGCTGCAGTTTGTCGTGTAAAGCTAGATAAGAAAAGTGCCAAGGGGTTAAAGGAGAAGATTGCTGATGAATATCGAGTTAACATGTGAGGCAATTCATCATCGCCTTTGGTTGACTGTGTTTCAATTTTTCTTGTGTGTTTATGAGGAGATTTGATTTCTTATGCAGGATTTTGGACAACCTTCCACTAGTTGTTCCGGTGCAAAGGCCAGAGCAGGATAGTGTTGTAGTTTATCAGCATGGCTTCCATGTCGGCCTCAAGGGAATCTTTGTTGGCGTAAGAGCTTATCATCACCTTTCTGTATTGTCTTTTTAAAGGGAGGAGTTCTGATTATACCTCTCTGTGAATTTTGACCTCCTGTAGAGCAAAGAAGAAAAGTATTTTATCCACAACCACTTGACCTTCACTGTTAGGTTTCACAGAGATATAGAGACCGATTCTTCAAGAATTGTCGGTTTTGAGGTCAAGCCGTTCAGGTACCGTTTTGTATAAGAACCTGACTATGCAGTTTGTAGACTAACACTAAAATGGTTTTATCTCAATGCAGTGTAAAGCATGAATACGAAGGTGAATGGAATGAAAAGACCCGGTTAACGACATGTGATCCGCATACAAAACGTTCAGTCACCAACTCTGAGTCTCCTCAAGAGGTCGAAGAAGGGAACGAGATTATCTTCACATATGATGTTGATTTCCAGGAAAGTGAGGTGAAATGGGCGTCTAGGTGGGACACTTACCTTCTGATGGCTGATGATCAGATTCATTGGTTCTCAATTATTAATTCTATGATGATTGTTCTTTTCCTCTCTGGTATGGTCGCTATGATCATGTTACGAACACTGTACCGTGATATCTCCAACTACAATCAGTTAGAGACTCACGAGGAGGTCCTCGAAGAGACAGGTTGGAAACTAGTTCATGGAGATGTTTTCAGACCACCAGAAAACCCAGAATTGCTCTGTGTCTATGCAGGCACTGGAGTTCAGTGTTTTGGAATGATTCTTGTCACCATGATCTTCGCGTGTCTTGGCTTTTTATCTCCTTCAAACCGAGGTGGCCTTATGACGGCTATGCTTTTGCTTTGGGTTTTCATGGGACTCATGGCGGGGTACGCGTCTTCTCGTCTCCACAAAACTTTAAGAGGAACAGAATGGAAGAAAGTCGCTCTGAAAACCGCGTTTATGTTTCCAGCGACCGTCTTTGTCGCTTTCTTCGTCCTTAATGCAATAATCTGGGGACAGAAATCATCCGGCGCAGTCCCATTTGGTACAATGTTTGCTCTGGTTGTTCTCTGGTTCGGAATCTCTGTTCCTCTCGTTTTCATCGGTAGCTACATCGGTTTCAGGAAGCCCGCACTAGAAGATCCGGTGAAAACCAACAAGATCCCGAGACAGATCCCAATACAGGCCTGGTACATGAACCCACTTTTCTCCATTTTGATCGGAGGCATTCTCCCATTTGGTGCGGTCTTCATCGAGCTCTTCTTCATACTCACCTCGATATGGCTTCACCAATTCTACTACATATTCGGATTCCTCTTCATTGTCTTCATCATTCTGATCATCACTTGCGCAGAGATCACGGTAGTACTCTGTTATTTTCAGCTCTGCAGTGAAGACTATCAATGGTGGTGGAGATCTTACTTAACATCAGGATCTTCTGCGGTTTACCTCTTTCTTTACGCCGCCTTTTATTTTTACACTAAGCTCGAGATCACGAAGCTCGTCTCGGGAATTCTCTACTTCGGGTACATGCTCATCGTTTCATACGTGTTCTTTGTCTTTACTGGCGCAATTGGTTTCTACGCTTGCTTCTGGTTCACCAGACTTATCTACTCTTCTGTTAAGATCGATTGATCTTTTCATCATATTTTGAGAATCTTCTTCCATTTTTCTTCTCTCGTTGTACTTATTTTCTCTCTTGCTTTAAATTTGGCGATAATTTTGAGATACGTACACAAAAGCTTTATTTTCTTGTAAACATACTTAATGCGGAGTACATCAACTGTTTCATGATAATGTTGACTTGCTGCACAAGGAATCTTCGGAGAGCTCGAATTTTTATAGTTTAGAAAATGAAAGTTCTAAAAACTTAAAAGGAAAAATGCCAAACAAATCATAAAATATATAAAACTGGCAAAAAAATATTAAAATACTCAAACTTATAAGTTTACCAGTAAAAAGCTAAATTACCGGTTGACTTCCCGTAAAAACATTAAAGTTACAGTTGATTTTGCCGATTTAGCACTCTGTTAAATAAGTTAACAAACTGATTAGATGACGTTAATCAATCCGTTTATTGGTCCGTCAAACAGATACGACGTCATTTTGGCTTGATTTTGGTTTAGTGAAATTATGCAAAACGATTTCGTATCTGTTTGACAAGCCAATAAAACTCAGCCTTTAGCTTCTTCTCCATCTCCATCTCTAACTTCTTCTCCATCCCCATCAATAGCTTCTTCTCTCAGATCTTTTATATTTCCTTACACATGTGATGTGATCATGGAAAGCATGGAACCTGAAGACATTGAACATCTTGAACCAGAGGAGAATGGAGTTGAGGAACATATTTTAGCTGAAGAGAATGGAGCTAAGGAGCAGCTTGAATCAGAAGAGAATGGAGCAAGGATTAGAAGCTTTGCATATACCAATTTGACCAATGACCAGAGCTAAGGCAAAGCAATTCAAGCAAACTTTCTACACCCTTATACACCATGTTTATGGCCAACTTGAGTGTGCTAATCCAACCACCTTGGTTGTGATTCAAGCCACTTAAGTCATCAACAATGGAGGTGTGTGGACTTGTACTCTTTTTCCCTCTTCTTGGTTTTGTCCCAATGGGTTTTCCAAGAGAGGTTTTTAATAAGGCAACCCCACATGCAATTATCTTTGCCCATTGTTGATCCATAAGGCCACAACCCATTCTGAAGAAGAGATTTCAAACTTAGGAGTATTTTGAATTTGGTCTTTGTTAATTAATGAGTTTTGTTATTTCTGAGACTTGTAAACTCTACTTGTACTCTTCTCTCTTCTTCATTAAAACTATCTAACTTCTTTTATCAAAAACTATTCGAGATTGTTTGATCTGAATGGTGTGTAATATCCATTCATCTCTGATTCTTATTTTGGTGTGTCATATCCTAGAAGATCAGAGTTTGAAAATCCTGAAGTGACTCTGCAACTTCAGGAAGTTTCTTTCAATCCATGGTTTTATCTCATCAATATGTTATGTCCATTTTGTTCATCACTCATCAATCAACCAGACTCAAAAAGTGCTTCAAAGCGCTATGATCTTCTCCATTAAGATCGAATCATGTGGTATCAGAGCTACTTTGTGAAAGGTTGTGCCTTTTCATCTCTCTCTCTCTCTCTCTGATATGAATCGATTGCTTGTGTCTGATCTTTTAGTTCTAGGGTTCGTTCTTGTTAAATCGTGAATCTATAACTTGTTAGGACTGAGAATTGAGTGCAGATCATCAAGGAGTTGTTCGGAAATCGAAAATGACTTTTGAAATTCTGATCTGATCGATTAGGGTTCTAGGGTTTATGTTCTTAATCGATTAAGGTTTGTGTTTTGTTTCTGTAAAAACCGATTTGTTTCCTTGTTTCAAAGAACTCCTTACTTGTTCTGTGATTTTTTGTGGACAGGAAACATGGTGAACACTGATCAGGAAGAACACAGCCGTGTTAGAGACAATAAGCTTTTGATAGAAGCAGTTACCAAAAACTTGGCTAAGATGATAAATGAAAGGCTTGAAGTGTTTAGGGAAGAGATTCATCATTCTGAAACAGATAAATCAAAGAAGAATCGTAGCCAGCAGCCAGAAAAAGATGCAACATCAAGCTATTATAACCATTCATCCAATTCAAACCACCGCATAAGGAGAAGGCGTGATCAGGAAGAAAGAACGCCATCCAAAGATCCTTTAGAAGGCTTGAAGCTTAAGATTCATACTTTCCTAGGAACTAATGGCCCTGATGAGTACCTAGAGTGGGAGAAGAAGATTGAATTAGTGTTCAACTGCAGAGAATACACAGAAGAAAGCAAGGTGAAGGTTGCACCAACAGAGTTCAAAGAGTATGCTCTGAGTTGGTGGGATCAATTGGTCACTGCTAGGAGACGTGCAGGAGATTATCTAGTGGATATTTGGACCCAAATGAAGACAATTATGAGAACGAGGTTCGTTCCCAGCCACTACCACAAATATATGCACTACAAACTGAGAAATTGTACACAAGGGAGCAGAACCGTGGAAGATTACCAGAAGGACTTGGAAACCTTGATGCTCAGAGCTGATATGCAAGAGGATAATGAGGCTACAATGTCCAGATTCATGAGAGGCCTCAACAGAGACATTATAGACAGGCTAGAGACTCAGCATTATGTGGACTTAGAGGAGTTGTTTCACAAGGCAGTCAAGTTTGAGAAGCAACTCAAAAGGAAGAGTTCTAGGCCGAGTTATGTGCCTGGGAAACCAAGCTATCACAAGGAAAGAGAAGTCTTTATTCAGTAGAGACTACAAGCCTTTTCCAAAGGTTAAAGGTGAGGAGCATGATCCAAAAGGAAAGGCTAAAGTGACTTCTACAAGGACCAGGGAGATCAGTGCTTCAAATGCCAAGGGTTTAGTCATTACTCCAATGAATGCACCAACAAAAAGATCATGATTATCAGATACAATGGTGAGATTGAGTCAGAAGAAGAGCAATCATGATCTGAAACATTGGAAGTAGGATTGGAAATGACAGCCAAAGGAGAGTTACTGGTCACTAGAAGATCTTTGAATGTGCAAACCAAGACTGAAGGAAATGAACAAAGAGAGAACTTGTTTCACACTCGGTGCATTGTCCAAGAGAAAGTATGCAGTCTCATCATTGATGGAGGTAGTTGCACAAATGTAGCGAGTGAATCAATGGTTAAGAATCTTGGGCTACAAGTGATTAAGCGCCCAAAGTATTACAAACTTCAATGGCTGAATGATGAAGGAGAACTTGAAGTAGACAACCAAGTACTGGTTCCATTATTTATTGGCAAATATGAAGATGATGTTATGTGTGATGTGCTACCCATGGATGCAAGTCATATATTACTTGGGAGACCATGGCAATCTGATAGGAAAGTAACTCATGATGGTTACACCAATCGTCATTCCTTTGAGTTCAAGGGCAGAAAAACAATTTTGGTACCTTTAACTCCTAGTGAAGTGCATCAGGATCAGATTAGTATGAAGAAAAGCAAAGCACAATCATCCAAAGCTCAATCAGCCCATGCCATCAAACAAACAAACAACCTCATGCTTCAGAAACCAAAGGGAAGTTATACTACAACCTTACTTCTTGTCTTTAAAGGTTGTTATATGAACTTAACTGCCCCAAAGAAGGTTGTTCCTAGTGAAATTGAACTACTTTTTCAGGAGTTACATGATGTTTTCCGTGAGGAATATCCAGAAGGCTTACCTCCCATTAGAGGCATTGAGCATCAATATAATTCATCCCAGGAGCTTCCTTGCCAAATAGACCTGCATACAAAACCATTCCAGTGGAGATCAAAGAACTAGAGAAGCAAGTCACTGAGCTTATGGAGAAAGTTCATATCCATGAGAGCATGAGTCCCAATGTTGTTCCTGTCTTATTGGTGCCAAAGAAAGATGGTAGCTGGAGGATGTGTGTAGATTGCAAAGCCATCAACAACATAACAGTGAAGTATCGTCACCCTATATCTAGATTAGATGATATGTTAGATGAATTGCATGGTTCTAGCATCTTTTCTAAGGTAGATCTTAAGAGTGGATATCATTAGATTAGAATGAAAAAGGGTGATGAATGAAAAAATGCACTTAAAACTAAACAAGGGCTATATGAATGGTTAGTGATGCCATTTGGATTAACTAGTACACCTAGTACATTCATGAGAGTGATGAATCATGTTCTTAGCTCATTCATTGGGTATTTTGTTGTTGTTGTGTACTTTGATGATATCCTAGTGTATAGTCAGAACCTACAAGAGCATGTTAGGCATCTTAGGTTGGTCTTTGAAGTGTTAAGGAAAGAAAGTCTTTATGCCAACTATAAGAAATGTACCTTTTGAACAGATAACGTTGTGTTCTTAGGTTTTGTTGTGAGTACAGATGGAATCAAGGTTGATGAGAGAAAGTGAAAACTATCAAGGAATGACCGAGTTCAAAAACAGTTGGAGAAGTGAGAAGCTTCCATGGCCTAGCCGGTTTCTATAGGAGATTTGTGAAGGATTTTAGCATTCTATCAGCTCCAGTCACTGAGGTTATTAAGAGGAATGTGGGACTTAAGTGGGAGCAGGCTCAAGAACAAGCATTCCAAACCTTGAAAGAGAAGCTTACTCATTCACCTGTTTTTTCACTTCCTGAATTTACTAAGACCTTTGAAATATAATGTGATGCTTCTGGTATTGGTATAGGTGTTGTGCTTATGCAGGAGAAGAGACCATGATTTATGGTCTAGTTAAACAATGTAATAGCTTATTAGCAAACATTTCATTGTATTAGAACCGAATGTTTATAAGTAATTCAAGTTATCTGCTTTGCATAATTCAGTTTAGAATTATGGAACCTCAAGAAAAAATGCTAAGTTAAAACAAAACAACTTAAATCTTAAGTAATTCTATAAATGGAAATCGGGTTAGAGCGTTTCACTAAGCCCTAGATATTTAAAGGAAATTTAAGAACTACTAAAACTTAAAATAAAGGAAACCAATACAATTTTAAAGAAATAAATAAAAGCACAGCTAAGCCAGACCAAGAGAAAGAAGCAGATGTCTCATATTGACCGAACCACTTTGACGCCGAAGACGGGATGAAAAATATAAGACACAATGATAGAATCTAAATGAAAAAGACCTTCCCAACCAAAGATCGCTTGGACTGAATCAGAAATAGACACAACCAAGCTAGCAAACCACCAAACACAATCTAGAAACCCGAAAACTCCGAGAAAGCAAAGGAACAAAGAAAGACCTTAAGAACCGATTGGGAAAAATGACAAAAAGATCTCCAACCTTACACGTAGAGACATCAATCCTATCAATGCCACCTACAAACATAGACAAGTCACTAAACATGAGAAAAAACCACTACGGTGCTATAACTCTAAAACCAAAATCCAGAGACCTAAGAAAAAAATATAACAAGTGAAATGCAACAATCCTAAGCCAAGAGACGAATGTTCAGAACGAAAACTAAGCAATCTCAAGACACCATACAAAAAGGAACCGAGACAAAGAGGTCGTACCTCATCATTCCAATGTACGGATATCTACTCTACATTTATTCGCTATTCCATCAAACCCAAAAACTCACGACTGATACAAAAACCGCTTGAGAAAAATATCTGATTCCGAAACGGTATATAAAAGTGAATCACACTTTTTGTCTTTTATATATAAAAGGATATTTAGTGCTTGAATATACAACTGTATTTACGAACAAAAATGATATGGAATGGCGTGATTAACAAATTTAAACATGGCAAATGTTAACTACAAATCTTATTCCAACTTTCCGAGTTTCTTGAGTTACGCATCACACTTTGTGCATGTCTCACCGTCCCATTTGGTTTTTTGATTCAGAAACTGGCTCATCGTGGCCGTAGGGATCAATTAATCAGGTGTATCCAACCTCACACCGAGGAAATCTCGTCATCCATTTACAGCCGGACACGTAAGTAATTTTATCAAACGGGCAAATCACAATCACGAAGCAGAATCTTTGAAAGAGGTTTCGTCTCTCCATATAAAGGAAATAGGAAAAAAAGGAAGGGAGCAAGACCAACGAATATTAGATTTCCGATTATTGAGAGAAAGCGACGGGCGTAGATTCGCCGCCGCCGAAGCTAGATTCATTTCCCGGCAATCTCCTACATTAAAGGATTTAACCGGAAACCTTACTGGAGCTGGTTTTATTCATTTGTCTTCTCTTGTTAAGAAACCCGCATGAAGAGACGAAGAGCGGCGATGAAATCTTCGGCGAGAATGGTACGGAGGTTGATGAAGTTCGAGGAGTTGCCGGGGTATTTGCAGGATAACGAGTTTATACACGACCATTACCGATGCCAATGGTCTCTCAAGGATACCTTTCTCAGTGCCTTCTCTTGGCATAACGAGACTCTCAACATCTGGACGTACGTCAATTTCTGCGTAATTTTTGAAATTTGAATGTTATATCGAGGTTTCCTGATTTGAATTGATTTGTTTGTTTGTGATCTTGAAAATTGCGACAGGCACTTGATCGGATTCCTGATATTTCTGTGGATGATGGTGGTGAGTTCCTTAGAGACTACGGAGCTTAGCCTCGCCGGACTCTTCAACGGCGTGTCCGGGTAAGAACCGCGGAGGTCAAAATCGTCATTTCAAAATTTCATTTTCCTATGTTTTTTTAGTATTAATTCAAAATATAATTCGCTTTTTTGGGGGCCCGGAGATAGAGCGTGGATTAGCCTGTCCAGCAATCAGACTATGCCCCGTTATGTAAGATTTTTGTTCCTTTGTTATTTTTAAATTTTGCGACTTATCTTATCTTCGGTGTGGACAACACAACAAATACTAAAATATTACAACACCTACAGTAACATATTAGACACATGTGTTGGCATTTTCTGAAGCTGATGCAGTAGAATATAGTTTAGTCGTAAAGTAAATTGCCCCCACCATGTGTTGTGTTCCATCTGTTTCTTTGGATCTTTCTTCTCTTGTGTTTTGAGCCTACCATTCGAAAATCACATTAGCTTTTCGGAACAAAGACACTTCAAAGAATTTAAATGATTTCTAAGTGTTCCCATATCTAAAGCGTTCCTGATAATCACAGTTTTGAAAGAAAATATTCGTTTCTATAATATATATATAGCAAACTAGCATAATTTTTAAACTTGCAAACTTACATTTTAAACAAAAAGGTGTTCGTGACAAAACTATGTATCATGTAGACTGTTATATCTCTTACAAAGTCGTAACTTTTTCCTTAGACTTTTTTTTTTTTAAAATCACATGACTAAACTTTGGAAGATCATGTCTCGCAGGATTCCAATGTGACACACATCTCACATGTTACTTCTCAAGGAGAAGTGAACCATCACAACCACCAAGAAGCTGTTCCTAAATGGCCATGGCTCGTGTACTTAGCCGGAGCAATGGGTTGCTTGATCTGTAGCTCTGTTTCACACCTCCTCGCTTGCCACTCAAAACGTTTCAACCTCTTCTTCTGGCGTTTAGACTACGCAGGAATCTCACTCATGATCGTCTCCTCTTTCTTCGCCCCTATCTACTACGCTTTCTGCTGCCACCCTAACTTCCGTTTCCTATACCTTTCCTCAATCTCAATCCTCGGTCTTCTTGCCGTCATCACTCTCCTCTCTCCAGCTCTCTCAGCACCACGTTTCAGACCATTCAGGGCTTATCTTTTCCTTGCAATGGGATTCTCTAGTGTGATACCAGCTTCACATGTGCTTTGCCTTTACTGGGATCACCCTAACGTGTTCGTCGCCCTAGCTTTCGAGCTTACCACTGGTGTTTCTTATGCTTTGGGAGCAGCGTTTTATGTTAGTCGTGTGCCTGAGAGGTGGATGCCTGGAGCGTTTGACATTGCGGGACATAGCCATCAGATATTCCATGTGTTTGTAGTTTTGGGTGCTCTTGTTCATTGTGTTGCTACTCTTCTCATTGTGGATTTTCGACGAGCGTCTCCTTCTTGTGGGGTTTAGCCAGAAAGTAAGAATTTGTTATCTTCCAATTCAATGTATGATATAAAATTAGCTGATTTCGGATTGTGCTTAGAAATGGAAACAAACGCAGTTGAGATTGCAAGATCGAAATGCTTCGGATTACTAACAAGAGTGTGTAACATAGGGGAACCTTATCGATTCCTCTATTTCTTTGTAGATCAAACATGTTCTTCACGAATCACCACTTGTAACTGCAAAAAACTAAACATGTGATGAGCAATTGAGCATTACTATGATAAGCATTATCATATATCACTACTTATGTGACCATATTAAAGTTGGTGGCCTTCAACCATTTAACCATACCAAAGAAAGCTTTCCATGACTAAGTTTGCATTTTAGTAGATGAATCATATCAATTGATATTGACTTTCCCATTGTTACCCATCCAGGAGAAGTCAACTTATCTAATCAAATATTCATCTAATTGTACAAATTTTCTACTAATTGATTGTGCCATTTCAGTGATTTCACTTTTCCATGATTTCTTAAGTGTTGATATTGCGATTTGTGAACATATCAAACCCACACATGATAAAGCTTGTCTGCAATTTCTAGGTCCAACAACAGTTAGGTTATTTAGGTTGTTTGAAAAAATAGTATGCGCAACGACAATTAGTTGGCTATAAATTATGTTTGAGTTTGAGATTGTGTTAATTTATTCCCGTAATAATTGTTCTGTTTATGATTTTGATTTCTCTGAAATAAACTTGACCCGACGTTATTGCTTTCTTTACCGATTTTTTGCTATTTTTTTTTTTACAATCACATTCAAAAACCACTCTCATTGTCGTAGCTTTTCTTTTATCTAATAAAATTATAGTGCAACTTTGATCTCCGTGGGATTCGACCCCTAAATATTACAATGCATTTGTTATGTACTTGCAATAGTTCAATTTAAACTATGTGTATCACTTACGAAGGAAAAAGACGATCATTTTTCATTGTAGAATGTTCGTTCTTCCATTACCACTCTCTGTGGTGAGGTTATATTAGTCAACCTCTTCTTTCTAGCACCAAACTGTTGTAACCGAAATTATAACTATCAACTTTTGTAAATAAGAATAACCTGGAGACCATTGAATATTTGCTGCACTTTTTTGGAGACCACCAAATCCCCTGCTGTTTAACACTCTACTACTATAGTCCAAGCTCTCCACTCGGTCGGATGTCTACGCTCCCCCTCTGCCGCCGAATCTATCTGGATCCGGCATGGAGGCTTCTCTGGGGTTTGTCTCCTCTGTACCTCAACAAGCCCTTAGCCGTTTCCAATCGTTACCTACCTTCCCTGCCTCCAGCTCTGACCCTTGCTGCCGTTGTTTTCCCGCACAGCTCAGCACCAAACCGACGGTTTGAGTTGCTTGCCTCACTCTGTTTGAATCCTAGCTTCACATCTTGACCTCTCCATAGCTCAGCCTTGATAGGTATGGTCCCTGTGACCTTATGGTATCCCTCGGAATCTGCTGTTAGCTTAGGATTAATTATTTTGAACTTAAATTCTTCTATTGTCCAATTACCTCAGTATGAGGTCTTTGAAATATTATGGAGTCTTGTCGTCCCTGTTCTTTGGCCGTTAGTCTATGTGGTTAGGCTTTCATTACCTCTTTATGAGGATCTTTTACCTCTTTATGAGGATGCTATCCAATTACCTCTTTATAAGGATGTTACTCAATTACCTCTACATGAGAATGTTACCAAATTACCTCTTCATGAGGATGTTACTTGCTTTCTTCCTGTTAATCGGGTCGTTTTGGACATTAGTTGTCTGTTTGCCTCCATGTCGGAGATTTCGTTCCTCCTTTGTTTAACTCCTTCTTTAAGTGAGTTTGGTGTAGGGAGTTTTCTGGTGAAGATTATAGAGACTTTGATCTCGAGTTTAATCAAAGGCTTTGTAGCCGCTTTGGAGATTATTAATTGTGCACTTGTTGCTGTTACAATCTCGGGTGATAGAATGCTAAATGTGTTCTCCAACCCCATGGTTTCGACTCACTTACCAACTCAATCGTCGTTGAGTTTAGAGGACTTCTTCACGATTTTTATTTGTTTAAGTGTTTTGTAGCCTTTATCCTTGTATGTAGTTTCCCTTGCTTTGTTTTAAAGATTGTTTATATTGCCAAGATGGCCTTGTATCTCGGAAATATTTATTCCTTTATGGAGACTAATTATTTATAAAATGTTTGTTGACAAAAAAAAAATAACCTGAAGATCAAATTCTTATTGTGCAAAACAAAGAATCACATGGATTTTGAGTGAATAAGCAAGAAATTAGCTTGTGAGCAAAAACGCTGAAGAGAACAAAAATCTCAGATTCAGAACGTTTTACAAGATCAAGAATATAGAAAAATAAGTAGAAAACTAGTGTAGTGAGAGTTGATAGTGATCAAATTGTTATCATTCTCTCTTCTTTCTTTGTTTTTATAGGCGAAAGCTGCGTTTAAAGTTTCCATTTAATCCGCTTCATTTCATATGAACTGCGTCTACTTCAGTAGATTTGCCGGTGTTTAGTCAAAGCGTTTAACTACTTATTTTGAATAATTCTTCCATACGCCCGAGAATTGACTTAGAGTTCATATATATGATTTTGTCATTCACTCTAGGTATATCGGAATTAGCTACTTGACTTTGATGTGTGTCTCCATTTGTTTTCACTTCTTTCTTGTTGTTACGGAAATTCGACCTAGTCAATATTACGGTCTACGATCTCAAATGTCCGAACTACGAGATGGAATACAAATATAAAGTGAGGTCGAAGTAATTCTTTATTGATCTTAGGGCAGGAGCCGAGTTATGAACAGGATGTTACGAGGTGTGAGTCCGTCAAATGACGTACTCACTAAGCAATACTTGAGGTCGGAGCTTTATAGAAGTAGTTCAGCCTCTCGCATGTTACAAGGTGTCTAAAATGAAGAGCAAAGGGTTCTATTTATAGTACTTGGATGCTGACTTCTCTTTGGGCCATTGACCTCTTCGCGAGCTTATCTTCTTGGACCGATATTGAATATAAATGATTTAAACAAGATTTCCAATAAGCTTTCGATGGGTGCTAAACCCATATCCAACATTTCTCTAAATTTTAATCCTTACTGAACTTTAAAATTTGGGCCAAAATTTATAAGAACAACATATATATGTTTCATTTATTTAGTGACCACATGATTGAGAATTAAGATACACACTTGCACACACACACAAAAATACAATTATCTCCCGCTAAACATTCAAACAAATTTCATCAAATAACTTTGTCCCATCAATATTGTCTAATTGTTTCAAATAGACGTCACATGAGGGGATTTGTCGGTGAAGAACCGAGCAAGAACTTTGTCTTCAATAATTGCTAAAATTTGAGGAGAGTTTATGCATATAGGTGTTTTGTATTGAGATATAGAAGTACCCTTGGAGATGAAATATTCCATGAGAGAGTCGAACGTTCCTTGTTGCACTACCCTTATCTCTAGAGCTCCCACTGAGCCATGTTTACTTCTAAGTTTTTTATAAAAGAGGTTGAATGATTCCTCGATTACATAGCAACATTCCATCATTACCTTATTATCAAGCTTAACAAAGCCATTCAAGTTTTTTACTTTAAGCTCCCAGAAAAAGACGTAGTGACCAGGAACAGTGGAGACGTCTGCATAGCATGTGAAACCCATTAACATTAGATTTGAAGATTCAAGAACGAGTGTTGCACGGTTCAATGCTTTTGAAATGTCTTCTTCAGTTGTTGCTTCTAAGTCGACGCTTAGTACAACATATTTCCTGCGTACAAATTTGAATTGAGGTACACTGTTGTAGAATCCAGTCACCTGTAGAATATCTCCCATTCTATATCTGCATAAGCCTAGAGACAATAATAAAAAAACAAAAATTATTAAATAGGTGAGCTAGAGAGTATATATATATATATGTGTGTGTGTCTGACTTACCGAAATAATTTGTGATCAAGGGCTCATAAAAGCACCCTAGCTTGACGTTCACAAGTTCAACAATTTCATCATTGTTTGCTTCATCGACAGGTATGAACTCAAAGTAGGACATGTTTGGCAAAAATGTGTAGGACACATCTTGTGGTTTGCATAGAGGATTCAAATTTGCACCAAAGATTGTTTCAGAGGACGCGTAACGTGGGGAGAATAGACGCAGATTGTTGGAATAAAACTCCAATACTGGGACGTATTGATTCATATGTCTGGTAAGTATGCATTGAATGAATTTGACGTTCGGCCATAGCCGTATGATTATACCTTTCCATGATTTCTGGCTGCATTCATGCTCGATTAGATCTGCCAATTCAGGTTGAGGTCCTCCAAGTATGACGGAGACAGAGTCTCGGCAACCAAGGTCGGTGATCCACTCGCTAAGATAACCAAATCGAATATTATTACACAAGTCATTCCAGTGAGTTTCCAGATATTGGATTGCTTTGACTATCAAACAAGCAAATGTGGCACCGATACTCACGACCTCCTCTCGCTGGACAAGACCGCAAAGAAGATGACAATACATACTCTGTTTGTAATCGACACATAATATGACATCATCGGGGCTAGTATAACATTTTAATGGCCGGTTCTTGAAATAATCGCTCATTACATAGCTCGTAGACAGAGGAGCAATATGCAAGCCAGATGGAGTTGTAGATAAAGGGATAGTGTTGAGAAACGCCATAACTTTTCCTTCCCTGGCAACATTGATGTGCCTATATACCGGAAATAGAAAGATGAATTCTTGGTGACAAATACACTTCAAAGAGAGAGAGAGACGAAGATTTACTTGGTTACAATGGCGGAGCATAGATCTTGGATGAATGTCAGATTCTCAAAGAACTTGTTGTTCACAGGAAAGATCTTAAGATTTCCCCCCTGAAGTTCCAGAGCTACAGAGAAACAAAGTCATAATTAGCACCACAATTAACAAAAGAAGAGAAAACGACAACGTTTACCTTAAAAGGAAACTAGTAATGGTTTCTCCTGAAAATACATTTGAAGGCTCTCCGTTGGCGATGCGCTGGATATAAGGTTTAACATCGTCGTAGCTCACCACTGGTACGTTCTTCTTGAAAGTATCTTTATCCGAACTTCCATGGAGAAAGTGACGGAGATACTCTGTGTTCGCATTAACTCTCAGTATCTCCTCCAACAATTCGTCTTGTACTTGCTTCGCATTAGACGTCAACTCTTCTAGATCCTTGAGTTTTGAGCTTAGACTCATTTTTGGTATTCATCTATTGATTCACCGATCAAAGTCAATATGTAGAGCTATAAAACAAATTATTATATTTATCTTAATACGATTCGATTTTGTATTAGTATCCATCAATATTTATACAACTCAGTGCTTAGGAAATCGTGTGAATCAAGCATCTTCAACTGCGCATATGTTATTGTATTTGCATATGGACCGTAGTAGGAATATCTGACCTCTAAAATACAAAGAAATTATTTATAAAAAAATGTTTGAATTATTATGAATTACTAGGTGGATGTGCACTACAATCCGAGAATTAAAAAGGGAGGACTTCTAATCCCCAAAGACGTCTGACTTTTTTTGGAAGAAAACAATACAAACAGAGATAAAACAAAAACAAAAAAAAAATCTCAGGGGATCCGCAATTGGATTCTATCAATCAAAATCTCAGGGAATAGGAAGTTCGAAGAAGGAATCCAACTTTGGTTCTCAACAAGGATGTAATCGAAAACTCTTTAGATCATTTGTTATGTTTTATGCATGTAACATAAAAACCATGATGCACTAGTTTTAATTTTAAACAGTCTTTTAAAAAAAAAAAAATTTACATTCTTTAAGAAAAACAGAGAAAAAGGTTAAGATTCAAGCAACATAGATGACACACGAAGACACAAAGTGTTAAATCCAGAATTGCGAAAAAGAAGAAAAATAAGAGTTGCAGAGAATGAAGCTAGGGGAGCATACAAGTAAATTATCGAGTTATGTTATGATTTGGAATGTAAAGTGTGTATTATTGATTGTATAATGAAGAGTATATATACATTGTATAAAACCTAATCCTAACTAGAATAGGTCTAAGTAGATAAACTCTACTTGTCTTTATCTTTACTCCTAAGATATTCATTTATATTTCTATACCCCCCTCAAGTTAGAGGTGAGAAATCTATTATCTTCAACTTGGAAAATAAATAAGCAAATGTAAGAGAAGGAAGAGCTTTAGTGAGCAAGTCAGTCGACTGTTCTTTTTTCATGATGTGTTCCAATGTGATTAGCTTTGCATGAACCGCATCACGTACAATATGACAATTTGATTCTACATACTTCGTTCGTTCATGAAACACTGGATTCTTAACTATATAGATCTCCGACTAGCTACACAAAATAAACACATAGGTAGATCGTGAGAAGAAATGCCAAAAGAGAGTAGAAGAAATTTGATCCACTTGAGATCTTTTAGAGTGTACGTAAGACATCGAACGATATTCCGCTTCAGCTGAAGACATAGAAACAATGTAAGCACTTAAAGAACACCGAGTGATGGGACAAGCTCCGCAATCGGAGTCACAATAAGCCGTAATGCGGTAGTCTGAATCCGCATGAAGTAGAAGTCCTTGAACCGTGCAACCTTTGATGTAACAAACAACTCTCAAAGCTGCATCCCAATGTTCAGGTAAAGGTTTGTGCATGAATTGAGAAAGAGTGTGAACACTGTAACAAAGCTCGGGACATGTAACAGTGAGATAGATAAGTCGCCCAACTAGACGCCTATACACTTCGGGAGTGTCCATGATCGTTCCTTTGAGTAAAGAGAGCTTATGGTTCAGCTCAATTGGAGTAGAAACAGGTTTGCAGCCGAGTAAGCCTACTTCTATGACAATGTCGAGGGCGTATTTTCTCTGAGAGAGAATGATGCCGTCAGTATTCCTTGCTACTTTAATGCCAAGGAGTATTTAAGCTTGCCGAAATCTTTCATATGAAAGCATTAATGTAAGCAATTCTTGAATTTTTTTCATTGTAGATAGGTCATTCCCGGCAATGATAAAATCATCGACATAGACGAGTATGTGGAGACCAATCTTGCCGCGTATGAGGGAGAAGTGAGAGTAATCAGCCTTACTCTGTGTAAAGCCATAGTTCTTTAAAGTTGTGCTGAATTTAGCAAACCAACACCGCAAAGCTTTTTTGAGACCATAAATAGCCTTCTATAGAGACAAACCCGTGTTGGATCAGGTCCTTGAAAACCCGGTGGAAGTTTCATATAGACTTCTTCCTCAAGATCTCCATGTAGAAAAACATTATGTACATCCAACTAATGTACCTCCCCTTGCTTTGCCGCAACAATTTCGAGAAGAACTCGGACCGTAGAGGGCTTTGCTACTGGCGCAAAAGTATCGGAGTAGTCAAGTCCCTCACGTTGTCGATTTCCAAGAGCGACCAATCGAGATTTGTATTGTGATATCTTCCCACTCGAATGATATTTAATCTTGTAAACCCACTTGCTTCTGATCGCTTTCTTTCCAGGAGGTAATTTAGTTATAATGAAAGTATCATTAAGAGCAAGCGCCTCTGCTTCATCAAGCATATAGGTTTTCCATACATCATGAAGAACCGCCTGACTGTATGTTTGAGATTCCTTTGTCGTAATGATAGTTGATAGGAAAGCCATGTGACTTGGCGAGAATGATACGTCACATAAATAATCTGAAATAGGATAAAGTGAATTACCTTGAACCGTTGGAGAAGATGTTTGATCGAGGTGCGATGAAGCAAGAGAGGGGTGTCAAGTCGAAAGGGAGAGTTGACGATATAATATTTCAACAGAACTGACGGTTTGTGTGGTCTATGGCCTTTGCCAAGTAGCTCAGGCAATCCCAGAGAAGAAGGAAGATGAGCTTCATCCGATTCAGTGGCAGATATCTTCGGAGTAGAATGTTCAGATGATGGCATTATCGGAGATAGAATATTTTCAGCCGTTTCTGGGTCCACAGTGTCTGTGAGAGAAGCCGCAAGAAGATGCCTTCTTGTGCCAACATCTCCCTACTAACTAGATTTAGAAATTCTGGTGCAAGTAGCTGACCGGAGTTGATGGATCATCATCGACAGTAGTAGGAGTATCTGCAACAAGCACTAGATTATCGTCGTCTGCATGTGTAAGTGGCACGATAGCCGGTAGAGCAGAAGTTGCAAGTGATACCGGAAGCAACCAGTAATCAATAGCAATATCCATTTGGTAGACCGTAGGTCTGACGAAGTCAGGAGCTGAAACGCCAGGAAATTTGTCTTCAGAAAAGACAACATCTCTTTTGTGAAGAATTCATTAGTTTCAAGATCATATACGGTCCAAGCCTTTTGCTGAAAGGATACCCGACGAACAAGCACCTCCGACTCTGTGTACTGAACTTGTTGCGATCGAAAGGGCATTTCTGATCAAAACAGAGGCAGGCAAAGACTCGTAAGGGGTCATAGTTAGGTGGTGATCCATGAAGAATCTCATACAGAGACTTGCCATCAAGCATAAGTGTGGGTGTGTGATTAATTAGATGGGATGCCGTGAGAATACTCTCAATCTAAAATTTAATAGGTAACCGAGCTTGAAACAAACAAGCATGAGATACGTTGAGAATGTGTTGATGCTTCAGTTCGACGCGTCCGTTTTGTTGAGGAGTGTCGACACAAGAAGTTTGATGTAGAATGCCACTCCCAGAAGAATCACAATAGTACCATGAATTCAGACCCAATGTCAGACCGAAAGGTTTGAATGTCCTTGTCGAATTTTCTCTTTGACATGGCGCAAAAAAAATTTAATCAAAGACTGAACCTCCGATTTTTCTAGCATTAAAAACGTCCAGATTGCTCTAGAAAAGTCATCAACGATAATCAAGAAGTAAATTACGCCACATGATGAAGGTGTACGATAAAGACCCCATACATCGCAATGAATTAATGCAAAAGGTAAATAGCTTTATTAATACTATTTGGAAAAACTCCACGTGTTTGTTTGGCACGAGAACAAATCTCACAAGACCGTGAATCATCTAAATCCACTGAAAACTTTTCTAAACCCAGTAAAGATGATAAGACTTTAAAAGAAGGATGCCCAAGTCGTTGATGCCATAAGATACTTGTCGACCGTTGTTGTCGACTTGTCTGATTAGCCATAGCAACTTTGACACCCGTAAAGTAGTAGACCACTCTCGTTCTTCACCGACTCCAATCAGGGTCCTTGTAAAATGGTCTTGTAAAACACATATCGTATCAGTAAATATTGCAAAGCAACCAGTTTGTTTGAGAAGCTTCGAAACCGAAATCAATGTACAATTGAAATCTGGGACGTATAAAAAATCCAATAAAGAGTAATTAGTATCAAGTCGAAGTGTGCCCGTCTTTGTAGCGCACGTGTTTCTCCCATTGGGAAAAACAACCGAAGACGGATGAATGTTTTTCAAATCGTGAAGTAGTGATAAATCATCAGTCATATGATGAAAGGCTCATGTATCAATAATAACATATGTTAAATTAGTTTTACCAGACATATGATCGGTATTCAGCTGTTGTTGATTCTGAAGAAGACTTATGAGGGCCACAATTTCATCTGTTGGAACAGGAGAAGAAGTAGTATCAGCTGAAATTGTATGAGCTCAGCGAGGTTGATTCGAACGTCCACGACCGCGACCGAAACCACGACCACCTCGGCCACGTTGTGTAGTGCCGGTTGATGAGGATCGTTGTTGTTGTTGATCAAGAAACCACTCTGGATACCCAAAAATCAGAAATCATTCTGAAGGCTCATGTCCTTTACAATTGCAATGGGTGCATGTACGGTTTGGATACCAATTTCGTGAAGCAACAGCTGCTGCAGAAGGAGTAGTGTTTGTTGAGCCCTCAGATTTGACTAGAAATCCAACCGCATCTTGTTTAGTTTCTTGATTCCGCATAGACTAAAGATTTTGTTCAGCTCGTATGACTGGTGAATAAACAGAGTTGAGGTCTGGTAATTGATCCTCATCGATGATTTGAGAATGTATTGTAGAAAATATACTTTCATCGAGACCAAAGAGAAACTTGTGAAAAATTTGGCATCTTCATGTTCCTTTTCGAGACTTGCAGCAGCCGAACAAGTACATGTAGTAATCGGTTTAACATTCTGAAGCTCTTCCCATAATTTTGAGAGTCGCCCATAGTAGTCAAGAATGGTTTGGCCATTCTGTCTGCAGTTTGTGATTTCGTCCTCCAGCATGTGTTTCTTAACACCGTTTGTAACAGAGAAACGACGTTGAAGAGATTCCCAGAGTTTGAAAGCGTCAACAACCTGGGATATTGTTGATCGTACGATTACAGTTGGATCGACTGAAGTCTGAATCAAACCCACGATCATTGAATTTGTTGCCGTCCAACGAGCTATATCAGGATTAAAAGTAGGTTTGACGATTGTTCCGTCAATAAAACCAATTTTTTGCTTGGCTTGAAAAGAATTCCAAAGCTCCGTAGACAATTCAGAATAGTTATCTCCGCGAAGAAGAACATGAGTAATTAACGCACCAGGATTATCTGATGGATGTAGTAGGTATGGAGATTCAGAAGTAGGATTCTCCGTTGTAGTGGAAGAAGTAATCGACATTAGGTTTTATGTCGAGATTGTAGAACACAATTGAAAAGTGGTTTCAATCGCGGAAGAAGAAAACGAATTTTGAGCTTTAGGTCTTATATCGATTTAGGCTCTGATACCATGTTAATTTGGGCTTATTATGGGCTTCCAACTAGAATAGACGTCTGTTAATGAAGGTCGCTAAGTCTGGCCGAGTCAGTGCTCGGAATCCATGTGATTCAAAGATAGTTTTTACAAAAAGAAATCACGAATATCCCATCCTAATGTCCTTCACTAGCACTTAGAATACACTGTGTTGATTTCTACCCCTCTAGAACAAGCTATGAAAAGAATGTATGCTTACAAAGATTTTCTCTCTTACACTCTCTCAATCAATATTATGATTCCACTCTTATCTCTCTCTCTCTCACAGCCTAAGACACCAATAGTGAGTTGTTCATGTGATACATGAGAGTATACTCATCTCTCACATTTCTCAGTTTAACTTTTTGCTTGGTTTTAATTGGGAGAAGAGTCTGCTAAGAGAGACTATAAGGTGGAGGTATAAATGGCAGATGAGACAAAATTTTACAAGAGCTGAAAAAGTATACATTTGGTGATGGAAAGTTCCAAGTGAAGCATAAATGGAGATTTAAACAGTTAAATCAAACTTCAATTTTGGCTTTTGTGTTGGAACAAATTGCAGGCAACAAAATAGAGTTGCAGCCTTACGAGTCTTCTCATGGGAGTTCTTCAATTATTTTATTCAGTTCAAGCTTATTTTTAAGGGTAGGAGTATACAGAGAATAATTACTTGCTGGATGATAATAGATATGTTGATTTGGTTGTTTTCATCATCAAGTGAGTATGATCTTCTCAAGAGAAATGTTAGAAGGCAAAAATGGAAGAAATGTTACAAAACAAGGATGTTCAAATACAAAAAAAAAAGAATATTCAGGTTCTGCCATTACATGTCGTGTGTGGTCTTGGGAGAAATTCTAGTTTTTCTTGGCCTAGTACAAAATACAAAGAATCACTGGAGACTTCTTTCCACTCGTGAAGTCATATGTCATGCGAGCACAATGACCAATATCAGTATCTTGATTAGCCACCACAACTTATTCTCACCAAGCTTGAGGGCATGTTTGATTTTGTTGATAGGGAGTATTGATAGATATCATCTATTATAGTGTTGACATGTCAAGTACAAAAGCTGGCGTGGATGAGAGAATAAAGTAAAGTGAAGACTCCAAATGGTTTAGAATAACAGCTCCCAAAAGAAGAGGAGTATAAATGGAGAAAGATGAGTGTTTAGAGATCATGCTTTGACTGTAGATTGTTATAGATGTGATGAGTCTTAACATGGCGGTCGATATGAGATCATCGATTATCGGTACGTTCACCATGAGAGCGTAGTGTGACCAACTATCAAAGCTGTACTTCATTCTTATTCATTCAATCAAAGAAAATTCTGTTTACAAAGGATGAGATACAAAGATAGAGAGATTGAGATAACAAAACTCTATCATGTGCTCGATGCATTACTCAATCTGCTAAGATCACACCACTACGAAGAACTCTCTGCAAGGTTACTCGAACTGATACTCCGTAATCCAAAGGTTAGAGAGACAAAAATCTGCAAGTTTGTAATAACTCTTTTGTCATAGTACATACTAGACACAGAGACAAGATCAAAATCGGCAAATCTTCTCGTGGCGATGGTTCTTGAGAACATCTCTCAACACAAAGGACTAGCTAAAGCTCAGCGTTAGCGTGTAACGCACTAATCAGCTTGATCGAGGAAAAACCAAGAGATGAGATGAAAATGGTTGTGATGTGTGCGTTGGGAAACTTTGCAATGCACAGTAGAACAAGCAGAAAATCTATGGCGGAAGCTGGTGGTGTGTTGTTCGTTCAAGAGATGCATCTTGTAATCCACAAGTTTCTACTCAAGCAGATCTAATGATTCAATCTCTCTTCTCTAATCATACACTTCAAGAGTACGTCTCTTGCGATTGTTGGATTCCCTAGGATCCAGGGTCTAGGTAATTGAATCTAAGAACTGACCTCGTGTTTATCTGGAGTTTGGCAGCGGAAATTGGAGCAGGTAAACGAGATCTAGAGCGACTCAATCGCTGCGCCTCTATCGTAGTCCACACGCACACAAGCTGGAATCCGCCGGGATGCTAATGCCGGGAATCGGATCTCCTGTGGATCTTATGAGTTTCTGTGTCTCTGCTTTCTCTCTGAGAAGCGACACTCACGGCTAGGGCTCAAGTCGATCATATAAGACATTATATATCGACCTGGGATGACCGAAAACGACCTACGGATCAAACCCGACTCGTTTAAGTCATTAACTCGAAACTTCAGTCTCGAAGCCCAATGTGCATCGATCGATACACATACTGTATCGATCGACACACCCATTCGAAAACCTGCGTCGATCGACACACTCATTGCATCGATCGACACACCTCTTCAAAACTCAATTCAATGTGTATCTAATACACATTGATCCGATCATATGCCAATGATCAATCCCATACTAAGTGTATCCAGCTTGCTTAAGTGTGTGACCCTGTAGGTTCACACGATACTAGAAATGAGTTACAACTCATTTGTCATAAGCGGTTTCTAGCAAAACATTATGACTACCCAGTATCACATGAATTGTCCGATCTCGACAATACAACTATCTTTAGAGTAAGTACAATATGATTTCAGGACATAATCCCAAAAATCTCCCACTTGTACTGGAATCATCTATTCCCATAATCCCTTTATCGCTATATCTCGATATGGCATAAGGCAAGGAACTGTGTCATCCTTATTATAGCCAACATCATGTTCATCGAACTCCTGATCTATATTGATAAAACAAACGACTGGCAATCACCTCGTTTGAGCACGGCCATGCATTTTCTCAGTATCAAATCTTCGATGGGCCCTGAGATATTTATCTCCTGTTATATAGGAGGGACAAATCCCTTCTTGTTTCATCCATGTTTCTACACATACTTCATGATACACCTAAGCAATGCCTTTATAGCCGCCATTTACGGATCGACGTTTGACAAGGTCAAAGTGCACCAATTCATATGCTAGAAAGCATGATTAACTCAGGTCTAAGGACTATACTCTATAGTTGTAATGAGAAACTCTCATGACACAGATATAACTATCCTGTAGAGTTCTCATTAGCGGGTCATGTCCGATCATATGTTCACCAACATATATCTATGTGACTGACTGTGATACTCATATCATTGACTCCATGAAACTTAGTCAACAGTCACCTCACAAGCTAGTCTCTCGCGGTTGTCAGTGTCCCACTTTGACAATCTCGACTAGGGACAATCATAATTTATGTCATCTTTTACTTATAGGGTTTCATGATCAAGTCCTAAACTTGATGACCTATAAAATGAACATAAAATACTTGGGACCATTATTCAATTATCCAATAATCAAATAATGCTTATATCAGTTTTTCATAAACATGACCATATCATGTCTATCTGAACATCATAACTAACATAACTCCCACTAGAATCAAGACCACGTCTTCAGATATCTAGTACCTACATCAACAGTACGAAAACCATGCTTAGGTTGTGAGAGATGCTGCGGTGTTCTTGCTTGGAACCATTCCAACAAACCACACCGCTATTCTTTAATAAGCATTATTCTACGGTCCACTGCTTGGAGACCTTTCCAACAGATAGCGCCGCTACAC
This sequence comes from Orychophragmus violaceus, assembly GCA_030180135.1. Classification (NCBI taxonomy): domain Eukaryota; kingdom Viridiplantae; phylum Streptophyta; class Magnoliopsida; order Brassicales; family Brassicaceae; genus Orychophragmus; species Orychophragmus violaceus. The sequence goes on from CM058235.1 coordinate 28,374,706, forward strand.
AGACAAAGAGACATAACCAGGTGGGAACCGGGAATCATCTTTGTCCGTCTAACTACTCATAACATATTCGTCATTTTTCTCAGTTGAACAAGAACTATCCTTAGTGTTTCTCAAACACATGGGGATATTCTTTACAACTGTCCAGTGACTTTTACCGGAACAAATTGGTATCTTCTCGTCATGCTTTATGCATGAGCTGCATTTAGACGAGCGCTAAATATGGCATTCATGATGGATTCTATTGCTGAAGCATAAGGAATCACACTCATAGATGCTAGCTCAGCCAGTGTCCAAGACACTTCATCTTGCTAAGATTTTTGCCATAAGACCTTTGGTGTGAAGCCATTCTTGGAATCAAGCACATTTGAACTGTCCAATACCTTATCACCATAAGGATTCTGACACGATCCAATTGGTCTTTGCAATCCATTTCAATGGATCCTTATTCCAAGAACTTTCGCGGCTTCTTCCATGTCCATCGTTAAATTTGACTTCCGACCCAAATCTTGACAAGACTATAACGTCGGAACGTCGTTTATGAGATTAAGTATGTTATAAACATACGGTGTGAGAATTGCAATTACGCTTTAATTAGTTTACTTGTAAACGCACGGTTTATATACGTTCCTGATCAAGTCAATAACTTTTGACTGTTTTAACAGAACATAGATTCCAACTCCAAGGTGTTTGCTTCAATCCAGAGATGAATCGGTGAAGCTAACAAACATTCCTAGTTAAATTTCGGAGTTGGGGCTCACCTTCGCTTCTTTGAATTTCGCAGGCTCGTCACTTTTCAATGATCAACAGATCACATCAATCGGTCATGAGGAATCACCCTCGGTTTAGTGATGGATCCATCAGGATCAGCGAACTTCAGGCTCCACAGGTTCAGATCCTACAGCACTCTGTAGATCCAACCGCTGCTCTTCCTCAACAGGTTTAACAGCCTCCTGTGTTTCTCGAATTTCTTCGAGCTGTACTTTTACTCCCACTGTTTTCTTGGAAAAACAGAGTTCCGAACAACAAAACTTTGTTCTCGGATTGGCTGCAAAAGTACTAAGCCTCGGTTTCCCGAGGACAACCGACGAAGCAGCCCTTATCAGATTTGGATTCAAGTTTGTTTGTTGACAACTTCCTTACACAAACCTTGCAATCTCAATTAATCAGAAAAACATACTTAGAAATCACCCAGTCCACATCCAATGTGGTGTCTTTCAACTGATTCTGATAGAAAACTATTTGGCGTAAACATATTCATTTTAGTGCGTATTTTAAAAGGATGATGGAAGATTCTTGTGACTCATCATTAATCGGAGCATATCTAATAAGGTCCGATTCGTTCTCTCAGAAACACCATTTAGGTTTTCCAGGAGAAAAGAGTTGTGATATGACTTCACACTCACTTAGATGATCACCCAATTCTTGACTCAAGTATTTTCCTCCGCGATCTAATCGAGGATCTCAATACTTCTGTCAAATCGGTTCTATACTTCATTTTTGGAACTCCTCAAAGGATTCATACTCGTGTCTCATCAAATGAACACATCCATACTTACTGAAGCCATCAATAAGGTAATGAAGTACTGAAGATTTCAAGTCATCAGACTTAAACCGTTTGGTATTTATGTTATATTCAAGAGTATATTGGTTTAATACATAAAACCCATTTATCAAAAGGGGTGCCACCATATAATATTATTTTATTAAGATCAAAAGAGCAACACTTGTCTTTTATCAGAATGAAAAAACATCCAAAATCTTTACAAGAAAATGAAAGACATCTCTGCACGAAGCAGGTACATAGTAGCAATTACTTAATTCAAAACCAAGCTTGAAAGGCTCCTACAAGTGGAGAATCTCTACGGCTTATGTACCAACCATTGCTCCATACCAGACACGCAGTTCCACTTGTCCTTTCCTCAACGTTCTACTGTTGGTTAGGCCCTGCATATTTCCAAAATATCAGTACCACAACCATTATCCAATACATACGTAGAACTTGAAGTAATAACACAATACCTGAAGAAGAAGTACCATACATCTCCTTCATCTCTTGTGAATCTTCCAAGAATTTAATGCAATCTCTCTTCCAATGCCCTGACTCATCACAGTAGAAGCACTTTCTAACACCAGATGGGCCAGACTTGGGCTTATAAGATGACACATGCTTATCCTGATTCCAAATCTGGACGGCCCTGACTCTACCCTTGTCAACACAAGATTTCTCAAATCTTTTACCCTTTATGATGTCTTGCTCTGCTGTTTTGATCATACCATGCAGCTCAGTCAACGTCTTCGTCAAGTTATTCTTGATATAGCTTTTGATAAACTTATCATAACTAGACGACAATGACTGCAGAATGATGTCAGTGGCCAACTCTAAGCTGACAGGACATTCCAGTTTCCCCATGTTATCAATGTAACCCATCATTTTAATGACATGAGGACTCACTGGAGCATCCTCTGGTAGCTTGCACCCAGTGAGAGACTTCACCATTTGGAATCTCTCAACTCGTGCCAGATCCTGAAACTTCAGTTTCAAGCTGGTGATCATCTCTATTGGCGACTCCATGTTCTCGTATTGACTCTTTAAGTCCGATTCCATGGTAGCCAACATCAGACCACGCACATCTACCACATCAATATAATGCTTATTCCAAGCATCATATACCGCATTCGAGCGATTGGTCCCAAGCCTTTCTGGAAGAGCTTTCTCAAGGACATAGTCCTTACTCTCCTGCTTGAGGATTAATCTCAAATTGCGATACCAATCCAGGAAATTTGATCCATTTAACTTGTCCTTCTCAAGCACGGATCGTAACGAGAAAGTAGTTTTAGACATAGGCTGAAAATTTTAAGCAAAGAAAATTTTAGTTATGAAGTTCAGGAAATGAGAAATCTTATCTAATAAGAAAACTCGCATTATATTCAAACAATGTTTCCTCTATGAATATAATAATCCAAGATCCATACATCACTAAAAATCTGAGTGGACAACTCGTCATCACCCAGAGTTTAGTCATCTAGGTAAGCAAATCATTGCTAATTGTACCCAGTACAACTCTTGGTCGCAGATAAGACAATCCATGTCCTATCTACTCTGATGTCTCTGGGCCCAGAACTTCTGATAGCCCAGTCAAGTAAAACAATCTCTTCAGTCTTGTGATCATTGACAGTCGCACTGCAAGTCTATCAATGATCACCTGCCTTACTCATGTAATTGTGGATACCAAGGACTCCAAGACTATCCAACAACGAAATGAGTCTTGACAGTAGACAAGATTGGGCAAGACATCAAGATTACTTGATATTTAGTTGAGGAAACGGAACTCAAAAGTTAGTAATTCAATCTCTTAGTTCATGTAATTGTTGATGTCAAGCACTGCAAGACCATCAACACTACTACCTGCCTTACTCATGTAATTGTGGATACCAAGCTCTTGGCAAGACTATCACAACAACGAAATGAGTCTTGACAGTTGACCATATTGAAAACTAAACTTTGATCTAATACACATCCAATGTGTATTAGATAGGTTTAGAACATGTTTTACTTCTAATTTCAATTAAGTTTTGCTTGTTCTAATTAAGTGGGCTAGGTCATTTGGTTCGGTTTCTTAATCATTTGGTTCAAAACCAAACGATTACGTTTAACCAACCAGATAATCGGTCAATCCAATTGAGCCGGTAAATGACCAAATGAACCGGTTTTAGACCAATTGAGATACCGGTCAAATCCAATTCAACCGGTCCATCCAACTGAACCGATTCAACCAGTTTTAACTAATCGCGATAACCAGTCCAATTCAATTGAACCGACTTATCCAATCAAACTGATCTTAACCAATCAAATCAGTTTATACCAATTGAGATAACCAATTCAATCCAATTGAATCAATTAATCCGATTTAAACCGATCTGATCTACCTTAACCAAGCATGATAACCAGTTCAATCCAATTGAACCGATTAACCAATCGCAAGGCCTGTGTCGACCGATACAGTAGGGTATCAGGGAATTTTTAATCGAATTAAACCGTCATAACCATGCGAGATAACCGGTTCAATCCAATTGAACCGATCTATCCTTTCGCACAGCCTGTGTCGATCAATGCACCCAGTGTGTCGATCGACGCAGTGCGATTTCTAAATCGAAACCCAATGTTTTAATAGGCGAATTTGCGGTGCATCGACCGACACAAACTTGTGTCGATCGACGCTATGCGAAAACACAAATTCTTTTGCATTTTCGCGCTGCATCGACCGACACACCCAGTGCATCGATCGATGCTGTGCCAAAACCCTAAAACAGTTTTGCCGTTTTCGCGGTGTGTCGACCGACACAAACTTGTGTCGATCGACACAGTGCGAAAACACAGTTCTTCGTTTTCGATATAATTAAATCTGAGATTACATTTATCAAAATGAAACCTAGCTAGCATCAATTCAATAAAATACCATTTTAATCGAATTCCAGGCTACAAATTCAATGGATTAAACCCTTCTGCTCTGATACCACTGTTGGATTCCCTAGGATCCAGGGTCTAGGTAATTGAATCTAAGAACTGACCTCGTGTTTACCTGGAGTTTGGCAGCGGAAATTTGAGCAGGTAAACGAGATCTAGAGCGCCTCAATCACTGCGCCTCTATCGTAGTCCACACGCACACAAGCTGGAATCCGCCGGGATGCTAGTGCCAGGAATCGGATCTCCTGTGGATCTTATGAGTTTCTGTGTCTCTGCTTTCTCTCTGAGAAGCGACACTCACGGCTAGGACTCAATTTGATCATATAAGACATTATATATCGACCTGGGATGACCGAAAATGACCTACAGATCAAACCCGACTCGTTTAAGTCATTAACTCGAAACTTCAGTCTCGAAGCCCAATGTGCATCGATCGATACACATACTGTATTGATCGACACACCCATTCGAAAACCTGCGTCGATCGACACACTCATTGCATCGATCGACACACCTCTTCAAAACTCAATTCAATGTGTATCCAATACACATTGATCGGATCATATGCCAATGATCAATCACATACTAAGTGTATCCAGCTTGCTTAGGTGTGTGACCATGTAGGTTCACACGATACTAGAAATGAGTTACAACTCATTTATCATAAGCGGTTTCTAGCAAAACATTATGACTACCCAGTATCACATGAATTGTCCGATCTCGACAATACAACTATTTTTAGAGTAAGTACAATATGATTTCAGGACATAATCCCAACATCGATATCATCAAATCTTTAACCATTATGTTTCCAAATCGAGATTTTGCGTTTTCTATGGAATCAATGATTCTTAATTTTACCTTCGTTTGCAGCTGCGATGGAGAGAGAGTTTTGGACGAGGGCGATGATAAACGTGCAAGTGGTGAGAATGCTAAACGCAATTCTCACGACGTTCCCGAAACTCCGATCATCGGAGGCGGCAACCGCTTGTATCCCTCACTTATTCGGAGCTTTGAAATCTGGCGATAAGGTAGCGAGAGATTCGGCGTTAGACACGATCTACACGTTGAGACAGTCGTGGATAATGATGCCGATGGATACGGCCAGGTCTCAAGCGGTTTTAGCGTCGGAGGCGATTCTGGTGCTGCAACTGATGATGAAATTGAAATAGAAATCTTCGGAGCGAAGCTTCCATGAGAGAGGGAACAGTCTCTTGAATTGCTTTCCTGGAAACTTGACGGTAGCGATCGAACGCGGAGATAATTTGAAACGCTCTACGGCTAACACAAAAGGTGTTTTGTAGCTTAATCATCGACAAATGCCCCAAAAATAAAACCAAGGTACCTTCGGTTTAATTCTATTGCAATATGATACATGTTTAACTAGATTTTAACCGGAACCGGTTCAGTTTGTGAAACACAGCAGCTCACCGATTTGGAAGGAATCATTCACATGGGATTTTGCTGTTCCTCCAAGAGGACAGTTTCTTGAAATCATATGCAAATCAAACAACATTTTCCGCAATGTATGTTTATGCTTTTTCTAAATTTTTGTTATCTTTTTCATTCGAATCTTTAACTTATTGTGTTTTGAATTTTAAAAAATCTGGGTACTGTGTGAAAGCAGAGAGAAACTTAGAATGCAAGAAAACGTTTCTGTATAAACTTGAGCTTTATTGATATTAGCTTAATTCCATCTCAATACATTGTTTCATTCTTATACAAGTTTAAGAACAGTCTAAATCCTAGACAGCTATGAGAGGAGCGTATCTATTGTGCAGGTGGACTGTATGAGCTGTCCTTGCCGTACTCGGATAAGAACAAACGCCTCTGCTTTTGCTTTTGAGAGCCATTGCAGGTTGCAGAAGTGTTGACTGAGGTGTGAGGCTGCTGGGCTTGTCTTGAGGCTAGCCCATACTTGTTGCATTGTGTTGTTGGGCTTCAGAAGTGTTGTTGCTAACACCCCCTCGCAAACTCGTGGTGGGTGACACAACACCGAGTTTGTATCTAAGTGAGAAGAAGGAGGCTTGAGGCAATGACTTAGTGAATATATCAGCTAGTTGTGAGGTTGCTGGGACATGATGAACAACCAGAGAACCATGGGCCACCTTCTCTCGAGCATAGTGGTAATGTGTTGCAAAGTGATTGGTTTATTGTGTAGAACTGGATTTGCAGTAAGGTGAACTGCAGACAAGTTATCACAGAAGACTGTAGCTGGTTTTGTATGTGAGCATCCAATTTCTTCAAGAAGAATTTCAATCTAGGAGATTTCAGCGGTTGTGTCAGATAATGCACGGTATTCAGCTCCAGTGGAGGATCTTGAGACTGTGGGCTGTCTCTTTGCAGACCAAGAGATCAGGTTGTCTCCAAGAAGTGTACAGAACCCTCTTGTCGATCTTCTAGTTTCCTTACATCCATCCCAATCACTGTCACAGTATGCCTTGAGTGATGAGTCTGAAGCTGCAGTGAGAAACAATCCCATCTTTAGTGTTCCTTTCAAGTAGCGGAGTATTCTTTTGTGTAGCAGGAAGTCTGAAACAGAAGGTTGGTGCATCTTTTGGCAAACCAGATTAACTGAAAACTGTATGTCTCGCCTTGTCAGTGTTTGATACTGCAATTTTCCCGCCAGGCTTCGGAAGTAAGTAGGATCTTCAAAGTGTTTATCTTGGTGAGGAACTCTATCTAGTTGCAATGGTAGTGGAGTTGGCATGGGGGCACATTCCACCATACCTGCAACTTGAAGTAAGTCTGTCGCATACTTCTCTTGACTGAGGAAGAGACCCTTGGATGTAGAAATCACCTGAATGCCCAAAAAAAAATAGTTTAGAGAGCCCATTTCCTTCATTCTGAACTCAGAGCCAAGATACTTCAGTAGATCCTGAATCAGTTTGGGATCATTTCTTGTCAAAACCATGTCATCTACATATAATAAGAGGAGTAGAGTGACCTGATCAGACCTCTAGATGAATAAGGAAGGGTCACTTTTGTTGCAGACAAAGCCAAAACTGAGTAGATAGGAGCTGAACCTATCAAAACAGGCCTTTGGAGCTTGCTTGAGGCCATAGATGGCTTTATGGAGAAGACACACATAGTCAGGATGATTTGAATCTTCAAAACCAGGTGGTTGCTTCATATAGACTGTTTCAGTAAAATCCGCATGGAGGAAAGCATTCTTCACATCAAGCTGCTTGATATCCCATCCATGAGTTGTTGCTTGATGAAACAATGTTCTGATTGTTGTTGTTCTGACAACAGGGTTGTAGGTTTCCAAGAAATCTACACCTTCTTCTTGTTTATAGCCCTTTGCTATAAGTCTTGATCTTAACTTATCTAGTATACCATCTCCTTTTATCCCATGTTCGAATATTCACTAGGCGTTAGTCGGGCGGTCGGTATGGGCCTAGCGCCAAACAGAAAAATCGGGGATTAAACAGGATTTACGCGGGGCGGAATTTTTACTATTTTGTTTATATATAAGTATATAAATTAAATGTTTCAACAAAAACAATAAGTATAACGTAGCACAACGGCTAAGTTTCCACACATTCACTTACAGTTCACAGATTCGAGTTTCGTTTTGTTACTTTTTTATTATTTTTTAGGTTTTCATTTAATTCCGCGAAATTACGAGCGTACCCTCGTCTTCAACCTCTACCTATCTCCTGCAAAACGTTTTTGAAGCCGTCGACTGCCATTTTTTTCACAGATTAGCACCTTTTAACTTGTTTTCATGTATTTTGCACCCAACTATGACAAATCTATGGCCAAATAATCGATTTATAACTCGAATAAAAAAAAATGAAATTTTTTTCAGATCCGATTTTCTGGACCGATTTAAGCAACTCCCGGCGGTGAACCGCCGGCGAGCGCCTCGCCGACGATTAAACGGGCCTCGGCGACGCGTTTTCGAACAGGGCTTTTATCTTAGTCTTGAAGACCCATTTGCATCCCAAAACATGTGAATCTGATGGAGTTGGTACCAAACTCCATGTTTTGGTGTCATGACAGGTTTCAATCTCTTCTTCCATTGCTGCATACCACCCTAGTTGCTTGAGAGCAGACGCTACTGTTTTTGGTTCTTCAGGAAGACCTTTGACCGTGTGAAGTAGATATCTTGGATTTGGTTTCCTTATGCCCATCTTTCCTCTAGTAACCATAGAGTGTTGAGTTGGATCAGATATAGTTGCAGTTTGTTGTACTGTTGCAGGCAGAGACTGATCAGAGGTCTCTGTATCAGAATGGTCTGTTGTTCCTGCTTCAGTATCTTCTGAATCTGGTGTGACAGATCCAGTCTCTGGAACAACTTCTTCAGCGAGATTAGGAGCAGGGGCTGCAGGAGTAATACGTCTTTTTAGAGATAATAGGTTCCTGATTGCTGACCTCTTGCATTTGTTCTTCTTCTTCGGTAACAATTGCAGGGAAGCCTTTGTACCATGCACTGAGTAATGGAGTAGTCTCAGCTGGAAGGAACCGTCTATAGTAGTCAGAGTATGGGAACTTATCCTCATCAAACAAAATATATCTACTAATGTAGACTCTTCCTGTAGGTGGATGAAGACACCTATAACCTTTGTGTTTCTCAGTATACCCAACAAAGACACAGAGGAGTGACTTGGGATCAAACTTTGTCTAAGCATATGATCTGAGATGTGGATAACAAGCACATCCGAGGACCTTGAGCGCAGTATACATTGGCGCCTGACCCGTGAGCTTCTCATAAGGACTAACCATCTTTCCCAAGACGGAAGTGGGCAGCAGATTAACAAAAAAATTGCAGTAAATAGTGCTTCTACCCATAGACGTTGAGGAATCTTAGACTGGAACATCATGCTCAGGCCTAGTTCCATTGAATGTCTGTGTTTTCTCTCAGATAAACCGTTTTGTTGAGGAGAGTGAGGGCATGATACATAATGTTTGATCCCTTTTGGGGAAAGATAACTCAAAAACTCATTGCTTGTACATTCACCACCTCCATCCATTTGGAAAACCTGTATCTTCTTTTCAAATTGTGTTTCAACCAGACTCTGAAACGATTTGAAAACTGCAAACACATCTGATTTTCTTTTGATAGGGTAGAACCAACAGAATATGGAGTAATTATCTATGAAAATAACATAGTATTGAAACCCTTGAACTGATATTACAGGAGCAAGACCCCATACATCACTATGAATCCTCTCAAGAGGTCTAGAAGATTGAAATTCTGATCTAGAAAAAGGATGTTTGCAGCTCTTGCCTAACTGACAAGGTTCACACATAGTCTTTGTGACTTTATTAAATGAGATAGCTTGGATAGTTGATAAGTGTTGAAGGATCTGATGATGAGGATGCCCCAGCCTCTGATGCCACAACTCATCTGAAGTTGTTTGTTGCCTAGACGAGTAGAAAACCAGGAACTGAGGATCCTCCAATCTGTAGAGACCTTCATGCTTTCTTCCCTTGGTGAGAAGTCTGTTTGTCCTCTTGTCCTTAACACACACGGTTTGTGAGTCAAACGTAAATTCACACAGATAATCATCCGTGAGTTTAGAGACAGATAATAAGGACTTAGTAATCTCAGGGCATACAAGAACATCCTTAAGAGTTAGATTACCTGAGACAGTGGGAAGGGAGATTTATCCGATATGGGAGATTGGTAAGAAATCCCCATTACCAACAATAACTTGATCTGAACCAGTGTAAGGATGTGATGTCTGTAGATTCTGAGTGTTGTTAGTAACATGGTGAGTTGCACCTGTATCAGGATACCAGTCGTTCCCCTCATACTCAGCTTCATCTGATGCATGAACAGCTGCATTTGCCTGAGGAAACTCACTGGGTTGATATTCCTGATCGAACCTGTTGTAGCACTTTAAAGATGAATGACCAAACTTCCCACAGATCTGAAAAGTTGGACGGTAACCACCCTGAAATCCTCGACCTCTAGACTGGCCAAACTGTTGATAAAGTACCACAAATCTGAGAGCGTTTTCTGATAAAGTACCATAGATCCAGGCCATTATGAGCTGATCTTTCTGAACCCATCGAACAAACTCCAGATTAGCAGCTTCATTAACATGATCTCCATTCTGAATATTGATGGTCTGAGGAGGACGAGGTTGGGATTCTGTGACAAATCCGAGAAGCATCTGGCTCGAGAGGAACTACTCTAACTGTAGTTTCCAAATGAGATAGTTATCCTCCTTCAGCTTAAGAGTGACACATTGTGAAATGGTGAGATTATAAGCAGAGTGTGGGTCATGATTTCCTTCCATGGCTCTGATACCATGAAAGCAGAGAGAAACTTAGAACGCAAGAAAACGTTTATGTATAAACTTGAGCTTTATTGATATTAGCTTAATTTCATCTCGATACATTGTTTCATTCTTATACAGGTTTAGGAACAGTCTAGATCCTAGACAGCTATGAGAGGAGTGTATCTATTGTGCAGGTGGACTATATGAGCTGTCCTTGCCGTACTCGGATAAGAACAAACACCTCTGCTTTTTCTTTTGAGAGCCGTTGCAGGTTGCAGAAGTGTTGACCGAGGTGTGAGGCTGCTGGGCTTGTCTTGAGGCTGGCCCATACTTGTTGCATTGTGTTGTTGGGCTTCAGAAATGTTGTTGCTAACACTGCGATTCACAAGCTTTTTTTGAATGAAGTGATTCACAAGCTTTTACAATATACGTTTTTACACGTTTTGCTCGAAGGCTCATCAGACTTCATGTACTGTGATTGGTGCAAGTTATGATATGAACTGTCCTCTATCTGAAACAGAATCCAACACCTCATCATCAATGATTCTTCCTATAATAATCTGCTTTGAATATGGCTTTCTCGGTGTCATTGAACACGGTACATCAACTCTGTATCACATCTTTTGAACAATAACTGATGTTCTTGCAAAATATGATATCGACCAGCAAAATCCATAGGTAAATAAATAATCGTCAGCTCCGTCCCAACCTAATAGTTACTTCAATCAAATATTGCGTATTCAAGTTGATACTTTGGATAGTGATATAGTGATATGTAGCTTAGAATAGGAACTGTAACCGAACCGAAGGTAAAGCTTTTTTTTTTTTGAATACCAGGAGGTTCGGGCCCGTGGGCCCGTACGTCCCCCAGAGCGGGACCCAGACCAGGTTAAATTCACTCTCCTTAGGAGAGGGGATCCCTCCCAACGTGGATCGAACTCAGGCCTGGCGGAGGTTACTAACACTTCTTTACCAGTTGAGCCAACTCCCCGTTGGTAAGGTAAAGCTTTTGCTGCAAGCTCTTCGAACATTCAAGATATAGTTTTAATGGAGAATGCAAAGGGATTGTGCAAACCTGATTTTCTAGTGAAAAACCTGTCTAAGAAATCATCTAAACGGAAGAAAAACAGAAGCGTAAAGAGAGAGAATGCACAAGGAAGTTGTTCTGCAAATAATGCAGAGTATCAAGCCGAGTTGCAGCGGTTGATAGAGAGAGTAGAGCGGCTTGAGCATGAGAGTGTTGGAGTAAGCTTGTAAATCAAGCTATCTTGAAGAATAAGAAAAAAGGAAATATTTAGGAGTTATCTAAATACTTGCCTAAATAATTAGGAGTTATCTAATTGTTAGTTTTCTATTTATTAGGAGTTATCTAATAAGGAGTATTTCCTATAAGGATAAGGAAAAAGGTATGAGAGATCTCTATATAAGGAGATGCCAAGGTTGTGGCATAACTTATGAGTTTTATGAGAGATTGAGAGCTTAAGTTTTGAGTGAGTTTCTTAAGCTAATAAAAGAGAGTTATTCTTTATTAATCTTTGAGTTCATAATTCTTCTTTGAAATCAATAATTGGTATCAGAGCTTCTTCGATCCAAGGGAGATCTCGCTAAAGCTAGGTTAATCAATCAAGAAGGATTCAATTCATCTTGGTGAAACACAACAAAGGAGTTGTTGTGTAACACAACAAAGGAGCTATTTTGTAGAGAGCTTTCGAAATCATCTTAAGAAGAAGACGATCTCGAAGGAAGCAGGAGGAAGACTCACACGCGATCAAAGAGAGAGATCGTGAAGTAGTTCTTCGTTCATCTTGAGCTATGGGGAAGAGTGACGATGAAACAACAAGGAAGATAAAAGAAGGAGGGGGATCTTTGTCTATCAAATGTCCTATGCTAAATTCAAGCAACTATACGGTATGGGCTATGAGAATGAAGATTTTGCTTAAAGTTCATAAAACTTGGGAAGTTGTAGAAACAGGAAAAGATGATGGTGATAAAAATGACATGGCAATAGCCTTGTTGTTTCAATCAATTCCTGAGTCTCTTATTCTACAAGTCGGTGAACTAGACACAGCTCAAGAAGTATGGAATGCTATCAAGGCGAGGCATATGGGAGCAGAGAGAGTAAGAGAGGCGAGATTACAAACTTTAATGGCCGAATTCGATCGAATAAAGATGAAACCGGATGAGAAAATTGATGAATTCGTTGGGAAGTTATCCGAGATCTCTTCAAAATTAGCTGCGCTTGGAGAAGAAATCGAAGAACCTAAATTAGTCAAGAAATTCCTTAAGTGTCTCCCTCGGAAGAAATATATTCACATTGTTGCATCTCTTGAACAAGTGCTAGACTTAAACAAAACAAGTTTTGAAGATATTGTGGGACGTTTAAAAGCTTATGAAGAACGTGTGGCTGAGGAAGAAGAAGAAAAGGAAGATCAAAGCACACTAATGTTTGCAAATATGGAATCCCACTCTAATCGTGATTCCTATGGTGATTTCAATAGAGGACGAGGTCGAGGACGTTACTTCAATAGAGGTCGAGGTCGAGGACGTTATAACGGAACCAGAGATACATCAGAAGTGATGTGTTATCGATGCGACAAGATCGGTCATTATGCTTCAAACTGTCCTGATCGATTACTAAAGTTACAAGAAGCACAAGAGAATGAAAATAACGATACAGAAAATGCAGATGAACTTATGATACACGAGGTGGTGTACTTAAACGAAGAAAGAATCATGCCAAGTAAGTATGAAACAAATGCCGGTGAAGATGATTGTTGGTATCTTGACAATGGAGCTAGCAATCACATGAGTGGAGACCGAAGGTACTTTGTGTATATTAATGAGTCCATTACTGGGAAAGTACGGTTTGGAGATGACTCCCAAATAGATATAAAAGGAAGGGGATCAATTGAGTTTGTCGATCAAGACGGAGAGGACAGGAAAATATCCGAAGTCTACTTTATCCCTGGTCTTAAAAGTAATATTATTAGTCTCGGTCAGGCCACTGAATCAGGTTGTGATGTAAGGATGAAAGAAGATTTTCTGACAATGCATGATCAGGAAGGAAAATTGCTTGTCAAAGCAATAAGATCAAATAATCGGTTATACAAGGTTCGTATGCAAGCTTTGATTAGTGATCTTGATAAGGATTGGTGGAATTCAAATGAGATTGGTTGGAATTCCCCTGTGATGACTAATGCTAAAGGAATTGAAGTTCTTAAGCCAAGAGATCAATGGAATGCTGAAGAGAAGAGGGCATCAAGTTGCAAGGCTGCGATTTATAATGCTACAACAGAGTCTGCATCAGTGTCTGCGGCAGAACTTGCGTCAGCATCTGCAACAAGGTGTGAAATTGGAAGAGACAAGGATGAAAGTGATCATGTAAGTGATGATGAGGATTTCGCTGAAAACTACAAAGCCTTGTATGAGCATTGGTGTAAGCTGGTTGAGGAGAATTCAATATTGACTAAGGAGAAAGTCAAGTTAGAAGCTCAAGTTGCTGAGGTACGAACGTATGCAACAGAGAAAGAAGAAGAAGCACAGCAAACCAGAGTTCAACTTGAAGAAACTCTAAAAGGTGTGAGGATGCTGAATAATGGTACAAAACAGTTGGATCATCTTCTTACCATTGGCAAAAGTGATCGATGTGGTCTTGAATTCAATGGAGAACCTTCAAAAGCTGACTGTGTTTTTGTGTCTGGTGGAAAGATGGATGTTGCATCAACAGCTACTACAAAGACTGTAACTGTTATGAAGTCTGCAACTGGTACGTTGACTGATACGACAACTGGTACATCGACTGGTACGACAACCGGTACAACAGCTGCTACAGCGACTGCAACAAGGAAAATCCCAGAAGTGAAGAGTGCACCTAAAAGAATTTGGCGACCTGTTTGTCACCATTGTGGAGTTGTTGGGCATATTAGGCCAAAATGCTTCAAGTTATTGAAGAAGAAGAAACGAATGGAGCAAGCTCATGGAATGAGATTTCATGGTCCAATATGCTATCATTGTGAAGGTAGAGGACATGTTCAAAGAACTACTCATGGAGGGACAAGGGTCATGAAGATTTGGAGAAAGAAAGTAAATCACTTTGGAGATGGTACAGTAGGATTTCATCTTCATTATGGAGGAGGACGGTTCATGTGTTAGTTTTGACCATGATGTGACTCAAGTAAGGGGAGATTGGTGTTGCTAGTTTTTGGATGATGTTGGATGTTGCTAGTGAAGAAGCCTTTGATGCTAAGGTTGTTGAGATCACATATATAGTCAAAAAGGGGGAGATTGAAGAAGTATTTGATGTGTCAGTCACGGCGTAGTACAAGTGGTAGTACAAGACGTGACTCAGGACGTTGATATGTTTGATTATTGAGATATGAATGAATCTTTATGTGGTGATTCAGTTTATGGTTGTGTGTTGAGCTATGAAGATCTTGGAGTGAAGATTGCAGCTTGGAGTGAAAAAGATATTCTCAAGTTTACCTAATGTAAAGAGGAGATGCGTGGCCTTATGAAGATACAAGAGATGAGAGATCTCATTGGAGTTCGAGATGTTGAAGAAAAGGATTTCAAGCTTAAGGGGGAGAATGTTGGCGTAAGCTTGTAAATCAGGCTATCTTGAAGAATAAGGAAAAAGGAAATATTTAGGAGTTATCTAAATACTTGCCTAAATAATTAGGAGTTATCTAATTGTTAGTTTTCCATTTATTAGGAGTTATCTAATAAGGAGTATTTCCTATTAGGATAAGGAAAAGGTATGAGAGATCTCTATATAAGGAGATGCCAAGGTTGTGGCATAACTTATGAGTTTTATGAGAGATTGAGAGCTTAAGTTTTGAGTGAGTTTCTTAAGCTAATAAAAGAGAGTTATTCTTTATTAATCTTTGAGTTCATAATTCTTCTTTGAAATCAATAGAGAGATGCAACACAGAGTCTCAAACTAGTGAAGTAAAGCAAGAAGAAGAGTTAAGTTCTGTACAAGCTGAAATGAAGAATTCAGGAACAACTCAGAAGCTACTTCCTTGTTATGACTCAGCTATTGTCTCTGTCCAAGAGGTATGATAACTTCAACTTCTGTCACCAAATTTAGATAGTACTTTAATTGCTAACAACAAATCATGGGATAACCATTAAAACAGGCAATGCTTTACTTCTGGCTATGAGACACACCTTTCGTCTGGACTTGGCCGCATTAGAGTGAGTAAGAATACACAAACTAAGATTTCTAGAAATCGGAAGAACATCTTGATTTAATTCAAGAAAGTATACAGACCTTGGGAACCTTATACTTGTGTCATTAAAGTGAGATTGAGGTTGTATTTGTGTTTGCTTGAAGTAAGATCCACCTTTTCTGTATAGTTGGTAAGTAAATATTGTTCTGTTTTCTAGATATTTCATGGTTTTATTCAAACTTCTTTTAATAATTTGATGGAAAAAGAAGAAATAAGAGAAGCACGAAAGTGAAAGTTACCAACCTCAAGAGTTTTGTGGATGCTTTGTCATCTCTGCACCAAAGAGTGTCTGAAATCTCACAATCACCAATCTTAGATTGTTCTTCTACGACAGCGTCTATAGTTTGAAGTCTTAACATAAGCTTTGGTTGGTTGTAATAAGAACCAATGTTAACCGCGGTTGCTATCAGACCAAACTTCTTCTAGTTCTGTCTTAGCATCATGTTTTCTCATTCTCATTCGTCATCATAGCTTCCCACACTCTAAAACCTAATCCCACAAATATTCCTTTCACCATCTCAAAACCTTTTCTCCATTGGCTTTTAGAAAACAATTTTTGTATCAGTCACTATCAATGGAGGCAACATTTTCAGTTCACCACAACTTTTCTGATGACTCATAGTCTCTGTGTGCAGCTTACTGGATGTCACTCTCAGGAAGCAAAACTCAGTGTTTGATCTTTTTTTTCTTTTGCACCTACCTCATCATCACTTCTAGTTTGTCCGATAGCATCTTCTAGTTTCTACTGAAACTTACTTTAGTGACGATAAGACAGAGATAGTATATTGACATTTGATAAGTTAAAAGACAATTATGAACCTTTAATCAACAAAGTTCAAATCTTTCTGTCAAACCCAATTATTTTTTTTTTTGTTGAAATTTTGATCTTTTTTTCAATCCAGAATTTCTTGATTGTTGCTGCAAAATCAAACTTAACATATCGAAATTTCTGAACATGTATAAAAGAAATCGCTGGTTTATTTAGATTGTTGTTACTGCATGAGATTGGTTGTTTCTTGGCTCATCAGCTCTCTAATTAAGATGTCATAAAGAGACAAATGTGATGGCTTGTTGACAATTGTTTGATGTTGATGTCACCCATTAGTCCATACTTAGTTTAAAATTGTTAACTTATAAAGGAGTAATGATTAAGACAGTGGAGAGATTAAGCAGATCGACATCAGCTTCCACTTGCAGTATAAATCTCTGCCACAGTTTTTTTATTTTATATCCAAAGTTAGGCAAAAAAGATTTTATATTGATAAGATTATAATGCAATGGAAGATTAGGAGAAGCTTCATTGCTAGGTTCATAGCACATTAATAAGCTATTATCATGATTACAAATAAACCCACCAAATCTTTAATTTAAAACAATTAACCAATGTATGTGAAATAGAAGATTTGGTTGGCTGGTTCTTGATCAGAAGATATGGGTTTGCAGATCTTAAACCAAAAAGGAAGATGTAAAACGAAGACTTAAATCCACAAAATATCACTCTTTTTAAACAGTTCAACTCATGAATCCAACAAAACTCACCAAAAGAATGAATAAACAATCATCAAAATCATAAACCATCATTAACTAGTTTCTCCTTGTGTTTCTTTAGGTTGAAAATGCAGAAGAGAAGGACAAGCAAAGAGATACTCTTTGAGCCGTCCCATCTCATGTGCGACATCGAGCATGGTAGGCCTAGTTGAAGGAGTATACTGAGTACATATCAATCCCAATTCAATCATTTCCACTATGACTTCTCTCCAAAGCTTCTCACCCCTCTCTGGCTTCCCCTGTGGTTTCCATCTGATCAACGCTTGTTCAATGATTCCCTCGAGAGAATTAGGGTAATGAGACTTTATAAACTCATGTAAGCTTGACCCTTCATTGACAACAACATCCGTTGGTCGCCTTCCGCTCACAATCTCTAGCAGGAGAACCCCAAAACTGTACACATCTCCATGGATTGATGCACGTTTCCCCATCCCGTATTCTGATGAAAAAGGAATAAACATGTTAAGAGACTAATGAGACTACTTAGTGAAACTTTAGTGACGTTGTTAAAAATGTGTACCTGGCGCAATGTAACCTACTGATCCGCATAACAATCCGTCTGTTGACCCAAATGACACTGAATCATCTGAAACCGTATCTTCAATGCCTTGAACCAATCTTGAAATCCCAAAATCGGTAACCAGAGCGGTCATATCATCGTCAAGAAGGATGTTGCTCGGTTTGAGATCACAGTGAACGACTTTAACAGGTGAATAGTGATGCAAGTAAGCTATTCCTTCCGCAACATCGCTGCAGATACTCACAAGCTGAATCAAATCCAAGCTTCTGCTTGAATACTCTTTGGGGTATAAGTGTCTTTCCAAGCTTCCATTTGGCATCAGTGGCAGAACAAGAGCCTTGAAACCAGGTTTGCTACATGTTGTGATGATCCTGATCAAGTTCCTGTGCCTTGTCCTCTTCAAGATCTGACATTCTCTTTTGAAACTCCCTGAGAATTCCATTGCGGTCTTTGGATCGAGTACTTTAACCGCGATCTTCGTGTTGTTCCTGAGAACTCCCTTATAAACATGACCAAACCTCCCTGAACCAACCAGGCTAGAAGAACTGAAACCTCCTGTTGCTTCAATGAGCTGCTGATACGATATTCTTGGGTATTTCGGGTCCTTTCGGTTCTGTTTTTCCTCATCTTCCACCTCTTCTTCGTCGTACACTGTTAGATTCTTTCCAAATCTTGATCTTTGGACCAAAGGGTACCCAAAAACACACAGAAAAGGAGTTGCAATCAACGATAACAGAACCGGTAGAAGAACAACAGGGTACTTGTGTTTCTTCTTGCAGGGTTGCATCCCTTTTATAGAGCCACACAAGAGAGTATCTCCTCGAAAAGACTCAACAGTCAGCTTAGAGAATGATCCTCTGTCAGATACATTTCCAGAGAATTCATTGAAGGAGAAATTCAATTGCTTGAGTGTCGAAGACTGTTGAAAAGAAGGCGGTATAGCTCCGGTTAATCTGTTTAAAGACACATCTAGATCTTTTAGATACGGCAATTGGCCTAATGAAGCAGGAAGAGGACCGAAGAAATCGTTTCTTGAAAGATTCAGATGCTCCAATGCAATGCAGCTTCCGAGCTGAGGCGGAATTTTCCCAGAGAGTTCGTTGGAAGATAGATCAATGGAGAGAACCATATCCATTTTGCTTAGCTCCAAAGGAATTTCCCCGCTTAAGTGGTTGCTTGAGAGGTTGAGGTAAATCTTCAGGCTCCTGAGATTGGAGACAACTTCAACAGGAATCTTCCCTGAGAGGTTGTTGTGAGAGAGGTCAAGAATCTCAAGATTGATACATTCGCCAAGGCTTTGAGGGACCGTACCAGAGAGATGGTTTCCGTAAAGATGAAGTCTTCTCAGCTGAGAAAGATTAGCAAAAGTATCCGGGATTAAACCAGAGAGCTTGTTTCTAGACAAATCAAGAAGACCTAAACGAGGAATATCACCGAGTTCTACAGGGATTTCACCGGTTAAGAGATTATTCGAAAGATAAACCCTTTCAAGCTTGCTTAGCTTACAGAGCTCGCGCGGGATTGGACCGGTCAAAAGGTTACTCGACAAGTTTAAAAGGGTTAAGTTCAAAAGGTTTGATATTTCTGGAGGTATAGAGCCATGGATACGGTTTTGGTCAAGATGAATCTGCACAAGATTCACAGATAGGTGACTTACGGAAGAAGTTAACTCTCCTCCAAGGTTGTTTCCGGCTAACTCGAGCTCTTGTAGGTCAGAGGAATTGGCAAGAGAGGAGAAAAAGGGCTCAAGGTTGGTGTTATTGTTGTGGCTAACGAAATGGTTGTAAGAAAGGTAAAGAAACTGAAGGTGTGGCATGTGGCTTATGACTTGAGAAGGTAACTCTCCGGTTAAGAGATTTGACTCCAAATCGATCCATTTGAGATTTGTAGAGTTTGAGAGCGAAGGTGGAACATCACCAACGAGCTTGTTCGACCAGAGAAGAAGAAACCGAAGTTCTTTGAGGTGACAGTGGTTCTTCAGAGGGATTTCTCCGGTTAGAGAATTATTAGAGATATCAATGTATTGTAGAGATGAAGAAGAACCGTTACAAAAGAGCTGCATAGGGATCTGTCCGGTTAACCGGTTGGTTCCGAGATCGAGATAAACAAGACGGTTAAGTGAACCAAGCTCATGTGGAATGTTTCCTTGTAAGAGATTCTCAGAGAGACTTAACTGCTTTAAGGTTTTATGCAATGAGCCAATCGCAGGTGGGATTTTTCCTGTGAATAAGTTTCTTGAGAGATCAAGAACGGTTAAAGCTGTCAGATTTGCGATGGACGGTGAGATTTCGCCTCTGAGATCTTGACCGCTGATGTCGAGCTCGATTACTCGAGTGCTGTCGTTGTTACACTTCACACCGAACCAGTTACAAACATCAACAGAAGAAAAAGAGATCCAAGTGCTTAGAGAGTTGTGAGGATCTAAAACAATGGATGATTTGAAAGAAAGCAAAGATGCTCCATCACTTTTGATTAACTCATCCTTCTCTTTTGAAGCAAGGACGGTCATAACAATGATCATCAAGAACGAGGAAAACAACAAAGAACAAGAATCCATTTTTGTGTGTGTGTGTTTAACTGAGACAACTAGAAAACAAAAATGGTGTTTGACTATACATACATATATATACTGTATGTAGATATACAATCGAAGAGAGACAGTATCTCTTTGACAATCAAATGTTTGTGCCTAACTGCCGTTTGAAGAAAATGAAACCGTTTATATGAACGTTTGGCGCCTGTGATGTTTGACTTAGAAGGTCAACCAATAAGGTGTGAAAGAATGCCACGTCATTATTATTAATTATACGTATTTAAGTACATGCCGTGTGGCTAGCTATTCGTGAGTTGAGGCGTGTTTATATTTGTATTGTGGTTTACATGTCAGCAAAAAACTAGTTTAAGGCCTAACTCCATCATATGTTTTTGGTAATTTATATTATAAAAGTCTTTAATTAATTTTTTATTTTACTAGATTAGATTATAGACTAAATAGTCACGTTTGAGAGTGAGATTAGTGGATGTTATACGTTAAAATATTAAGCAAATATCATAACAACGAATCTAAGTGTATCTACAGGGGTGGTGTATCCTCAACAGCGTCCGATGTGGCATCCACGTGACATTTCGGTTTGCCGACCTAATTATCCACTTTTTTGCTTCTCTCTTTTTAAGTTATAAGCTTTAAATTGTTTTTAATTGCTTGAATTTTGTTTGAAATAATGTAGTTTTTCAATGTGTTTATATATGGTTATATTAATTTTCTGGTTAATGGTTACTTTTTAGTTATATTGATTTGCTATTGCTACTCTACCTTTGTTACCGTAATTTGTAATCAAGTCATTTTGTATAACACGATGAGTACTGATTTGTTGTACCAAATAATTGTATGGGCTATTAGCAAAATAACAAAAAACTGATATGGGATATAAAAATGATTTGTTTTATAATCAGGTAACTCAGCACTGATGTTTGTGGATCATATAAGAATAGTAAATAAACCTAGCCCACCGCATTATGCAATTACATTGTTATTTATATCTTAGTGTATCCTTTTAAATTAAATACTCGTTACAACTTGTTACTTGAAAATCGAATTCTATTTTTACGTGTTCTATTAATCATCACATTCTGGTCCGTATCGTACGCCGGCACCATTATTTTTTATCGCACATTAATTAAGACTAGGGTTGGGCATAATACCCGGACCCGAAATACCGAACCGAACCCGAACCGAAAAAGTAGAACCGAACCCGAACCCGAACCGTCAAAATACCCGAACGGGTCCTAAACTCCTATATCCGAAGAACCGAACCCGAACCCGACCCGAACCGAGAACCGAATGGGTACCCGAAATATCCAACTTATAATTATATACCTAAAATATTAATTATATTTATACTTAATATAACAAAATTATCCAAAATTACAATTATAAACTTAAATATATTAGTTATTTTTAGGCTAAAATAACTAAATTATCAAAAATAAACAAAATATATGAAGGGTTTTGTTATATTAATCAAAATTTAACGAATTTTTATTTAAATATAACTAATTTTTATTTTTGTTTTATGTTTTTCGGGTACCCGAACCCGAACCGAACCCGAATGGAACCGAACCGAACCCGAATCGAAATTTTAAAATACCCGAATGGGTTTATATCTCTAAACCCGAAAACCCAAAAACCCGAAAAACCCAAACCGAACCCGAACGGGTACCCGAACGCCCAGGCCTAATTAAGACCGTTCTATTTGTTTTTTTTTTTCAGGAAAAATCGGCTTTTATAGTATTTACTATTTAACTTACTAAGGTTTGACTAATGTCGTTTTTTTGTGAACGGTTTGACTGATGTCTTGAGAGTTTAAAACTGGGTTGAAACAAAAAAATTCTCTATTGCACTTTGCCGCCAAGTTTACTAACCTATAAGTAAACATGGGCTTCGATATGAGGAAATAGGTTGGGGTGGGGGGAAGGGGGTATAAAGCCCATTTGTCTCGAAGTCCAAATTCTGAGAGAATGATATTTATTAATTTTAATTAGGGATGGTATGTGATATTCGATATTATATCAATCCGAACCCAATATCGTAAAAGTTTACTATGATCCGCGCGGATTTATGTTTTTTAAATAATTTTTTTTTTAAATTTATATTTTTTGTAAAATAAATTTAATAACTATTTAATCTAATATATAATTAAGTGACAAATATGATGATATGGTGCTAAATGTGAGATTTTCTCTTCTTGATATTGTTTTATTATATTTTCAGTATTCGTGGCTCATTGTTATTTTTAGTAGATACTTAGCTAACATTATTGCTGTAAAAACGTTTGTGTATTTTATTTGATAGTTTTAAAGTTAATTTAAACTTAGTTCAACCCATTATTTCATTGCTAAAACCTAAAAATTTGCTAAAATCAATTGATAATTGAAATCGGTTAATTTTTTTAACCCGTCTTAAGTTATACTTTTAACCCGTCTTAAGTTATATTTTATTTGATAAATTTTTATTTAAGTTAATTCTAACTTATTTCAACCCATTATTTCATTTCTAAAAGTTGCTAAAATCAATAATCTTTGTATAGAATGTAATTTTAGTAATATATGATGTTATATTTGATATGCTAGGTTTTCGATTTAATTATATATGTAACAATTTGTTTCAAATAGTATGGTTTTAACATGTGAATATGAATTTATCGTAACCCGTCTTCTAGTAGTCAAACTTTGTTTTTAATAGTATGGATAATTTCCCTAATTTAAATCGTTTAATTTTTTTATTTAAGTTAATTCTAACTTAGTTCTTAGCTAACCTTATTGTTATTTTTAGTAGATATTTAGATAATCTTATTGCTGTAAAAAAGTTTGTGTATTTTATTTGATAATTTTTTTATTTAAGTTAATTTTACCTTAGTTTAGTCCATTTTTATTGCTGAAAGCCTAAAAATTGCTAAAATCAATTGATAATTGAAATTGGTTAATTTTTTAACCCGTCTTAAGTTATAATTTTAACCCGTTTTAAGTTATATTTTATTATATAAATTTTATTTAAGTTAATTCTAACTTATTTCAACTCATTATTTCATTGCTAAAAAGTTGCTAAAATCAATAATCTTTGTATAGAATGTAATTTTAGTAATATAAGACGTTATATTTGATCTGCTAGGTTTTTTATTTAATTATATATATGTAACAATTTGTTTCAAGTAGTATGGTTTTAACATGTGAATATGAATTTCTTTTTAACTGTCTTCGAGTAGCCAAACTTTGTTTTTAATAGTATGAATAATTAAAATCGGTTAATTTGTATTTAAGTTAATTCTAACTTAGTTCAACCCGATATTTCATTACTAAAAAGTTTTTAAAATCAATATCTTTGTATATAATGCAACCTTAGAAATATAAGTTGTTACATTCAATCTGCTATATTTTTGATTTAGTTATATATATATAATTATTTTTTTAAATAGTATAGTTTTAACATGTGAATATGAAGTTATAAAAATTAATATTTTATAAAATTTAGAATATATCAATTAAAATCGGTTAATTCATCTTTCTAAATTATCTTCGAATGAACATAAATTTTTAACAATATTTTTATAATCAAAACAAATTAATCTATATTTCAACCATTCTTATATTAGTCTAAGTATTTTTAAAATTGATAAAACAACAATTTAAAAATTGTCATGGTAAAAACATCAACTTTAGTTAAACTCATCTATCTTCCACTAATATAAATATTGAATTATTTTAATATTTTATTAAACTAAAAATATATCAATTAAAATTATTAATATATTTTTAATCCATTTTGAGTATTCAAAATTTATTTTTAATAGTATAGATAATTAAACTCTGATAATCTATTTTCAATTTGTTTATGTTTTGTAATGGTCTAAATATAAAACTTTTCTGTTAATTTAATAGAAAAATGTAATTAAAATTATTTTTAATAAATTTTAATAATAAATATGAATTTAGTAATTATTTTTCTTAAATTAAGAAGTTAAATATTTTTTCTAATTTTTTCTGTAATATATATATATATATATACTAATTAAAAATATGATACTAAAAGATATTGTGAAAATTGTGAAAATATATTTTGAATAAAATCATAAATAGAGAATATTTATATTAAATATAATCAAAATTATTTTATAATAATTTTAATAATAAATTCGAAATTAATATTTTTTAGTAAATTTAAAAATAAAAAAAAACTTTTATAATATATATAAAATATATATTCTCTATTTTCGAAATATATATATATATATTTTATAATTTCAAAATATAAATATTTTTTACTATAAATATTATCTAATTTTGAAATATTTTTATAATTTTGAATTAATATTTAAAATAAAAAGATATTATGAGTATATTTTTGAACAAATCATTAATTAGAGAATATTTAGTATGGCCCACATATAGTATAAAATCTAATAATTCTAAAATGCCCTTAATGAAACCTAAAAATCTTTATTAAATGCACTGGTACAATCCGTAATATAACACATGACTAAAGATTATTTTCAAAAAAAGTCACATGTTTTAATAATATAGATAATAAAGATTATGAGTTGGAATTGTCAAAGTTTAGGAAGTAAATGGACAATTGGATATCTCAGAGAAATATGGTATAAAATTAAACCTGATTTTTTTTATCTGAGAAAAAACAAGATTTTTTTTTCATGCAAGGTTTTCAAGGTCATTTTGGTTATGACAAGATACAAATGGTAGAACCAAGTGGAGCAAGTGGTGGCTTAGCTCTATATTATAATGACTCCGAGAACGTTGATATTGTTTTTTCAAATAATAGAATTATTGACATTGAGGCAGATGTAGAGGGTAAAAGAGTTGCTATTTCCTTTGTT
Organism: Orychophragmus violaceus; assembly: GCA_030180135.1. Taxonomy (NCBI): domain Eukaryota; kingdom Viridiplantae; phylum Streptophyta; class Magnoliopsida; order Brassicales; family Brassicaceae; genus Orychophragmus; species Orychophragmus violaceus. The sequence continues at coordinate 28,400,094 of CM058235.1, forward strand.
TATGGTGACCCGGTTCAGAAATTAAGAGATCAAGTTTGGGAACGATTGATTCGCTTCGGTTTGGTCAGAGACTATCCATGGTTCATCATTGGGGATCTAAATGAATCACAGAAAATCATGATAAGACGGGAGGGTATCAAAGGCATGCGTCAACATTCCTTTCTTTTAATAATATGATTCAGGATTGTGGTATGATAAATTTTATATATGGGGGATTCTCTCTCCTGAATAGGTCGAATGGGGAAACAAATCGTAAGGTGCAAGCTAGATAGGGCCCTAGCCAATGAGGACTGACATATGATATTTCCATTTTCATTTGTGGAATATCTAAGAATGGTGGGATCAGATCATCGACCCATAGTTGCGACAATTAAGGAATCTAAGAAAAGAAGGAGAAGCCAGTTTCATTTGGATAAAAGATGGATATGGAAAGAGGGGTTAATGGATGTTATTCAATCAGGATGGGAGGACAAAGAAATCAATAGGGGTAACGATTTTATCTCAAAGATTGGAAGGTGTAAGCATGAGTTGTCGAAATGGCGGAAAAACAGCCACCCATTTGGAAAGGAGAGAATTAGTGACCTTCAAAAGGAGTTAGATGAGACACAAAAGGATGATAAAAAACACAAGAGGAAATTTGGGAAATTTCTAATAGGTTGAAGGAAGCTTACAAGGATGAGGAATTTTACTGGCAACAAAAAGTCATAATATATGGCATACATCTGGAGATAGATATACCAAATCCTTTTTTTCTTTGACAAAACAAAGATGGGCAAGAAACATGATCGTAGGATTACATACCTCGGAGGGAGATTGGGTTACTAAAGATTCTGAGATTGAACAGGTGGCAGTAGATTACTTTACATCGATCTTTACAACCACGAACCCGACAGATTTTGATGCCTTCCTGCAGGAAGTTCCAGTGTCGATCACGGATCAAATGAATGGTAAACTCATGGCAAGAGCTACGGTGGAGGAAATTCAGAAAGCTTTATTTATGATGCATCTAGAGAAAGTCTCGGGTCCAGATGAAATGACTGCTTTGTTTTTCCAACAATCTTGGGACGTAATTAGAAAGGATTTGCTTCAGCTGGTGAATGATTTTTTTAAGGATGGAGATTTTGATCCACGGCTAAATATAACAAATATATGCCTAATCACCTAAAACGGAGAGAACCACTAGAATGACGGAGCTACATACTATTAGCCTTTGCAATGTAGGATATAAAATAATTTCAAAGGTTATGTGTCAAAGAATTAAGGTCATGTTTCCTAATCTTATATCGGAAACTCAATCAGCTTTTGTGGCAGGAAGATTAATATCAGATAATATACTGATAGCACAAGAAATGTTTCATGGATTAAGGATAAAGCTAGCGTGTAAAGGGAAATTTATGGCAATCAAGGCCTTTTATTGAGAATATTTTAAGAAAGATGGGATTTGATGTACATTGGATACATCGCATAATGCAGTGCATTACTAAGGTCCAATATAAGGTATTAATCAATGGTCAACCACAGGGACTCATTATCCCATAAAGAGGATTAAGACAGGGAGATCCACTTTCTCCATATCTATTCATTTTATGTACGGAAGCTCTTATAGCAAACATAAAGAAGGCATAACAAGGAAAACAGTTAACATGATTAAAGGTCGCAAGGGCAAGTCCCTCTATCTCTTATTTGATTTTCGCGGATGATAGTTTATTCTTCCGCAAGGAAAAGAAAAGAGAATGCCAGACGATTTTACGAATACTAAATGATTACGAAGGTGTATCGGGTCAGCAGATAAATTTCGAGAAATCATCTCTACAATTTGGCTATAATGTGGATGAAACAATACAAGAAGAAATGAAACACATACTTTGTATTAACACGATAGGGGGAATGGGATCTTATTTAGGAATCCCGGAAAGTCTTGGTGGAGCTAAGACACATGTTTTTAGTTTTCTCCAAGATAGAATTCACGGAAGAGTAAATAGATGGACAACTAAATATCTTACGAGAGGTGGAAAAGAGGTTTTGACTAAATCAGTAGCTACCGCCCTACCTAACGATGTGATGTTCTGCTTTAGACTACCGAAGATGGTGACAACAAAGTTGAATAGTGTGGTCTCTCATTTTGGCGGAGTTCAAGAGAAGGAAATAAGGGAATGCACTGGATTGCATAGGATAAACTATGTCAGAACAAAGATAGTGGCGGTATCGGTTTCAGAGCATTCAATTATATGAATACAACTTTTATAGCTAAGCAACTGTGGCAGTTGATTGATAAACCCGGTATTTTATTTTCTAAAGTTTTCAAGGGTAGATATTTCAGGAACTCGGATCCTTTGGATCCAATAAGATGCACTCACCTTCCTATGGCTGGAGGAGTATATTCTCAACTAGATCTCTGGTTAAAAAAAGACTAATTAAGAGGGTGAGTTCTGGGGCATACATTTCAATATGGAATGACCCTTGGATTCCATCATATCGCCTGAGACCAGCAACTTGCAAACCTTGTATGGACAATAATTTATATACGGTTGACTAACTGATTGACCAACAAAATAGAACACATAAGAAATCCTTGATAGAAGCAGTAATTGCATCAGAAGATGCAGTTTTGATAGAGAGTATGCCAATAAGTAAATTGATTCATCCGGATAGATTTGGTTGGCACTTTACTAAATCGGGACGACATATAGTAAAGTCATGGTATCATACAGAGAGATTTTCCACTCTGGTAATCATGCTCGAGTTTTGGGACCAGATATTAAAAGTCTGCAATCATATTCATGGGAGTTGAATTGTTCACCAAAATTAAGACATTTTATACCGCGGATTGTATCAGGTTGTCTAGCGGTATCCAAAATTTTAAAGGCCAGAGGAATTAGATGTGATATGTACTGTGTTCGATTTGGTGCAGAGGACAATAAACCATGTCTTATTTGAATGTCCTCCGACACTTCAGACTTGGGCTTTATCAAAAATTCCTACAAACCCAATATGTTTTCCTACAGAGACGCTCTTTAAAAATATGGATTATCTATTTTGTAGATTATCATCTCACGAATCAAAAAACCAATTTCCTTGGATTCTATGGTACATATGGAAAAGTAAAAGTGATATGGTATACAATCAGATTGATCAGGACCCCCCAAGAAACATTGAGGCTTGTGGAAACAGAATATATGACATGGGAAGGAGCGCAAATAAGTGTAGTAGATAATATCCAGTGGACGAGGGGAGGTCAAAGTAATAATACAACTAACGGGATGAGGATGGTACAACTGTTATGAAGGAGGAGTAAATGTGATGATGGGAACGATGAATATTAGACCGAGTCTATCTCCCTTACATGCAGAATTTGAAGCACTGATTTGGGCTATGGAATGTATGAATTTTTTCAACCAAAAACATATCACATTTGCAACGGACTGTTCGGAAGTGGTGAAGATAGTGTTTAAACCGGAGAAGTGGCCAGCCTTCACAGTATACATAGAGGAGTTGGAAAAGAGGAGGATGTTCTTTGTGACATTTGATCTCAAGCATATATCTCGCACAAACAACAAGACACCATATAGGATAGCATGGAGTGCTCACATCAGGAGGTCGTTAAGCGCGCATATAGGCCCGAAGCCACCGATATGAATGATATAGAAATAGGATCCTAGTTTTTGCATATGTTGTAAAAAAACATAATATGAAAATTTATATAAAATTACATATTCTATTGATTTCTGAATATAACATAACAAATGAATTTTAATTAGTATTTATATATTTGTATATTTTTTATTTATGTCTTATTTTTTAACATAAAAACTTTTATATCTATTAAAACATATTTTTAAATCAAATCGATAAGTTAATATGCTTCAAGCAGGAGTTCGCTCAAAAGGAAACGCTCCCATGTCCACAGGCCTATTAGATGTCCTGGAGAGAAAAACAAGATATGATATCGATGTCAGCCAAGATTCCAAAAATCTCCGTCAGTCGCGACAACGACCATTTGTTTCGAAGTCCATACTCTGAGAGAATGATATTTATTTATTTTAATTAATATGCAAATTTATATAAAATTACATATTATATTGATTTCTGAATATAACATAACAATGAATTTTAATTAGTATTTGTAGATTTGTTTATATCTTATTTTCAACATAAAATACTTTTATATCTATTAAAATATATTGTTAAATCAAATCGATAAGTTAATATGTATCAAGTGGGAGTTCGCCCAAAAGGAAACGCTCCCATGCCCGCAGGCCCATTAGATGTCCTAGGAATGTAGGCAAAGGAAACAAAATAGAAAGAACGAGATAGAATATCGATGTCAGCCTAGATTCCAAATATCTCTGCCGGTCGTGACAACGATTAAATTGCTTTGATGAGCAGTTGAGAATCCGACAAGAGCCAGATCGATGAGAAGCCAGAAGTAGTGGCATGGTTGAGGGAAGCACGGATAGCCAAAGCTTCCGCCATTAGAGCCGATAAAATAGAGGTATGCAATTGGGATCACTACAAGAAAATTACTCCATCCGTGCTACGGACCTTAATTCGTGGCTATTTCAGCCATTGCCACAGATAGCAACGAAAAAAATTTGTGACTATGAGCTCGTGGATATCGGCCAAACATGGCAATTCGTGGCTACTATTCCACAGATAGCCACGAGGTAATTTGTTGCTATATAGCCACAAATAGCAAGGAAGGCAGTCGTGGTTTACAAAGCCACAAATAAAGTTGTGGCCTTAGCTTTTCCATGATATATTTTGTGGCCTTAGCTACGAGTTTCCATAGAATATTTTGTGGCTTTCTAACAAAAATTACAAAAAATAATTTAATTAAATATAATAATTATTAAAATAAATAAATTACAAATTAATTTACAAAACTACATAAATAAAATTGACAAACATACAAAAAAATAAATAAAACGTAGAGTCTCTTCTCCGGTCACGTCTCCTCCCATGCTCCGGTGACGTCTCCGCCAGCACCTCCACCATCTAAATCATCTTCCTCGTCCTCTGCTCCAGGTTCTTCACCACCGGGAGAATCTCCTTCCTCTGTTGCTTCCTCGCTGGGGGAATGATGGACGGCAGAGATCCGCTAGTAACAGACGGCGAGCGAGAGACGGAGAAGTCAGAAATTAGAATCACGATTCTTGTTAGCGAACGAAGCAATGACAGATCTGGACAAAGATTAACACAATCCGGTCTTCGTTGGAGACAATTGGAGAAAAACGAGCTGGAAGGCGGCGAGCGAGAGACGCAGAATTCGGATACCAAAGAGACAATCCGGTCTTCGTTGCCAACGTGGTGGATGCTAACGCCATAGCTTTTTGAACTGCAACAAAAAATAAAAGAAATCATATTCAATCTATGGTTTGAAATCGAGGAAGAAGGAGATGCGAGAGTGAGAGAGAAGATGAAGCATAATCTGAGATTGGTGGAGATAAGGAGAGAAGATGAAGCAAGAGTCGGGAGAGAAGACTAAGAAGAAACCAAAAGAAAAAAGAGAAAAAAAAGAGAAAGAGATCAACGGTCTCTATTTCAGATCAGATCTAGATCTAACGGCTCAAAAGTTGATCACAACTTCTCACCAATAAGAAAATAGTTTAGGTTTTAGTTGGTATTTAATAATTTAAAATGGTTTAAAAAATATCAGAAATAGTTTAAATAGAAATTTTAAAAATGATAAATTTAAAATTGTAAGATATAAACATTTTAAAAGTGTTAAATTTTTTTAAATTACTAAAAATAATAAAATGTGCATATATAATAATTAAAATGATTTAAAAATAATAAATGATTAAAATTGATTTTAATTTATGTTTACATGATTATTTTAAAATTTTATTCCTGAATAATAAAATGATTTTAAAATTGATTTAAGATTAATCAGAAGCATATATCGAAGGGTTAGAGTTCATAATTTTTCACCAAATTCTATAAATTTTATTTTATTTTGATCCATAAAATTATTAAATCTGCATTTCATTTCTCGTTACATATTTTTTTTTCTTAAAAATGTTAATTGTTTAAGACTTTAAAGTTTCTTATTAGTATGAAAATATTAGTATATTTCAAAAAAAAAATCAAAGTAATTATTTTATTAGTTATATTTAAAATATATATAAATATAAATGATTTAAATATTAGTTATTTATATAATTAATAATTACATTTTGATTTTATAATTTATGACTAAGAGTTTAAGGTTTATATTTTATGATTTATGGTTTGGAGTATAGGGTTTGAAGGTTATTTTTATGATTTTAAGTTAATGTTTTAAAATATTAGATTAAAAGGTAAAAAAATCTTTTCAAAGTGATGAATCTTAGTTTCATATATTTTATAATAATTGAAGTCTTATAAAATCTAAGTGTTGATTTTTTGTTTATATTTTAGGGTTATATATATGATTTATTTAGGATATGTATATTGTAGTTATGGATTTGAAAGTATTAGTTTTATGTATATATAATTAAGGGTTGTATTTTGATTTTATAGTTTATGATTAAGAGTTTAAGGTTTAGAGTTTGATTAAGGTTTAAGGTGTAGGGTTTGAAAGGTTATGTTTAAGCTTTTAAGTTAATGTATGAAAATAATTGACTTGAAAAATAAAACTTATTTTTATAAGTGTTGAATCATAATTTAAATATATTATAGTAGTTGGAGCTTTAGTTATTAGATTTTTGTTTATAGTGAGGGTTTTAGGGTGTATTTATGGTTTAACTTAATGTTTGAAATTGTAGATTTGGAAAATAAAGATTCTTTTTATAATTTTTGAATCCTAGTTTTAGATATATTAAATTATTTAGAGTTCTAATTATTAGATTTTTGGTTATAGTTTAAGGTATATATATATATATATGTATATATGGTTTAAATAATTTAGGATATGAATATTGTGGTATTGAATTTGAAAATAATAGTTTTAGGTATATATAATTAATTGTATTTTGATTTTATAGTTTATGATTAAGAGTTTAATATTGAGAGTTAAGGTTTTAGATAATATTTAGGGTTTAGGGTTTTGAATAGATGCGGATAAAATTGTAGCTATATGTGGCTATTTCGCAATTCGTGGATATATTCTCTATAGATAGCCACAAAAATTTGTGGCTAATTTGCCATGAAAATTTTGTAAATGGTCGTGGCTAACTCCTTACACGTACATTTTGGGGCTATTTGTGGCTAAATTTTCCACAAATAGCTACGACTCCAAGTTGTGGCTACGTAGCCACGAAAATTATCGTGTTTAGTTGTGGCTATGTTCTTCCACGACTGTTTTATGGCTATTCGTGGCTAATTTCCACGGATAGCCACGAATGTTATTTTGTGGCTGAAAAAAATAACCACGACCGATATATTGCTGGTCGTGGCTATTTACAGTTTTTCTTGTAGTGGATCCCTGGTCAAACCTGTCTGATTGGTGAGTAAAGATCCAACCAATTTACAGTTTTGCATTTTAGCAATTTGAGCCCCCTCCACGCTTACTGCGAGTTTCTTCCTCTCAAAGTCAAAATTCTTGGTACTATTGCTAGTTACCAAGTTCTCAATTAGCTCACTTGCTTGCTCAGGAGACCTTATTTTGAAGTTTACATTTCTAGAAGCATCCAACACCATCTGACACCTTCGATCCACAACACTAAAGAAGATGTTCAGCAACTGAACTTGTGAAAAGCCATGGTGTGGGCAGTCACGTTGGTACGCTCTAAAGCGTACCCGAGCAGCCTTAAAGGCTTCAGCAGGACCCTGTTTAAACTGAGTAATCTGATTTCTCAGTTGGTATGATCTGCCATCATCATAGAAGTTGCGCAAAAAAGCCTTCTTGGTAGCATCTCAAGTGGCGAGAGTACTTGCTGGTACCTGCCTCAACCAATCAGCAGCCTCCCACACTAAGAGAAAAGCAGATCTGACTCCATTTTTCTTCATGCTGGTTACCATATCCTCAAATCTCTATATATGGTCCATTGGGTGTTCATTACGAAGACCATGGAATAAATGATGTCCTACAAGAGTGTAGTAGGAAGTCTTCAACTCAAAATCATTCCTCTGACTCAGAGGAGGTCTGATTGCAGACTTGTTCGTAGAGAACTCATGTGGTATGTTGTAATCAGCACGAGTCATTCCTGCTCGTGCTACAACAACTTGCACAGCAGCTTGCGCATCACCACTCTCTTTGGAATAAGCCCTACACCCGCAATGACTTCAATGATATGAACATGAATGTTGTTTCCTGCATTATCCAGTTGCTGTCGTTTCGTCGTACGCTTGACCCTGTTGGTCACGAAGAACACCTTGCTTGTCCCGAGTTACGATCACAGGTTGCAGCATTGTCATTGGTTTCTTCATTTGTTTGTTTAGTGTGTTCCAACTTAGCAAGCTCCTGATTGAGAAAAAAGCTCCTCGTCTGAGTTGCTTCTAGTGTGATGATTAGACATGCACAGAAGCCCAAACCAAAGCCACGCGTCTTGTCTCCTAGATCTCGCAGGTAGTGTCGATCGATTCTCTGGTGGTGTCGATCGATACTCGGTTCTTGAAAAGTCAAAGAAGACTAGAAACAAGAGTAAACAAATAAAAAGAAAATCCCAATCAAAAGTGATAGATATAATTTTCCCCTAAGATCTACAGTTATTCGATTGTAGCACTTATCGTATCGAACAAAGGACTTCAGGTCTACGCAATATATTGTTTCGTTATAAAATTAAGCTAAACATATCTGAGTGAATAAAATAGCAATGCAAGAAACTAAACGGTGTAAATCAATCAGGGAAATCTTCAGGTTAAGGGAAGTTCTCAGGGAATCATGAATATAAATCAATCAATCAATCATTCAAGAGTTCATATATCGATGTTATAGAACTAGAATCACTAACATATAAAAAACCAACTCTTGTTGCGAATATTAACTATGTCGAACAACTTAGAAAACCAAATCTCTTTGCGATTTCTAGAGTTCTAAACATGCATTAATTCAGGTTTGTTTGTTCACAATTTCCCTAAACAAATCTCTTTGCGAATAGACAAATTGCTCATTTAGGTTCTTTTCTAGCTAATTAACCCACTCTCGTTGTGCTAATTAACCTGATATCAATAATCTAAGTAGCTAATTCAGATTAAGCGTTAAGAACAACCTTGATAAGGAACTAGAAGTTGTGAATCCCAATTAATCAATCAATCTATAATTCCATGAAATCCCTAATGAGAATCCCTAAACCTAACAAGAGAATCTACTCAAACATGGCAAATGAAACACAACACATGATGGATATAAAACTCAATAATATAAAAGAGGTAAAGAAACATGGGTTCGAAATCTCTTCTCTCCTGAGTACAAGACCATCCATAAAATCTCCTAAACTCTGATAAAATAAAGTTTAGCCTAAACAGTGGCTGAAAACCCTAATATATTGTCTAAAACACATTTTGGGGTCAAAATGTAAATAATGAAACATCTGGGCCAAGTTGAAATTCTTCAAGACTTTGTCCGAAACGGTGCGTAAAGCTTGGTCTCGAACTAGGTGTCGAACGACACCAACTCAGTGTCGATCGACACCAACATCAGATATCGGCTCCAGATCCTTCTTCACGCATGAATGATCCAAACTTATCCAAATCGATCCAATATCTCCAAATATGCTCCAAACGTACATAGACCTATAAAGGACTCAAAGGACTCCAAAAGCCACTAAAATACTCTAGATAAAGACTTATATCATTGCTTGAAAACATGCAGAACCATGATATCTCAGTTGAACAGATGTTTGAATATGTACGGAAGAGAGTTTTTGCCAACGTAAAGGTGTGCTCGGAATAGAATTAAAAAGGCATCAAACTCTTATGTGTTTGATCCTGTCAATTTTCTGAACATATTTTCCGTCTATAGTATGAAGAAAGTTTGAGCTTTAGTTGGGATTTAGTATTTCGGTTCTAAGAAATTTGTTTAAAGTTTCCTTATTAATATATTCAACACTTATTGATAATTTATCATTTCTTGTAAATACATCAATTACTCGTAAAATTGGACATTTTTAAGAAATCCATGTGAGATGATTCATGGAATAATTTTAGATCTGGGAGATTTTTCAGGGTGTTGAGGATTCAATCCCTCCATTCATGTTCTTGAACATCTGATTATCTAAAGACTTATCAAAATGTTGATCCGGTTCATGAAACACTGCTACGTTCGAGGGAGTATATCGTATTACCTCATGTCCATTACTTTAATGGGAATCACCCCAATTGTGGTCTTACACGGAGACTCTTACAACCGGCAACAACCTTGTTGTACTTAATAGAAGAAGAAGAAGAAGAAGAAGAAGAAGAAGAAGAAGAAGAAAAGAAAGAACAAGAGAAAAAAGAGAAAAAGAATCCCATAACCCAAGAAGATAACTATAACATCTTAATTTTTGTTATATGCGGATATGCTTAAAATAATTTATTTTGCTATCTATGTCACCAAAAATTGTACTTATCTTTTTGGTGATTTGTCAAGAAATAACTCCAGAGTTAATCGTACTTGAGCTGGAGTACTTTAAGGATGAGTGACCTACCGGGAAGTAATTTGCGGTATTGTGCGAGTGGGGACGAAACACGAGGAAATATCGTGTGGTGATTGCATGGTCAGTAAAAAAGTCTTCCGAACCTCCCGGAAAAACAAACCATCCGTTGGATGAGGATGGCCCGTGGGCCGAGAGAGAGGGCGTGGGGCCACATACGGTGGTGGTCGGGGCGTTACAAGTGGTATCAAAGCCGAATCTAAAAACGTGTGTGGAGCCATGTGGGCTCAAAGTATCAAGGATAACAATAGTGGTGCTCAAATAGGGTGTTGCGTTATGTGAATGGGGGTGATTGTAACATCTCAATTTCTGGTATATGTGGATATGCTTAAAATAACTGATTTGACTACATAGGTCATCAAATTGCACTTATCTTTTTCGGTATTTGTAACATCTCAATTTGGTATACGTGGATATGCTTATAAGAATTGATTTGATTTTCCATCGCTTATCTCGTAAATTCAGTCAGCTTTTGTATCAGGTCGACTAATTTCAGACAATAATTTTGATTGTTCAAGTGATGTTCCATGGACTACTAACAAATCCATCTTATAAAGGAAAATTCATGGCAATTAAAACAAATATGAGTAAAGCATACGATCAGATGAAATGAGTTTTTTTTATTGGAAAGCCCTTAAAAAGATGGGTTTTTCCTCTGAAAGGTTAACGTTGATGATATAGTGTGTAACCTCTATACAATACAAAGTTCTCTTAAATGGTCAACCATGTGGTCTCATAGTTCCAAAAAGGGTTTAAGACATGGATATTCTTTGTCACCATACTTATTTATACTATGTACGAAAGTCTTAATAGCTAATACTCGGAGAGAAGAAAAAAAAAAACCTTTAACTGGTTTAAAGGCTGTGATAGTGAGCCCACCGATATCGCACTTGTTATTTGCCGACAATAGTATTTTTTTTTGTAAGGCCACAAAAACATATTAACTTCAGCAAATCTACCTTCCAATCTAAACGTAAAGTTGATGGCCCGATTAGGGATTAAATCAAAGCTATTTTGGGTATTAACAATATTGGTGGTATGAGATCCTACTTGGGTATACCTGAAAGTTAAGGAAGACCAAAGACACAAATGTTTAGCTTTCTTAACGATAGACTACATACTCAGGTAAATGGATGGACATCAAAATTACAAACAAAAGGTGGAAAAGAGGTGTTAGTTAAATTGATAGCAACTGTATTACTATGCCATGTAATGTCATGCTTCAGATTACCCAAAGCGGTGACAAACAAACTCATAAGTGTGGTAGCTAAATTTTGGTGGATTTCGGGAGAAAGTACTAAAGGTATGCACCGAATGTCTTGGGATATTCTGTCAAAATATAGGAGATGGAGGCATCGGATTTCGAGTACTGGCAGACTTTAATACATCACCTGTAGCTAAACAATTATGACGGTTGATAGACAAAATGAATACCATGTTTTCCAAAAGGTTTAAGAGTAGATATTTTTGGAAGTGGATCATTTAGATCCAATAAGATTGTACTCACCATCCTATGGTTGGATGAGTATATTATCAATTAGATCTTTGGTTAAATAGATATTAATCATAAGGGTGGGTACGTGATTTCCATATTAATATGACATTACCCATGGATCCCAGCCACTTTCTTGAGACCAGCAACTTGTAAAACAAACAACTAAGATCCTTTAACTATGGTTGATCATAAGATTGATAAATTAAATCAAATGTGGAACACCAAACTCATAAACGGGATTATTGTTCCTGAAGATGCGACAATTATTAATAGCATACTAGTTAGTCGTTTCTACTTGCGTAATACAAATGTGTGTCATTTCACAAAATCTGGAAAATATGCTATGCAATTAGGATATCATTTTGAGAAAATTTTCCCTGATAAAGGGAGGATCAATCCACTATTTGCCCCATACAATAAGCTCTTTAGGCTTCCTCATGGAGATTAGAATGTCTTCCCAGATAAATTATTTTATATGGCAATCTATTTGGGGATGTTTATCATTAACAAAAAATTAAAATCATGACGGACTACATGTGATGTGCAATGTGGTAGATGTGAGGCAGACGGAGAAACAATAAACCATGTATTATTTGAATGCCACCGGCTTTACAAACATGAGCCCTTCGTCTAATTTTGGGGTTTTTCCTATGGCATCCCACATGAAAGCTGGCTTTAAGAAGTATGATGGATCATGACGCAACATTCTATCCCATTTGTTTTTGATGATCTTCTTATAAGGCTTATATAACTCCTTTTTTGAATATCTTCTTGATAACTAAATGTGCCCAATACATTCCTTCATACATATGGAAATGACGACTTCTCATCAATATCACAAACACGGAACAAGCCTATCATATGAGACATAATCCTTACAATCATTAAACAATTTGCCCAAATGTTTTCATCCAAAACAACTGACTTGACATATTTTGCTTTCTCTGTTTTAAGAAAACTTCAGAATTTTTAATCTACAATCAAATGTTGCGAGTCTTCTTTACGTTTATACGCACTAGAAGGGTATAAAAGTAGTAGTAAAGGAGGTTTCTACAGGACGAATTATTTCTCTCCAACCATGCCTCTTTCTAAAAAAATTTGAAGTTGACCTAGATTGTAAACAAAAGAGTTACCTTTGAGATAGCATAAACTAAATCTTGAGCATTAGGCAAGTTTCTCACATCTTCCAATATCAAATTCACGCAATGAGTTGCATATGGAGACCAAGCAATATTTGAGTATCTCTCCCCAAAGATTTTACTTGAAGCTTTCTAGTTAGGTGCATTATAAGTAATTAAATGAACCACATTATCAGGACCAACAATTTCTACCATCTCAGTAAGTATATTACACAAATTTTTGGCATTTGTGAACGCATCAACAGACTTAATAAATGTAATTTCTTTTGGAAATTACACCAAAAATTGATTAATGATCTTTTTCTAGTGTCTTTTTATCCATCTCCCATCAAAGTACAACTGGTGGTAGCCCAAGTACTTCCAAACGATTCAGTGCTCAAAGACACATGTTGTTTGGCATCTCTTAGGCATTGAATGTATTGTGCGCACTATGTCAACTGCATAGTGGGACAAATAAATGGTCACCATTCATGCTATTTTCTGTTTTATTTTCCAATTAAAAAATAATTAGTGCGGTCAAGTCCACACCTATAACCACATACACAGTAAGAAGAAACAAATTAGGTGTGGTTTCTTTTAGTGTTGCACTGTCAATACATATAATAACACGTGAGATAGAAGTTTGGTAGGTTGACAAAAAAAAGAAGTTTGGTAGAGAAAATAAGTGGAAACTTGATTTTTTTAAAAGAAAAAATATCAAAATTCACTACCTATAATTGAGTACAATTTTTTAACACGTTCAAACACTCACTTCCCAAATTTCTTTCAAGACACTTTCAAACTTTCTTCTTTCTTAAATTTTTTTCCGGTCCAAGATAAGAATGAGGTACATTTTTGTCAATAATATATATATATATATATATATTTATCTATTGTAAATACATAAATAATTATTGTTTATTTATTTATACATTGTATATTTTTCTGTCAAAAAATATTGTATATTACTTATAAACTATAGTTAATATATTTTTGGTAATAGAAAAAGGAAATAAAATATTAGTTTTAAAATATAAATTTTAGATTAGTTATAAAATATAAATAACTATTCTAATTAATCACTAATTTTTTATATGAAAGTAGTTCATTCATTTAAGTTAAGTAATTTAAAATACTTAAAAATTAATTTAAAAGAATATTGATTATATGGAGTACATTATTTAATTAAGTGTAGAATTTTGTTTTTATATTTACTAATTATTCTTTCAACTAATTTTAACAAATGATAAACGTGACAAAAAAATAAATAATATTTTTAAAATGTTGTAGAAACTGTAATTTTAAATTGATTATCCAAATGATAAATTTTAAAAAGACTTACAATTTTACATAAATATTAAATAATAATAAATAATTTTAGAATTGAATCCCATTTTAGATTTTTTAGTTTTAATAATAATTCTGAAAATCAAATTGATGTGTAAGTATGATTTAGTTTTTGAATCTAATATTATTAATATTGTACTACAATTTCAGAATGTCATCTAATCGTCGTGAGGTGAACACAAATTCTTCCGGACAAAGAGTTTGAAATGCTTCCAATGAAACCAAAACAAGAGTAAATTGTTAAAAATAATTATTATAATTAGTTAGATAAAATAATAATAATATTTTTATATATTTTTAAAATTTGTAGAGTACATAAAGATTCAAGTGGACTTACGAACAAGAAAAAACATTGATTGAGTTATTTGATCATGCAATTTCCATGAATAATTATAACCTAAAAGATCCTACAACTCTTGGTAGAGAGACTACGGTTGAAAAATTCAACCTTGTATTTAACATGAATATAAATTACGGATTTTACAAAAACAAACTTGAATAGTTCAAAAAAGCATACAAGATGTGGAAGTTTCTGATGAAATCTACGGGAATCTCAGTTGATTCTGACACATTAATGATTTACGCATCTCCAGAGTGGTGGGAAGCTCATGTGTCGGTAATTGCTTATAATCTTTAGAGTTATATTAATAGCTATTAAAAACCACACATACTTCATGATTAAGATAATTATATTTGTGTGTGTTAATAGGGATGTAAAATATCAAAATCGTTCAATCGAGAGACGCCAAATTTTTGGGATGTGATGGAACGATGTTTTGCATCACACAATGTTTATCCGAAACCTTAGTATTCACACGACAAGGACGAAAAGAGATAATGAAATAGGGACTAGCTGATATGCACGGATACTCAGACATTGACAGTGATAACCCTGAATTTCATATTCGCGAGACCCAAGAAAATGAAGAAGTATACCGTGTTAACCTGATATTCATACATTTTCATGCATTTAGGCTTGTATATAGTTCTTGTTTTGACTTCTTTTCTCCATCATTCATACCATTTTGTCGAGTCATTGTCACATCTAGAGTCTAGAATTGTTTAGGACTAGGATTAGGCATTCTAGGCTTGCATTTGGAGTGTTTCTTGTGTTTTGCAGGTGAATGGAGGCATCTAGGAGCATTGGTGAGCTTGGAAGTGGAGTCTTGAGCTCAGAAGACCAAGGAAGAGCCAGCGAAGGACCATATCGGCCTGAGTATCGGCCAGGCGGGTCGATACGACCCCTCGTCAAAGTCCCGGAGAACCATATCGGCCCGAGTATCGGTCCACCCAACCGATATGGACTCTCGGATTAATTTTCGGGACTTCATATCGGGTCACATATCGTTCAGGTGGACCGATATGCTCCCATCCAGATTTAATCCGAGACTTGGTATCGGTTGGCATATCGACCCAGCCAACCGATATCGTCCCCAGATGTTCACTTGGATCCGGGTTAACACCCGATTTGTTCCGGGTTGACCCGGCTCGCACCCTAATGACTATTTAAGCCAAAAACCTATTTCTATTTGTGTCTTAAGCTGTTTTTGATGTTCTAAACTCTTTTGTAAGAACATATTGGATTCTTTTGATTAATCTAGCACTTCTCTTGTTATTCCATCAACAAATCTTTCAATCTCCCACTAATCTACCATGATCAACTCTATTCCTATGAGTTTTGTTGATCCAGTTATGATTAGTGAGTAGTTCTCCATAGGCTTATGGGTTATGTAGGATTAGGTTGATTTGGGGTGATCAATAGATTTCTAGTGGTTAATTGTTTAATATCTCATCTAGCAAAGTGTGTCTAATGCCTAATTAATCTTGATCACATTGATTAGGATGTTTAGAATTTCTTGTTCACAACCTGTTCGATGAAATTCCAGTATCTAGCTTTGTTAGGACTTTCATATTCTAGCGCATGAAAATGTATGTCTAGAGTGATTGTTTGCTGTTTGGAACCTGTTTGAATGCTCGTTTGATTTTAATTCACAAATGATGATTTGTTCTTGAGTTAATATTAAGTGAAGAATTGGTATTAAGAGGTTAAACTGATTTACTTGATGTGTTCCTTGCTAGGAGATTAGCTTTTAGAAGTTTGAATTAGGATTCCTTGATCATCCCGAGTCACCTGTCCGTTGACCTTAACCCTTAGGCCTTATTCTTGTCATTGATTGAACCGTTTGTTTATTTGCTTTTGTTTACTTCTATTTGATTTGAATTCGTTAGGATTGTTAGAAATTAAAAACCAAATTGTTTAATTTGACTCTGGAGGTTTAGTGCCTACTTATTGGTTTTATCCGTCCCAGAATAGGTTCGATACCTCAAAGCTACTTCGATAAGCTTGAGGAATTGGTACCTCAAAGGATTGCAAAATCTTAGTTATCAATTTGGCGCCGTTGCCGGGGAGGGATTCTGGATATATCAATTCGTTTTCTATTCCTTTTTAGTTCAAGTTATTGTTACTAATTTGCTACTTTCTCTCTGTTTGATGCTAGGTGTATGAACTTGCGCAGCAAAGGGACTACAAACTTAGTTGCAAGAGTTTACGACATCAAAGCACACGAGAGGAGATTAGCAAGGGAACGACGAGCACAAGAACGAGCTGTTCAAGTTGAAAGTGTTGAGCCAACAGTTATGGATAACCACGAGGATGAGCAGCAGCAACAGCAGCAGCAGTAGCAGCAACAGCAGCAGCAACAAAGGCCGGATAGGGCTATTGGTGATGGAGATACACCTGACACAAATGCTAACCGGCATGGAATCATTCCACCAGCGGTGAACAATAATAACTTTGAGATCCGCGCTATGGTGATGAACATGGTGCAGAACAATCAATTCCATGGGTTAGCATCTGAAGACCCGTTGCAGCACTTGGACACCTTTGACAAGATTTGTGCCACCACGAGGCTGAATGGTGTGACTGACGATGGGTTGAAAATGCGTCTCTTCGTCTTCTCTTTGGCAGACAGAGCCAAGGATTGGGAAAGCACTATCCCTCCAGGATCCATCACTACCTGGGGAGACCTGAAGAAAGCTTTCCTGAAGAAGTTCTTCTCACCTACTAGGACTGCCCGTTTTCACAGTGAGCTATCCGGGTTTGTGCAGCGCAACAATGAGAGCTTCGCTGAAGCTTGGGAGAGGTTCAATAAGCTCACCACTCAGTGCCCACATCATGGTTTCACCAAGGAAACACTACTCAGCAACCTCTACCGCGGAGTGCTTCCTAGAATGAGGGCAATGCTAGATTCTTGCAGCAATGGACATTTCCTAGGCAAGGGAGTAGATGCAGCTATGGAGCTGATTGAAAATCTAGCACAAAGTGATGGCAACTAAAATGAGGATTATGAGAGGACTAATAGAGGATCATCATCTTCAGATGAGAAGTATGAGAAAGAGATAAAAGCTTTGAATGAGAAGTTAGACAAGATGATCTCCATTGGCCAAAAGAACATCAGCTTTGTGGGACACCAGGAGGATTCTAAGCCACAATTTTATGATGATGATGAGGATTTGACTCAAGAGGAGATTAACTTCATTGCTGGACAGGGTGGTTTCAACAAAGGCTTCAACCAAAACTATAGAAACCACCCAAACTTCTCATACCGCAGCACCAATGTAGCCAATCCTCAAGACCAAGTCTATCCTCAAGCTCCATCTCAAGGACAAGCTCAACAACAAGGTCAACAAGGCTTTCAACAACCTCAACAGCAAAAGCCATATGTCAATTACAACAACCAACAAGGATTTGGAAACAAGCCTCAGTTTCAAGGTCAACAAGGCTATGCTCCCAAGCAACAATACCCACCCGGTTTTGGTCAACAACACCAACAAACTTCTTCAACCTCGGGAGCTGATAATGAGCTGAAAAGTATGATGCAGCAAATCCTTCAAGGGCAAGCCTCAGGGGTTATGGAAGTACAGGACCTTAAGAATGAGCTTCAGAGTTTAACTTCAAGGGTCACAAACATGGAAAACAAGAATGCCTCTACGTCCCGGACTCAAGGTACTTTACCCGGAAAATCTGAGAAAAACCCAAAGGAGTACATCAGCGCTATCACCTTGAGAAGTGGTAAAGAGTTGCAACAAAGTCAAGTGCCCAAGCCTAAGCTGACATCTTCACTCAATGAGGACATTGAAGTTCAAGAAGGGGAGGATAATTCTGAAAATTCTGCTCTCAACAAAGAGAGTGATAGTGACATGGCTAAGAGGAAAGGAAAGGCTGTAGTTGAAGAAGTAGTGAATGATACACTCAAGAAGAAGGATAGTGTGTTTGTGCCACCACCTTATGAGCCCAAGCTACCCTTTCCGGGCAGATTCAAGAAGCAACTCCTAGAGAAGTACAAAGCTCTTTTTGACAAGCAGATGAAGAATGTTGAGTTGACCATGCCTTTGATTGATGCCTTCTTGCTAGTTCCTCAGTATAGCAAGTTTCTCAAGGATGCAATCAAGGAAAGAACCAAGGAAGTGCAAGGGATGGTTGTGTTGACTCATGAGTGTAGTGCGATCATCCAGAGGAATATTGTTCCAAGGAAACTTGAAGATCTGGGCAGTTTTACTCTTCCATGTGCTATCGGTCCATATCGGTTTGAGGGTTGTTTGTGTGATCTTGGAGCAAGCGCAAGTTTGATGCCCTTCTCAGTAGCCAAGAGGCTAGGTTTCTCTACCTACAAGGCATGTAGGATCTCCTTGGTTCTTGCAGATAGATCAGTGAGATACCCAATTGGTCTCCTAGAAGATCTTCCGGTGAAAGTAGGAGGATTTGAAGTACCAACAGATTTTATTGTATTGGAGATGGACGAAGAACCAAAGGATCCTCTAATCCTTGGGAGACCTTTTCTTGCCACAGCTGGTGCGATCATAGACGTCAGGAAAGGGAAGATAGACCTCAACCTTAGTAAGGACATAGTGCTCAAATTTGACATCAACAAGGTGATGAAGAAGCCAACCATACAAGGCTAAATGTTCTATATTGAGGCTATGGATGATCTAGCTGATGAACTCCTTGAGGAGTTGAACATGGAGGATCCTTTAGAGGTCACCTTGACCAAGGAATGTGGGGAGTATGGATATCTTCAAGAGGAGAGCTGGGCTTACATGAGAGCGCTTGATTCGCACAAGCCTTTGTTAGAAGAGGTTGAGTTCATTGAGATGGGATCAGATTCAGTGTGTGAGGAGCTGGAGGTGTTTGCTGTAGACATGGGTACTGATGGCGCCAAAGGAGTAGAGCTGTGCAAGGAGCAGCTTGTAGCTGATGATTGGAGCGAGCTTAAGGCACCAAAGGTTGAGTTAAAGCCCCTTCCGCGGGGGCTTCGGTATGCATTTCTTGGCCCTAACTCCACCTATCCTGTCATTGTGAATGAGTTGCTGAATGATGATGAATTGATTGCTTTGAACACTGAGTTGAAAAAGTTTAGAAAAGCAATTGGATACTCACTCGATGATATAAAAGGATTGTCACCTAGCTTGTGTACTCATAGGATCCACCTTGAAAATGAATCCATGTCTTCTATTGAGCACCAAAGAAGATTGAATCCTAATCTTAAGGAAGTATTCAAGAAAGAGATTCTGAAATTGCTTGATGCATGGATAATCTACCCTATCTCGGATAGCACTTGGGTTTCTCCCGTGCACTGTGTTCCGAAGAAAGGGGGGATTACTGTGGTTAAAAATGACAGTAATGAATTGATTCCTACTAGAACTATCACTGGGCATAGGATGTGTATTGATTATAGAAAGCTAAATGCCGCGTCTAGGAAGGATCATTTTCCATTACCATTCATTGATCAAATGCTAGAACGCCTTGCTAATCATCCTTTCTATTGTTTTCTTGATGGATACAGTGGGTTCTTTCAGATTCCGATACATCCTAATGATCAGGAGAAGACGACATTCACTTGTCCTTATGGTACCTTTGCTTATCGAAGGATGCCATTTGGCTTGTGCAATGCACCGGCTACCTTTCAGCGGTGCATGATGTCTATTTTCTCAGATCTTATTGAGGATATTGTGGAAGTTTTTATGGATGACTTTTCTGTGTATGGTTCTTCTTTCTCCTCCTGTTTGCTGAACTTGTGCAGGGTCTTAAGGAGATGTGAAGAGACGAACCTCGTGCTGAATTGGGAAAAATGCCACTTCATGGTAACGGAAGGGATTGTGTTGGGTCACAAGATTTTAGAGAATGGTATTGAAGTGGATAAGGCTAAGATAGAGGTGATGACAAGTCTTCAGCCACCAAACTCAGTGAAGGGAATCCGAAGCTTTCTGGGTCATGCAGGGTTCTACCGGCGGTTTATTAAGGATTTCTCCAAGATCGCTAGACCACTTACACGTCTGCTGTGTAAGGAGACAGATTTTGTGTTTGATGATGAGTGTTTGGCAGCGTTCCACATGATTAAGGAAGCCTTGATTAGCGCCCCGATAGTCCAAGCTCCCGACTGGGAGTTGCCTTTCGAGATCATGTGTGATGCAAGTGACTACGCAGTAGGAGCAGTCCTTGGATAGAGGAAAGACAAGAAACTCCATATCATATACTATGCTAGTAGGACATTGGACGATGCTCAAGTGAGATATGCAACAACTGAGAAAGAGCTTCAAGTTGTGGTATTTGCCTTTGAGAAGTTCAGATCATACTTGGTTGGATCTAAGGTTGTGGTGTACACGGATCATGCTGCGTTAAGGTATCTACTTGCCAAGAAAGATGTCAAGCCAAGACTTCTGAGGTGGATACTGCTACTGCAAGAATTTGATTTGGAAATGAAGGACAAGAAAGGCATTGAGAATGGGGTAGCATATCACTTGTCAAGGCTGAGAATTGAGGATGTTGTTCCTCTAGATGACTCTCTCCCTGAGGAACAGTTAATGGCTTGCAAGGTTGTCAAGGATGCTCATGATACAAAAATGAGGATTGATGAGGTCAGTTCTATTGAAGACAAGGAGCCGTGGTATGCTGATATAGTCAATTTCCTAGCTGTTGGGAAGGAACCACCAAGCCTCGATAGCTACCAAAGAAAGAAGTTCTTTAGAGATGTCAACAGGTACTATTGGGACGAGCCTTACCTCTACACTTTGTGCAAAGATCAACTCTATAGAAGGTGTATAGCTGATGAAGAAGTGGGAGGCATTCTCCTACATTGTCATGGGTCAGATTATGGAGGTCACTTTGCTACCTTCAAGACGGTTCAAAAGGCTCTACAAGCTGGGTTTTGGTGGCCTACAATGTTCAAGGATGCCCAAGATTTCATCACTGAGTGTGATCCTTGTCAAAGAAAGGGGAACATCAGTAGAAGGAACGAGATGCCTCAAAACCCCCATCCTTGAAGTTGAAGTATTTGATGTGTGGGGCATTGATTTCATGGGACCCTTCCCATCCTCTTACGGGAATAGCTACATCTTAGTAGCTGTGGATTATGTTTCCAAGTGGGTAGAAGTAGTGGCGAGTCCAACTAATGACGCCAAGGTTGTAATAAAGCTATTCAAGAGCATCATCTTCCCAAGATTTGGAATCCCGAGGATTGTGATCAGTGATGTGTTGGAATTGTGTCCAGTAATCTCGGTACTGTCTCTAGAAAGTAAGAGTATGTCAGTGATCAGACATAAGTCATATAATATTGGGGGTCATGATGGCTTGCTAGAGTCCGCTCATGATCTATAAGTCTTGGACTTATTGCTTTTATTATATGATCCCATATGGGTCACACGCCTAAGCTAACAGGAAAACGTGTAGGAACGGTTTAGCAGAAGTATGGTAAAAGTGCTAGGCATTTACTGTACTTAGAGAGAATAAAACGGTTTAGGTACTGTGTATCGATCGATGCACAAGGTGCATCGATCGATGCAGTGCCTGCACGCCGTCGAGTTAATTGGTGTTTGGGCCAAATGGCCCAAACGGAACAGGACGAGTTTTGTGTCATAAAACTCGAGTTTCAGACTGATTAACCCTAAGACTTGAGCTGTAAACTCTCTCGCTCTGCGCCGAGTTCCCCTTGTGGTCTAGCAGCTGTTTCCTGTGAAAGCGTGTGTGAACCTTTGGAGGATTCATCCCTCGGTGCATCTCTCTGATCTCTGACCTGTTCAATTCCTTCCGCTGCAACAAACAGGTAAAAGGTGAGATCATGTAATGTTTCTATTCAAGAGAACCTAGATCTGTATGTTTAGGTTGATATGAATCTGTGAATTACATCAGGATCAACTAAACAGTTCCTACATGATGGAGGCTCACACTTCATCAACATGCTATTTGAGAGCCTTTTGAAGAAGTATGGAGTGAAGCATAAGGTTGCAACACCATATCATCCTCAGACAAGTGGCCAAGTGGAAGTGTCCAATAGGCAGATCAAGGCTATCCTAGAGAAGACTGTTGGAGCTTCAAGGAAAGATTGGGCTAAGAAACTTGATGACGCACTGTGGGCGTATAGAACCGCTTTCAAGACTCCATTGGGCACTACACCATTCACCATGCTGTATGGTAAGTCATGTCACTTACCGGTGGAGGTGGAATACAAGGCCATGTGGGCTGTCAAGTTGCTGAACTTTGACATCAAGACCGCAACTGAGAGGAGGTTGATTCAGCTAAATGAACTTGACGAGATACGGCTTGAGGCTTTTGAGAGCTCGAAGATCTATAAGGAGAGGACCAAGCTTTTCCATGATAAGCTGATCCAGAAGAAGGAGTTCAAGGAAGGAGATCTTGTGTTGCTCTTTAGCTCCCGGCTGAAACTCTTTCCCGGGAAGCTCAAGTCTAGATGGTCGGGACCGTTCAGAGTGAAGGAGGTGAGACCATATGGAGCAGTGGTACTTTTGGGAAAATCTGATGAAGAGTTCACGGTCAATGGCCAGAGACTTAAGCATTACTCCGTCTCAGAAGCAATAGAGGAAGGGACTTCGATCCCACTCTCTAGCTCTCCCTCAGCTTGAGATCACGGTTTCCAAAGTCGAGCTTAACGACTTTAAATAAAAGCGCATTTGGGAGACATTCCCATGTTTATCCTTGTACATACGTCTTTTGCTTGTTATTTTTGATGTTTTGCTTTGAGTTTTGTCAGGTTTTGGCTTAAGGATGAGGTTGTAGATCAGTTGGAGTTGAGCAAAGGCCACAGAAATGAAGAAAAATGGTGCAGGAACCGATATCGGGTTCCGTATCGGCTGGCCAGGCCGATACGGTTATGGTAAAAATAATCCGAGACTACATATCGGTCTCCGTATCGGTTGGCCAGGCCGATACGGATTTCCCAGAAAGATCAATATCGGTCTCCGTATCGGTTGGCCAAGCCGATACGGATCTTCGGAATGAACGAATATCGGTCTCCGTATCGGTTGGCCAGGCCGATACGGATTGCAAAAATTAAATCCGAGAGTTGATATCGGTTGGCGTATCGGTTGGCCAGGCCGATACGCCCTTCGCCCAGGTAAGTCAATCCGATTCTAAACCGATTTCAAACCGGTTCTGACCGGATTTTAACCCAAAAATCGATTTCTTCCCCTCTTTTCTCCTCCCCACACGCGTTTCTCTCTCTCTCCTTCCTCCTCTTGCGATTTCAACAAGAAACTTTCCAAGTTCTTCCAACTCCCTTTTCTCTCTCAAATCTTCACCAAATTTCGAATTTTCAAGTGCTAAATTCAAGGTTTTCTAAGCTCTATCATTTGCAGTCATCCTCTACCATCATCCCTCATCAGAACAGCAAGGTATAATTCACTCTCTCTCTCAATTTCGGATTGCTCAAAAAATTTCAGATTTTTAGAACTCAAAATTGTGGATTTTTGCTTGATGATTAAGGATAGAAACCTCTGCTAGACTGTTCCTAGATGATTACCCAACTCAATTGCACCCTAGGATTGTTTGAATTTGATCTTTGGTGAATTAGGGTTCTTGAGGATATTGAATTCCGAAAATTTTGGGGGTTTTCTAATTGGATGGTTTCTAATGATGCATTGGATTGTTAAAAGCTTAACTTTGTGATACTACTTGATTTGGATGAGTTTTGTTTCACAAAAGTTTCAAACATGTGCATTGAGAGCCTTTGGTTCATGAGATTGTTGAATTGCTCAAGAAAGTGATTGATTTGCTTGTACATTGTGCTTATGCTGAGCTAGAATTGGGTTTGGTTAAGACGCTTAAGCTTGTTTACTGCATTGAAGTTGAAAAAAGTATGCAATTGTTAAGCTCCCACAATTGTTGATCATCAATGCTTTAAGCTCTTATTGATTGTGTTGATAGACTGTGCGATGTACTTATTCGTTCTTTGAGTTGTCTTTTGTAGGACAATGACAAGGAAGAGAGCCAACCCGAGACCCAACCCAAAGGCACAAGAGCCGGTACAAGATGTGGGAACCTCATCAAAAGGAAAAGGGGTAGCAGTTGATGAAGAGGTACAAGAAGCCCCGGTAAAGATTACCCAAGTGCCTTACAAGTACTCCACCTCTGAGATATATGACAAGTTGGAGGGGATACCATTTTGGCCAACCCGATACCCTCACGCCCCGACACTTACTGCACTTGGGCTACTGGATGACTACAACGAGATTGTAGAGAACATGGGCCTTAAGGAGTTCTTCAACCTTGCCAGTGACTCCTACCAGAGCTCAGCAGGCCAATTCCTCTCATCCATGAAAGCAACAGTCAATATGAGGAGAGCCGCTTTGGCAGGGGAAGTGAGCAGAGGGAAGATTGATTTCCAAATGGGTAGGAAGAAGTACATCATGACGTATGAGGACATAGCTGCAGTTTTTGACTTTCCAGAGAATGGTGCTCAGCTGGGAACTAATATCCCCATTGATAGGGACGACCTCGAGGGTGTTTGGCAGATGATAGCTGATGGGCCCTTTAAGCTGGGAGCTATGAAAGCTGCAAGGATCAGACACCCAGCTATTAGATACGTGCACAAGGCGTTAGCTCACACTTTCTTTGCTAGGAAGGAGGCAAACCAAGTCCACGAACTGGAGATGAAGATACTGTACATTGGGTTGCAGCCTCTCCTGCTCACATATCCCAACGGTCAGCCCATACCACCAGTTGAGCGCCTCCCAAGCTACACCTCCATTTTGATAGAGCAGTTTGCTGTCCACCGAGATTGGGCAATTTCAGTGAGGGACTCTAGTCCGAAGTTCAGCATGGGTGGCTTGATCACACCGTTGCTTGTGAAGAAGAAGGTAAAACTGGAAGGAAGTCTGGATGAGAAGACATTTGGGGAGCCTACACCAGTAGCATGGTTGGATGTTCCGCAGCTTGTCCGAACTCACTACCTCGCCTCCAAGCCGCCTCCAGAGCGCCATCTCTACCGGATTTGCTCGGGTACTTCCCACGAAGAAGGGTATCTCCTCCCAAACCCCGACATTACAAGCTTTGCCAACAGAGCTCATATCAGATTTTTACCGGGGGTAGAGCATGTGTTTGGACCTCACGGGTCACAGAGAGCGACTGCAGCAGAACATGATACTTCCGACGCACCTGCTGGGGTGTATGGGCTGCACAGATACCTTATCGAGCCTCTAGATGATCCTATCGCTAACAAGACAGTCAGAGCACTGAGGGACCAGAACCGGGACCTCCAGAGGCAGAGCAAATGGCACGGTAGGAACATTAAGAAGATGGCTTCCTGCTTGAAGAAAGTGACCAAGGTTCTTAAGATGATTGTGGGGAAGAAAGACAAGAGTAGCGCTGCGGGACAGACCACCACATCCCGAGAGGCTCAGGCTGGTGTAGATGAGGAGATTCAGGCAGCTACTGAGGAGGTGATAGCTGAGGCCGATGATCTGGTTGAGCAGGCTGAGTTGGAGCAGGGCAGGTACTCGGTTGCTGGACACGAGACATCAGGATCTGCACGCATGGCCCATGACTCCTACTATGAGGATCCTCACCGCCACTCTACTCGCGAGGACAGAAGGAAGAAGAGAAGGGCCATGAGGACACCGTCCTGCTCTTCCTCAAACCCGACTTACTCCATGGGGGACTCGTCACCTCCGTACCTCCACTACTAGCCAGGTTACACTCCACCTTTGTACATAGTTTTTCATCTTTTCTTTGTTTGCTTTTTGCTTGTTTTCGGTTTTTCTTCCTCGCTTAGATCACACAAGGGACCGTGTGATTTAAGTTTGGGGGAGAGACCATTTACTAATCTTGAGTCTCATGCATTCATCTAAGGCATAGAAAAACCAAAAAAATTGAAAATTTTCAAAAAAAAACTCAAAAAGAAAGCATGTAGTTGCAATAGCATATTAGGATCGAGTCTAGTTGCATCATATAGGACGCATGCATTGGGAACAATGATTTGATTTCCTCGTAAGGTTCAATTGGGCTAAACTTGTTTCATACGCTAGCTTTATGCTAGATAGACCACACTAAAGTTGTAACTCGAGATTGGCATTGAAAGCTAGAACGAACCATACTTGGATAACTTGCTTTGAAACTTAATTTGATGTTGAAACTTGTTGTGATTTGAAGCTAGCTCCATCTAAGTGAGAACTTTAATTGAATCATCTAATTATCCTTGTTCATGCTTTGTGTGATAAACTCATGGGTACCCCAAAATATTTGAGCAAGCTTATCCTTTCTACCCCTCTCTACTTGCTCAAATAGATTTCCATACCTTTCACCACCCTTATTTCAAACCCCAAACACTTTCTTGAGTGGTAGGCCTATTTGGAACAAGCTCGGTAAAAAGTGTTGAGTATGAGGCGACTAGGAAAAATTCCCATTATAGATGCAAGCTCTTCATCTTTGGCTTTGCAATAGGCTAGAGTTTAAGTTTGGGGGAAGATTTGGGAAAGGAAAAAGAGGGTAAAAAGAAGAAAGAAGTTTGAATGAGATCAAAGTTGTTTGGTAACAAAGAATGAAAAGCTCTTAAGTGTTTTGAAAAAGAATAAAAGAGTCTCAATGTTTTGAAGTGAAAAGAAGTCAATTGGCTCACCAAAAAGAAAAGAAAGTTTGTGAAAGAAGAGACTAAAGAAAAGAAAGAAGAGTTTTGAGCTAAGTTGAAAAGAATGAAGTTACCAAGGTTTTCAAAATGTTTTCAATGATCCTTGGGGGTTTCTTGGGAAGTTTTGTATTGTGAAAGAAAGAAAAGGCATCAATAGCCTTGAAAAAGGGTAGAACTCATTTAGGAGGGTTTAGACTAGGAGTTGAAGTTCTTGGGGTATGGGTAGATGGGAATCTATCCTAGTATGCACCAATTGCCTCTAACTCTTAGAATTTTACTATATCTTGTTCATATTTCCTCCGAGAGAACCTAAATGATTGTGGAGAAGCCTTTCTTTCAGTTGAGACCATCTTTGTCTCAAGACCTTGTCCCTTAAGCCAAATGAGTTTGATCACATTGTTTTGAATAAGGATTCACTTGAAAAATCTAATGAATGTCAAGGAGCTAGTGAATTTGAATGCTTGTGTAGGTTGAAGGTTAAGCTAGAAGTTTTGTTTTGATGAGTATGGCTATATCCTTGGAGTAGGCTTTTCTCGGTTGCACTTTGGTTGTATAGACTTGAAACCTGTTGAAACTTGATTGAACCTTTGGATATGAGTTCCCGCTTTCAAACCTTTTCCCCAACCTGTTGTGATTGACTTATGCTTTCTTGTGGACAAGCAAGATTCAAGTTTGGGGGAATTGATATTCATACATTTTCATGCATTTAGGCTTGTATATAGTTCTTGTTTTGACTTCTTTTCTCCATCATTCATACCATTTTGTCGAGTCATTGTCACATCTAGAGTCTAGAGTTGTTTAGGACTAGGATTAGGCATTCTAGGCTTGCATTTGGAGTGTTTCTTGTGTTTTGCAGGTGAATGGAGGCATCTAGGAGCATTGGTGAGCTTGGAAGTGGAGTCTTGAGCTCAGAAGACCAAGGAAGAGCCAGCGAAGGACCATATCGGCCTGAGTATCGGCCAGGCGGGCCGATACGACCCCTTGTCAAAGTCCCGGAGAACCATATCGGCCCGAGTATCGGTCCACCCAACCGATATGGACTCTCGGATTAATTTTCGGGACTTCATATCGGGTCACATATCGGTCAGGTGGACCGATATGCTCCCATCCAGATTTAATCCGAGACTTGGTATCGGTTGGCATATCGACCCAACCAACCGATATCGTCCCCAGATGTTCACTTGAATCCGGGTCAACACCCGGTTTGTTCCGGGTTGACCCGGCTCGCACCCTAATGACTATTTAAGCCAAAAACCTATTTCTATTTGTGTCTTAAGCTGTTTTTGATGTTCTAAACTCTTTTGTAAGAACATATTGGATTCTTTTGATTAATCTAGCACTTCTCTTGTTATTCCATCAACAAATCTTTCAATCTCCCACTAATCTACCATGATCAACTCTATTCCTATGAGTTTTGTTGATCTAGTTATGATTAGTGAGTAGTTCTTTATAGGCTTATGGGTTAGGTAGGATTATGTTGATTTGGGGTGATCAATAGATTTCTAGTGGTTAATTGTTTAATATCTCATCTAGCAAAGTGTGTCTAATGCCTAATTAATCTTGATCACATTGATTAGGATGTTTAGAATTTCTTGTTCACAACCTGTTCGATGAAATTCCAGTATCTAGCTTTGTTAGGACTTTCATATTCTAGCGCATGAAAATGTATGTCTAGAGTGATTGTTTGCTGTTTGGAACCTGTTTGAATGCTCGTTTGATTTTAATTCACAAATGATGATTTGTTCTTGAGTTAAGATTAAGTGAAGAATTGGTATTAAGAGATTAAATTGATTTACTTGATGTGTTCCTTGCTAAGAGATTAGCTTTTAGAAGTTTGAATTAGGATTCCTTGATCATCCCGAGTCACCTGTCCGTTGACCTTAACCCTTAGGCCTTATTCTTGTCATTGATTGAACCGTTTGTTTATTTGCTTTTGTTTACTTCTATTTGATTTGAATTCGTTAGGATTGTTAGAAATTAAAAACCAAATTGTTTGATTTGACTCTGGAGGTTTAGTGCCTACTTATTGGTTTTATCCGTCCCAGAATAGGTTCGATACCTCAAAGCTACTTCGATAAGCTTGAGGAATTGGTACCTCAAAGGATTGCAAAATCTTAGTTATCATAACCTTAATCATGAGACATGTCCGTCAAATGTGTTCACCCATGATACATTTGAAATTCCTGTTGGAAGAGGTGAACAACGTGGGAGACATGGCAGTAGTTCTCATTCTAGTGGCAGATGTGTGAGTAGTTCACATAGATCTTGTGGAAAATCAGGAGCCAATGTTGGTAGTAGCTCAAGAGGAAGTCGTCGAAGACAATCCTTTGGGACAACAGTTCAAGACACTATCACTGGTTTCCGATATTAACGACAAAGTTTACAACAACTTCTTCTTGGTGCTTTTGATCAAGATGATTACGTTGAATGGAAAAGTCAAAGGAATAATTCCTTGAACTACAAGTTACAAAAAAACACTAAATTTTATTGGAAATGCCTTAATACACTCCAAGAGCGGAAAATTTGGCGTAAGTATTTTCTGGATATAGCTACAAGCCCCAACGAGGATAAACTACAATTGCTAGAAGCTATGACTGGTGTTTCGCGGAACAATGAAGATATTCCAAAATAATTGGGTTTAGGCCAATCATATGGAAGTTCATCTTCAGTGGGCAAAAACTATGGTTTTCAACACTGGGACACACCACCAAATGCTCAACAATGGGGCACACCGCCAAATGCTCAATAATGGGGCACACCGCCAAATGCTCAACAAAGGGGCGCACCACCAAAGGCTCAACAATGGGGCACACCGCCAAATGTGCAACAGTGGGGAACACCGCCAAATACGCAACAATGGGGAACACCACCAAATGCTCAACAATGGGGTGCACCGCCAAATTCTCAGCAATGGGGCGCACCTCCAAATGCTCACCAATGGGGCACACCGTCAAATGCTCAGCAATGGGGGAGGGGGCACCGCCAAATGCTCAACAATGGGGGACACTACCAAGTGCTCCACAATGGGCCACACCGTCAAATGCTCAACAATGGGGGGCACCGTCAAATTCTCAACGTAGACACCATAGACCTAATGTTGGATATGGAACATCATCCGGAACGACTCCAACAAATGTTCAATATGGATTATCTTTAGGAGATCAACATGAAGTTTCTGATGGAGAAACTATAGGAACCTCACCTAATGCCTAACAAGACGGTGGACAAAATTTATAACAACTTAGACAAGGAGGTTTATTCAACATATGGGGAAACACGCAAGAAAATCAAAATGATGCAGAAGACAAAGATTAGTTTATTATGCTAATGTTTTATCATTTTATTTTGTTATAAAATATTTTTTTATCTATTTGTGTAATTTATAAATATGGATTAATGTAAAATACAATTTGGCTGATGTTATGTTCTTTTTTTGTTATACAATTTCAAGCTTTTCGTATTTGCTAGTTGCGATCACAAGGCATGCACAATCTAAGCTACGAAGAGAGAATAGAACTGTGGAATTTGGAAAATGAGTAATTTGAAGAGGTAGTAATTCAACCAAGTTTAAGTTATTACGATCAAAATTTCCAAAGAGCACCAGTTCAAACTGATAGAGGTTTGGGATGGAGAAATATTTGGCGTCGACTACAACAAGATGATGATGCTTGTCTTCAGTTAATAAGAATGTCCCTTCCTTGTTTCACATCATTATGTAACATTCTACAAACAAATTATGGATTACAACCAACGTCAAATATAAGCATTGAAGAAAGTGTGGCTATGTTTCTACGAATATGTGGACACAATGAAGTTCAAAGAGATGTTGGTTTAAGGTTTGGACGAAACCAAGATACGGTCAAGAGAAAGTTTAGTGAAGTTATGATGGCGACTGAACTACTTTCATATGATTATATTAGAACTCCGACAAGGCAAGAACTACAACGAATTCCTGAAAGACTTCTAGTAGACCGAGAAAATTATTCATAATTTAGCAGATGTGTTGAAGCTATGGATGAGACTCAAGTTTGTGTCAAAGTAAAACCTGAGTTACAAAGAACGTATTGGAATCGATATAATGCATCGTTGAACATCATGGCAATATGTGATTTCAATATGTTATTCACATATATTTGGAATGGTGCTCCATGATCATGTCACGACACAGCCGTTCTTACCATGGAAAAAGAAAGTGATTCTGAGTTTTCTATGCCCCCTTTTGACAAGTATTACCTCGTCAATTATGGCTATCCAAACAAACAAGGGTTTCTGGCTCCTAACAGATCATCACGTAATAGAGTTGTGAGGTATCATAAGTCTCACTTCAATTCTGGTCCTCCTCCGAGAAATAAAAAAGAACTCTTCAATCGGCATCATGCTTCTTTACGTTATCTATTGAGAGAACTTTTGGAGTTTGGAAGAAGAAGTGGAGGATTCTTTCTGATTTTCCAAGATATAATATTAACATACAAAAGAGAGTGATAATGGCTACAATAGGATTACATAATTTTATCAAAATTTCAAACTTCTCATATGATGATTTCGCAGAAGTAATGATGGAGACGAGAATAAACAGCACAGACTCAGAGCATGATTTAAGTGACACGAAAGCACCAGATGTAACAAATACAATAGATGGAAAATATATGATACGAATAAGAGACAATATTGCAAATATGACATGAGAAAATCTAAGTAGTTGATAAAATTATATGTGTTGTATTATAATTATTTATTATATTAAATTTAGAAATTCTTAACATAAATATATTTTATTGTATTTATAAATTAAATTTTAAATTCAAAATAGTTCTGTTATTTGGTGGTTCATAAAAATATATGAACATATATTTTTATTGATTAGATAAATTAAAAATTATAATTTGGAATTGTAATAAAAGATTATAATTATTAAAGTTTTTAAAAATATTTATTTATAATTTATGTTTCGCACCGCTTATAATTTTTCACCATTCAAATATTTTTTCCTTACCACATGTTATTTCTTTTACCATTCAAACTTTATTCTGTACCGCTTTTTTCCCTTAACCTTTTGTTCCGCAATATGCATTTTTTCTATAAACCGCAGTTAAACTAATATGTACCACTCAATCCGCTTAACCCACACCGCTCAGTCCGTTGTTACAACTCAAAGTCTTAATAATCCAACCCACAAAAATATGATACGACGGACCAGTACTGTCCAAGCATCATAAAACCATAAAGCAACAACCATATCAGCATCATGCACTTTTTCCATGCTTTGTCTAGTTGCCTTTATACTAGATTGAGTAGGATCACCGAAATCTGTTTTAAAATACATGTTTAGATCACCAGTTATGCTTCTTTTTTTAGTTGAGCTACAGATGGCGCAATAGAAATAATTTCTTGTCTATCTTTGTCCATGTCATCAAGTGGTATTCTTCTCTTTTCCTTACTTTTATCTTCATTTTGCTTCGGAGATTCCTTCATTTGAAACTAAACGTCTGCTGAAACCTCGGTACATGAATCTAGTTTCACCACAACTAAATGTTGTTTCATTCTGTTGATGCATCCACCTCCGCTCTCCTCCCGAAAGAATCACAAATAAAAATCCGCTTCCCATTATTCTTAATACGTTCAGTTATATATCTCAACGATCTATCATCTTTTTGACGAACTAGGCAAAGAGGAGACCTTTGATTTTTCTTTATTGAAGAAAAACCACAATTGGCAATTAAAAAGAGCTGGTTCTAACCACTTATTCCCATATTATAATAAACCTTAATAACAATTAAAAACTCAGCAAAAAGTGTTAAATTTACAGACCCAGAGTTTTTAAATTTATTGGGTCATCGGGTTCTCCAGTTTTACTTAAATCCGAGTTTTAGACTTACCTAGACTCGACTTATTATACGAGTCCCAGTAGAACTGGTTTGACAGTCATGTTCGGTTTTTAAAATATTGGTTTTCACTAATAATTCTGGAGGTTGCCAGAAGACAATTTAATTATACGATTCCCATTGATACTATTGTATCTTTGGAATAACATAAATGAAAAATTATACAATGAGATTGATTGGGACCCTTGAGAGACTCTCGGGACTGCAAAGGCAGAATCTCTCACATGGGAAGAAGCTCATTTTTGTGTGGCAAATGTTCAAAAGGTTTCCCAACGGTGGATAATCAATGTGAGAACGAATAAATATAAAGAGGACAATGATGATTTATAAATGGCTTGTGAAAAGAAGGTGACATTTATTCATGCCAAGGTTGGTATATTTTCTACGAAGGAGGTTTGAGTGTAATAATGGGACAACAAATATTTGAGGTAGTCTCACACCACTGCACACTGAATTCGAGACATTAATTTGGGAAATGAAATGCATGAAGTTCTTTCAATAAGAGAAAGTTGCTTTCACTACATATTGTTATGTGTTAGTGAGTATGGTATATGAACCAAAGAAGTGGCATGTGTTTGCAATTCAAATGGAGGAGTTCAAGAGATGAAATGAGTTTTTCAAGACCCTTAAGATTTTTTTGGATCACACGGACAAACAAAGTGGATAAAATAGCAAGGAATGGTCGCAGTCAATTGTCATATGTTGTCTATGTTACCTAGGAGCCGCCGACCTAGATGACCAAGTCGTTTTAGAGTTTTTAATTTTATATTTTGTTTTTTTTAAAAGGAACCGAAATTATTATTGTTGTTTTTTCACTGAAGCTTATTTTATTGAGCACAATAAAGATTAATGGAAGCAACCATGGCCTAGTGGTGAAGTGGTTAAAAGCTCTACACCGGCAGGTTCTGGGTTCGAATCCCCGAAGGCGCAAGTTTTACAAGATTAATGGAGACAAGCTTATAAGGAAGTTTTCAGGAGCAGGTGGAACCGTTAATCGTGATCATGGATGGATTCTCGTAGAACGGAGGTAGTATAATCTTTTAAATTGTCCTTGTAATAGTTCTCATAATTTGTATCAGCGTTAAAAAAAAAAAAAAACCCATCACAAATGTTATGGAAAGTCATAAACACATTTAAATAAACCTAAACATCCTCTAAAATTTGGGTAATCACATATTTTAAACACTAATTTTCGATTTTCGATGGCGAATTCAAATATCGAAACTTCAAACAAATCGACCAACCGGGAAAACAAAAAACCTCGAAATCCTTGGACTTCTCACTCTAGGTGAGGGGAGAACTTCTCGGTTCACTCATCGGAGTGGAGCACTCAGTCTAGTGGTGGCAACGGTTCAGACTCAAATTCCGGCTCCACTTAAGCTATTCTTGGCGACTTGATTCTTCCCCTTTTTATTTAAGCAGTAGATCTGAGGTTTCAGTTCCTTATCAATTCATCATCGTTCATACCTACACGACTCTCAAACCCTAAAATCATGTCGAATACTCCTGATATCAATATCTCGATGTCTCAAATGGAGATTGAAGATGACGACCCAGGTATCATCCCTGACAAACCTCAATTCCATGTGATGGAACAAAACATGATGAGTATCATAGGCCGTTTACTCAACCTGGAGTTCCAACCAGTCGACAAGGTCATCGCAGAAATTCCCCATAAATGGTCGATGCAGGGACGGATACGCGGCATAGCCTTATCCCGTTCCCATTTCCAATTCATCTTCAAATATGAGCATGACCTCATTATGATTGGGAGTGGTGGCTCTTATTCTTACAATTAGTGGATGATGACAATCGAAAGATGGAGTGAGGTGATGGCTCCGGATTATCTCAACCTGATACTTGTCTGGATCATGATTCTCAACATTCCGATGAATTACTACTCCAAAGAAACGATCAAGAGGATTGCTGAGAAAATTGGAAAAGTTGCAGAACTGGCTTTCGATCCAAAAAAGTCGCAATACAAAGAGTATGTTCGGGTTCAAATTTCCTTTGATGTGAGAAACCCCATCATAAAAACTAAGAAGGTACTGCTTCCTAAAAGTCAAGAGGTGATTGTCAACATTGAGTTTGAAAGAATCAAGTGGAGATGCTTCTTCTGTCAACGGCTTGACCATGAGAAGGCCAAATGTCCTTTTCTCTAGAAATCGAATCAGAATCTCCCCCCAGGTGATGATACAAAAAAAGATATGAGGACCTCGGCCACCTTTCAAATACCTAACCTTCAAGCTCCGCTGGGTTCCCCTGGTTTTACTCCAATCAGCCCATCAGCCTGGAACAACTTTTACTCCATGATGCACCAGATGTACAATCATGCATCGATGAATGATGGACTTAGTAATGATTCTGGTACCTTCTCTTTTGCTCCACAACTTCCTGGAGATTTTCCTCGTTCTCATCAGCAAAGCAAAGCTCTGTGGAATTATTCCAACTTTTATGGACCACATGAGGAATGGTCAACTCTGACGGTTACCACCTCCTTAGATAAAGGAAAAGGTCTAGTTTTCAGTTTTCCAGAAAACCATTCTTACCAAACTAAATACTTTCTTCCAAGAGTCCAAAAGTAACACTGTTGAAATCCTTGGAATTCACCACAGGCTCTGCCTCATCCTCTTCACCCAAACGAAACCGTCTATCCGCTTGGAAAAGGAGAGCTCGCAACTACTCTTCTGTGGTCATCTCAGAGATCAATCCCTCTCAGAATCAAGATGTTGAAGAATACCCCAAGAGAAAAGCAGAGGTAGTTGATAGATATCTGACACAGGCTTTATCCAAACGTGTGCTGAAATCCAAACGTGTGCTGATCAATCACGTCAAAAGATTAGTACTTCAAAATCTGCAATTACATTTTGTGTGGCTGTGAATGAAGACAACAAGACTCTAGTTTAAGAAACTCTGCAGATTTCAAAGATTGGTGGATCAGAAAAGTACCTTGGCCTACCGGAAGGATTCTCTGGCTTTAAGGCACAATCCTTTGAGTACATTACAGTAAGGGTCAAATATAGGATTAATGGTTGGTTCTCAAAGTATTTATCTCCAGGAGGAAAAAAAACATTGCTAAAATCTGTTTCGATGTCAATGCCGGTGCATGCGATGTCATGCTTCAAGCTATCAAAGGGTCAATGCCAGACTTTAACCTCGGCTATTACTCAATTTTGGTGGCAGCAAGATGATGATAAAAAGAAAATCAAATGGGTGAGTTGGAAAAACATGTGTAAGAAGAAAGAGGAGGGATGTTTGGGTTTTAGAGACTTCCAAAGATTCAATTAAGCCTTGTTGGCAAAACAAGGATAGAGAATTATCAACTACCCCAATTCATTGATAACTCAAATATATAAGATATATACTTCCCTAATGGTACACTCTTGATGGCTGAACTGGTTAAAAGGCCCTCCTATGCTTGGCAAAGCATTTTGTATGGAAGAGAGCGGTTAAGTAAAGGTTTGAGGAAGCATATTGCCACTGGTTCATCTACCTCTGTCTGGAATGAGAAATGGATAATGGATGGTATACCGGTTTCTCCAAATGGTCCAGGAAAAGACCTTTTCCCTGACTTAACAGTGGCTGATCTTCTCTTCCAAGATTCCTTTACCTGGAACCGGAACCTACTAGAATGCTTGATGGAACCATC
This sequence comes from Orychophragmus violaceus, assembly GCA_030180135.1. NCBI lineage: Eukaryota > Viridiplantae > Streptophyta > Magnoliopsida > Brassicales > Brassicaceae > Orychophragmus > Orychophragmus violaceus. The sequence goes on from CM058235.1 coordinate 28,437,055, forward strand.
CTATATCCTTATGGTGCTCGAGGTTATACCTTCTCGCCAAGGCTGTGATGGTTATATTTGGAATCTCGAAAAGTCAGGATCATTCACGGTCAAATCGGCATATTGGTTGTCTACTCATGATGTCACAGACGATTTCTACTTAAATGCATCAGCTCAACCCTCCCTAAATCCTCTGTTTTGTATGATCTGGAAAATAAAAACTGAGTCGAAAATCAGGATTTTCCTCTGGAAGGTCTTTGTTGAAGCTTTATCAGTAGCTTGTAAACTTCAATCTCGTGGCATGGACGTTGAAGACCGATGCAAGCTCTGTTCTTCATCCAAAGAAACTATATGCCATGTGCTCTTCATGTGTCATGTCGCAAGACAAATTTGGTCCTTCACCAAATTCCCAATCGACCCTCTGGTATTCTCAGAAGCTGTCTTGTTTTCAAACATTCACTGTGTTCTTCAAGCGGCAAGACAGAGGGAAGAAGACACGGAACTCAAAAGAAGCTTTCCTTGGATACTTTGGGAGATATGAAAAAATAGGAACAACTTCATTTTTAAAAATGAGAGAGTAGCTCCTCTTGAGGCTGCAAACAAAGCCCAACAAAGCTCACTTCTATGGTCATCAACTAACAAAACTCAAAATGAAGTAAGCCAATCCTCATCAGACAATGGTACCACCAAGGTATGGACTCCTTCCTCTTCGATCCAAGGATTGAAATGCAACCTTGATTTCTCTTGGGTTGATGGAACTGACTTATGTGGAGCTGCCTGGATCCTTCGCAATAATCAAGGAGAAGCCATTTATCATGCCCGTCATGCCTTTTTGAATTTGGAATCTTGGATACAAGCAAGTGCATTATCTTGTACATGGACAATTAAGAGTCTAATGACGCTGGATTATAAGGACATTGAATTTTAAATAGACTCAGCTCCTCTCCACGCTTACATAACCCGGGTCATTGGATTTGTTTGTCAAACATCCTCAACGAAGCCCCTGAAATCAAAGAGGTCTATTAAGAGAATCACCTTCTCCTTTGTGCCCCTTTTGCCAATAGTGTTGAAAAAGCATTAGCTCGGAGTGTTACCCTATGGAACCTTTTCAAGACGTATGTATTTCGTGGTCATTGTTCCTGGTTTAAACCCCTTCTGGATATAGACAAGCCCTCGGGCCTCTGAATGCTATATTCTTAAACATAAGGAATTTCATTCTTTTGTTTGTACAGTTGTTAAACTCTGTTTTCGTTCTTTCACTCTGCCTTTTAGTAGATGGTGATGTCTTTGTTTTCTTATGATTATCAAGTCCTTTGTCTGTAAGTATGGTATCTATGGGTGTTTCTGCTTTTGCCAAAAAAAAAAAAAATCGACCAACCGGAACTAGAAATTATTATTGTTCGTTTATATCCATAATAAAAATTATGACAATTTCTCCTTTTTATTGCTCAGTTTTTTAATTAGTTTTAGAAATATTATAATATTATAATGGATATTCTTTGAAGGGATCGAAATCATTGAGATTAAAATATAACCTTTCTCTCTCCCCTTTTCTCCTCCTCTCTAAAAACCTTTCGCCATCGTTTCCGGTTTCCGACCGTCGGCTATGCCGGCGGTCGGGTTACTTTTGATGTCTATATCCTTTCCGACGTCTCTGTCGGATCTTCTCTACCGATTTTTTTGTCGGTTTCTTTTGTTGTGTTGAATAAATTCCGATTTCATATCGGATTTTGTTTCCCGAAGATTTTCCGGTGTCCTCACTTTCGGCGAGCTCCTTTGCTTCTCTCATGTTGTTGCCTCTTCATCTGAATCTCGATGTTCTTCTGGGTTTCTTTGTAGATCTTCGATCCTCCTGGATTAATATCGTCCTCGTTTTCCTTTTGCTCTATGCAGCCGAGCACATAAGGATCCAGTTCAAACCACTCGGAGTGTTTGACAGCGACGGCGCCTCCTGGGTTTCGACTATCTAGCGGTTCCCCTGAAGCGGTGGTAGATCTTGTGGCGGCTCAGATTCAGATTATCTTTCTATCAGGGGTTGAAGCGGCAGATGATGGAAACTAGATGCAAGATTGATGCTCCGGTGTCGGCGCTAGCTGCGAGTTCTGGCGACGATGGTGCATGGTGGTCGATCTATGGGCGTGACACGTGTCTGTGAGTCACGTCCACGTGGCTTCATCCTGCTCTTCTCGAGTTGATTAGAGTCCTGGACAGCCCAATTTTAAGCCCATTTACGGTTGAATAATCTTGTATTTGTTTCTTTCTCTGTACTATACTGGCCGGTTGGGCATTTATCAATATAAGCTAAGTTGAAAAAATATATATATATATATATAATGGATATTCTTTTCTTGTAAATCTTTAGAATTTTTGGGATCTATTGGGGAAAAAACAAAAGAGTAGAGGTTTTAGAGAGGTTTGTTGGATTGTTCCTTACAAAATCAAAAAAAAGTTTCTCTCTTCTTCAAATGTTCATTAGACCTTATCTTCTATCTCCACCTTCCTTCCATGGCTTCCGCTGCGGCGGCTTCTCCTTCTCTCTCCTTAAACCAAACCTCTCACTTTCAACACCAAACTTCCCTAGTCACCTGGCTTAAACCTCCTTCCTCCGCCCTCTTCCACCGCAAAACCCTTCCTTTATCTTCTCCGGACAAACGCCTCTTACTTCCTATTTCAGCAGCTTCTTCCTCTTCCAGTTCTCTCTCTGTCAGAGAGAAACCTACCGCTAATTCCGTCAATCTCCACGGAAACCTCATCGAGAGCTTCGAGAATCAGGACTCCTTCGCCGGAACCATTAACGGAGCCACCTTGATTGAAGAGCTTGAGAATCCCGTCGAAAGAAATGGAATTTCGGGAAGGAGGAGGCTGTTTATGCAAGACCCACCATGGATCTCTGCAATGTTTCTCAAGGGTCTGAGTAAAATGGTTGATCAGACTTTGAAAATCGAGCGGAAAGATATCGATAAGAGGAAATTCGATTCTTTGAGGAGAAGACAAGTGAAGGAAGAGACTGAAGCGTGGGAGAGGATGGTTGATGAGTACAGAGATTTGGAGAAGGAAATGTGCGAGAAGAATCTAGCTCCCAATTTGCCCTATGTGAAACATATGTTCTTGGGTTGGTTTCAACCACTAAAAGATGTGATAGAGAGAGAGCAGAAGTTGCAGAAGAACAAGAGTAAGAAGGTTAGAGCAGCTTATGCGCCTCACATTGAGCTTTTGCCTGCTGATAAAATGGCCGTTATTGTGATGCATAAGATGATGGGTTTGATTATGTCCGGAAACGAAGATGGGTGTATCCAAGTTGTTCAAGCTGCTGTCAGTATTGGCATAGCTATAGAGCAGGAGGTATGAATTATTAGTTTAATGAAGAAATAAGCTATCTTAAGCAATTATGTATGAGCAGTGGTTTTTGGTTGATTTTAGGTGAGGATTCATAACTTCTTGAAGAGAACTCGGAAGAACAATACAGGGGACTCACAGGAGGAATTGAAGGATAAGCAATTGCTTAGGAAACGTGTCAATAGTTTGATTCGTAGGAAAAGGATTATTGATGCACTAAAAGTGGTGAAAAGTGAAGGTATCAAACCTTGGGGGCGAGCTACACAAGCTAAGGTATGTGGCGTTTTTAACCCTTGAGTGGGACTGATAATATTTGCGTTCTTAATTGAAGATAATGTGATCTTCATTGTTGGACTCATATTAATTTTCAGCTTGGAAGCCGTCTGCTAGAACTCTTAATCGAAACAGCTTATGTGCAACCTCCCCTGACCCAGTCAGGGGACTCTATACCCGAGTTTCGACCAGCATTCAGACACAAGTTTAAAACTGTGACCAAATATCCAGGGTAATGCATATTCATCATCGTAATAGTTATGATGCGTACCTATCGCTTCTCTTTGGTTGTTCTTTTTACCTTTTTTGTGTGTATAAAACCACTTATTAAATGATTGCTTTATTTATTTCAACTTGGATTTATACTTATGGTGGTAAGTATGCTTATCACTGGAAATTTTGACTTTGCAGGTCAAAGATGGTGAGGAGATACGGAGTTATTGAATGTGACTCCCTCCTGCTTGCAGGACTTGATAAATCTGTGAGTTAAGATGTTTCTTTTCTGATTTAAAGATGTGTCATTCTTGAGCTATTAGATGATCTTTCATTGTTCTCGTCTCATGCAGGCTAAGCATATGTTAATTCCCTATGTTCCGATGTTAGTACCACCAAAGAGATGGAAAGGGTATGCTTTGATCATTTCTTTCTTCTTTGGCTCTAGATGTTATACCCTTATGAATCATGCCCTGTTATTGAGAACCTCTTGCTCACACGTTGTTTATACACATGTGTTCTCATTCTTACGTAAGTAAATTTTCTTCAGATATGACAAGGGTGGTTACTTGTTTTTGCCTTCCTATCTCATGCGTACTCATGGATCGAAAAAACAGCAAGATGCACTTAAAGATATTAGTTCCAAGACTGCTCATAGAGTATTTGAGGTACATTGGTGTCTTTGCTCTTAAATTATTATTTTTGTCTGGTAATGTTTTACATTAATGTTCCAAAATGTAACTTGAACAGGCATTGGATACACTTGGGAACACCAAGTGGAGGGTAAATAGGAAAATACTTGATGTGATAGAAAGGCTATGGGCTGATGGAGGCAACATTGCAGGCTTAGTTAATCGGGAAGACGTAAGTAACTAGACATCTTATAGGGTCCGGAATTTTACCTCTCAGGGTTTCATTCCAAGAGTCAACTCATCTACAAGGTATAGGTTTTAATGGTATGTGTCTGATAACGACTGTATTCTCTTTTCTTGTTTGTTGCTTAGGTTCCCATTCCAGAGAAACCTTCGTCTGAGGATCCAGAAGTAATCCAATCGTGGAAATGGAGTGTTCGAAAAGCCAACAAGATTAACAGAGAGAGGCATTCTCTAAGATGTGATGTTGAGCTGAAGCTTTCTGTAAGATATCCCTCTTGTTACCTACCAAAATTTTGTTTCGTCTTCACTTACTAGCAAAGATATGGACTGAAGATAATAAGTTCAGGTGGCTAGAAAAATGAAAGACGAGGAAGGATTCTACTACCCTCACAATCTTGACTTCAGGGGTCGTGCATACCCAATGCATCCTCATCTGAATCATCTGAGTTCCGATCTTTGCCGTGGAACCCTGGAGTTTGCTGAAGGACGTCCTCTTGGAAAGTCAGGCTTGTATTGGCTGAAAATACATTTAGCAAACCTCTATGCAGGTGGTGTTGAAAAGCTTTCACACGATGGGCGTCTTGCTTTTGTGGAAAACCATTTGGATGATATAATAGATTCTGCTGAAAATGCTATTCATGGAAAACGATGGTGGTTGAAGGCTGAGGATCCTTTTCAGTGTTTAGCTGCATGTGTCATTCTGACACAAGCCTTGAAAAGCCCTTCACCTTATTCTGTAATCTCCAACTTGCCCATCCATCAGGTAAGCACCGTAAATTTGCATTTCTATCTTTTTTTGTCACTAGCCACTTGATTTCTGTAGGAGACTCTAGTATGAGAAAATTCATGAGGCTGTTCGTTTTTTCTCTGTTGTAAAAGTTTTCAATTGCGTTTCACTCTTGCATTGAACTGTGAAACATCTCTAGTGACTTTTTTCTATTCATTCGTTAGCTCTGAATTAACTCTTTTTGCTAATCATTTGTGTAATGTGCAGGATGGGTCGTGCAATGGTCTACAGCATTATGCAGCTTTAGGAAGAGATAGTGTAGGTTCTCTTGTGAACATTTATGATCTGCCTTTTTGTCTTGTTTGGAATCATATGCAATCTCATATTGTTCTCTTCTTGTAAACTGGTTTCTCCCAGTTTGAAGCTGCAGCAGTTAATCTAGTTGCGGGAGAAAAACCAGCTGATGTCTATTCTGAAATTTCATTGAGGTATCTTATCAGTGTTGGTGTCAGTTCGTTTATTCCAGTTAGAATCATGCCATGCGTTGTTTCTAATAGTTCTCCTCTCTGTCGCTCTTCCTTTTCTTCTTCGGTTAGGGTCCATGAAATAATGAAGAAGGACAGCAGTAAGGATCCTGAGACAAACCCAACCGCCGCATTGGCAAAGATCCTTATCAATCAAGTGAGTCTCATTGGTTTTTAATTAAGAATACTGTCACAGCAAAAGTTCTTTCCTGATGATACTAAGTGTTCTCCTAATTTCAGGTCGACAGGAAGCTGGTAAAGCAGACGGTAATGACTTCAGTATATGGCGTTACCTATGTTGGAGCGCGTGAACAGATAAAAAGAAGATTAGAAGAGAAAGGTGTTATCACTGACGAGAGAATGTTATTTGCTGCTGCTTGCTATTCTGCAAAAGTAAGAAGAATAACAGCACTCACGCCAATAGTTCTTATTTTTTCTGGTTTCTAGTTCTATGTTAATTTTATACTAAAAACATTTATCCTCAGGTGACACTAGCAGCCCTCGGAGAGATATTTGAAGCTGCACGTGCCATTATGAGTTGGCTTGGTGATTGTGCAAAGGTAAAGTCTTGTAGCTTGTTATTAACTCTGCTATTTTACGTTGGTGGGACCTAATAAAGCTGTATTTTGTTTTTGTCTTGTCAACGTTACAGATAATAGCTTCCGATAATCATCCAGTGCGATGGACCACACCTCTTGGACTTCCTGTTGTACAACCCTATTGCAGAAGTGAAAGACATCTGGTAAGTGTTATCCATTCTAAATCCTTCAAGTAAGCTACGCATCATCCCACTAGGAGAGCCAGTAATTTTCACTATTGGCTTTAATTATGGGCACTATGGTTGCAGATAAGAACATCTCTTCAGGTTTTGGCTCTGCAGCGAGAGGGTAACACGGTAAAGCCTACTTGTTCTTTTTTGTGAGCACCGAGCAAGATTTCACTTGTATTATCTTTGTACGCTTAAATCTTTTTAATTCTCAGGTGGATGTTAGGAAACAAAGAACTGCGTTTCCTCCCAACTTTGTGCACTCGCTGGACGGCACTCACATGATGATGACTGCTGTTGCATGTCGAGAGGCTGGCCTAAACTTTGCAGGTAAGTCCTGTTAATTTAACTAATGGCTTGCCAAAAAAAAAAAAAGAACTGGAATCTCTTCTTAATCATTGTTTGGTTTTTGCAGGTGTGCATGACTCCTACTGGACCCATGCATGTGATGTTGACACAATGAACATAATACTTAGAGAGAAATTCGTTGAGCTTTATAGCACACCAATCCTTGAAGATGTAAGTTTTCGGTATCTCTCTGGTTAGATAGAAGCTTAGGACTGAACATGACTTACTTTTTCTGTACATATGCCAAAGCAAAAGAATGTGCTGGATCTTAAAACCACAAGACAATATTCAAATCGCTAGTGAAGTCTTTTCTAGCTTGACTGAACAAAAGATCATCGATTCATTTAACAATAAACAGATATTTCTTTATAGAATATCAACTCTAATGATGATACTCTAGATAGTACTTCTTTCTACAATATAGATTAAAGATTTGGTTCAAACTTTTGTGTTAATTAGAGCCTCATCTGTTTTGTTGACATTGTTTGTATTCTTGATCCAGTTACTCCAAAGTTTCCAAGAGTCATACCCGACTCTTGTGTTTCCTCCAGTACCAAAGAGAGGTGATTTCGATTTAAAGGAAGTACTCAAATCACACTACTTTTTCAACTGAGTGATGCACGTCGCAACACTGGAAAAAAGGAGTAAGTTTTGGGTCAGGGATCTTTCTTGGTGGCCTGTAAATAACATCCACCCAGGACATGGAAAGAACCAGAATCAGCACGAAAGACAGCTAGCGCAACACATTAAGATTCTGACACAACTCTTGCAAATGAGGCTTTTAAGACAAATCTACTCGGACAAATTTGGGCAAATCATTGAGCTCAGAAGGTAGGTCCTAGGCAGTAATAAATAATGGATGCAAAGTCATTGCATCAAGCTTGCTTTTTTTGTAATGAGAATAGGTTTAGTTATGTTGTATGTGATAGAGTAAAACCAACAATCACAAGAACACAAGATTCATATGTTCATAAAACACCGAATCTCTACTCAAAGTCACAGAAATCACTGATGTAGAAGGATTTCTGAAGAACAATTGAGCTACAATTTCCCAGAAAACTCAGAGAGAAATAGATGAGAAGATAACAAACTTCAACAATATTTTCGATTGAATGTAAAAAACGTTGACTAGTCAGGTTATATTTCAGTCCAAGTTGAGCTGACGTGGTTGTTGATGAGCTTCTTGATATTCCTATATCAAATCCTCCCTATTTGAAAAACCTTGACACAAGGTTGAGAAGAAGTGAATAATAGCTTCCAATACTTAGCTCATGCCACATATGAAATCAGCATAGCATCAGCTATCCTCTTGGTTCGGTAAACAACGATCCACGAGAACACAAAATCCCTGAAATTAACTCCACCAGGATCCCAAATCTAGTTATGTTGTATGTCATTCGTACTGTTGTACAGGAGAGAGACCATTTCTGCTCTTGTTTCTTCTGTCTGGAGAAATGACTCGAGACCAAGAAGCAAACTGAAGTCCTCTAATCAGACAATACGAATTAGTATGACTCATGTCCTTGTTAGACAGAACACTAGTATTGTAGTGACCTCTCTGTGATTTTGTAGCCAACTCTTGTTTGTCAAAAAATGCGACATCTTTTGGGGGACTCGTAAGCTAATGAATCATTTATGGTAGTTGTGATATATCTCGGCTCGAAATCGCATAACCGGTTAACCATAATCGTCAAGGTATGGAACAGATTATAGAAACTCTAGTGGCTATTAGCAAAACTTGATATTGTAATTTGTAAATTAGAAAATGATCAACGAGTATTTTAGAATTCCTTATTTTTGTTGAATCTTTTGATTCATTGAGATATTAAAAAAATTTTATTGCATCTTTGGTCAAAGTTGATGTGTTCATATTCAAAAGATCTTACAAAACAAAAGAAATTAAACTCACTGATACAGATCACACACCAGCTCTAGATTCCAAATGAAAGAGAGGATACTCAGAAATAGAAAAGGATCAGCACCATCGAATCATTACATCTCCCGCTTTGGGGACGTTTCAGGGACGGGAACGCGGTGGGGACACGGTAGGGACATCTCCATAAGAAGACTTTTGGTTGCTTCAGAAACGCCTTTTCCGTCTGCAACACATGAACCCAACGTTAAATCGGAGCTCAGAGGAGGCAATATATATATATATATATATATTTCAGAAGCTTAAGCAATAGAAGAGAGAGGAGAGAGATTTGAAACCTGCTCCGCCATTGTTGAGGTCGCTAGACTGTCGAGAGAGGACCCCAAACCTACTCTGCTTGTGGGAAGAAGATAAAAACCCTAAGCGCGCAAGTAGGGATTATTGTCTCCCAGACACCCTCCTTACTCAGATAAAATCTCGTTTAGCCCTCTATTTATTAAAATATTATTTACAATTATTTATAAATAGAAAACATAGAAAATTACCGAAAGACCTTAAAATTTTCTGATAATTACATAGATAACCCGAGAAACCGAAATCTTAAAGTTGACCCATACCGAACCCAATTGAACCCGATTATGTGAATATTCGCGGGCCGACCCGATTTATCAGGGTCGAATAACCTAAACAACGGGTCAGACCCGACTAATTCAAAAAAACCAAATCCAAATCCCTAATTCTCATTCTTCGAATTGGGACTTCTCCCCTTACTCTCATTCGGGTTCCCTCTCATTCTCCTCTTCGGCTCTTTTCGAGTTCCTTCACGCGAAACAGTAAAAGATGCCGCCCAAGACTCGTCTAGCCACCAAGAAAATCGATGTCGTGAAGGATAATCCTCCTCCGGCGAGCCCTACCAAGCCTAAGAATGCTCCTCCTCCTTCGGCGAAGGCGAGTGGTGTAGCAAGCCCTACGAAGCCTAAGAATGCTTCTCCTCCTCCGGCGACGGCGAGTGGTGTAGCAAGCCTTACAACTACCGCGAATGCTATCCCGAATAATATTTTTGGTACCACGACCACGAATCCGGCCGATAATGCTCCTCCGGGGAACCCTCCTCCGGTCGTTAATGCTCTTGCGATGGTAGCTTACGAAAAACGAGAAGTTGATCTCGAGAAACAGAGCGAAGGAGATGAGAGTGAAGTAGAAGATGATGACGAGGGTAAATCCGATGACGATGAGTCAGAGAGTTCAGAAGGGACCCGTGCAGAAGACGGTGACGAGGTCGAGTCACAGCAACAGAAACAGCAACAAACCCAGTCGAGATTGGAACAGCCGAGAGTCGAGGAGACAAACGTACCAAACACCAAGGATGTATCTTCGGAATCTTCGGAAGAAGAAGAATTCAGCAGCTCTGATTCCCAATCTGTAAGTGTTATACGGTTGTGGATTTTAGATGATGAAGTAAAACTTAGTAAAACTGAATATAACTACTAAGTAAAACTAGTAAAGCTTAGTAAAACTGTTGGAGTAATACTCGTAAAACCGACTATAACTAATAAGTAAAACTTAGTAAAACTAATAGAGTAGAGCTGGTAAAACTAAGTATAACTATTCCGGTATAACTGGAAAAACTTGGTAAAGCTGGTAGAACCAAGTATAACTGGTAACACTATGTAAAACTAAACTTGGTAAATATCTTTTTTGCAGGATTCCGGTGTTGACTCGACAGCCATGCAACCTCAGAGAATGTACTTCCCCCCCCCCCAACGGAGTACAAGAATAAAATAAAGATATCGACACGGTGCTTCTATATTGATTTTCTGGCCACTCTAGATTCTTTACAGCCTAAGCTAACGAATGCTGAGAGGAAGTGGTTTGTAGAGCACCCGCAGTTCCAGCATATCTTCCACCTGCCGAAACAAGGAAACCACAAGCTGATGGGCATGTGGATGCTACTCCTGCGTACCACTTGCATTGAGAAGAGGATGGAAGTCTGGTTCGTGGTCTACGGCGTTCCAATACGTTATGGACTGAGGGAGCATGCACTCATGTCAGGATTAAACTGCCGCAACTACCCGGTTGACTACAAGCGGTTGGGTGGCCACAAAGTTTGTGAGGAAACATTTTGGGAGGTCGATTGTTAGAGTTCAAGATGTGAAAAAGAAGCTCGAGGGTATGGGAGCTGATCAAGATAGACTGCAGATGATCGTTCTTTACTTCCTTTGCAGCGTCCTCATCGGCCAGACGAAGACTGGAAACGATGCCACACCGGTGTTAGATTTTTTCCTCAGAGTTGTCGATGATCTTGAGTTGTGCCGGACTTTTCCTTGGGGCAGATTCTGCTATGACCATATGGTTGGTGAGATCTCTCACACAATGGACCATTTTAAAGGGGTTGTCAAGGAGAACAAATTGTGGCCCATTCCCGGTTTCTGTATCCCTTTGGAGGTATGTACTTTTAAGTTTTGGTTTGAGTTATTGTTGCTGTGGTAATCTCTACCGTATGTGCGTTGTTGTGTAGATGTTAGCCTTTGAGGCAATTCCAGAGCTAGGGAGTACTTTCCGCAAGCCAGTTGTTGGGGCAGACCGTAATTGTCCAAGGATGTGCAAGGCGCAATTCAAGAGTAACTCAATGAGAGGGGTTTCCTCTCTCACGGATCAATGAAGAACTTGCTAGTATTAAGTGTCCGCAGGGCAATGACAACATCCTGCCAACTCGAGATGGACATGAAGAAGCTCTCCTTGAGGGTATCTATGAAGAAAGTGATATCAATGATCTCGACGATCCTGTTGTTCAGAGTTGGATGAAGGTTATTTCGGCTGGGAAGAAGGTCTATTTTCAGGAGATGTATAACGAAGCGAAGGCTTTCCGACAGGCAGAGGAGGAGGAAGAGCTCAAAAAACCTGAGCTAAAAAACTGAGGAAAAGAGACATGCTGCCATTGATTCACCTGGAACTTCGAATCCTAATCAGAGTGAACTTGTTGAGGTCATGAAAGGGATGCAGTCAACGATGCAAGATGGATTTAAGATGTTGCTTGGGGAGTTTGTCGAGATGGATAAGAGACTCAAACCCATTGAAGAGTACATGGATCATATGAAAGACCTAGAAGCACAAATGGTAAAAATAGTTCCAAATATTTATGGAAATACTTGGAGAACTGTGTATTCTAATTGTATCATCTGATTGCAGGTCCGAGAAGAGATCGAGAAGACTAAGGCAGAGAAGAAAGCGGCAGAGAAGGCATTTGGAAAACGAAAGGTGGGGGATACATCCAATGCACCTGAGAAACGTAACACAAGGTCGAGGACGGATTAGGATTTGATTCAGAAACTTTTTTTTTGGCAGCACTACTATGTTGGTTTGAAGTTGCTTTTTTGAACCTTATTTGAAGTTCGGTAAAACTAATCTCGTAAAACTAGTAAAACTATGTTTAACTAATTTGTCATAACTAACTAAAACTATGTATAACTAAGTAAAACTATGTTTAACTAATTTGTCATAACTAAGTAAAATTATGTATAACTAAGTAAAACTATGTATAACTCATCTTTAGCTATATTTTTTTTGTTACTTCGATGTATTTTGAGTTTTAATCTATTTTTTAGATAACTATAGAACTATATAACTTATCTAGTATAACTTTTAGAACTATGTATAACTTATCTAGTATAACTAAGTAAATCTATGTATGACTGGTAGAACTATGTATAACTAGGTTAGCCTCGGGTAGAACTAGATTGTGCATTTAAGCAATAGGTGGCATTACAAACTGAGATAAACTCTTAAACAAGTCTTAAAAACCGAAAGGAAACCAACATGGGAACGGATCCCAACCCTTGTAATAACATTAAACACTTGTAGCCCATTCTCCAAGCAATTCCTTAAGCTTTTCAATCTCTTCACCTCTTTTCTTGAGCGCCAATCCCAACTGCTCAATTCGATATTCGTGGCTTTCAATCTTCACTGCCTGGGAGTCCACAATATTCCTTAAGCTAGTGGCTTCTTCCTCGACGCCGCTAACCCAAAGTTTCCGAATGTGTAGCCTATTATCCTGCACATAAAAACCTCTTCTTAAACACCGAACCAACGAATCACCAAATCAACATATCTTACCCTAAACGCATTACAAACAAAGTGTCTCTTTCCCACGTCAGGTTCAGGCTCCACAATGATTCGACCACCGCACGGGCATCTTGTCGGTATGCCATTGTCACCATCTGCGATGAAGCACATCCTGTCGTACTCCTTCTTCTTCTGCTTCATGTCACTGTAGTAAGGATCGGATTCGAATTTGTCCATGTCACTGTAGTAAGGATCGTATTTGAATGGATTTGAGAGAGACCCGAGAGAGGGCGAGAGAGGGATCCGCAAGAGAGAGGGAGAGAGTGAAAAAGGGGAGAGAGGGAGAGAGTGAAAAGGATGGGTTTGGGTCAACTGTGAAGGGAAAAGTAAAGTAAAGTATGTATTTTTGGCGCCAGAAAATTGGTTAATTTTAATTTTCCCACCTAAAAATTGGTCAATATAGAATTTTCCCGCTCTGCGAGTAACACATAGTTTTACAGGAGTTTGTAGTTGTACAAAGTTTCTTAATAGTTGTACTTTGCCTGTTTTTAATATAATCAGTTTTACTGGAACTTTAACTTTCATTTTATAGTTTTACAGATCTCTTTACATAATTAAACTATGCATCTAGTATTTCTGTGTATTAATATGTCAAACTTCTCAATTTTTGAAAATTTATCCTCCTAACTTGTCCATTGTTCCAAAAATGTTCTTGAAATTATATGAACATTGTTGGTGATTTCCAATGTGTATTAATATGTTGAGTGATTTTCAATCTACGTAATAGTGATCCTACAAGTTAAAATCTCATATTGCTATATGTTAAATATTTTCTCCAATGATATTGATCCTACAAGTTAAAATCTCATATTGCTATATGTTAAATATTTTTTCCAATGATATTGATCCTACAAGTTAAAATCCTTAGTTTTACACAGTTTTACACAGTTTTACCCTCATTTGTCGATATTTGCATGCTTGAGTAGTACACAGTTCTTGTTCAAAAAGTACATTGCAACAATTAAGTGCACCAAATAGAAAACACAAATTGATACCGAGTTATACATAGTTGTTCTTACATAACCAAAACTTACACACAAATCACTCACACTCAGAGTTTGAGTCATCTCCAAATAGCAGCCTTGATAGTCTTCCTGGGTGAGTTCTTGGCCGCCTTTTATTCTGTGTCCTTCGCCGTCTCCCTCCTTCTCCAGCTGATGGAAATCTATGTATTCTCTTCCGACCCCTCGTTATCTTGTAATCCGGAGGTAGGATTTGCATCTCTTTGATGTAATCCGGGATGTTCCATGCAGACATATCAGGGACACCATAGATGGACCTATAATAAGCCAATGCCCACATCTCCGTCAAATAATATTTCGAAATCAAATCAAGGAGTTTTATTTTGGTAGCACTTGCACGATATCTATCGCTTTTTTGTATGTTATGTATGCTGCTAGGGCATGGAGACAAGTATACTGCTGAATATTGAAGAAACCACAGGAGAAAATTTTCGATTCCAAGTTCACCAAATAAATCTTTCCATCAACATCATCGACTTCGTACTCGAGCTCGAAAGTGTTTACCTCCCTCACAGCTAATGTCTTAGCAATTGGCCAATTTTTATGCACGAAGATCTGGACCAAAGGCACGAGATTGTCTTTAGCATCTCCAGACACGGCCTCTTTCCTATGCTTGTTAAACCAATCTGAAAACTTGCGAATGATAGTATCAAGCAGTGGCATCAAGGAGTATTTCCTCGCATCAAGAAAAGTCTTGTTCAGACATTCCGCAGAGTTACTCGTGTCCAAGTTGTATCGTTTACCTGGAAAAAAACATCTAACCCATTTTTCCTTGACGGTAGTATCCTCCACATACTTCGCGGCTGAAGGATATCTCCTCTTATATGTCTCGTAACGACTGTAGAACTCAGCCGTTGTGTGAGACCAACCCATCTCCTGAAACCTATCAGCGACTACTTTTTTGTTTGCATTCCCAGCATGTCCTTTCACGTTTTGGGACAAATGCCATAAACAGTACCCATGATGAGCTTGTGGAATTGCTATTGCATTGATGAGGCTTGCATTTCTATCACTCACAAATACCAATTCGGACGAGTCACTTATAACGCTTTTCAACATCTCGAAAAACCATGTCCAACTAGCTAAATTCTCACCGTCAAGAACACCGAACGCTATGGAATAAATGTGACGATTAGGATCCTGAGCCACGGCGAAAACAAGTACACCACCATATCCGGTTTTGAGGAAAGTTGCATCAACAATTATCACTTTCCTCATGCATGCAAACCCTTCAATGCTAACTCCCAAAGCTATGAATAGATACTTGAATTTTTTTTGTCTCATCCACTTCCACAACAGTTACCGTTCCAGGATTGACCTCTTCTAACACGTACATATAACGATACAACATCTTGTAGTTATCTTCCGGACTACCACGCAAATCACAAACTGCTTGAATTTTCCCTCTTAACGCCGTCGAGTATGATATGTCTACGCCATATTTTCGCCTGACTAGATCAATGATGGTTCTAGGCTTTGGAGTTTCGAAGTTCCCAGGATATTCCTCACTCAAATACGATGCAACTAGCTGTGATGAGCCTTTCATACAATCAGCGCTTACAGTTTGATCGGCACGGTTGCATGTGTGCATCTTCGTGTACGTTCTAATAGAGAACATATCCGAGTTCGGAATCCTTGTTGCTCGTGGACCCCATTTACATCTCTCAATAGAACATTTAACCACCCACCGCGTTGGATCAGAATGTTTTACAACATAATCAAAAGAGTTTCTAAATGCCAAACTCTCTGCCAACTCTATAACCACCTTCTTATCTCGGAATTCTTGATGCACACTCAACCCAAAACCATCTTCCCATGGCGCGACAAACTGACTACTTTCAACAACGGGTGGTACCTCACGATATTCATCACGCATACCCGACGTATCCGTAACGTTATCCTCCAATTTCTCGCCATCATCCTCTCTCACTTGCTCTTCTTGACTTGCTTGACCGTTTTCAACAAACAACGGCACAACATTAGCTCCTATTTCTCCGTTTTCAACAAACAATGTCAAGGCATTAGGTCCTACTTCTCCGATTTCATCATGCTCATAGTTCAAACCAGCAGAGCTTTTCCCCGCTCTCGACTGTTGCGTGGGCAGCTCCAGTCCAGTCACGACCTCCACACACAAAAGACTTCTACGGTTCTCATTATCAACGGTCATTAGATAACCACAAAGATCTTCATCATCTGAAATACTCAAATGTTCTTCACAGCCAACCACCAAAGGAATGTAACTCAATTCCAATCTAACCTTATTCTCATCTAACGCATGCTTCTTGTAAAGCCTAGCTATTACCATCTCCAAAGTTATCTCCTCTTTAAACACTATGCTACACATGCGCCCCTGATATTTATAATGGATGCACACTCTGTCGCTCATTCTATCCTGCCAAAACAAAAGCAAAAAATTCAGTATATACTTGTAGTTGTACAAAGGTTGTTCTCAGTTTTACTAGTTATACCAGTTATACTAGTTCTACCAGTTATATTAGTTGTACTAATTATACTAGTTCTACCAGTTATACTAGTTGTACCAGTTATAGTAGTGTTACTATTTATACTAGTTGTACAAGTTATACCAGTTTTACTAGTTATACTAGTTGTCCCCAGTTCTACAACAACATGAACACAAATTGATTTCAAGATCAAATTAGAACAATACACACCCATTCTGATTCTACCTCTGAAATGCATTTATACTCAATCTGTAGTCCAAATCGACCAAGAATCAATGGCTAAACAACAATGTAGCAACTCATCAGTTGAATCTACCAAAAAAACAATCCCAATCATCCATATCCCAATCATCCCAATCCCATTCAAATGGAGATGAATGCAGATCGAAGGGGAGCCACAAACCTCGGTGGGTTGACGGAGCACGAATGAGGCGGCGATTGGTGGTCGGAGACGCGACGCGACGGTGCCGACGAGCAAAACCAGTTCAGAGAGCGTCAACGCGAGCTGAGCGGAGCTGGGAGGAGAGTGGAAGCTCGGGATTCAGATTTTTTTTTTCAGAAACCAAATCCCAATCCAATTGAGATCCAATTCTCTTAAACCCAATTCCAACCCAATCCAATCATAACCAATTTCTCCCATTCCAATTTTCTGATTTCTAAACCATTATTTCCATAGTAAATCGAGGGCAAAAGGATCAACTTACATTTCATTAAAGTGGGAAGGGTATGGAAAATTAGTTGGGGGTAGTCTGGATTTTTTTTAGAGCCATAAGGGTACCAGAGAAGTTGACGCCGCAAGTAGCCCGGACAACGAATCTCTAGTTCAGTAATTATAATAAATGGGCTTAGCCCATAATATTTACTTGAGAGTTGGGCCCAACAAATAGTCTCTTTATTGGCCTAATAGAAAGTTTTTGTTTCATTACAAACCCTAACATCTTTTTTGACTATTGTAGCCCCGCCCGTCTCTGATTATGGCGTCACGTTCGTCGGCTCCGAAAATGGCGTCGCCTTCGCCGTTTCCCACCACCGTCCCATTTAGAAGGTCTGTTACTCTGCAGCAGTTAATTTAAAAATTAGAAATATTCATCTGTTCAAAACGGTTTGAATCTGAATCGAATTTCGAAGTTTATACGAATTTGAAAAGTCACAACTTTGTGTAATTTTGTAGATTTCAAAATCCGAGCAAAAAGGCTGTGAATCCGAGTTTCTCTGATCTTCCATCAAGTCTTTTGGAGATAATTATGTCTCGTCTTGTGTTAAGAGATAACATCCGTGCTTCAGCTGCTTGCAAGACATGGCATGAAGCGGCAGTATATGTTCGGGTAGTAGATAAACATCCTTGGCTTTTGTATCTCCCTAAACGAGGCGGCGGCTTGATTAAACTCCACGATCCGTTACAGTGCAAGTGGTATACTTTGAATCTGCCAGAGTTAGCTAAATCCACCGTGTGTTACTCAAGAGACGGATGGTTACTTATACATAGATTATGCTCGAGGGAGATCTTCTTCTTTAACCCGTTTTCTCGGGAGATGATAACCTTGCCCAAGTTTGAACTGCCTTTCCAGAAGATTGTGTTCTCTTGTGCTCCTAAAGCTGATAATTGTGTAGTTGTAGCGTTGAACTCTGTTGTGGGAGATGGGGTTCCAAGGATGGTTAGCAGCACTTGCCATCCTGGAGCGACTGAGTGGATTACTACGGAGTTTCGTGGTACTTATCGACCGTTTGATATTCATACAAAGAGTGTCTATCTCAATGATCGATTATATTGCTTTGATGATGGCTTTTTGTATTCTTTTCACCTATCTTCCCGCAAATGGTATTTCGATGATGCGAGTTACCTCTGTCAGGAGCGTGGATGGATGTCGAAAGAGAAATTATTCTTCTTGGCAGAGAAGAAAGGAGAGCTCTTTCTCGTGTTTACATGCCGCAATGGGAAGCCAATTGTGGTTTATAAACTAGTCTCTTATCAATGGACGGAGATGAGTGGTATTGAGCTTGATGGCTTTACAATTTTTGTCAGTTTCTATAACTCTGAGTTGAGAAGTGATCTTCCCTGGATGAGGAACAATGTCTATTTCTCAAGGTTTTACAACCGAAAGCCTTGTGTATCCTACTCGTTTGATGACAACACGCCAAGGGAATGGCAGAACTGGCCACATCTTTGTCCTCCTCACTGTCTCTGGATCGATCAGCCCAAGAATGTTTTAGATTACCTGTGAAAGCTTTGCATGACGAATCAGAACTTTTTTGGATTCAGATCGTCGACAAGGAAAGTACGATGCGGTTTCGTTTTTCCGTTGATGTGTTTATGATCTCTCGACTTAATATTCATGTATACTATTTAAATAACATGTGTAAAACGTATCGCAAATTATGATCCGAAAAGAGTTAAAATAGTGTAATTCCCTTTATAAAAACACCAATGATGCCAAAAAAAAAAAAAAAAAACACCAATAAAGGAAACATTGTTATCATTTGCAATGTTCTTTCTAATTCATTTTCTCAGATTCTTTTGATTGCATCTGATACACAAATCTTCTGTATCAAACCTCTTAACTAAGTTGTCCTGAGCAATTGTATGAAAAGGTACCACTCCTAGTGTCACTAAATTCTGTGTTATTAGTTATAGTTTCTTATTAATTTGGCATTTAAAAAACAATTATTACCACACAACTTCATATATGTAAAATGATGGAACTACAACGGTTCAACCGGATAGAATAGTATCAAACCGAACCAAGACACCATATTGGAAATATGCTCAATAATCTGGTTTGTTCTTATTGTTTTAATATCTATGTTTCGTATTATTGCTAAGTCGATAAGGATGTTCGTTTGCCTGCCGCCAACGGCAGCGGCTGACGGCAAGTTTTTGTTCGTTTATTTACCGTCGGCGGCAGCGGCTGACGGCTGCGATTGGTAGCAGCGGCAGGTTTTGTTCGTTTACCTGCCGCCATCGTTTAATCGCGAACAAATTCCGGATGCTGTTTTTTTCGGTGTTCGAAATGGGAGTTGGCGGTTGACGCCGACAGCTGGCGACAGACAAACGAACAAAAATCTGCCGCCAGACGCTGCCGCCGACGGCAGGCAAACGAACATCCTTAATAAGGAAAAGTGTTTTTCTTGCGTTTAGGAACCAACTTTTTCCACTTTCCCATTTCAAGTGTTCAGGAGTTACGACTCCTTGTTTTCAGTTTGTTTCAGTTGTGTAAAGAGTCTATAAATATCAATGAGAAAAGTGCAATCTTAATTGTCCAACAAAACTGTTATTATGTTCTTGTTTATTGCTTAAATTTGGGACCAACAATTGGTATCATAGCATTGCTCTAAAATTTTATCTTTCTTTTCGTTACTCATAGCGAATTCATCATTGCACCACGACGCAAGCAGAAACAAAGTACGGCTCCGACTCCGACGATGGCTGACGTCAAGGATAGATTGGAGGAGTTAGAGATGAGTGTTGGCTTGCTGCAAAATGAGATGCAGAAAATGCGTGGAGGTATGGATGATAAATTCTGATTCATGGAGGAATTATTTCTCGCTTGATGGAGATGGTAACCAGTAGCCAAGGTGGAGAGGCTAGCGCACCAAGAGAGAACTCGCGATCTGAGAGAAACACTAGGGGAGGTACAAAGAAACGAGGGGAGAATGCAATACAGTTTGGCCTACCTTAGCGCAACATCAAAATGGAGTTTCCAAAATTTAAAGGAGGAGATCCGACGTCATGGGTGAGCAAGGCCAAACAATACTTTGCTTACCAAGAGATGCCGGCGGAGCAACACGTCAACTTTGCTTCATATCATCTGGACGAGGAAGCAAACAAATGGTGGCAATCTACGTCAAAAACATTAGATGAAGAACGTACGAAAGTTACATGGGAGGTGCGATGAAGAATTATGGTCGCTATGAGAGCCTCGCTCCTGCATGTTTACTTAAGCCGCTACCAGTTCCATTCAGGTCTGAGACGACATATCTATGGATTTTTTCGATGGTCTCCCACACTCTAACAATCACATGTGAATTATGGTGGTTGTTGATCGTCTATCGAAGGCAGCACATCTTGTTCCACTTTCTCATCCATATACATCAAGGTATGTAGCTTCAACATTCATTGATTTCATTGTTAAAAATCATGGGATTCCTAAGTCCATTGTCTGATCGAGATTCAGTGTTTGTAAGTGCATTGTGCAAAGAATTGTGGCAGTTATCAGGTACAAAGTTACGCATGTCCTCAGCCTATCACCCCCAAACAGATGAGCAAACGGAAGTCGTCAATCGATGTGTTGAACAATTCTTGCGTTGCTTTGTGCATAACCATCCAAAACAGTCGAGCTTCATGTTACCTTGGGATGAGTATTTGTACAACACCACACATCACTCTTCGATTGGGATGACGCCATTCAAACTCTCTAGGGACATGATCCACCTACACTTTTTGGGTATGACTCGAGTACCACCACAATCCAGAAGCTTGATGAACAGTTATTGGAATGTGATGAAATTCTTAGAGAATTGAAGAAACACTTGGAGGCTGCGAAAAATAGAATGAAGCAACAAGCAGATGCAAAACGCAGATACATATGTTACGACGTGGGTGATTGGGTCTTTCTCAAGCTACAACCATATCGCCAACTCACCATCTTCCGGAGAACATTACAAAAGCTGTCAGTAAGATATTTTGGTCCTTTCTAGATTGCAGAACGAATTAGACATGTTGTATATCGTTTAAAGTTACACAAGAGTCCACTCGGTTTTTCATGTCTCTCTCTTGAAGAAATGAGTGGGTGACGATGCACCAACTGCGGGTTCCTTGCCTCCTCTTCATTTGAATGGGCTGTTACGTTTGATACCAGAAGGTGCTCCAAGATCGTGAGGTTCTAAAGGATGGAACCATGACAAATGAAGCTTTGGTTCTGTGGGAAGGATTGCATGGTGCTGATTCAACTTGGGAGAGTCTCCAACAACTACAAGAAAGCTTTCCAACATTCAATCTTGAAGACAAGATTCATTTCCACCAGGGGAGTAATGATGGAGCTACACTGGTTCAACCGGATAGAAAAGTATCAAACCTAACCAAAACACCAAACCGGAAATATGCTCAATAATCTGGTTTGCTTTTACTGTTTTAATTTCTATGTTCCACATTATTGTTGAGTCAATAAGGAGAAGTGTTTTCCTTGTGTTTAGGAACCAACTTCAACTTTTCCATTTCACGTGTTCATGAGCTACGACTCCATGTTTTCAGTTTATTTCAATTGTGTAAAGAATCTATAAATATCAACGAAAAAAGCCAAAAAAAGACAACTTAATTACCCAATAAAAATATTATTGTGTTCTTGTTTATTGCTTTAAATCTGGGACCAACATACAAATGTTGTTTACGAAATATTAAAATGATTTTGGAATAGGACTGAATTACTATATTGTGGCTGGACATCTATGCTTGGGTTTGTCTTATTAGACCACTAGTATTCTGGCTCGTGCGTTGCACGGGCATTGGATTTCAATCCATTTATTTCAAATAAGATTTTATAATATGACTAACCGAGACAACAATACCTTCGAATATTCGATTTTAGAGTTTACATTAATAATGCGTTACATATTCATATTTTGGCCTACAATTTAATGAAACCCATAAACAAAAAAAAAGATGATTTAAAAGAAGTAATCTCACATTCGATGGACCAAAAAAGTTAATGTCGTTTAAAAAACACCTTCATTCATTATTATCTTAAGTTTCAAAATGCAAGGATAGTAAGATTAAAAAAAACATATTCTAAACATTCACATATTAAAAAAAATAAATGATTTAGCTCTATACACATTTTACGCATTTAATCTAAACTCTAGATCCATTTTAAAAATATTCTATTATACGTCTATTATTCGTCTATTCTCATAGCTCGAAAAATAAGATAATTTCTAAAACTTTTGATTTATAATAATGTATGGTCAAAATATTTCGTATTTATTATGGCTAAAAACTTTGAATGCAACGACAAAAATCTATATTTAAATTTAACTTCTCAACAAATTGTTTACGTATAATGTTTATTTAAATTTGATATTCTCTTCTTGTAAAATTGATACCTTTTGCTTCTCTTCACCATATTTCAGTTTGAAGATGACACTTAGCAAACAATTGGTTGTAGTCTACATCCTCATTAATTAAGGTAATGATATGGATTTTCATATTCTAAAACATTGTCTATTTTACAAATATTTTTTGGGAAATATAGGAAAATACTGGTAAAGAATAAGAATTTGACAATGGTTTAAAAAATGAAGTAGATAAAGCTTCATGGTTCGAAGAGTGAATAAAACTGAATAGGCACGGTGAAGAAAAACTATGGAGTAAACATAAAAAATTATTAGATCATGGTGAATTGATTTACTTGAGGCTTCTTTTAAATAAAGTTAAAGATGCAAACAATTATGAAAATATATGAATTGTTAATGGAATTATGTATCCAACGTTTAAAGATGCTTATTATGCTCTTTAAAATAAATTTATTTTTTTGGGTGTAGCCTAATATATTTCTCCTACTTGAATATAGAAAATTAAGAATTAGCAATTAATAAAAAAATCCTTTGCAAATTAAGAATTATTTATGGGTGAGGCATATACTATATATAATTTGATTAATATCCTTCTTATTGAGCTTGCTATTTGAATAACATGTCATATAGAATTTTTGAATTAAGGAAAAATAAAAACATTTAGACGATTTAACAATATAATTACTATATTTAGTTAATATTTATGGTCGGTTTAAGTACACGTCTAAAATTATAAAAAATGGATGGCCAAAAATTACTTGTGTGTCAATTTGAGATATATATATATATTAATATTGAATAAAAGAACCATCGGTCATGTTCCGATAAAATATTTTACCTTATGGTTTTATATCATCTGGATAACTATATCAAAATGTCTTAGCCATATACGAATCTCATCGGTAACGATAAAATAAATATATTTTAAAATTAAGCAAAAAATTATTGAGTGACACAAAAATATACATTAATTTTTAGTAAAGTATATTGTGAGTGAGGATTTAGTAAAACAAAAACAAAAAAACAAAACAATAATCTTTAATTTGTTTTGTTATTATTTTCAAAATAAAATTTTGTGTAGATTGTTCCTATTTTCTGTATCTGTTATCAACAAACTGAGCTCGCTTTGGGTGCAACCAACATCAAAAGCTCTAAGAAACTGATATTATTATGGTTTTAAGGTGAAAGTATCGTTTGAAACCAAAAACTTTAAAATTGAGATATCATGAAAGAGCAATCGAGCAGGTTATTAGATGAAATCTTGGTTATAATGCGGTGCAACAAAAGGCAAAACCCAGCAGCATGAGAAAAGTAATCAGCCTACCTACTTCTTATTTAAGTAAAAGTCAGTGTATCAAGGACACTTGACAGCCCAAAGTTAAAACATACAAATCGATGATGAAACACCAAACATTGGTGATCAATCTTGAATTTGTAACACTACCTCATCGCCTATATCATTCAATACAAGTTCAACCAAACCAAGCTCTTGCTTCTCCTTATGTATTATGCTACATAGAAGGCACCTTTTGCATTTTTATTGAAATGAATCTCTCATAAGCAAGTCTCGATGGTTAAGAAATATGAGAAAGTATAAGAAATACTTCTAACCTTACCTAGCATGTATCTGATCATATCAGGAAATATAAACACATCACCATTGGACGTCTCCGTTCTACCATGGCCCTCACATATTGTCAGTGGATTCTACAGATGGCGGAAAGAAAACATGAGACACAAAGGTAAAAAGTGATAGAAATGACTGATGCAATGATCATAAGAAGCCACACCCTAAGGCCTCATCATAAGACTAACTGACAAATCAATCCACTAAAATTGATAAGAGAGATCATTTCCACTTAAATTCACAACTGACTTAAGCACATGAAAAACAGATGTCATAAATCTTCTTGGAACAAAAATAAATGTTTAAATCAGCACAAAATGATAGAAAGTCTAAAAATGGGAGCATGTAAGTAGTTGTGGCCATGTGATTTCTCTACTAAAACCAGACGCCACATGCTTTGACTTGTACACATGGTCAAGATTTTAGATTTTCATATAGGCCTTGAAAACCTTATGAAATGAGCTTGCGATCATCCTAATGTCAAAGGCGAAGAAACATAGTTATCAACTCTCTTTTTTTTCCTAGTTGTGTTTTAATTGAAAGATTAAACTTGGAAAAAAATGGCAGCCAAAATGAAGAGGGTACATTGAAGAAGTGTTACGGAATCATATTTTGTGATAATACTGAACGAAACAAATAAACATAAAGTGGGTCTAAAAGAACTAACCATTCGATCGACATAAAAATTGGGAATGTCATACAAAAAAACTGATTCATCATCGTCTTAAGTTTTGAAATGTAAGAATAATAAGAATTACAAAACAAATTTTAATCATACAAAAATATTTAAAAAGAAAAAGTAAATGTAGCTCTATACACATTTTTGGCACTTAATATGAACTATATATCCACGCATAAAAGCATTCTATTAGACGTCGATTATTCGACTATTATCACACCTCAAAAAATAAGATATTGTATGTTATTGAATTGTGTAACGTACCACATGGCATAAAGTTTACTTTTCCAAATATTAATGTTTAAAGTTTCCATTATAACATATTATTTTATGAATCTACACATATCTACATTCGAATACCAGATCAATTATATAAACTAAAAAACTATTTTTTACTATTCCATACATATTTATTCCTATGCAAAAATTTAAATTATTATTTGTTTTAGTAAAAATAATTATAATTTAATAATATATGGTCATAATATTTTATTTTCTAACTAAAAACTATGAATGCAACAACGGAAATCTTAATTTTGATGAAGCTTCTCAACAATTTATTATGTTTACTTATACATTATCTTTTTATTCTTGTAAAATTGATAGCAAATCAATTTTGGACATTTCTATATAATTTTTATTGGATCGATGAGATTACAGTGTATTCATGATATATTATGTCTAATATCGCTTTTGTGATATGTTATTATTATTTTTTAAATAAAAAAACCTACGTTAATATAGTATTGTATTTTCCAATCTCAATAAGCTGACATTCTTGTCATCTCTTTACCATGGGCTCACTGATTCAGCTATATTCACGTTTTAATTTACGGTTGCTGCAACTCTTATATAAAGTCTCCTCTTCATGCATTCAAATATAATGTTACTATTTACGTTCCTTTTGCTATGATTTTATACAAAAAACTGAACTTTTAGCTGGTCCAATAACTATGACTGCATTACATCTCCACCATCACTAAACCACATACATTGCATGAGCAGATTGCTCTGTTCAAAAACAAAGTGAGTCTCCCATTGCACCATTATTAGAACCAATCATCTCTCTTCCTCATCTTCAACCAAGAGAGTTCACTTAAAGCTGTATATAGACGCAGAGAAATAAAAAAACATCAGAAAGGACAAAGCGACTTCCTCTTTCTCTCTTTCTCAAACGAATTGCTCTTTCTCTCTGCTGGTGAACTCTAAAGACATCTGAAAAACAATATATAAGCATGATCAAGAAATGAGTCACGATTCATATTACTAAGAAAGAATTGTCGACAAACATAAACAAAAAATAATTACCGTTGAAGATAGAAGTACATAGAGAATTTACTCAGACTCTTGACACTCAGAAACTTCCTTCTGTGGTTCGAATATAAAGAGAAGGGGATGACTAAACAACAACCTGAAAAAACAAAAATAAAAAGTAAGTGGAGATCGTGAGAGAAGTGGAGAGAAAATAGGAGCAGTTAGATATTGGAGATCATGGTCAAATTGTTTTTTAAAAAAACAAAATTTAACAATAATTTCGGGACAATTCTTATAGTATCTATTTATTCTAGAGAAATATGTGAAAAATTAAACTAACTAACTCGCTTGAGTTCCTAAATATGTATTCTTATGAACCTAATATGTGTTGAATATCTATAAGATTAGTCAGAACAGTAATATGAGTTTTGAAAGTGAACAAAATTTGAAAGCAAGTGAATATACTCACCTGCCAAGCTGAGTGGTTGGTTACATACTGCTGGAAAAGAAAATACGATTATTAAACGATATAATATGAACAACACCTAAACACACAAAAATGAAATTCAAGATCCTAAGAGAAACATAAAAAGTTTGATAGAAAGCTGACATCAATATAAATGTTCATGTCGCATGAAAGGGGTATTGAAGAGAAAAAGAACATTGGAGAAGGTTCTTGCCTCGGTCTCATTCCTAAAAACGTAGTCCATGTACATGGTCCGAGCAAGATATTAGAATCACATGTCTATCAGTATATCGCCAAGGATTACATTAGGAAATTAAAAGATATAATTAGAGTAGGCTTACGGCAGGCACTTCTCGTGAACATCTTTGAAGAATTAACAAATGAATGGAGCAGAAAGGTTCATCGTGACCACCTGCCAGTTATGTAAGCATCATCAGGGATCTTTCATATCAAAGATAGATTGATCGGTGAGAGATATATTTGTTTACCTTTTTGTTTGCAGCGGCATGATCACGTACCAACTGAATGGATTCTGGTGACATCGTGAGGAAGAATCCAACAATGTAGTAGAACTTGGCCTTCTCAATGATATATCATGGTTTTTAGTAGTTTTAGACCATGATATAAGTGTGTTTTAGAGTCTATTAGTGTTTCTTTAGAGTCTTTTGTAGGTCTTATTAGATACACGCACGTTTGGAGCAGAAGTGAAGATTATGGAGCTATTTGGAGGATTTTGGAGATCTGACCGAGAGATAGATCTCACTGTCCAGAACAGAGGACTGCGTCGATCGTTGCACACCTGCATCGCGATGCATAGCGCGAATGGGGGCAGACTCGCGAGAGTTAAGAAGTTATGAGATATTGCAGAATTGCCCATAAGTTCTAGATATTTACACAGAAGCTCCAAGACGTGATTAGGCTATATTAATTAGGTTTTAGACTTTTGTTTTCATCAAGCATTCATACTTTGAGCTGAGGGTTTTAGAGAGATTTTGGGGCTGATCTGAACCTGTACTTCATCTTGATTTTGGAGAAGATTTCGAACCCCTTTACTTCTTTGATCTTTTATATGCAATTTATTCATCATATGATTATGTTTTCATTATCTATGTCTGAGTAGATTCCTAGTTAGGTTTAGGGTTTCTCACATAGGATTTCATGACTTTCTAGATTTAATTAATTCAGTTAAGGATTCATAACTTATTTGTTCTTCGATCTAAATTGTGTTTAATGCTAGTTCTAACCTGATCACTTAGAATCTAGATCTTAGGTTGCTAAATACGACACGAATGTGTGGTTTAGAATCTGAACTATTTAGGTTGAGCAATTAAATTACTCGCAAAGGAATTTGGTTTAGTTTAATTGTGAACATATCGAACTTGGAATTAATAATGGTTTAATCTGTTAGTAATTGCAAAGGAATTTGGATTGCTGCACTTAGACTTAGAGAATTCTCGCAACGACTGTTGGTTAATTCTATATCCGTGTTTTGAGTTCTAGAACTGTGCTTAATTAGATCCTGATTGAATGATTTATCTGCTTGTCTGATTTCCTGAGAACGCCCTAGACTTAGCGCTTTAAGTTAACTGTTTTCGCAACCAATCCTGCTATCTGATTTAATTTCTTGCTTGCTTTTTAGTTACATCACATTGCTTTCATGTTAGTTTAATCTCGACTGTTCTAATATCTATCGTTGACCGGAGTCTCTGTGGATTCGATACCTAAGTACTACATCTGCATATTTGTGCACTTGCAGTAGTATATGATTAAAACTTCTAGAGCATATCATGTTTTTGGCGGCGTTTCCGGGGACTCTTTTGAGTTTCCGATAGATTGGAACCTAGGGCTTAGACTAGGATTTTTAACTTTTTTTTGTTTTGTTTTATTTACTGACTTTTTCTCTGTTTTCTCTCTGTCGCAGGTACGACATTCGCCTAGCATCGATCGTTGCATATTTTGTGTCGATCGTTACCAGGCGATTCTGAGTTGAGTCGATCGTTGCATCTCTTGCATCGATCGTTGCACTGCGATTACAGACGGTTTATGCAGACGCGTGAAACCAGAAGTAATCAGAACTTGAATCTCGTCAATCTCGGACTTGAAGAACTTGCACAACTAGAGAAGACTAACATAAGAGAAAGAAGAGCAAGAATGGTTCAAGAGCGTGTGATTCTGATACCCGATGCTCAAGGTGTCCTGAGGGACCGAGATAATAATCCGTACAATGCTGTTGGGCATAGGATTGATGCTGAAGGGAATGTAATCCCTGATCCTCCTGGACCACAACAGGAGCAGAACCAAGGCCAAGGACATGCCCAAGGTAGATAGATGGTTGTCCATGAGAGGACTTTGGCTGACTATAACCGTCCGGATGAGTTTCATGCTAACCGGTCAGCTCTTGTGCCTCCTGGTTTTGAGCGGAATGATTTTGAGATCAAGACCATCTACTATTCCTTGCTGAGGCAGAATGCTTTCCATGGTTATCCTAATGAGCAGCCAATGGATCACATAGATGAGTTTAAGGACATAGTCACTGGGATGAAGTACGATGGATTGAATTATGACTCTCTGTTCCTCAAGCTTTTCCCCTACTCTCTCGCTGGAGATGCCGCTGCCTGGCTGAAACAGCTTCCACCTGGGAAGTTTGTTACATGGGATGCTTTGAAGAGTGAGTTCCTGCGACACTTCTATGATGATTCTCGTTCTGATCAGTCAGTAAGAGTTCCGGAAGGAGTTCTTGAGGACATCCCAGTAAGAGTTGCAAACTACTTGGTTCCAACAGACTTCTTGGTGCTTAAATATGAGAGTGAGCAGGATGATGCTTTGATTTTGGGCAGACTATTTTTAGCCACAGCTGGAGCTGTGATTGATGTGAAGCACAGTCTGATTGATCTCCATCTGGGATATGACACTCTACACTTTGAGAAGGACAAGCTGCGAAAGCCACAGATTGATGGGCAGGCCTTCACCATTGTGGATGGATATCTGGAGCAAACGAGTGATACTTTGGATCTAGATCCTAGAGAGCATTCCACTCCTTCTTTTCTTGGACGAGCCCATACTGAAGATGCTTACTCTCCGCCATGGATGAGGAGACTTGCACAGAGGCAATCACAGTCTCTGTCAGGATCTCCAGCAAACTGATCTTGTTCGTCCGGTCAAGCCAATGACCTTAAACAAGCGTTGAGTGGGAGGCAACCCACTGTTAGGTTTAAGTGTTTTTCTTTCTTATTTTTGGTGTTTTTCTTAGGAAATTACATTTTGATTTTGTTTTGCTAAGTTTTTAGATACAGAACTCGAGTCTGGAGATGTTTGACGATCGTTGCTTTATGAGCAACGGTCGTTGCAGGGAGTTATGACGAAGAGATGGATCGCCTTGTGACGATCGTTGCGGTCCTGTGCAACGGTCGTTGCAAATGGTTTAATTGCAAAATTAAGGTACGCACGCTAAACCGGAATCAATTTGGTTCAGAAGCGACGATCGTTGCTTCCAAGCATCGATCGTTGCACACCCGACCGAGGTAAGTACCTTAAACCCTTTTCTCTTCTCTTCTTCTCCACTTCGCCGTCCGTACAACCGAGACTCTCATCACCTACATCTCTCATTTCTTCATCGTTTTTGTTGATTCCAAGTGCTATTCTCCTTGTTTTTACACGCTTAATCCATTCCTCTAACCCATTTGTAGCAAATCCAAGGTAATGTGTCTCAATTTCATGATTTCCGGATTCGATTTTAACTAAAATTGGAGAATTTCGGCTTGAAAACGATGATTCCATGCTGTTATAGACTTGCTTTAGGATGATTGGTGATGGATTATTGCTGTTTGTGAGATTGTGGATTGATTTTTGCACGATTTTGAATCGTTACTTAGCGACTGTAAAATCGCCTTGCAACGATCGTCGCACTTGTGCAACGGTCGTTTCTCTGCGATTTCACAGGGAGTTTGTCGAGACTTATTAAGTTTATTTCCTTTGATTGCAGATTCCTCCTCGACAATCTCGTAAACGCAGAGCCACCGCCGCAGCTGCTACCGCTCATCATGCTCCACCACCAGAGTGATTCCATCGAGAATCACCACATCCTGAGGACTATCAGAGAGAACATGAAGCTATACAGCTACCATGACCTAGAGCAGATGCGCAGTTGATTCCGACAGATAAGGTCTGGGGCATGAAGATTGATGACCTCCTCACGACCGACACCTTCACAGAGAGGCCTTTACTTGACCATTGGGATGAGTTTGACACATTACTCTACAATGGTTGGTGTGGCATGACGCTTAAGCCGACCAAGTTTGCAGATTATTCGACTTGTAAGAGTCTGGGCATCGATGAGCAGGTTCTTGCATTGTGTAAAGGCATTGGTCTGGGGACAATGCCTATGCAGCCTCATGAGATGTACCCTGAGTTGGTGAGACAGCTGCTAGCCACTTGCAGAGTGATTTACCCTTACCCAGAGAACAGGAAGGCTTCAGGAGGTTTCTTTACCTTCATGTGCTTAGGATGCAGGTATCGGATTCCCCTTCTCAATATCTGTAGGATTTATGGATTCAGCACTGAGCCTGCACGTATTGATATGTCCCTTATGTGGGATGTGGAGGAGAGTCAGTATTTCTGGGATCACATTGGTAATGGTCGGTATAACTCACGGACTACAGGAGTGATTCAGGTTAGGCATCCTGTTCTTAGATACGTCTTGCGCATCTTGGGATGTAATCTGTTGTGCAAAGCTAAAGCCAACAAGATGCGTAAGAATGAGATGGAGATGCTATTTATTGGGCTGAGGGACCAGTTTGAGGATTTTGTTCTGGGAGATCCCACTAAGGGACTCAACTTGGGAGCTGTCTTTGCTCATCACTTATGTGAGCTGCAGAAGAAGCCATTTGATGGTGCGGGCACTGAGACAGTAGGGAGTCTTCTTACTCCCATTTTCAGGAACTGCGGGATTCCCTTGGAGGGTACAGAGTGCAATGATAGCAAGGAGTTCCTTGATTTCAGCCATCTGCAGAGCGCTACATGGCTCAAGGAGGGACGGGTATGGGTCTATTATGACCCTGCCACTGAGAGGCGTGGTGTGGATCTTCCCGCTGCTGGTCTGACACAGATTGATACGCTGGATGCCTTGCGATTCCAGCCTCCTACGAGAGATCAGCGCAGAGTTCCTTCTATGGCTCATCCGCTGGGAGAGCCTTCTGCACGGGCTTCTACTTCGTCTGCGCCTGCACATGCTGCCCCTGCTGATGAAATTGGCCCTTATCCTGTTCCTTCAGTTCCTTTCGGAGAGATGTCTGAGACTGAGTGGAGAGAGCGTCAGGATGGGATACTGAAGACTATCTGAGAGTGGATGCGTGGCTGCACTTGCAGGAGACAGCCGCAGATACACTATCCAGGACCTTCACGACGTAGACGACGATCTTCGACTCCTGGTTCTTCGAGTAGTACTGAGCGCAATGCTGACGTGGATGACGTGTGAGATAGTGACTTCTCTAGACATTCAGTTCTGTATTCTCTTATTTTTCTTTCTTCTTCTTGCATTTTTCTTTTGATTTCCTTAGGATGTTTATGTTTGGATTGTGTGTTTGCATTGAGACTATTAGTTGCTTTGATTTTGCCTGTTTTCAGTGTTTTTTAGCTTGCAGGTTCGAAAATTTGGGTTTTCTTACGGACTAACCTGCTAACTTGCTGACTGATCCGAGTAAATCGCAGTGCGTCGATCGACGCACCACTGTGTAGATCGTCACAACACGAAAGAAATCGCATTGCAGCGATCATTGCGGTCCTGAGCAACGATCGACCCACAACGAAAATCGCCCAGCAACGATCGACGCACCTAGTGCAACGGTCGATGCATGTGCGACAGAGGTAAAAATCAGACAGAACTCAACACATCCATTAACTAATTTATCTTTCTTTTTACCAATCCTTCACTTGACACTACTGGGGACAATGTGTCTTAAGTGTGGGGGAGGTGCTACTGACTTTATCTTTCTGTTTTCTTAGAGTTAGTCCGTTTTTCAAAATTTGTTTTATCGAGTCAAAACAGTTTAAGTAAGAAACAATGATTTTTTGAGAAGATTAACAGCACTTGCAGGAACTTAAGTAACCATTGGGATGAAGTTGCAGATTATCTATGACTATTAGAAAACCCAAACACGGATCAGCCTACTGAGAACACCCACATCACTTCAGGTATCAGAGGATCCTTTTACTGACTTCACCTTAATACTGACTTAATTTTATCACCTAAGGGCTTGGAATACCTTGAGTCGGATTCCTTTGTTAGTTCTGACACAGCCTGTAAACCTGTCCTATTTGGTTCCCTTCTCCCCTTCCATAAAGTAAAAAAAAGAAAAGAATAATAAACTGAGGATGAGCTAGTAGCTCCGAAGTGGTCTCTGGGAGTGGTAGCTACAACTATCATATCCTGTGCATCCATGAAATGTGTCCAAAGTACACCCCAAAACGGGAAGAACACTGATAAAAAAATTAAAATGATACCCAGTGGGGAAAAATCAGTTGTTAAGGAAGGGAAAAGAGAAGAAAGGGACCAGAGAAAGATAGTATGGTGGTCTAGAGCTGACAAGGTAAGAGTCCATGTGCCCTTTGATCGATACTCCTTAGGTGAGACCGTACTTAAATACTCGCAGAAGTCAGTAGGGTGAATTTGAATGCGTGAATGTGATTGTGGAGTTTACTTAGGACAGTTGCTAAGTGTGGGGGAAGTATATGTTGGTCTTGATGTCTGCAGGTGAAATCTTTCATGTGGCTTACTAAGGGAAATCTGAGTGTTGTTGCTTCGAAGATGAAAAGAGTTTCTAAAAGTTTTCAAACCTCTTCACCATGTCTAGTTCTTTGTTTTGCTTGAGGACAAGCAAAGGCTAAGTGTGGGCGAGTTGATATATCATGGTTTTTACTAGTTTTAAACCATGATATAAGTGTGTTTTAGAGTCTATTAGTGTTTCTTTAGAGTCTTTTGTAGGTATTATTAGGTACACGCACGTTTGGAGTAGAAGTGAAGATTATGGATCTATTTGGAGGATTTTGGAGATCTGACCCGAGAGATAGACCACACTGTCCAGAACAGAGGACTGCGTCGATCGTTGCACACATCCATCGATCGATGCATAGCGCGAATGGGCTAGACTCGCGAGAGTTATGAGTTATGAGATATTGCAGAATTACCCAGAAGTTCCAGATATTTACACAGAAGCCCCAAGACGTGATTAGGCTATATTAATTAGGTTTTAGACTTTTATTTTCATCAAGCATTCATACTTTGAGCTGAGGGTTTTAGAGAGATTTTGGGGCTGATCTGAACCTGTACTTCATCTTGATTTTGGAGAAGATTTCGAGCCCCTTTACTTCTTTGATCTTTTATATGCAATTTATTCATCATATGATTATGTTTTCATTATCTATGTCTGAGTAGATTCCTAGTTAGGTTTAGGGTTTCTCACATAGGATTTCATGACTTGCTAGATTCAATTAATTAATTCAGTTAATGATTCATAACTTATTTGTTCTTCGATCTAAATTGTGTTTAATGCTAGTTCTAACCTGATCACTTAGAATCTAGATCTTAGGTTTCTAAATACGACACGAAAGTCTGGTTTAGAATCTGAACTATTTAGGTTGAGCAATTAAATTACTCGCAAAAGAATTTGGTTTAGTTTAATTATGAACATATCATACTAGGAATTAATGCTGGTTTAATCTGTTAGTAATTGCAAAGGAATTTGGATTGCTGCACTTAGACTTAGAGAATTCTCGCAACGATAGTTGGTTAATTCTATATCCGTGTTTTGAGTTCTAGAACTGTGCTTAATTAGATCCTGACTGAATGATTTATCTGCTTGTATGATTTCCTGAGA
The DNA here is from genome assembly GCA_030180135.1 of Orychophragmus violaceus. Taxonomy (NCBI): domain Eukaryota; kingdom Viridiplantae; phylum Streptophyta; class Magnoliopsida; order Brassicales; family Brassicaceae; genus Orychophragmus; species Orychophragmus violaceus. The sequence continues at coordinate 28,471,538 of CM058235.1, forward strand.
ACGCCCTAGACTTAGCGCTTTAAGTTAAATGTTTTCACAACCAATCCTGCTATCTGATTTACTTTCTTACTTGCTTTTTAGTTACATCACATTGCTTTCATCTTAGTTTAATCTCGACTGTTCTAATATCTATCGTTGACCGGAGTCTCTGTGGATTCGATACCTAAGTACTACATCTGCATATTTGTGCACTTGCAGTAGTATAGGATTAAAACTTCTAGAGCATATCACTCAACTACGAAAGAAAGAAAGCATGCTTCTTAGATAATCCGGATATTTGAAACTATCCAATCTCAGAGAAACTAATAATCTTACATGCTTCGTGCTCATCCCCAAAAAGAAACCAATAATCTACATGTTCATGCTTAGAACATATACAAAAAAAGAAAAGAAAAAAGCATCGACAATAAAATCAAGAATTCATAGCAATCTATCATCTCTTTCCACCTAAAATTTGATGGTCAAGCACGATGGTGGTCCTAACGGAGAACTGAATCTGTATGTAAGAGGTGACAAAATCCTTAATAAATTCTGCTTTCATTTGATCGGTAAAAAATACAGAGTGGAAGAATCAATACGAACATGAACCCTAATTTCAAAAACGCTAGTACGGTTTCTCTGGTTTGACAAAACGGAAAGAGTGGTTAGGGTTTTGAAATTCTACGAAGATAATCAAATTATAGAAGATTACTTACAGGGAATGGGACGAACAATGTTTCAATTGGATGGTGTGTAGCTCCATCAGCTTCATGTTGTTTGGTCGCCATGTATCGAATAAAAGAATTCATTTTCTGTCGAATGTTTTGGGGTAAAAATTGACAATTTGAGTGAAAGATGAGATCAACTGAAATTCAATCGGAATTGTAGAAGTCTAAATGAAAATATTCCAAGAACATACCTTGAGATTGGATCGTCAGTGGAGAAAGGGAGTTATCGTTCTTCGGCAATGATGAGAGACACTTTTCACTTTACGGATTGTTGAATTAACGATTTTTATTAGATTTAGATAGGGGGTTGATTTCTAATCTTGAAACGGTGAGAGATGGAGAGCTCCGACTTCGATGGCGAGGAGACTTCAGAGAAAGAATTGTAAAAGGTTCACGGTGAGAGAATGAGAGATCTCCCACGTTGATGGCGACGATTTTTCGAGAAAAAGGGAGAGAGACGGTTTCAAGAGAAAATGAGAGATGAAAAGAAAATCGGAATAGTCATGGTTTCAGAGTAGACACCAAAATTGCTTGACACGTCAGCATAATAGGATGTTTTGATTGGAGGAGGGGAGATAATTTCTCTCACATGTCTTCTCAATTATATTAATTAGATGTCAATTAAAGTATTTTAGACCATCTCCAATAGGACTCCATTTTCTTCTTCAAAATGGAGTTTTGGAGTAAATCTTCTTCAATGGGACTTCATTTTCCACTTCAAAATGAAGTAAAAAATGGGATTACTCCAAATATGAAGTAACACACAATTTTTTAAGTCATCGCTCCATTTTTTACTCCAAAATAGAGTATGGTTGGAGTAAAACTCAACTCCATTTTGGAGTGACTCAATTATGGAGTAAAAAATGAAATAGCTCATTGGAGATGCCTTTAAGGGTTCTTATGCACAGTTTCCAAACAAAAAAATAATAAACAATTGTGTTTCGGGAGAGAGAAAGAAGGACGGATCCTTATTAATATGGCACGTTCTGATTGGTCCTTTTTTTGATTTTTCATTTTTTTACTAACTTTATAAAAAAAAATCTTAAAAAAATCTTTAAAAAATCCTAAAAACCCTAAGGAGAAAGTTCATGCTCTTATATCAGCTTTGTAGCCCAAAGTATAGCAGTCCCGGTTTGTTAACCAAATTAAACCGGCGGTTTAAAAAAAAAAGCCGCAGATAAAACAGAACCGACATTTATACCAACTCTCGACTTTGACCTCCATCGCCGCCTTCAGTTCTAAACCCTTATTTGCTCGTTCACCATGCAATTTCTCGCAATCTGGTTCCAGGCTCTTCTTTCTCTTAAATTTGAAAATTGGATGTTGTTCCAAGTCTTCTCCAATTGAAAGTTTCAGACTTTTCCCTCTATCTTCCGTTGGGTATATGCGGCAGCAGTCTCTTCTCACTGGACTAGGTCACTGAAAAAAACCTAAATTTAGGAGTTGGGCTTTGCGTTGGTAACGAGGTTATTGCTGAAGCTTACACATCTCTTATGCGTTAGGGGTTTTTTTTTTTTTTTTTTGGGTGGATATTACATATTTGCGTAATGAAACTGTGTTTTCCTCTGTTTTTATTTCTCTTTTAGGGATAAGGCCTATGTTTGAAGTGAGGACTGTTTTACCATTTTAGCTTGCTCGACCTTTTATTTAAAAGATATGGATCATGTCAGCAGTCTACCAGACGAGCTTCTTTATCAGATCTTGTCCTTCCTTCCCACAAAGGATGCTGCTGTAACTTCGGTTCTCTCAAAGAGATGGCTCAATCTCTGGAAAATTAATCCTAATTTTGACATTGATGACTCTGTCTTTATTCATCCTGAAGATGGTAAAGGGGAAAGGGAAGAGATTCGACAGAGCTTCGTAGATTTCGTGGACAGTGTACTGGCTATGCAGGGTGATTCTCCTATCAAGAATTTCTCCCTAAAGTGTATCACTGGTGTCCATCCAGATATTGTCAATCGTTGGATATGTAACGTGTTACAGCGTGGTGTTTCGGACCTTAATCTTTCACTGATTTTACCGACGAAAGATACCGAAGATGATAGTTATCGTCTGCCTAAAGAGATGTTCTTCAGTAGTACACTCGTTAAGCTAAAATTAAGAAGTGAACACTGTGTTGATTGGTGGTGGCATGGCGGAATGATGGGCTCTTCTTTTTCCTTACCAATGCTTAAAAGTCTTGATATTGATTCGGACTTGATTTTTTGTGGTGAAATTGAGGAGTTTATTCCTTCTTTCCCTGTGCTTGAGGAGTTACGAATGGCTAGCATGGTGTGGGAAGAGCCGGATGTAACCGTCTCAAGTCCAAGACTCATAAAGCTATGTCTCAACGGCACCGGTTGTGGAGATTTTGTAAATCCAAAGACTGTTTCTTTTGATACTCCAAATCTGCTTATCTTAAGCTACTATGATTTGGTTGCGGAAGACTATCCATTAGTTAATATGAAGAAACTATTTCATGCTACAATCAGTCTTATAGTAACTGATGATCAAGTCAAGAGATTAAGAGAGCCGAATAATCATTTGTTAGAGAATAATGACGGTGATGTTGTTCACCAATTCGGCAATGTGGTGAAGCTCATGAATGGCATACAAAATGTTCAGAAACTTTCCTTAAATTCTGATACTCTCGAGGTCAGTTTCTCTCTGTTATGTTGTTAATTCTGGTATAGTACTTGTGAAACATTAGTTGCCAAATGTCTAGTTTTTGTTTTCAGGTGCTTTCTCAGTGTTGTGATACAATGCCAGTGTTCAACAACCTCAAGTTCTTAGGTGTTACGAGTGAAGAGGGCCGAGGATGGCAAGCAATGCCAGTTATTCTAAGAAACTGTCCACATTTAGAAACTATAATCTTGCAGGTAGCATTGTAAACCATGAAACTACATCTGTTAAAGATGCAGTTTTTTTTTACTTATATTAAACCTTACGTCTCCTTTTGTATACTTTCTTTCAGGGTATAATACACTGTGTAACAGATAAATGTGGGGATGCTTGTCCCTGCATTTCTCGGGAAGACAAAGGTGTTTCACTCAGGTCTTGTCCAATGAATCGGTTAGAGATTCAAGGGTTTCAAGCAACAATGAAAGAGATGACCATGATAAAGCATTTCTTGGACTATTTTCCATGTTTAAAGAGGCTGGACGTCTACATTGAAGATAATGAACCTACGCAGCTCAGAAACCCTGAACTGTCTAAGTGTATCGTGGAGATGTTCGAGCTCTACAACAAGTTGTCGCCGAGTTGCAATGTCCAGCTCTTGGTGAGTGATTTCTTGGAAGAAAAGTGGAAAGCACAAGGACATATCTGAAGAACAAAACTTAGCACTTAGTTTTGCCTTATTTTAATTTTGTTTAGTAGGCTTGTAAACCATCGCAAACCAAACCAATCGCTACTTCCGTTGTTTTATCTTATGTTGGAGATTTTATTCATCGTCTTTGCTTTTGATCTTACCAATTTTATGCTCTTCGAATGTGGACCAGATCACGCATTGAGCGTTTCTATTTATCAAATCACATTTTATCAACGACGGCGAAGAAGATTGTATTTTTTGACAAATAAGAAGACTGGATTTCTGAAGAAGCTGCTCCATCCGAAAGGGAAAGGCGTTGGTACCGACGTTGGAAGATTGGTTACTTTACGGCAAAGAATGAATGTGATATTTCTGATGTATGGAAAATAGAGATTGGTTTTAGTTAGTTTTTAAATTGATTAAATTCTTATTCATTTATATAAAAAGATGATACACAATGTCGTCGAATCTAGAGATACATACAACTTATCATTACAAGTTTAGCCCACAAGAATCTCTCAACTCTCGGCTGTTTGAACATAAAAGTCTATCTTTTAAACCTAATATTAACAGAACATTCTAAAATAGCATGATACACAGGAAAATTGGAGATGTAATTAGTCAATCCGTCTGTTGCACCATTTGCCTCCCTTTTAACTATCGAGTACGATGGCCTTAGGTATCGCCTTGGCTTGCGTGCTTCGGCGATGAAGTCCTTCAAGATTAGTTGAGCCTCAGGATCCTGCAAACTGCAATGCATGCATTAAAATTTGCTGTACATCTCAAAAATAATGTGATTTTTTGTAACACCCACCACCCGGTTAAACCGGAGACGCGGTATTAGGACGCCCGTTGAACCCATTTCGGTCCAATCGGGACGCCTTTTTAACTGGTCCCAGGAACCCGGCGCTCTCTTCGTATTGAAATACACCAAAGATGTCGCTCGACCGAATCAATCCCGCATCTGAACCTGCAAGAAAACGGGGGACAGGGGAAAAAGGGAAAGGAGGTCTGAGTAATTCTTTCAAACACAATTACCCAGTGAGGGGCGGATTTATGGAACCCGCGATCCCAACTTACACTACACAACAACGAATCACAAGTCCTAGGCTAATATCATCTTGCAATCAACAATCATCACCCGAAGGCTTTCACCACACAACCTACGTCCCGAGGGACTACTACCGCCCGGAGCGCAAACAATTCCCAGGGAAACCGAAGCCCGCCATTGGCTCCGGCGCCCAAATATAATTCCAATTGGGGGGCTCGCCAAAACCCCCTTCCGACGACACAAGGGTTGCGTACCAAAAATCGTTATACGCAAGCCGCTACCAAACACCCTTTCGGGAGCCCTACCACAATTCTAAGAAATACAAGTCCATCACGCACATTCAACATTTTCGGTTTAGCGACAACCTAGCAATTCTATGTTCTAAATCAATCACATTGGTACCATACTACTCTACACTATCTAAGAAAGACGGTATTAACTAAGGACTATCGTCCGGAATTGAGTAGGCAAGCAAGGGTCAAGAACATATCCTCACCTTGGCCAAAGAAGGGTATTTTCGTAATTTAAGAACTTCATGAAACCGAACGAACGATGGATATGGAAAGAGGACGGAAAAACAATCGATTTAGGCTTTTGAATCACCCAATTCGGATCTAAGATGAGCTAGATATGATCGAAGGAAGTTTCACAGTTCAAATCCTAAACCAGACCAAATTGAAATCGAATTGGAATTGGTTTTGGGCTAAACCGCGAATTGGAATTGATTTGGGAAAACCAGCTAAACCGGATCGAATTGAAATCAATTTAGGAAAACCAACTAAACCGAAATCGAATTGTTTAAACCGGAAATCAATTGAACAATTGGAATCGAACCGAACCGGACCAGCCTAAACCGGACCGGTGGTCAACAGCGGCGGTCAACGGTCGGCGGCGGCGGCTCCGGCGACTTCTCCGGTGGCGGCTCCGGCGGATCCGGCGGCGGACGGCAGCGGCGCTACGGCGAATCTCCGGCGACGGACAGCGGCTCCGGTCGGCGGCGGCGGCGCGTGACGGCGGCACGTGATCTCCGGCGGTGGCACGTGGGCTCCGGCGCGTGGTCTCCTCCGGCGCGCGTAGATCTCACCCGCCCCGTTCCTCTCCAGCGCGTGTGGGCGCGTGCGTTGGCGCGGTTGGGTCGGCTCGACGGCTCCGGCTTCGTCTCGGCGAGGCGGTCACGATGGTGTGCTCGGTTTCTCGGGATTCGAAGTATTTTTTGAAAAACGATTGAAAACAGGGTTTTTGGTTTGAAAACTCAGATCTAATAGTTCGGGATTTACCTGGATCAAGGAGGAAGCTCGGGAAACGTGAACAGTGATTCCTAGGGCTACGAACGGCTTCACTCTCCGACAGGGCTACGCAGCAGAAGGAAAAGATGGATTTTAGGGAGGGGGTAAGCTCTTTTTTATAGGGACTGCCTAGGGTTTTGGGAAAAGGAAAACGGGCTTTTGGGTTTTGGGCTTTTAGGTTGGCCTTTTTAATGAAATTTTTGGGTGGAGGTTTTGGGCCATTACAATTCTCCCCCCCCTTGAAAAGAATTCGTCCCGAATTCTGAAGGACTCGGTTCCCCGGTCACTACCGAACTCAAGGGCACTTCATCGATACAGGGTATAAGAGTGGCTACAGAACGTCCGAACGGAAGGCACGAATGAAAATAATGAATAGAATAAATAAATGGCGCAGGGCTACAAAGTTCAAATGAACGGAAGGAAAGAAAGAAAACCGACTACGCGAAAACCGCGGAAAACAATATAAAACTCTAACACCAAATAACTAAGCCCTACTCCTATCAACATCCTAAGTCTCCCAATCCTAGCCACCCTGCGATCCTGGGGTCCGGTACTCAAGGTTCTGGTCGCCATGATACAACTGATCTTCCTAGCCTCCATCCTCTGACGGGTCTGAGTCTGACTCTGAATCCGCGATAGTGATCACTGGGGGCACTGATGACTGTCCCGTCTCCTGCCTCTGTGCAGTCTGCTGCTGCTGCCTCTGCTCTCGCCTCTGCTCCCAAGCGGCTCGCTCCTCTGCCCATTTTGCCCTCTGCTGATCAAACCTCTCCTGGATCCGCTCTATACTGGTCGTCAACTCTCCTAGCCAAGCAAAATCCGCAATCTCCTGCTCTCTCCTCAAACGCTGCTCCTTGTCCCAAGTGGCCTGCTGCTCGGCCATCACTCGTCGCCGAATGTCCTCATCTTCCTGACGCCTCTCTCTCATCTGCTGCCGATATGTGAAGTTTCTCTGGCTCTTCTCTATGGACTCTGCATAACGGGCTGCCATCACTACTAACCCGTAGTCTCCATACTCACTCCCATCTGTCATCCCCTGACGGATCTCTGGTAGCAGTCCGCCCATGAACATGGTCATCAAATGGGCCGGGGATCTGGGGTAGGTACTACCGGCTCTGAACATGAATACCTCTAGGTAATCCTGCACACTCATCCCTGCCATCTGGAATGGTCGGGGAATGTCCCGAGGGGGTGTCTGCGCCGGTGGTCTCGCGGCCGATGGTCGCGGGGTATCATCTGTCTGCGGTATCACCTCTGGTCCAAAGTCCGGTAAAGCCGGGTTACGCGGGTCTAAAGTCCTCACAGTCATAAAGCACACATGAGGTGGCGGACCGGGGTAACCCTCTTCCACTACATGCTCCTACCCAGGCCTCCTGGCACGGGGCACCTCCACTGGATCCACAGGTGGTGGCGGAACAACGATAGGCGTCTTCCAGGGTCTGCCTCTCCCTCTCACTGGTCTGGTAAAGGCCCCAACTGACGGAAACACAAATCTACCCCTAAGGTGCGGAGTTGGTGGTCGGACGGGTTCCGGGGCTGCGGCTGGGGTTCCGATCGTGAGTCGTCTCCTCTGACGCGGTGGCGCACTCCTCCTGGTTGAAGCACGAGTGCGTAGAACACTGGTGGGGCTAGGTGCGTACTCGGACCCAGAATCGGTGCTCGGATCAGAAGACATCCTGCAGAAATATATATTATAAGAGGTCACCACAGGAGATAATCAATAATATAATTGGTGTTTGAAATTTTTTTCGCAAAGTAACCATTTACATAAAGTTTTCGCAAACGCTTCTGAAAAGATTGAAACTGGGGGTTTTGGGGAAAACAGCGAAAGCTGATCTCCCATGACAGGCCTGGGAGATCTTAACCTAGGCTCTGATACCAAATTGTAACACCCGCCTCCCGGTTAAATCGGAGACGCGGCATTAGGACGCCCGTTGAACCCATTTTGGTCCAACCGGGACGCCTTCTCAACTGGTCTCAGGAACCCGGCGCTCTCTTCGTATTGAAATACACCAAAGATGTTGCTCGACCGAATCAATCCCGCATCTGGACCTGCAAGAAAACGGTGGACATTGGAAAAAGGGAAAGGAGGTCTGAGTAATTGTTTCAAACACAATTACCCAGTGAGGGGCGGATTTAAGGAACCCGCGATCCCAACTTACACTACACAACAACGAATCACAAGTCCTAGGTTAATATCATCTTGCAATCAATAGTCATCACCCGAAGGCTTTCACCACACAACCTACGTCCCGAGGGACTACTACCGCCCGAAGCGCAAACAATTCCCAAGGAAACCGATGCCCGCCATTGGCTCCGGCGCCCAAATAATATTCCAATTGGGGGCCTCACCAAAACCCCCTTCCGACGACACAAGGGTTGCGTACCAAAACTCGTTATACGCAAGCCTCCACCAAACACCCTTTCGGGGGCCCTACCACAATTCTAAGAAATACAAGTCCATCACGCACATTCAACATTTTCGGTTTAGCGACAACCTAGCAATTCTATGTTCTAAATCAATCACATTGGTACCATACTACTCTACACTATCTAAGAAAGACGGTATTAACTAAGGACTATCGTCCGGAATTGAGTAGGCAAGCAAGGGTCAAGAACATATCCTCACCTTGGCCAAAGAAGGGTATTTTCGTAATTTAAGAACTTCATGAAACCGAACGAACGATGGATATGGAAAGAGGACGGAAAAACAATCGATTTAGGCTTTTGAATCACCCAATTCGGATCTAAGATGAGCTAGATATGATCGAAGGAAGTTTCACAGTTCAAATCCTAAACCAGACCAAATTGAAATCGAATTGGAATTGGTTTTGGGCTAAACCGCGAATTGGAATTGATTTGGGAAAACCAGCTAAACCGGATCGAATTGAAATCAATTTAGGAAAACCAACTAAACCGAAATCGAATTGTTTAAACCGGAAATCAATTGAACAATTAGAATCGAACCGAACCGGACCAGCCTAAACCGGACCGGTGGTCAACGGCGGCGGTCAACGGTCGGCGGCTCCGGCGGCGGATGGCGGCGGCGCTCCGGCGAATTTCCGGCGACGGACGGCGGCTCCGGTCGGCGGCGGCGGCGCCAGATCTCCGGCGGTGGCACGTGGGCTCCGGCGCGTGGTCTCCTCCGGCGCACGTGAATCTCATGCGCCTGGCTCCTTTTCGGCGCGTGCGGCGCATGTGGGCGCGTGCGGTGGCGCGTTGGGGCGTTGGGGTCGGCTCGAAGGCTCCGGCTTCGTCTCGGCGAGGCGGTCACGATGGTGTGCTCGGTTTTTCGGATTCGAAGTATTTTTTGAAAAACGATTGAAAACAGGATTTTTGGTTTGAAAACTCAGATCTAATAGTTTGGGATTTACCTAGATCAAGGAGGAAGCTCGGGAAACGTGAACAGTGATTCCTAAGGCTACGAATGGTTTCACTCTCCGACAGGGCTTCGCATCAGAAAAAAAGATGGATTTTAGGAAGAGGGTAGGCTCTTATTTATAGAGACTACCTAGGATTTTGAAAAAAGAAAAGCGGGCTTTTGGGTTTTGGGCTTTTAGATTAGCTTTTTTTAATGAAATTTTTGGGTGGAATTTTTGGGCCATTACATTTTCCCCCATGTTATCTAAACAACTCATCTTCCACCCAAAAGCCCTAGCTTCCGCGTGAAGTGAAGAAATGGCCAAGGGATAAAACATTTAACTCTAATCCACTTAACCTGCGTGTGCTCATTTTTTAATACCCATTCAGCTTCAGTAAGCTTTTTTTTCTTTGTTCCATAAAACATCAATATTGCATTTTAAGAATCCTTGTTGTGGAGGTTTCCATCTAGTTACCTGTGGGCATGGTTGAGATTGGACTGACACACTCTCGGTTGTTTAATGCTTCAAAAAAAAAATCTCAGCGGTCTATAATAATAATTTGAGTTAATAAGATTATCTTCAACCTCACATAAAATCTTAGACCAAACACCATTTTGATGTAAAATCTTCTTCAACCGTATTCCATTTCCAACACCAAAATAATGTAAATTTATTTTCCACCAAATTTAGTGTAATTTCATTTTCACACAATTTTAGAGTTGAATTTTTCTTATTTATAAAATAGTCTTTAAAATTTTAAATGATTCAATTTTAAAAATTATAATCATTTATTTGAAAAACAAATTTGAAAATCTTATAAAAATTATTAATTAAAAATAAAATGATATATACTGATAATATATTTAGAAATATATAAAAATTGAAATTAAAATTTATATAATATTTAATTGATACAACAACGACTAATGACTTAACAATCTGCTAAATCGTTTCTATATCCACTAAAACCATCAAAATATTGTCCAAAAGATTGAAACTGATTTTGTTGATATTGTTATTGTTTGGCCATTTTTTTGGGTAAATTCGTGTTTGTTCATTCCGAACATATGCACGGAGATTTGAATTATTATTTTACTTTGATTATATTTTATTTTATTTTAATGTGGTGTAATGTGTACTATTTATATTGTAATGATTAAATTTAATTAATATCATAATTTATGAAAGTTTATTTTTTAAAATAAAATAATGGGCCAATTGTAAATTTTATTAGTAAAATATATTATCAACAATTAAAAATAAAATAAAAATATATTTAAAATATTTTTGGGTATAGAGAATGATGTATATATTAGAGTGAAATCCAATTTTTATTTTTTGGAGTTGCACCATTTTAGATTAAAAAGGTGTTATAAATTGGAAATGCTCTAACAAAAAAAAATTATAGAAATTAGAGGATAATTAATTGCTAATCCCGATAACTGAAAAGTAATAATGTTATAAACATAAAATAAATGTATTGAAAACGGCTAGTTAGTTGATCGTGTGAGTGTAAGTGTGAATTTACAAAATAAAGTAGAAAAGAAAAAGAACAGTACTTTCATTCACAACTTTGAGACCATTATTGAAGACTTTGAGACCATAATTAAAGATTGGGAAACTATTTCATTAATGTATTTTACATTCTACACAGTTTTTTTCTAGAAAGAAACAGATATTTTTACATTTTTTGGTCGAAACTGTTTTTACATTATCATCAATACTATTATTAAAACAGAAATTGTTATAAAAAAACATTGATTTCATGTAGAATATTTGGACTTATGCCACTGACTTTAAGTAAAAATCTAATTATTTCAGTAAGTGTATTTTGATCTTTCTAAATTAGAGTAATGGTGGGTAATGATAAATATTTCTAATTTATATTTTTCTAAAAAATATATTCATAATATTTTTTTTTTTTGGATATAAATATATGTTTTTCTATTATATTAAAATTTTATATATTTTTAAATATCAAACTTCTAAGATCAATACTACTAAAATATAAGCCCTAACCAAGTGGTTGTAATCTAGTGGTTCCAATTCGGTGGAAAAATCGTCATGTTGGTCTAGGCCAGAGATCGATTCTCTTTAAACGTGAAATTATCTAACTACTTCTTTTTGGCTACCTCGTCGCACTTTAAATATGGGGGGAAATTTCGAACGCGTAATCGAATGCAAAGCCTCGTAGGATTAGTCTTTATGCCTAAAACACTTTTATGATCTCCATAGTTATAAAAAAAACATAAGCATTATTATAAAATAACTTTTATTTCACGTGAAATATTACGATTTATGCCACAAACTTGAAGTGAAAATCTGATTATTTTATTAAAAATATTTTGGTCCCTGTGAATTAAACTAATACATTGGTCACCCTCCTCTTCCTTTTTTTCATATTTGATAAATCATTTGATTTTAAAAACACCATAAAAATACTTTCTTTTTGTCTTACATTTCTGTTTAATAAAGCTTTCAATGAGCTATTTCATTTGAAAAATCTCATTTGAGCAAATCTATTCTTGTTTTGAATATATCAACATGGTATCAGAGCTCCATTCTTTCTATAGGATCTATAGATTTAATCTCATCACTTTATACACTTTTGCCATCGCTTGTGTACATCACGTTACCAAACTTTTAAGCAAGCAGGACATCTCAAGAGGTATTCAACAAATCCTTTTTTGACAAGCCCAAAAGCCTAAATGTTCAACAAATCATGTATTTAGGGTTTTCTAGATAGATTTATATAACTGTTCTTCTTATGTGAACAAGAGGTGTAACAAAGTTGCCGTTTGTGGTAACCCCCTCTTCCTTTTTTCATATTTGATAAATCATTTTCTTTTAAACCAAAAAATGTTTTTTCTTTGTCTTGCATTTCTGTTAATAAAGCTTTCAATGAGCTATTTCATTTGAAAATCTCATTTGAGAAAATCTATACTTGTTTTGAATCTATCAACATAGTATCAGAGCTTCAGTCTTTCTATAGGATCTCTGGATTTAATCTCACCACTTTATACACTTTTGTCATCGCTTGTGTACATCACGTTCACTACCAAAATTTTAAGCAAGCGGAGCGTCTCAAAGTTGATGTGCTGAAACAAGCTATTCTCTGAAGTTCAAGATCAGGTTTTTGTTCGCATCAGCGATTTATAGAAGATAAGGATTTTTCCTAAGCTCATCTGCTTCGGTGGCTATACGACGAAGAGAACAAGCCGTTAGTTATTAGCTTTGACACGTACGAGAAGAAAAGACAAAGGAATAAAGAAAGATCAATTGCTGGTTTGTGCTTTTTGGAGTATATACTCACAACCAGAGTCGACATCAATGACAAAGACGGCGGCTGAAGAAACCAGAACACAATCGAAGAAGTTTGATGACAATTTTATTTTATGACAAGAGAGATAATTTTGATGATAAGAGGAGACCATTTTAATGGGGATGGAAAACCAAAGAATGGTGTTCGGAAAACAACACAGTTTTGAAGAGGTATTTGATGTGTCAGTCACGGCGTAACGGCGTAGTACAAGTGGTAGTACAAGACGTGACCAGGACGTGATTATATTTGATTCTTGAGATATGAACGAATCTTTATGATGTGATTCGGTTTATGAGTTGTTTGCTGAGCTGGATGAAGATCTTGGAGAGAAGATTGCAGCTTGGAGTGTTTTACTTATTTTTTGAATAAGTTTTTTTTAAAAAGAGGAAAAATTACAAAAAGGTGGAATAGGAAATATCAAAACAAAAAGGATATTTGCTATATATTTATTTATGTAAACTTGAGGAGAAAGTTTAGCCTATATAAAGAGAAGAGGTGTGGCCTTATAAAGATGCAAGAGTTGAGAGAATAAAAACTCAAAAGGGCCTTTGTATTTTGGGAAAAGTCTAGGCTCTAGGGGGAGTTTAGCTCAGGTGTTTGATCCTGAAGAATTCTTGTATTGAATAGAGTGTTAGTTTAATAAGGTTTTAATCTATACGTTTGTAATTTGTGGGATTACTTTCTATTCAAGTGAATTCGAAATTGGGGGAGTAGAAAAAATCGAACCCCGTTAACAAACATTGTGTGTCTTACTCTCTGCTCTTTATATTGCCTCACCTGCGTTTTCAATTGGTATCAGAGCGGGTGCTTGATAGAGATTTAGTCTTGTTTCGGGCAGATCTAAGGTGAGGATCAGAAGGTAGCTCAGAAAGTAGCACAAAGTTCGGTTCGATGGAGTCTCACAAAGAAGGAACGTCTATGACCAGACCACCACGGCTTGACTCTTCAAATTATGGATATTGGAAGTTTCGTATGCAAGCTTTCATTAGTGGTCTTGATGAGGATTGTGGGAATTCGATTGAGACTGGTTGGAATCCCCCTATGATGATTAATGATAAAGGAGTTAAAGTTCTTAAGCCTAGAGATCAATGGAATGCTGAAGAGAAGAAGGCATCAAGTTGCAATTCTAAGACCAAGACTTCGATTTATAATGCAATTGATGCAAGTTATTTCGAGTGGATTTCTCAATGTATGCCAGCTCAAAAGGCATGGAAAACATTGGAAAACATGTTTGAAGGTACCTCAAGTGTCAAGAGGACTAAGCTGGATATGTTAGCATCTAAATTTGAGAATCCAGATGATGATGATGGAGGAATAAAGAGTTTTGTGGCATTCGCAACCTTTGAGTCTAGTTCGGCTACGAAATCTGCAACAGGGTCTGCATCAGCGTCTGCGACGGAAGCTGCGTCAGCGTCTGCAACAGGGTGTGCAATTGATAGTGACAAGGATTAAAGTGATCCTGGAAGTGATGCTGATGATTTTTCTGAGAACTATAAAGCTTTTTATGAGAATTGGTGTAAGTTGGTTGAGGAGAATTCAGCATTGACTAAGGAGAAAGTCAAGTTAGAAGCTCAAGTTTCTGAGCTACGAAAGTATGCAACAGAGAAAGAAGAAGAAGCACAGCAAGCCAAAGTTCAACTTGAAGAAACTCTAAAAGGCGTGAGGATGCTGAATAATGGCACAAAGCAGTTGGATCATCTTCTCACTATTGGCAAAAGTGATCGATGTGGTCATGGATTCAATGGAGAGCCTTCAAAAGCTCACTGTGTTTTTGTGTCTGGTGGAAAGATGGATGTTGCATCAACAGCTGCTACAAAGACTGTAATGAAGTCTGCAACTGGTACGGCAACTGGTACGAGAGCTGGTACAAGAACTGCTACAACGACTGCAAAGATGCTTCTAAACAAATTTGGCGAGCTGTTTGTCATCATTGTGGAGTTGTTGGGCATATTAGACCAAGATGCTTCAAGTTATTAAAGGAGAAGAAACTAATAGAGCAAACTTATGAAGTGAGATTTCATGGTCCAATATGTTATCATTGTGAAGGTAAAGGACATGTTCAAAGGGCTAATTATGGAGGGAAAAGGCCCATGAAGATTTGGAGAAAGAAAGTTAATCACTTCAGAGAGGGTGCAGTAGGATTTCATCCTCAGTATGGAGGAGGACGGTTCATATGTTAGTTTTTGACTATGATGTGACTAAAGTAAGGGGAGATTGGTGTTGCTAGTTTTGGATGATGTTGGATGTTGCTAGTGACGAAGCCTTTGATGCTAGGGTTGATCACATACATAGTCAAAAAGGGGGAGATTGAAGAGGTATTTGATGTGTCAGTCACGGCGTAGTACAAGTGGTAGTACAAGACGTGACTCAGGACGTGATTATATTTGATTGTTGAGATATGAACGAATCTTTATGATGTGATTCGGTTTATGAGTTGTCTGCTGAGCTGGATAAAGATATTGGAGAGAAGATTGCAGCTTGGAGTGGTTTACTTATTCTTTGAACAAGTTTCAAAAAAAAAGTTACAAAAAGGTGGAATAGGAAATATCAAAACAAAAAGGATATTTGCTATATCTTTATTTAGGTAAACTTGAGGAGCAAGTTTAGTCTATATAAAGAGGAGAGACGTGGCCTTATGAAGATGCAAGAGTTGAGAGAATAAAAACTCAAGAGGGCTTTTGTATTTTGGGAAAAGTCTAGGCTCTAGGGGGAGTTTAGCTCTGGTGTTTGATCCTGAAGAATTCTTGTATTGAATAGAGTGTTAGTTTAATAGGGTTTTGATATATACGTTTGTAATTTGTGGGATTACTTTCTATTCAAGTGAATTCGAAATTGGGGGAGTAGAAAAAATCGAACCCTGTTAACAAACTTTGTGTGTCTTACTTTCTGCTCTTTATATTGCCTCACCTACGTTTTCAAGTTTGATGATATAAGATAGAGAATCTTGAGCTTAATGGGGATGTAAATCCAAGAGATAGTGTTCAGAAAACAATAAAACAAAATAACAAGGTAGAAAATCTCCAGTTGGAAGTCAGTTTGGCAATCGAGTAAGCGAAAAGAAAACGTAGTGGTTCCCCACATGTTAGAAAACCATAATGACATGACTAATATCTTCTTTCGTAACGAGATAAGGTAAGGATGTATGATTGTGCGACAGTCATCGCCATAATGACACGGTAATGGAAAATCTTTCAGAGGAATCCATTTTGAAGTGGAGGACTTGTTAGGGCATGG
The DNA here is from genome assembly GCA_030180135.1 of Orychophragmus violaceus. NCBI lineage: Eukaryota > Viridiplantae > Streptophyta > Magnoliopsida > Brassicales > Brassicaceae > Orychophragmus > Orychophragmus violaceus. The sequence goes on from CM058235.1 coordinate 28,487,789, forward strand.
TAATAGAGAATCCATTTGAAAGTTGAACTCATTCATGTTTAGAACCACCCAAAAAATGAGTGTGGTTTTTCTTTCAAAGTTTGAAGGTAGCATATATGACACATGTTCTTCCATGTGTTCATATGGATAAGCGTCGGTGTTATTCATTCTCAAATACATAAATTGTATTTTGTTCGGTTCAATCTGGAAATGGGGTGTGTTGATGGACTTTTTCTAGGCAATGGATGCTAATAATTTTAAAAATCCCATCATAGCGTCTAGACGAACCTAATAGACAAAGACGGTGGTAAGTGGTCTTTATGATGTGTGTTTTAAACTCTTGTTGGCATGGTACAAAGGAGAAGGACATTCCGCGTTTTAGTTGGGGATCAAGTGGAGGAGAAGCAGCCCCACGGATTGGAAACAAATTATTTTCAAGCGGTTACGGGTCAATCATAGTTTTCCCTATTGAGGTTGTTGGTAGATTACAATTTGGTGATCACTCATCACTCTAGTAAGGACAATCATGTGGTAGATGCGTTAAGTAGGCACACAAGCGACTAATTTGAGACAATGGAGGCGCATGAATAGACTGTGACACTTGCTAGTCTCAGATTATGTGCATTTACTCAAGAGGGAGAGATAGTTGGTCTTGAAGCATTGAATCATTCATATATACTTGGAGGGTTCAACAAGCTCAAGAAAAGGATGAGGCTTTGTGTAAGCATACCAAAAATATGGCTTTTTATGGTAGACCATCTCATACACCATGTTATGTTGGTCAAAGGTGGGGGAGAACATAGATATAACCATCAATGGTTCCAGAAACGGTAGAGAAAGTGAAAATTTTCAAAAGCCGGTCAAGTTCCCACGACCATCAAAAGAAATATACATGCATGAACATAAAAATTTCGAGGTTGAGGTGGATGACTTATTATATCTGAAATAAGACATTTTAGAGAGGAGGTAAGACTCAAAGCTGAAGAATCTTAAGTCGATGTATATGGAATTGTACCCTAGTTCTGAGCAGGTAGAAGAGAAATTTGTCTCTTTTATCACCCTTTGAAAACGTCGGCTCAATATTTTTAATTACACCAATACTCATAAAATTATTTTATAATTAACTATTTATTAATTTAAATTATTTAAAAACTACAAAATAATGTTTGATATTTAATTTTTGAAACTATAGTAGATATATATTAAAATTACTAGAATTATTTCAATATTATTTTAGTTTTAGTTCTCATTTCATCTAAAATATTAGTTATACCAACGTATTTAAACAAAATATTAATTCTGTCAAAACGTAAAAGAAAAATTTCCAGAAAAAATATTTTTTTTTTCACAAAAACAAAATTTATTTTTCTCGTCAAAATGTAAAATCTATTTTTTAGTCAAAATCCTAAAATATTGTTTTCCATAAAAAATGTGTAATTCATTTTTCCGCCAAAAATGTAAACATATGGTTTTCCGTCAATAGCGTAAGGTTTTGTTTCCTGTCAAAACGTAACATTTCACTTTCTCACCAAAAATGTAAGATTTCATTTTCCCGCAAAAACGTAAATTATGTTTCGCGTTGAAACCTTAAAATTTTATTTTCCGCAAAAACGTAAGATTTTTTTTCCCGTAACGTAAATCATGTTTCCAACCAAAACGTAAAATTCAGTTTTCCTAAAAATATAAGATTATGTTTTCTCGCAAAAAGTAAGATTTGTTTTACCACTAAAATTTTAAAATTGTATTTTCTCGTCAAAAATATAAAATTCTGTTTTTCCACAAAAATTTAATATTTTATTTTTCCCATAAAAACATAAGATTATGTTTGCTAGCCAAAAACTTATGATTGTATTTTTTTCGTTAAAAACGTAATATCGTTTTACCCTTCAATAACATAATATTTTATATTCACACCAAAAACATAAGAAACCATTTTCCTGCCAAAACATAAGATTGTGTTTGTTTGTGAAAAACGTAAGATTTAGTTTTTCTACCAAAAAAATTAAGATTTCTTTTTTCCTATCAAAGCCAAGATTTTATTTTTTTGCAGAATATAGATTTTGTTTTTCCGTTAAAACGTAAGATTTCTTTTCCCACCAAAATCTATCATAAATATGACAAATTAACTATAAATTATTATACATATATTTAGCTTAAAATAAATTAAAATTAATAATAATGAACAGAAGTAAAACATCAATAAAATTAGGGTACATGTGGATAACCCAAAAATTTTAGAGTTTTTTTTTATTACCCTAGTTAGGTATGGAGTATTTTATGAACTTTTATAAATATCATATTTTTATAGGGAGATATCCATAAATATGATGTTTTTTATCAACCACAATATCATAATTTATACAAACTAAAATTTGACCAAATAGATAGGCAAATTTTAATTTGAGCTTGAGAATGGGTACTTTCTTTCCTATTTTGTTATAGTCTTAAATTGATTAAATTTTTATTCATCTTTACATAAAAAGACCATATACAGTGACAGAACCAGAAAAAATATTCATAAGGGTCATAATAACTATATTAACTAAGATTACGCAAAACAATTTAACATAATAAAAATAACGTCACATATATACACATTAAAATTATTAAGCTTATTTTTTATAAAATTATTTTATCACTGTTTTATTTGTAATAATATCAAATATTTTTACAAATAAACTATAAAGCACCTAAAATGTATTAATGATAAGATTGCACAACATTGTTTTCTCTTTCAAATAGTTGCAGTTAACATAAAAATAAAATTAATATAGCAAACTTAAAATAGATAAACTCTTAAATGTTATATTAATGAAATAAAATATGCAATGATTAACTAAAATCTTAAAATGAAACTAATAAATAGAATAATTAGAGTTAATTCATTTTCATGCCTTATTTAATTCCATATTTATTTGTGATGAGTTTGATTGGGTTGATATGTGTTAGAATTAAAAATATTTATTAGACTACACTTGAATATCTTAACAACAACAAAAACATTACACTTAAGTTAAATCTAAAATTTGATAGGGGTCAATAATTTTAAATTGGATGAGGTCAACATAAAATATTTAACAAAAACTAAACTAGTTTTAAAATTTGCATGGGTGTTAATCGATCCCTCTGACTAGATACTACCTCCGCCACTGATCATACACAATAGCCTACAAGAATCTCTCAGCTGAAAAAAAAAAAAGAGAAAGGGTTACTGAAGCAAAAGCAGCACCATTATAAAGGACGATGAAACAACCACCTACTGGTGTCCGGTTTTTGGGTGATTGATATATTATGGTTATTACATGTTTAAAGCCATGATGTAAGTATATATTCGAGTCTTTTGTAGTGTTTTTAAGTCTTTGTCTATTAAGTACATGCACGTTTGGATGATTTTGGAAGATATTGAAGTTTATTGGGCAAGTTTTGGAGCTAAAGCCATAAGGAGCAGAAATTACTATCTCGCAGTGACCTCAGCGTCGATCGATGCAGACCCGCGACCAGCGCATTAATGAGAGATTTCAAGATTTGCAGTTTTGCCTCATAAACTTTCAGTATTTACAAAAGAGATCCAAAATATGATTATCACTTTATAATTAGGTTTTTGGTGTTTTGTTTACACAGTTAAGTTTACACATTCATACTTTTAGCTAGAGAGAGTTGAGAGATTGGGGCTGATCTTACCTTATACTTCTTTTGTTTTTGGAGAGGATTTTGAACCCCTCTTTGTTCTTTACTCTTTTATTTATGCAATCTATTTATTCTATGATTTCTGTCTCATTAATCATGTCTGAATAGATTCACAGTTAAGTTTAGGGATTCTCATTAAAGATTTCATGACTTGCTAGATTTAATCAATCAGTTAGGATTCATAACTTGATTAGTTCTTCAACCTGAATTGTGCTTAATACTAGTTTCTAATCTGATCACTTAGAATCTAGATTTAGGATTTATAAATTGACACGAAAGTGTGATTTAGAATCTGAACTATTTAGGTTGAGAAATTTAATTATGTGCAAAGAAATTTGGTTTAATTGAATTGTGAACAAATCGAACATGCACTTAAGACTAGTTTAATCTGTTAGGAATTGCAAAGAAATTTGGTTTTCTAGGATTTAGACTTAGTGAATTCTCGCAATGAAAGTTGGTTAGTTCTACATCCGTGTTTGAGTTCTAGAACCGTGCTTAATTTGATCCTAACTGATAATTGATCTGCTTGTCTTGATATCCTGAGAACTCCCTAGACTTAGCGCTTTTAGTATATTGATAAAACAAACTGACTTGCTTTCTGATTTAGTTACTGCTTTTAGTTTATTTATTTCTGATTTGCATCGCCTAGATTAATTCGAAGTTCTATAATCTATCGTAAGATTTTTTGAGTCTCTGTGGTTCGACCCCTAGATGCTACATTTGCTTGTGCACTTGCAATTGAACTTAAGGAATTAAAATCTGAGCATATCAAGTTTTTGGCGCCGTTGCCGGGGACTCTTTTGAGTCTTCGATAGATTTGAATTTAGAGTTTAGACTAGGTTTTTCGTTTTTGTTTGTTGTTACTAATTTCTGTTTTTCTTTCTGTCTTTGCGTGTTTCAGGTTTTACGCTTTGCATCGATCGATACTCCTTTGAATCGATCGACACAAAGCGATACCCATACTGAATTGATCGACGCAGTCTTGTGCATCGATCGACGCTTGACGATTACCGATGGTTTATGCATAATCGCGCGACCAGAAGTAATCCGTACAAGAAACTCGTGAATCTCAGACTTGAAGAACTTGCAAAGTTGTAAAGAACGAAGACGGAAGCTCATAGACCAGTGAAGATGGCTAACGTGAATGATGCGCCTTTGATTTTGATTCAAGATGTTGAAGGTGTTCTTAGGGATTTGCAGAACAATCCTTAAATGTTCATGGACAGAGGATTGATGAGGATGGAAATGTGATTGAACAACAGATTTTTCAACCTGAGCAAGAAGCTCAAGGTGGAGGAGAAGAAGGTGGACAAGGAATTCCAAAACCAGAAGCGCCACCTAGAGCACCAGAGCCTCCTGTTAGGAGGACACTAGCTAATTACAACAGACTTGATGAGTTCTACGCTAATAGGTCTGAGATTGTGCCTCCTGCTTTTCCGCTGAATGACTTTGAGCTGAAGACTTCATATTATACGCTTGTGGGAGAACACCTCTTTCATTGACTCCCACATGAGCAGCCTATGGATCACATAGAGGATTTTGAGTCTTTAGTCACTGGGATGAAGCATAATAGAGTGATCTATGACTACTTACACTGCAAGCTTTTTCCTCACTCTCTTGGAGGAGAAGCTGATAATTGGCTGAAGCAGATTCCACCTGGAACTCTGACTACTTGGGATGTAGTGAAGAAGAAGTTTCTGCGACATTTCTATGATGATGCTAGATCCGATCAGCTTATACAGGATCTCTTGACTTTCAATCAGGGATTTACAGAGCCTTTGAAGGCCGCTTGGGTGAGATTCAGGATGTACCAGAGAGATTTCCCTCATCATAGTTTCTCTGAGGATCAGCTGTTGGGCATTTTCTTCAGAGGAGTTGATTTGTGGTATCATATTGCTCTAGATGCTGCAAGTATGGAAACTTCAACACTAAGTCTCCAGAGGAAGCAAAGGAGCTGATTGAGAACTTGGTCACTAGTAATAATGTCAAGAATGCTGATATGGAGAGGAAGAAGTCTGGTGGCAAAGCTGATAGCTCGCAGATAGCTGAATGAAGAACAAGATTGACTATGTTCATAGCCTTCTGACTGGAAAGAAGAGTATTCACTTTGCTCAGGATACGGAAGAATTTGAGGCTGATGAAAGCTGCGAAGAAGAGGATGTGAATTACGTTTGTTGGACTTTTTTCCAGGGGAACAGATTTGGAATCAACAAGGCAGATGTGGTTACAATGGAATGGGACAGAGAGGTACCTTCACAGGTAATCAAAACTTCTTTGGCTTTACTCCTAAGCCTCAGTACCAGAAGCCTTATCAGAGTAATAGCAGCCCTGGAACAACACTAACAGCTTCACTAGGAATTATGGATCTTCATTATATCAGTCAGCTCCTCCTCAAAATGAGCAGAGAGAGAAGATGATGGGACTGTTGGAGCAGCTTCTGGAAGGACAGCGGAAGAGTACAATAGATTTCAATGGAAAAATAGATGCTTTGTACTTGGATCTCAACGGGAAGATAGATGCCTTAAGCAAGCATGTGAAAAAACTGGATGTTCAAGTTGCACAGACTGATGGGTTTGTTAAGAAGCAAGATGGATCTCTCCCGGGACGAACTGATGCTAATCCTAAGAATCAGTGTAATGCAATCACGTTGAGAAATGGTAAAGAGGTCATTCCTGCTCGGAAAAAAGCAGCTAAATTTGGAGGAAATCGTTGATATTAAGGAAATAGAAGAAGAGATATATGAGTTTCGCAATGCATCAACCGACGCACACCAGCATCGATCGACGCATATCGTGAACGAGGGAAATGAGCAAAAGCTCGACGCAGAAGTCGTTACGAAATCGCCTAGCATCGATCGACGCACCACTGATGTCGATCGACGCAAAGCGGATCCCGAGAGTTCAAACGCAAAAAGCTGAAGAAGGCTGATGAGAGGGTGTACAAGTCTAAGGTTCCCTTTCCTAAGAAACCAAAGAAGTCTAAGTACGAGCTGCAGCTGAAACAAATGCAAGGAGATGATGAAAAAGTTGTTGATTTAAGTACCTTTGATTGATGCTCTAAAAACCGCTCATGTGATGAAGAGATGTCTTAAGGACATGCTTGCTGGTAACATGACTGATGAGGAGAGTGTGATGATGATTTCGGAAGTGTGCAGTGTTCCTGAGAAGTTGAAGGATCCCTGGAGCTTTGTGCTAGATTGTGGTATTTATAGGGACAGATTTGAGAGATCTCTGTGTGATCTTGGTTCCAGTGTGAACCTTATGCCTTTCTCTGTTGCTCAGAGGATTGGGATGACGGACTTTATGCCTACTAGGATATCATTAGTCCTAGCTGACAGAACAGTTAGGATTCCTGAAGGAGTGCTGGAAGATGTGCCAATCAGGATTGGTAACTGTGTGACTCCTACTGACTTTGTGGTTCTGCAGTATGGAGAAGAACCAAATGATCCACTGATTTTGGGTAGACTATTCTTAGCTACTGTTGGTGCTATGATTGACTTTAAGAAGGGGACGATAATTCTGAATGTTGGTGATCTGAAGATGAGTTTTGATATGCACAAGCTGGTAAAGAGACCAACCATCGATGGACAGACCTTCTATGTTGATACACTCAGTGGTTTGGCTGCGGATTTATTTCATAAAATACATGATGTGGATCCACTGAAAAGATCTCTGGTAAGCTCAGTATTGGAACTTGAGCATCTGCAAGACGAGCCTGCAATTTGCTATGCGAGGCTAATGGATTCTACAGAGTAAGTGATGCAGCTGGATGTGCAGGACGAGCCCTTACATGGATCGACACCACATGTGCATCGATTTAGGCAAGTCATGGGTGATTGAGGAGAAGAAAAAGCTCCGAAAATTGAGCTGAAACAACTTCTATCCGGGCTAAGGTACGAGTTTCTTGGACCTAATTCGACCTATCCAGTAATTGTCAATGCTTATTTGAATAACGCAGAACTCACTGTACTGATAAGCAAGCTGCACAAGTATCGCAAAGCTCTTGGCTATTCTCTTTATGACATTTCAGGTATCTCTCCAGAGCTGTGCATGCATAGGATACATCTTGATGATGAGACTAAGACATCTGTTGAGCATCATAGGAGGCTGAATCCAAATCTGAAGGAGGTAGTGAAGAAGGAGATTTTGAAGCTACTGGATACTGAATCATCTATATATCATATCTCTGAGTGTGATTGGGTCAGTCCAGTTCATGTTGTGACTAACAAAAGAAGGTGTCACAGTAGTGAAGAATGAGAAGAACGAGCTGATTCCTACGAGGACTGTAACTGGACGTCAGATGTGCATAGACTACATGAATCTTAATGATGCGACCATGAAGGATCATTTCCCCTTTCCTTTTATTGATCAGATGCTGGAGAGATTAGCTAATCACCTTTACTATTGCTTCCTCGATGGGTACTCTTTCTTCTTTCAGATTCCCATCCATCCATAGGATCACGGGAAGACTACTTTTACATATCCATATGGCACTTTTGCATACCGCCACCTTCCAGAGATGTATGATGTCCATTTTCACTGATATGATTGAGGACTTTATGGAGGTGTTCGTGGATAACTTTTCTGTTTATAGGTCATCTTATCATGAGTGCTTGGATAATCTGTGCAAAGTGCTAGCTAGATGTGAGGAGAAGCTGTTGGTTCTTAATTGGGAGAAGTGTCATTTCATGGTCAGAGATGACATTATTCTTGGGCACATAGTGTCTTAAGCAGGGATCGAAGTAGACCGCGCTAAGATTGAGGTTATGACCAGCCTTCAGGCGCCTGATTCTGTGAAGTATGTGAGGAACTTTCTTGGACATGCTGGTTCTACAAAAGGTTCATCAAATATTTCAGTACGATTGCTAGACCACTACAGAGAAGGAGTTGTTGGCAGTTGTCTTTGCCTTTGGGAAGTTTCACCCCTATCTTGTTGGATCTAAGGTGATAGTGCACTTTGATCATTCAGCTCTGAAGTATCTGATGCAGAAGAAAGATGCTAAGCCAAGATTTTTGAGATGGATTATGCTTCTTCAAGAGTTTGACATTGAGGTTAAGGACAAGAAGGGAGTTGAAAATGGAGTTACTGGCCATCTGTCAAGGATTAAGATTGAAGAAGACGTCCCCATTAATGATTTCTTGCTTGAGGAAAACGTCAACTTGATTGAGACAGTGTTTAGGACGCACTTAGACTAGAAGATGCAGAATTGTCGGATTATGCGCACTGCATCGATCGATGCCACCACGGAAACGATCGATGCAAGTATCGGGATTGAATCGATCGATGCGGACCTGTGCGTTGATCGACACAATGCGCCTACGAACCCAGAACCTCTAAAGGTTCAGATTGGACACTACAACTTCGATGTTCATGCTGTTTCAACGACCAATTGACCCTGGTTTGTGGATACTGCTAATTACCTGGCTGGCTGCAGAGACTGAACCAGGTGAGCTTAAGGGGTATGCTAAAAAGAAGTTCTTCAGAGAGCTCAGGAGATACTATTGGGATGAGCCATATCTCTACAAGCACTGTTCAGATGGTATTTACAGGAGATGCATTACAGAATCAGAGGTTCCAGATGTTTTAATTTTTCACTGCGATGGATCTGATTATGTTGGACACTTTAATACTTTCAAGATTGTGTCTAAGGTTCTACAATCAGGCTTCTGGTGGCCTACTATGTTCAGAGATGCTCATACATTTGTCTCTCAGTGCGATGCCTGTCAGAGGATAGGGAAGATCAGTAAGAAGCATGAGATGCCTCAGAATTTCATCCTTGAGGTTGAGGTTTTCGATTGCTGAGCATTGATTTCATGGGTCATTTTCCCTCATCTCATGGGAAAAAGTTCATTTTGGTTGTTGTGGACTATGTGTCTAAGTGGGTAGAAGCAATAGCTAGTCCAACCAATGACTCTTCGGTGGTTCTTAAGCTATTTAAGACCATCATTTTCCCTAGATTTGGAGTACCTCGGATTGTGATCAGTGATGGAGGATCTCATTTCATCAATAAGGTCTTTGAGAAGTTTCTACAGAAGCATGGTGTTCATCATCGAGTTGCTACTCCTTATCATCCTCAGACTAGTGGGCAAGTTGAGTTCTCTAACAAACAGATCAAGGAGATCTTGGAGAACAGTTGGGAAGACAAGGAAGGATTGGTCTGCGAATCTTAATGATGCATTGTGGGCCTATAGAACTGTTTTCAAGACGCCACTTGGCATTACTCCATTTCATCTTCTGTATGGGAAATTCTGCCACCTTCCAGTTGAGCTTGAGCATAAGGCAGCAGGGGCTGTGAAGCAGATGAACTTTGATCTTAAGTCTGCAGCAGAAAGGAGATTGGTGCAGCTGAATGATTTGGATGAGATTAAGCATCATGCCTATTAGAATTCAAAGCTGTACAAGGAGAGAACTAAGGCATATCATTACATGAAGATTGTCTTCAGACAGTTTGAGCCTAATGATCAGGTACTTTTGTATAACTCATGTTTGCAATTTTTTCTAGGTAAGCTGCGTTCTAGGTGGTCTGGTCCTTTCACAATGAAGGAGGTGCGTCCATATGGTGATGTTGTGCTTATCATCTTAGAAGGTAAGGAAATTATTGTCAATGGACAGCGGGTGAAACACTATTGGGCTAAGGCCGAGATCCCAAGAGAACAGATTCTGCCTCTGAATGATGTAACCCACTGTTCGTAGAACAGTCAAGTTAGTGACGTTAAAAGAGCGCTGAGTGGGAGGCAACCCAGTGATAGGTTTGTACATACTCATTTTGTGTTTTTGCTAAGATTTTACGTTGTTTTTCGTTTTTGGTCTGCATATGCGAAGTCAGGGAACTGCGAAATCGCACTGCGTCGATTGTTGCGGTCATGTGCAATGGTCGATGCAGGGATAAATATACGAGGAAATGAGATCGCGGTGTGTCGATCATTGCGGTCCTGTGCAACGATCGACGTACATGGTTTAAATCGAAATCAAAAGGAACGTGTACTACAAACCGGAAATCGGAATCGTTCGATTCGGTTCGACCAATCACGATCTGCAACGATCGTTGCACATCCTGTGTCGATCGATGCATTCACGAGCGAGGTAAGTGCCTTTAACTTTCTTTTCTTCTTCTTTCTCCTCCATTTCGCAACTGCGCTGTAAGAACCCTAAAAATTGCCATAGCCATAACTCCTTCAATTCTAACTCGTTTTCATCTATTCAAAAGCCATTTCACTTTATTTCTCATCCTCTCTCCATATCTATCACTAATTTCGACTGGTTTTAAGGTATGTGTCCTGAATTTCTTAGTTTCTATTTCGGCCCTAAGGTATTGAATTCAAATTCTATCACAATTTGATTGTTGTAATGGTGAATTGATGCTTGATTAAGCTTGCTAATGATGAATTTGTACAGCCTTAGCAAATGCATTGACGGATTTTGCAAGTTTTTAGAGAATCTTCGATTCGATGAAGAACACTTGCGATTCTCTGATTTATGGTGAATGTAGAACGAATTGGATGCATTTGATACTAATTTTGTTGTTGTTGATGGTTGATTGAGATGATAGACACTGATTTGGTAGCATTTGTTGATCTTAGAGCTTTGGCTTAATTGCAAGTTTGCTTCTTGTGTTTTTGATCGCAGATGCCTCCTCGAAAGCGCAACAAAGCTGCTCAGCTGCTGCAGCTGATTCTCCTCCTCCTGAGGATTTTATTACGCGAGCGTCAAGGGAGAGAAGGATAAGATTCCGATGGCGAGACAGTGGGAAAGTGAGCCTAAGGTGTTGATTAAGAGTGCAGATTGTACTGACAGAGATATCTCCGAGCAATGGGATGATTACGACACATTGTTTTACAACGGTTGGTTGGATATGCAGATTGAGCCTACTAAGTTTGCTATTACAGAACATGCAGGATCATGGGAATCGATAAGGAGGTGCATGCATTGGTTTAAGAGATTAGTCTAGGGTCGATGCCAATGAGGTACTACGAGCTCTTTCCGGACTTAGTGCGACAGCTGTTGTCCACTTTCAGGGTATATTACAGACACTCGATGCGCAGGAAAGCTGCAGAGGGGACTTTCACCTTCATGTGTTTGGGAGATAGGTACATCATTCCTCTCCTAGACATCTGCCGCATATATGGATTCAGTGTGGAGCCTACTAGATGCTCCATTATTGGTGAGTGGGATAGCGTGAACACACAATTCTTCTGGGAGCATATCGGTAATGAGAAATACAACTCACAAACCTCGAAGCATATGTCTGTTAGGAATCCAGTGCTGAGATATGTGATTCCCATCCTGGGATACACATTGTTGGCTAAGTTTGAAGCCAACAAGATGAGGAAGCATGAGCTCATGGTACTTTACACTTGCTTGAGAGACTTTTTTGGTGAGACTGAGCTGCGTGACCGTGCACCTGAGCTTAACTTAGGAGTTGTCTTTGCTGAGCACCTATGCACATTGAAGAAGAAGGCTTTTGATGGCAACAAGAATGAGACTATGGGAAGTCTGCTCACTCCAATTTTCGACATTCCAGGATTCTTTTGGAAGGTAGAGAGTGTGACACCACAGAGGCATGGATGGATCTTTCTCACTTGAAGAGCGCCACCTGGATGAAGGATGACTGTCTTTGGGTCTTCCATGACGCACACTTGCGTAAGTGGTGTGTGCAGCTTCCAGCATCAGAGCTTACCAGGATAGATACTTTTGTTGCGTTGAGTTTTGAGCCTCATAGGAATGTTCGACGCAATGTGCCTACTGTTGCTTACCCTCTTGGTGAGCCCACTTCACGAGCTTCTACATCTTCTGCTCATGTAACTGCTGCTGCTTAATACGATCATGGTCCATATCCCGATCCACTGAAAGACCCTGCTGAGATGTCCCAGAGCGAGTTCCATACAATGGTGAATGATAGACTGAAGGGCATTTGGAAATGAATGCGTGTCTGCACTTGCAGGAGACAGCCTTCAGTCCATCAGCCAGTTCCTGTTCCGCGACGCCGACCTTCACCTGCTCCTGCGACATCAAGTGATTTTGATCGCTATTCTGGGATTAACGATGAGTTCGAGTGATGTGATATTTGAGTTCCTGTTTCCTGACATTCGGTTATGTATCTTGTCACTCTTTCTTTTTCATTTTCTTGAGTCTGTGCCAGTACTTGTCATTTGGGATGATGTGTTTGCTTCTATGACTATCTGTTGCTTTGATTTTTGCTTGTTTGTTATGTTTACAGCTATGCCTGGGCGTTCGGGTACCCGTTCGGATTCGGTTCGGGTTTTTCGGGTTTTCGAGTTTTCGGGTCTAGGCATATAAGACCCATTCGGGTATTTTAAAATTTCGGTTCGGGTTCGTTTCGGTTCTATTCGGGTTCGGTTCGGGTTCGGGTACCCGAAAAATCATAAAACAAAAATAAAATTAGTTATATTTAAATAAAAAAATTTCAAATTTTGACAAATATAACAAAAACTTTCATAAATTTTATTTATTTTTGACAATATAGTTATTTTAGTCTAAAAATAATCAATATATTTGAATTTATAATTATACTTTTGGATAATTTTGTTATATTAAGTCTAAATATAACTAATACTTTGGCTATTTAATTGTAATTCGGATATTTCGGGTACCCATTCGGTTCTCGGTTCGGTTCGGGTTCGGTTCTACTTTTTCGGTTCGGGTTCGGTTCGGTATTTCGGGTTCGGATATTTTGCCCAGGCCTATTTACAGCCTACAGGTTTGATTTTTTAGATTTTCTCATGAATTAGATGCTGACTGCTAACTGATCAGACGTAATCGCAGTGCAATGATCAACACGGTCTTGTGTGTCGATCGAATCATGATGATTATCGCATTGCAACAATCGACACGGTTTTGTGTGTCGATCAACTCATGACGACTATCGCACTGTATCGATCGATGCGGTCATGTGTAATGATCGACGCAGTTGCGAGACAGGGAAAAATCGACAGAACATAACAGATCCCAATTCATTTTTCTTCTTTTACCAATCCTAAGCTTGACACTATTGGGGACAATGTGTTTCAAGTGTGGGGGAGGTGGTACTGACATCAATCTTTTTCTTTTCTTAGAGTCAGTTGTGTCTGTTTATCGAGTCAAAACAATTGAGTAAGAAACAATGAATTTTTGAGGAGATCATCACACTTGCAGGAACTTAAGTGACCAATAGAATGAGTTTGCAGATGAATCTATGACTGTTAGAAAACCGAACACGGACCAGCCTACTGAGGACACCCATATCACTTAAGGTATTCAGAGGATCCTTCACTGACTTAACCCCTAATTTTGACTTACTTTTTCTCACCTAAGATTCCTCTGTTAGTTCTGACACAGCTTGTAAACATGTCCAAGTATGATTCCCTTCTTCCCTTCCTTAAAGTAAAAAGAGAGAGAGAGAGAGAGAGAGAGAGAGAGAGAGAGAGAGAGAGAGAGAGAGAGAGAGAGAGAGAGAGAGAGATAAACTGCGGATGAGCTAGTAGCTCCAAAGTGGTCGCGGGAGTGGTAGAGACCCCTATTACCTCTTTTGCATCCATGGAATGTGTCCAAAGTACACCCCAATGTGGGAAGAGCACTGATAAAAAAAATGATACCCAGTAGAGAAAAATCAGTTGCTAAAGGAGGGAAAAGAGAAGAAAGGAACCAGAAAAAAGGATAGTATGGTGGTCAAGTGCTAACAGAGTAAGAATCCATGTGCCCTTTGATTGATACTCCTTAGGTGAGACCACACTTAATAGCTTATAGAAGTCTGTAGGGTGAATTTGAAAGCTCTAGATGTGATTGTGGAGTTTACTCAGGATAGTTGCTAAGTGTGGGGGAAGTATATGTTGGTCTTGATGACTGCATGTGCATTTTTCATGTGGAGAATCTGAGTGTAGTACTTGTAAGATGAAATGAGTTTCTGAAGTTTTCAAACTTCTTCACTACATTTTGGTTTTTTGTTTTGCTTGAGGGGAAGCAAAGGCTAAGTGTGGGGGAGTTGATATATCATGGTTTTTACTTGTTTTAATCCATGATATAAGTATATATTCGAGTCTTTTTTAGTGTCTTTCGAGTCTTTTAAGGTGTATATTAGGTACATGCACGTTTGGAGGATTTTGGAAGATATTGGAGTTTATTGGGCAAGTTTTGGAGCTAAAGCCGTAAGGAGCAGAAATGACTATCTCGGAGCGACCTCAGCATCGATCGATTCTACCTTGGCGTCGATCAATGCAGACCCGCGACCAGCGCATTAATGAGAGATTTCAAGATTTGCAGTTTTGCCCCAGAAACTTCCAATATTTACAAAAAGACCCAAGGCGTGATTAGCACTTTATAATTAGGTTTTTGGTGTTTTGTTTAGTTTACACATTCATACTTTTAGCTAGAGAGAGCTGAGAGCTTGGGGCTGATCTTACCTTGTACTGCTTTTGCTTTTGGAGAAGATTTCGAACCCCTCTTTGTTCTTTACTTTTTTTTATGCAATCTATTTATTCTATGATTTCTGTCTCATTAATCATGTCTGAGTAGATTCATAGTTAAGTTTAGGGATTCTCATTAAGGATTTCATGACTTGCTAGATTTAATCAATCAGTTAGGATTCATAACTTGATTAGTTCTTCAACATGAATTGTGCTTAATACTAGTTTCTAATTTGATCACTTAGAATCCATACTTAGGATTTATAAATTGACATGAAAGTGTGATTTAGAATCTGAAATATTTAAGTTGAGAAATTTAATTATCTGCAAAGAAATTTGGTTTAATTGAATTGTGAACAAATCGAACATGCACTTAAGGCTAGTTTAATCAGTTAAGAATTGCAAAGAAATTTGAGTTTCTAGGATTTAGACTTAGTGAATTCTCGCAACGAAAGTTGGTTAGTTCTACATCCGTGTTTGATTTCTAGAACCGTGTTTAATTTGATCATGACTGATAATCTATTTGCTTGTCTTGATTTTATCAGAACTCCCTAGACTTAGCGCTTTTAGTATATTGATAAAACAAACCGACTTCCTTTCTTATTTAGTTACTGCTTTTAGTTTGTTTATTTCTGATTTGCATCGTCTAGCTTAATTCGAAGTTCTATAATCTATCGTAAGATTTCTTGAGTCTTTGTGGTTCGACCCCTAGATACTACATTTGCATGTGCACTTGCAATTGAACTTAGAGAATTAAACTCTAAGCATATTAGTGACGCTTCGAGTTTCTTCATTGATGAGAAAAAGAAAGTTGTGGTGTTAGGACATCTCCAATGTAAAATTCTATTTTTTTTAATTCTAAAATAGAGTGATTTCAAAATAGAGTTGAGTTTTATTCTAACTCCATTCTATTTTTCTCTAAAATAGAGTGATGACTAAAAAATAGAGTAAACATATTTGTTAATCTATATTTGGAGTAAACATATTCATTACTCTATTTTGCAGTGAGATATAGAGTGGAGTTAGAGAAAATTTCGTCTTTTACTCAATTTTAGAGTGAGATTTATAGTGGGGTTGAAGATGGGTTTAGAAAAGGGGATTTGAGTCCCACACACTCTCTTCAACTTTTTCTCTAGTTTTTTAGATCTTAGATCTCATTTTTGGAGTTTTCTCCGGCAAATGGCATATCTTGCCGGTCCGTGAGACCCCCCGATTAATAGATTCTCCGCACTTCAACGAAGGTGAGGGAGATTGACATGGGGTTTTAGGATGCACCATTTTTTTTCTTCTGAAATATCGGTGCTACGGAAAGATATGTTTTTAGAAATCTTCCTTCTTTCTTCTTTATTGTATTACAATATATATAGTAATGCGGTGGAGGGGTGGGGGTTCGCGTCGTGTGTGAAGTTCTTCCGGTGACGGCGCTTGACCGGATCGAAGACTAATGTTGTCTTTGCTTTTCTATCACCAGATTTTGTTTTAGAAAACTGTTTTTGTAACTTTGTGATGACTGAGTTTTAACTCGGGGCGATTATAATTAAATATAAATATTATAATTAAGAAAATATGAAGGTTATTATGGTGGTTTTTGATAAACGTGAAACAGAAAGCGTTTAGGTTACAAATTCTCAATTGGCATACTAATATTTTAAAATAAAAAAACAAACATCGAAGCCGACTTAGCTCAGTGGTAGAGCGCGTGACTTTTAATCACGTGGCCGTGGGTTCGATCCCCACAGTCGGCGTCATTATTTTATATATATTTTTTTTACCAAAAATAATGTTTCAAACAAAATGGCTTTAGAAAAAACGCCATCGGAAACACCTTTTTCTTTGCATGCATAATGGATTAATCATGAAACACAAAGTTCCTCCAAATCTTAGTGTTGGGTCTTTAAGGATTAACAATTTACAAACAAGAGCACAAATTCTCTTGGTTTTACCCAGAGAGATAAATTAATTACAGCTACTTGTTCAAGATTCCTAGACCTGTCTGTCACATTCTGAAATAAATTATATGGCGAACTGTAGTTTCAATTCGTTTTCGCTATTGAGGATGCGCCTCACCATCTTCTTCTGAAATGTTGAACAAGAACTTTGGCAGGGATGTGATCCGAGGAAGGTGTACTAAATGAGTCTTTCCTTGACATGCCTAGTGGCTTGCTGCTTGAAGCAGTAGGATCAAGAACTCTATTGCCTTCAGTTTTGTGTCTGTTGTTGTTATCTAGCCCAATCTCTTTCCCGTCGTTTGCAGCGGTTTGCAAGAGGTTGTAGAAAGAATTCACCTTTGACATTACAGACTTCTCATCGGAGGTGTCTGGCTGTGTGTCACTTAGCAGCAACTGTTTCATGTCCTCAAATTCAGGGTTGTTCTCACAATTAGCATGATCTGACAAGACTGCAAGGAAATCGGTCAACGAGATAGATTGGTGTAGTCCAGGCACTTGTGTTTGATTCCAATTTCTTGAATCAACCGAGGCACCAACTCCTTCCATTGCACTAGCATCCATCACTGAGTAATAAGAAAAGGAAACTATACATTATAAGGACATAACAGAACAAGAAGGGCCCTGAGCTAGTTGAATATACCTGAGCTAGGCGACAGTGCGTCATGAGATAGAGACATATGTTCTGACGATGACTGAGCCCCAACAGGAGATGCAATATTCTGTGTACCCGATACTGAAGGATCCTCAAATATATGTCGTGTATCAAAGAAGAGTGAGTCCAAATTTATCTCTGATTGACGGCTTAGACAGAACAAGCGATGATCACATTGGAGAAGCTTCTCGATATGTTTGTTCAATATCCCTGGGGGACATTGTAGAACATGTTGCCTATCATATCACCACAAAAGTAAACACCACTGTCGATTAGAGACGTGACATATTCAATTAAATTGCGTATTAAAGGACTACGACACAAAGACATGTTCTTACCTGTTCATGCTGGCTTGACCATCAGTAAAATCTGATGTTGCCTGCCACAAAGTATGCTTCCTAGGCTGCGGATTAGTTTCCCTGAAAAATAACGGCCGCCTTGCCAGCTGAAACAGACATATGTCTATAGTAAATCAAAACCTGGTACGTTAATAACGACAGACAAATGAAATGATCACGAGATTGCGTATCATATATACCACGATAGTCAGCGTTCCAGGTTCATCTTCCGGACAAACTGCCTTCAAACCCATAATATCTGACCATTGAATCTCGATTTTGCTCTTAAGACCTTGTTGTAACACTTCCCATACAAGTTTGTGTTTAGCAAAGTAACATTTCGCCACCAAATCACCTTCATACTTCGATTTGTACTAACAAACAAACAAGACAGAACCAAGTCAAACTTGGATTTCCAAAACAAGACAAAAACTCGAAGATAAACAGCAATTTCTTTAAGAACCCACCTCCCATTGCCCAATCCTCAGAACCGTAGCAGGAAAGTTGGAAGCTTTGAGCTTCTCAACGGTTCCTAGAGCAGAAGAAACATTGCCTACACTTTCTTTCTTAACACCAGAACCAACTGCAACACTTTGAGAGAGTCTCATCTGAATCAGATCTTGAAAAGAGGGGCTATTTTTTAAGCTTAGTCCCAAAGGACTTGGCTCATCAAGTAGGTTAAATTTGTTCCGAGGAATAAGAGAGACGCTAGTTCCATAGCTCCATAGCTGAGAAAATCAAATCCAAACTCAAATTCAGCCAAACAAAATAAAAGCAAAACACGACAAACAGAAATGCAATCATTTCAAATCAAATTTGTTCGTAGGAATCTTTAGAGAGACGTCAGGCCACAGACTAGAAACTACGCAATTACGATAAGGTACAAACCCTAGATATCTTGTTGAGAGGACCATGCTCTTCTTCCAGAAAATCCTCGACGATCTCCAATTTGACCGGAAACTTCGACGCCGGTTCAGATTCCGGTCTTAGATTCCTCGATTTCATCATTTCCACCATTCAAAATCGACAAACCTGATATCGAAGAAGGTAACAGAATCAAGATTTATGAAGAAGAAATCAATAAACCCTGGAAAAAACGAGTGACGAATTTGATTTTGAAGATCTAAAAACGCGAAATGGATGGATGGAATCTATTTCTAGCGATTGAAGAGACACGCGCTCTCTCTCTCGTCATTTTTAGCTTAAAAGAGAAAGTTGAGTTTCCAGAAAATCCCCAAAATGGCCTATCGTCTTGTCCTTACTTAGGAGACTATTTTTGTCATTTCCTTATATGATCTTTGAATATTGGGTGATTCGTTGGCGGACACGCGGGTGTGTTTTGGATTTATCGAGAGGTGGGTCCCTCGTTTTGCTTTTTAAATGACGGCAATAGATAGAGAATTTGCCACGTGTCATATTGATTCGGATGTAGCTTCTTCTTATCTTTCATGGTCTCTTCTTTCTCTTTTTCTTTGGCTTTGGTCTGTTTTGTCGTCACATATGGTTTCAATTTTTTTAATCAGCAATTTGTTGCAGCGTCACCATTAATCTATAACTAGGTTAAATCGTGCATGATTTTCATGATTTGAAAAATAATTTTATAATATTAGTTTTACTAAAATATATAAATTTATATGTTTTTATGTAAATATTTATTTAAATTTAATTTTAACTAAATTTGATATAAATGATGTATTAAATTATATTTATTGTTTAGTTTAACAATTTAATTTTGTTACAAATATATAATTTATATTATATGTCAAATTTAAATTTGTTTTATTTTATATATCAAAATTTAATTAAAATTAATTTATAACAATATTTAATAATTATTATAAATTTATTTACAAAATTAATTATTTATTTTCTTACAAAATAACTAAAAAGGATTAAAAAAATTCATAAGATTTTTTAGATATAAAATAAATCATATATTTATATTTAAAATTAAAAATATTAAAATATTATCAATAAATTATTTAGAAACTGATTTTTATTATTACCATTAATAAATGCCTAAAGGTTCTAAAAAGTTTCAATAGTATATTTCGTAAATAACATGTGAAGAAAATGTTAGTTCTGTATAATGATTCTAAATGAATAGATTAGATAACATTAAAAGATACATCAAATATCTTTGAGCTTAATGTGTTTAAAAATCATTTTGAGACAAAAAAAAATCATTTTGGTCAACAGTCTCTAATAGAATATAAGTCATTTTCTACACGAATGTCATCTCATCGCATCCGAGTTTTCCCAATATCTTCAGTATTTATTTATATACTTTTTCGGACGAAGTTAAAATTTTATTTATCTGAATATTTGAATATCATCGTACAAAGTTTTAGATAACCATATTGGTAAAGAGATACAATTAAAATAAAATAAACTATTTGGGGGTCCATTTCTAGCAAGTAGATGAGTAGCTGTATTTGAATGTCTATAGACAAAGTTAAAAGAAGTATAGTCTCTTTTGATTTCCCAGTACTTGATGTCTTGAACTAAGTTACTCCAACCGAAGTCCATGGTCTTTCCTTCCAATATGTGTATCAGCATATGAGAGTCTCCTCCAAAAATAACTTTATGATAACCATTAAATAGAATCGTTAAAAGTCAACCAAAAGTCAACATTATGTGGTTACAATTCGAGAAAATGATTTTGTGTGGTTAAACAATGTGATCCAAAAACCAGGTAGTTACAGATTTAATTCAAAGTATCGGTGGAGCTACACCCCGAGCGCCATAAATAAAGCTTTCTCTTCTGCTTCAATAGCAGACATAAAAGTAGGGCTGGGCGTTCGGGTACCCATTCGGGTTCGGTTCGGATTCGGGTATCACCCGATATCCGAAATACTTTAACTTAAGCCCCATTCGGGTATTTCTAAATATCGGATCGGGTTCGGTTCGGGACATATCGGGTTCGGATCGGGTTCGGATATCCGAAATCACCATAAATTTTCTTAAAACTCGGAAAAATTACTCAAAAATATTAAAAAAATATTTAAATTATCCAATTATCCCATAAAAACATATACTTAAATTACCAAAAAGTATTAGAAATTACTCAAAAATATATGTATTACCCAAAATATAAAAACATAAACTATACAAACTACTAAAAATGCTCGAAAGTATTAGAACTAACCGAAACTAGATTAAACTTTGAGTTACTTCGGGTACCCATTCGGGTTCGGTTCGGGTTCGGGTATTACCCGATACCCAAAATACTTTAAGTTAAACCCCATTCGGATATTTTTAAAAAATCGGTTCGGATCAGATCGGGTTTTTTAGGTCGGGTTCGGGTTCGGGTTCGGGTTTCGGGTAAAATGCCCAGCCCTACATAAAAGTATCAAGATATGCAGCACCCCATAATTTTGGTGTACCAATATGGTCACGTAATATCCAACCTCCGATAGTAGTCCCAATAATCTTGTCAAAACTAGCATCAAAATTACATTATAAAGAATTTATTGGAGGACATTTCCATTGAGATTTATTGGTAGTAGACCGCTGGATATGCTGAATAGTTTCGTGAGTATCAGAATAAGTGGCTGCAATCCATGAAGATGTGTCAGCTATTGCTAAAGCAATAATTGTACGATGCGTAATCCTCAGTTTCTGAAATATAAGATTATTCATGCTTTTCTATATTTGCCACATTATCCAATATGGAAGTAATTTTTGTTGAAGGGTGAGATCATTACAAGCTTGAAGATCTAGCAATTGTATAAGAATGTCATCAGTGGTTGTGTATTGATCGAAATTGCGAGCAAATGGAAGACCCGGACCACGCCAAACTTTGATAGATTCCAGGCATTTAAAAAGCAGATATGGTGTATAGATTCTGGATGAAGACAACATCAAATGCAAGTATCGTCATTACTCACACCACGAGATGTGAGTTTAGAAGCAGTACTCAATATGTCAGTAGTAATCCTCCATTGGAAACGTTTAATACGAGGCATAATCTTTAAGTTCCATATTCGATTTTTAAGCTGAATGTTTCTTTTTGGTGGGGGCACTGCTGATTCTTCAAATTCGGGGTTGTGTCTTAAGAACCAGTTATTTATAGACTATT
The DNA here is from genome assembly GCA_030180135.1 of Orychophragmus violaceus. Taxonomy (NCBI): domain Eukaryota; kingdom Viridiplantae; phylum Streptophyta; class Magnoliopsida; order Brassicales; family Brassicaceae; genus Orychophragmus; species Orychophragmus violaceus. The sequence continues at coordinate 28,509,874 of CM058235.1, forward strand.
TATTTTAGAGTATACCAGTAAATAACTTAAATAATTAATTCTCACAGATAATCTAATATATTTAGACAAATAAAATGATAAATTATATAATAATGTTGATAGTGATTTTATGAACATTTTAAAGTTAGTGGAAACAGAATCATTTGCATAAGAAAGGATTTAAATATCTGAGATAAAAGTAATGTCACAATGTTTTAGCAAAGATGATAACTCGGGTATACAAAAAAAAAAAAAATTAGAGAAACATGGACAATAATGCTTTGTTGATGGTTTATTGAAGGAAAACAATACATATTCATTCATGTCAAGGTGGGTAAAACAACTAGGAAGAAGATATGTGTGTAATGACGGAAACAAGGAACGTCAAGTGTAGTCTCTCACCACTGTATACTTAACTAAAACACTAATACATGCAATAGAATGCAGCAAAGTATTAGATCAACAAGAAGTTACATTTGCAACATATTCTTTTGAACATATGACCCCAATAGAATGATTTGTTTTAAAAATCCATTCGGAAAAATATGAAAAACGTAAAGAATTCTTTACGAGATTTGTCCACGAGTGAGCCACACTATGGCAGACAAAATGGCATGTTGGAACTCAAATTCAACCGTTTTATTTTGTCTATATTAATCATGAACCACTGAATTAGATTGTTATATGTCTTACTATATTGTTAACGAAAAATAGAACATAGATTTATTTACCGAATGCCTCTTTAATTAGTTTAATAATGTGATTAGACATCATTCTAAGATTTAATTATTTTCTAATAAAATAGGTTTACAAGATGTTAATCAATCATAATTTTGTTAACAGTGAGATCCAGTCATAATTCATAAGAGTGGATTTTAAAATTTCTATTAAAAATTAAAATTATGTATTTACTAAATTTTCTTTTGTCAACATGTTTACTAGATTTTAATTTTGGGAAAAAATCAAAAAATACACCAACTAAATTCGTTTTTACCAAAAAATACAAAGACTTTTACGATTAACTAACTAATACATGAACTCGTTAATATTGTCATTTTAAATCATCAACTAGAAAAATGTTAGAATTTTAATATATAATTTTAACGAAGTTAGCGACCCGTTATACAAAAACATAATGAATAGTGATTTATTTACAAAAAAAATGAAAATCTAAAAAAAATTTGCCCCAATTTCGAGTTTACTATGAAGGATGCTTATCTAGTTTTCGAAGAACAAAGAGAAATAAACTATAATCCAATAAAATTGTAGGAAAATTAAGCCAACAAGTATTATAAATTCTAAAACCTAATTTAAAACCCAAAAACATCAAATAAATTAACTGAAACAGTAATTGATCTGATGGACACGAGCGAAATCAGGAACATCCATGAAAATTCACTCGGAAACCTTCACACACACATATAAAAGAGAAATTTAAAGTATGAAAAGAAGGATTTAGAAGAAACAAAAAACGGTGAGAAAGGGAAATCAACGTTGCGGAAAGAAAAGATTCCAGCGTCGGCTTCTGAGGCATTAATTTTTAATAGATTTAGATTTTTAAAAAAAAATCTGGTAGAAAAGGAGATTAAAATGGCAATACTAACGAGTTCGTGTATTAATCAGATAATGACAAAAGTTTGTGTATTTTTCGGCAAAAACGAGTTCAATTGGTGTATTTTTTGGGGGGTTTTCCCCATCGGTTTATAACTCCGTTCGAGACGCCGTTAATAAGACGTTAACTCCGTTAAAATTATGTATTAAAATCTTGACATTTTGCTAGTTAGTGATTTTAAAATGACAATATTAACAAGTTCGTGTATTAATTAGGTAATCGCAAAAGTTATGTATTTTTCGACAAAAATGAGTTCAGTTGGTGTCCTTTTTGGTTTTTTTCCCCTTTTAATTTTTATAAACTATGTTTAAATTTGTTTCAAATCTGGTCTTTTCAATTCAATAGCATTAATTAGGTATGAGCGTTTATCACAGATCAGAAATTTGAAATATGAACCCGATCCAAAAACATGATCCCAATTTGAATTGATTTTACAAAAATTTTGAATGGGGCTTAAGTTTATGTATTTCAGATATTGGATAATATTTGAATTTGAACCGAACCGAACGAGTATCCAAAGTAACATGATTTTTATCTAATTTTAAGTAATTCTACTACTTTCGAATATTTTTGAATAATTTAAATAGTTTTTATTGTTTTTTTTATAGAACGGATATTTTCGAATATTTTGGGATACATTTAGATATTTTAGATATAGTTTTACGGGATTTTCAAATATTTTTAAATCTTTTGAATATTTTTTTCGAATTTTCAAACATTTTTGGTATTTCGTGTACTTGAATCCGACCCTAAATCTAAAAACCCAAAAAATCCGAATGGATACCCGAACCCCTCAGACCTAGCTAGTTCAATCACTTAGTTTGGTGTTATCGCCCTGTCATAACTCATGTTTAAATTAGAAAAATGCAGGTGTAGATTGTAGATGGCAAAATCTCAGTCATTGTTTGCCTTCAAAGTGAAGTGTGTACAGAAAAGCTTTTAAAAATTACACACGATCTACTGTTTTTGTTTTCTCTTAGCGAACTGTCATTGTCAAAGCATTAGCTAGTCAGCAATATCTCAGCTAGGCCTGGGCATTCGGGTCCTTGGGTCGAGTTCGGGTCGGTTCCTGACAGGTTCCGAGTCTAACGGGTAGAGGAAGATAAGGACCCATTTAAGAACCTGTTTGATTCGGGTCGGGTTCGGGTCGGGTCCTATCGGTTCCGGGTCGGGTCGGGTCTTATATTAGCATACCTGCCATTACCCGTTTTTTTCGGTTATTAATCGGGTCTTTACTCTTCAGGTTAGTGTGGGTAAATTTTTACCCGAGACCCGAAAATTTACCCGATTAAACATGTATCTGTACCCGAATAAACATGTTATTAAACCTGAATAAACTTGTTTTAACCTGTAATAACCTACAACATACATACCATATTTTTCAAGACTTCAAGTCATCAACTTCAACATACTTAATAACCGATTACTGTATTCAAAAGTCATAAAAACACAAAGTCACAAACTAAACAAGAGACAAGAGTTACAAGAAAACATTGAAGAGAAATCTAATTAAAACTGAAAACTCTTCTGGTCTTGACTCTTAACCGCAAAGGACACTTGGATACTTTGAAATGAAAAGTGAAAACACTCAGACCAACAAAGCTTCATCCCGGTTGACCAGAAACTCTCCTTAGCTGCCTACATAGTACATAGAGAATCATCAGAAATGAAGAACCAATCAAGTGGAAAGTTGGATAAAAATACAAATATAAAGTGCAAGTAATACTAGTAGTAGTACCTTAGTCTCAATGGCCATTAGTTAGAGATAAAAGAAACATCAAACTCTATCAAAATAAATAAAAGAAGTTAGTCTTCATATGTCAGAAAACTCAAATCAAATAAGAGAAAACAAGTTAGTATTCATATATCATAATCATACCTCTCATTAAATCATCTTGATGCTCAATCTCAGCAAGCAATTCTTCTTTCCTTGTAACTCCTCTGTCATTAATTTTGATCTCACATTTAAGCCATTGCTCCAAACACATTAGTACCTCAATCATATAATGTGTCAAGCAACTCCTAAAGGGTTCAAGAACTCGCCCACTAGTGCTGAAGGCAGATTCAGATGCCACTGAAGATACTTGCATTGCCAAAACATCTTTTGCAATTGCTGAAAGCACTGGATACTTAGGACTGTTTACTCGCCACCAAGACAAAACATCGAACTCAGTACCTTCAAGTAACTTGGGTATCTCTACACCCTCATTCAAATAAAACTCCAATTCATTTATCTTTTCTGGAACACCGGTTTCTTGAAATAATTCATTGTAGATATCGTTCATCGACTCGTATGCAAGTCCATTTCCTAATACTGTCCTCTGTGAAACCTCTTCCACAAATGGTTCTTGTGATTGAGATTGTGAGGAAGCAGTAGCACCTTGAGAGTGAGAGGTTGTGGCTTGAGTAACATGTCTACTCAACTGTTCACTATACTCCTTATACAAGTTCTCCAGAATATCTTCAATGTCCTTGGTCAAAAGTGCAGACTCCTTACTGTTTTTACCCCACAGCTTCTCAAAACATTTAATGGCAAACTTCATCTTCTTGCTAGGATCAAGTACTCCAGCTACAATTGACATCCTATTGAATTCAACTTGTTCACCAAATGGATCCCAATACTTCCCCAACTTAGACAACATGGCTAATGCTTTCTTACGCAAATCAGTGTCAGGACCAGGACACAGTGACAATGCACTAATGTTCCTTGTCACAGTGACTATTGCGTGCCAGAGCTTGTGAGAACATGCGCTATTTGAAGTGGACAGTGCCAATGTTGCCTTGTAGAAGATGATTAAGAACTGAACCAGTCTTTCAACAGCTTCCCAATCAGATCTCAATGGTGGTCCAGCCTTTTGTATACACTCATCACTATCATCGAAGTAGTCATTGAACAGCTTGTCCACTTCCTGCATCTTCACAAAACCGGTTTTGAACTTCAATGCTTGCTCTAGCATAAGGTAAGTTGAGTTCCATCGCGTCTTCACATCTAATGGCAGACTTCCTCTTTGTATCCTTCTTGACTGCACATACGACTCAAATGCTGAAAGTCTCGGGGTTGAAGATCTAACATAGTAAATGCTATTACGAATAGCATTCACACTGTAATCTATTTCTTGCAACCCGTCCCTGACAATCAGGTTGAGGATGTGGGTTGCACACCTTAAGTGTAAGTACTCCCCTCCTAAGACAAATGCATCATCTCAAACTTCACTGAACTCCTCTCTGAAGACTCTCATTGCTGAACTGTTGGTTGTGGCGTTGTCTACAGTTATACAGAACACACGCTTGATATTCCACTCCTCCAAACACTCCTTCAATACTTTAGCAATCGTAGCCCCTTTGTGATCATACACGTTCTTGAAGCCGATTATCATCTTCTTCATTTGCCACCAAACATCCACAAAATGAGCAGTAATAACCATATAACTACTTCCTGTATGTGGAGCTACCCAAATGTCTGTCGTTAAAGAAACCCTCTGCTTATTGTTTCCTAAAATCCTCTTCATATCCTCCTTCTTCTTCATGTACTGCTCAACTATCTCTCTGGTGGAAGTTCTCCTAGAACGCGGCTTCACCAACTTGACCTTAGAGCAGAAGTGTTTCCAACTCAAGCCTTCAACAAATGATAAGGGTAACTCGGAGATGACCATAAGCTCATTAGTAGCTTCCCAAACAACACTATCTGAAACCTTAGATAGTCTCAATCCAGCAGCATCAACATCAATAACAGTTTGATCATCCTCACTAAATTTTTTAGCAGCTTCCCAGACTTTGAAAGGCTTGCAAGAATGATTAAGGTGTTTTTTCATGTTTGACGTACCGGATTTGGATGGACATACCATTTCCCTTTTGCAGTAGTGGCAATTGGCTTTATCTTTATCCTCCTCCTGTCTGGTGAAGTGTTCCCAGACCCATGACCTGCCAGTACAAGCCCTCTTCCTACTCTTAGTCCCTGAACCACTGCCTTCATGACCGACTTTGCCCTTACCTTTGTCTGTTGGGGTAGGTGTATGAACATCTTCATCAGATCCATCACTCATATCATCTGCTTGGGCGTTTTCATTCATATTCAGATTATCATTAGATGCCATCTGCAGAAACAAGACATCATTGTGTTAATACACATGTATATCACAGTTCAAAACATGAATAACACAGGTCCTACACAGTTACAACACTGGTTGAGTACAGGTTCAATACAGGTTAAATACAGGTTTAACAGGTTTGATCAGGTTAAAACAGGTATTATACAGGTCCTAAACAGTTACTAAACATGTACTAATATACAGGTTCAGTGCAGGTTTTACAGGTTTGGTCAGGTTAAAACAGGTATTATACAGGTCCTAAACAGTTACTAAACAGGTACTAATATACAGGTTCAGTGCAGGTTTTACAGGTTTGGTCAGGTTAAATAAGGTATTATACAGGTCCTAAACAGTTACTAAACATGTACTAATATACAGGTTTAGTGCAGGTTTTACAGGTTTGGTCAGGTTAAATAAGGTATTATACGGTTTGAAATGAAAACCGAAAGAAATCCCCAAATCGATTTTCATTTCTTGAACTTTGAAGAACTAAGAACCCTAATCGAGAAAAATCCCCAAATCGATTATACCCCAAATCGATTAAATCATTCAACAAAACTAAAAACCCTAATCGATTGTTCAAAAACCCAATCGACATCCATTGAACAACCAAAAACTAAGAACAAGATTGAAGATTTAAACGAAGAAGACGATTAGATTAACAGAAGATAACAACTAATCGAAAACCAAAAAAGCAACATGCAATTGAAAAAGGAGTACTCATACCAGAGATCGATTTCTAGACGTCTCGGATGGAGGAGACGATGAAATCCTTTGATCAATTTTTTCCAGTTTTGTTAGAGAGATTAGGGTTATGGGGTGGTGTAATCGGTTTTGTTTTGTCTAGGGGAATCGGAATCGTTTGGATGTTTTTAATGTTTTTTTCAATTTTTTGTATTTTATCTAAATATTTTGCTCGTGTGTATATACTATATAAATATATATAATTATACCCGCGGATACCCGAACGGGACTCGGGTCTAAACCTGGACCTGAACCTGTATCCGCGGGTAATGATGGCCTATACCCAACAGGTTCAAATTTATATAACCGGTTTTTACCCGAACCTGCCTTATTCGGGTCGGGTCCGGTTCGGGTCCACGTAAAAATGTCCAGGCCTAATCTCAGCCGCAATAATCTCTTAATGCTTGGGACAAAAAGATGGATGGCTTGAGAGTTGAGAGAGAGAGTCAAAAGTGAGATTGGTCTGATTATAATAATTTAAAGTCTCCGAAGTCCTAACCCAATCATTGATCCTTGCTGAAGTATCCCTTACACCTAGAATAATTTGTCTTGCGAGCCAAGCAAACGAATAGGAAAAGAAGACGCAAACAAAAAACAACTCATTGACCAAATTGTCACAACTTAGATTACAAAATGAGAAATACAGGTAAGAAAAGGATCATTCCGGCTTTGTTTAAGTCGCCTTTCGATTGACTTTCAGGTAGGGAAGAGCGCCGATTACGTTGTCATAGTCGCTCCGGTTAACTTCGTGCTGCATTACAGAAGACATAACAGAAATTTAGACAATGTAAGAGAGAAAAGGGAAAAGAACAGAGCAATGAAGTTGCTAATGAACAAAGCCAAAACAGGTAAACCTGAACTAGTTGTCAAAATATATTAGGAAGATTCAGATCATGAAAATTGATGCCATTGAAAAGATTTATCCCTAAATCACATTTTTTTTTCTGAAGGAATCCAATATAGTGATTCTCAATGCCATGGTTTTCATATCGCAATGTTATTCCGCCAGTAGCTTTAATCCCCATTTTAAGAGATTCACAGAGAGGTGCAAAGAGTTAAAATGCGTAATGAAAGACACAGCCTTGAAGTTCAAAAATAAGAACGAACCCACCGATTTACTATAAAGGTATTAGCAGCCAAGTCCCGGACTTCATAACTAGCTTGAAAAATCTGAGTGTCTGTCTTATCCTATCATAAGTCTTTGCTAAGATCTCGGTCTTTTCCTACCCATTCACACCTTGGGCTAAAGCATTCAACGAAAGCTACTCACAGCTAGTTTCTAAAGCTTGAAAACATTAGAATGCATTTTACACACACAAAACTATATACCCTTCAAGACATGTAGAATCAACCATGAACATAATGAGAGAAAAAAGAGATTGTGGTTTTGCAAACAGCAAGAAAAATAGAAGCATCAGTCCTTGTTAGAAAAGAAGACCAACCATTTTCGATAGACGCAGCTTCCTCTTGTTGTTCTTCTTAGCTAACAAGTGCTGCTTTCCGGATCTCCTCCTCACTATCTTCCCTCTACCTGTAACTCTAAACCGTTTCGCTGAGGCCTGTCAACAAATACATTATGCATTTTCATTCAACAATGACTAACAGCAATCAAGCAAAGAAAACTGTTTTGCTCAAACAATCAAAAACCTCTTAATTTCATCAGATGTTCTCTTAAATGAATCACCTAGACGCCAGTAAACTACATGTAGGCTATAGCAATAAACTACTAAATTCAGAAAATATCAAATGTTTTTTAACCCAAAAAAGACAGCAATAACCAGTGAAACCAAGCAAAATCCAAACTTTCGACAATCATTGATTCCAATCTCCACCATTTAATCACTTCAATTATCAGGCTCTTCCTCGTCAACATCAGAAACGCAGAGAAAGAGAGGGAAAAGACCTTGTGGGTCTTCAACTTATAACCCTTGTGAGCCAAAACGGTAAGAGACTGAAGCCTTTGAGAATTCTGAGAAACAACTGTGGAAATCTTCTGAGGAAGAACCGCACGAAGCCCAGAAATGCAGTGAGTTGAGGCCAGAGTCGACGAGTTGAATCGAGCGAATTGAACGGAGCCGTGAGTAGAAACCTTTGGAGAAGAGCGTATAGGAGAGAACCTAAGGTTAACGGAAGCCATGGAGAGAGATGCCATTAGGGTTTGTGCTCTCGGCGACTTTTGACTCTTTTTGCACTCACTATGATTGTCAGGGGAGGAAGAAGATAAGCTTTTGGCTTTTGCCCAGAGGGAGAGTTGAACGGATATGAGAAAATAGGAATTGCGGGTTATCGTCAACCTCAATCTCGGTTTATACGGTTGAGAGAATCCGATTAATGTGTGAACCGGGATCGTCAGATTTATGTAAGTAAACCAAAATGCTTTAAAAAAACGAATGGGAGTAAATCAACAAACATCGTCAAGGCTAAAAGGTCTCAAGATAATTATTGATGGGTTTGATTAATGTTTTGTAGTCGAAGATACTCTAAGACAAATCCCTAATTCAGTCTCACAAGTCATAAACTCTTTTTTTTTTTTTTTTTTTAATCCTGTGGACATATATACGTTTCTCAACAGTATACATCTCACACCTTTTTCTGCCGACGAAAATATTATCTAGAGATGTGTGAATTAACCATAAGATTTAGATTTAGTAGCATTAAGCTATATTATTGAGCTTGATACTACTAAATCTTATGGTTACTTCACGCATATCTAGAAGTGTTGGTTCTCTTTTCTCGTCTCCTATTTTTTTGGTTTCAAAATTATTGTTTGTTTAGTGGGTGGTTTTGATTCTAGTTTCTTTTTCCTATTGATTATCCTAATTTTTTGTATTGTGTTATTTGGTTTGTTTGTTTTTTAAAGGTCTTCATATTATAAATTTTTGTTTTTTAATATTGTTGAAAAGATTAAAGCAAAAAAAAAAACTAGACCGCCCACCTATCCAAACCGAAATCCCAAAACGGTTTCGGTTTGACTAACCCGAAACCGATTGGCAACCAAACCCATCCCAACCAGGAACCCCTAATCCTAGCAAATTACAAGAGGCACCGCAATCTACTGAGAGAGAGAGAGAGAGAGAGAGAGAGAGAGAGAGAGAGAGAGAGAGAGAGAGAGAGAGGTTTCGAGAGAGAGAGAGAGAGAGAGAGAGAGAGAGAGAGAGAGAGAGAGAGAGAGAGAGAGAGAGAGAGAGAGAGAGAGAGAGAGAGAGAGAGAGAGAGAGAGAGAGAGAGAGAGAGAGAGAGAGAGAGAGAGAGAGAGAGAGAGAGAGAGAGAGAGAGAGAGAGAGAGAGAGAGAGAGAGAGAGAGAGAGAGAGAGAGAGAGAGAGAGAGAGAGAGAGAGAGAGAGAGAGAGAGAGAGAGAGAGAGAGAGAGAGAGAGAGAGAGAGAGAGAGAGAGAGAGAGATTCGTTCGTGATGGTAGACAACACTAGCACCGCCTATAACCGCCACCGAGAAGGAAAACCTCTGAAACCACCAAATGCCGAAAGGGTAGCAACTAGAGAGGTGAAAAAGATGCAGACAAAGAGAGAAAATCAGAGCAAAAGAGATGATGTCAATGAGAAGAGGAGCATCCACGCCACCGTCGCCATTTTCGTTTTATCGCCAACCACGACGAGCCTAGGAAAAGACAAGGAAAAAGCACAGATCTGCCAAAAAAATTCGGTCCACGGCAACCACTGCGAACCTCCAGTCGAACACCGCCGTAGTCCTCTTACAGGCAAGTGGAATAGCGAAAAAAACCCAATGAACATGCAATCGGAAGACTCAAACCACCACACCTTGAGTGACGAAACCCAACCACCAAACCTCGCTGACGCCGAAATAGAAGAGGAAGCCACCAACACAAAGACCCAAACTGAGGGACCACCGCATACGACACCAAAGGACGCGAAATCCGGTTCCGGTCCTCACAGATCCTGATGAGGGTATCAAGCCATCATCAACCAAGGAGCATGGAGAAGGCCACAACCAAGTCAGAACAACCACTATCCAAGCTGCTCAACAAAACCAATTGGATCCATTTATGGAAAGAACCAGAACCAAGAAATTTGGAGCATTGCAACATCAATAATGGAGACCAAGAGAGTTCATTAGACCATCAAAAGCTTCAACAGACAACACTCCATGCACCAGTAAGCAAAGGATCAACCAAGTTCACTATGTTCACAACTTGCCATATTTGGATGCATTCACATTTGAAAGATCAATTCAGCACCAAACCTTCTCCTATCAAAGCTACAACGTTTTGAGCTCATTTCCATCAAGTCTAGACGTCCTAAGCTGCTCCAGACCACACCAGAACACATACAATCATATGAAGACTCACTTACCCTTTTTGGAGCCAAAAGAGATACAAAGCCAACAACTCTATTCCAAAGAAGGAATCTACAAATTCTTTGGCTTTCAAGATGTTCCAAAGATCCTCACTAATCCTCTAAAGTCATCCAGATACAAAGAAAGCATCCAAACCTTGAAACCTTACCATATTCAGCCTAACATCTAGTTTTTACTTACCTTGCGATTTCTTTATTAGTTTGGGTCAATATGACCGTTTGTAAAAAGCCTATAAATGCTTAGTCTTATTCATGGTGTAAATCATCTTTCAATCAAATAAAAAAACGAGTATTTCGTTTTCAGAGAGTTTTCTTTGAGTTTTGTGTTCATTAGATTCAATTGAGTGATTCATTGATTCTTCTGAGTTTTTAGAATAGTTTTCTTTGTGTGATTCAAAGAGACTGCTTCTGCCAAGGATTGAGAGAGTCAATCCGCTCACTGAACAAGAGAGTTGTTAACCTACACATCCATGTCGCACATCCATTCAAATCTGAGCAAGTGAGAGAGCTTCAAAGCCAGAACATGTTCTTCCTGATGGATTATTGGGTGTTTCCAAGGTTTAATTCTCGTTACAACCTAACACAAATCCTTAAACAGATCTAGGTTCTTGTCAAATGAATCATAAACCAAACCTGATCACTACCTTTCAGATTGCAGCGGATTATGGATGGCAGTGATGAGATCAGCTAGAACAGATGGCTACACCTATTCCTCCTCGAGTATCCACACTCTTACAAGCACGGGACGGCTGCTAGACCAAAGAGTTGGAAGAATCAGAGAGAGAGATGAAGAGAGAGAGAGAGGTCACGCCAAGAAGAAAAATCGCAGGGAGCCTTATTTCCTTTAGGGCTTTCTGATTCTCTTATATCTCATTAATGGGCCCAAGTCATTAGACTAATGGCTCATTAATCTTTTGGGCCCAAAACACAAATAAGACAAAAGCCTGTATTTGTCTGGCCCAAAACTCTGATCCAATACAGTAAGTGCCATTGCATCTTACCGTATTAATTCCATTTAACTTTCCCGTTAGCTATGGTGTGTGACCCTTAGGGATCATACAATGCTGGTAATAAGTCCTAAACTTATAGATCAAGAGCGGACTCTAGCAAGCCATCATGATCACCCAGTATTTATGACTTATGTCTGATCTCGACACTTATCATACTTTCTAGAGATAGTACAGTAGATTTCAGGACATTCCCAACAATCTCCCACTTGTACTGGAATTCTACAAAGGACATTCCCAACAATCTTCCGATTGTACTGGAATCCTACATTCCCTAATCCTTTTGTCTTAATATCTCGATCTGGCATAAGGCAAGATGTGTGTCATCCTTATATAGCCAGACCATGTTTATCGGACCAGATTTGATACTGACAATTCAAACGACTTGGGCAAGTCCGTTTGGGAATGGCCATTCTCTTACCAGCTATCAAATCTCCGATTGGCCTAGAGATATTACCTCCGTTAAACGGCAGGGACAAATCCCGTCTTGTTCCATCACTATGAACTACACAATTCATAATACACCCAACCAAGGTCCGTATAGCTCCCAGTTACGAAACAGCGTTAGACAATGATCAAAGCGCATTACTCCATGCGCAGCCACATGCATGCGAACTCAGGTCTAAGGACTATACTCTATAGTCGTATATGAGAACTTCTTATGACACAGATATTAATATCTTGCAGAGTTCTCATCAGCGGGCCATGTCCGATCATATGCTCCCCTACATATACCTATGTGTCGACTTTGATGCCGCGCATCTATGACCCCTCGAAACCTGGTCATAAGTCTCAACACAATCTAGTCTCAACAGGTTGTTGTTGTTCCAATTTCAACAACCTTCGACTATGGACACTATAATTTATGTCACTTCGTTAAATATGGGGTTTCAGGATCAAGTCTACTCATATACTTCGATGGCCCATATATAATGACATGAATCATTTTGGAACGATTATTTATATCACAGTTAAAATAATCCAGAAATCATCAGATTTCATAAACATAAAATATTATGTTTACATGAACCTTTCAAAACAACTAAGTAAAGCCCTTTACAAACTCCCACTGAAATTAAGACTACATCTTAATTTCACTCATCCTACAGTTACAGTCCGCGACTCGTGCTTAGGCATAAGGAGTGGCTTCGTTAATAGATTAGCAACGTTCTCATTCGATGAAACTTGCTTATCTACTTAACACCTCTGTCATTTATCTCACAGAATAGGTTATACCTATCCTCAAGGTGTTTGGACCTCTGATGTGCAGCTTGTCTCATCTACGCTGGGAATCACATCAAGTTCAGTGATGAACTTTTCTATCCAAACAACCTCTTTCGCCGCTTCTCAAGCTGCGAAATGTTCAGCCTAAGTCATGGAGTCAGCTACAGTGCCTTGCACCGCCAGATAGACACAAGATATAGCCGGACTGTGACCGGGAATTATCTTTGTCTACTGGAAACTTGCCTTTCAGACTCTATCGACTTGTAGCACCTAACTTTCTCCGTAAATCAAGAACTTATCCTAAGTATTCCTCAAATACTTCAGAATGTTCTTTACGGCAATCCAGTGATTCTTTGCTGGATTTGACTGGTCTTTACTTATCTTGCTTAGCATTAAAGCAACATCAAAACAAGTACGTGTCATGGCATACATGATAGATCCAATTGCCGTCGCATATGGAATCCTATCCATGCATTCAAGCTCAGCAGTTATCGTAGGACACTGTATCTCGCTTAACGTAATGCCATATGACATTGGCATAAAACCCTTCTTGGAATGCTGAAAACGTGTAGGACTTTGTCAACTTAAGAATCCTGACTTTTTCCTACCAGCTCTTTTGGATCTCTATCTTTAGATCCAAAATCCCAGAACTACGTGGCTTTACCCATGTCAATCATAAAACCAACTCCCAACCAGTCCTTTACCGACTGCAGCATTGGAACGTTATTTTCGAGAATCAGTATGTCATCAACATACACTATGAGAAATGCAATATTGCTCCCACTTATCTTTTAGTAAACGCACAGTTCCACTTCGTTCCTGTTCAAGCCAAAACATTGACTACTTTAACAGAACGAAGATTCCAACTCCGATATGTTTGCTTCCATCCATGAATGGATCGATGAAGCTAACTTACACCAACTGTAATTTTTCGGAGTCCGGGCTCACTTTCGCTTCTTTGAATTTCGCAGATTCGTCGCTTTCAATGATCATCAGATCATGCGAACTTTCAATGATCATCAGGTTCAACTAATGACGAGAAATCACTCTCGGATTAGTGACTGATTCATTCATATCTGCGAATTTCAGGCTCTACAGGTGTAGATTCTACAGAAATCTGTAAATCCATCCGTTGCTCTCCCTTAACAGGTTGAGCAGCCTCCTGTATTTCTCGAATTTCTTCGAGTTGTACTTTTACTCCCACTGTTCTTCTTGGAAAGTAACTTCCCTTCTTAGAAAACAGAATGGACGTAAAAGTAACAAGCCTTGGTTTCCCTAGGACAACCAGCGAAGTAGCACAACTACAAATACTCAGTAAAGACGAATTTGGATCGATTCCAATCCACATTTACGTGGTGTCTTTCAACTGATATTGGTGGAACTATTTCAGCGTAAACTTAGATATTTTAGAGCGTTATTCTTAAAGAATATCATGGAAGATTCGTGTGACTCATCTTTAATCATTTCTTATAAGATCTGATTCATTCTCACAGAAACACCTCTAGGTTTTCAGGAGAATTGAGCTGTGAAACGACTTCACACTCATTCAGATGATCACACAATCAATGACTTAAGTATTCTCACTCGTGATCTAATCCAGAGTCTTAATACTTCTGTCATTCAGATTCTATACTTCATTCTGGAACTCTTTTGACCATGTCAAAGAATTCCGACTTGTGTCTCATCAAATGAACACAGTCACACTCACTGAAGTAATCAGTAGAGACAATGAAGTACAGGAAATTTTCTCTGGCATTACTGCTCATCGGACCACATACATGAGTATGTTCAATCTCCGATAAGCCTTTGGGCCTTTCTTAGCTCGGCTAAGATGGGCCCTATGTCTTTTGGTCCAGTAAGCAGAATTCAAGTCTCATAAGATATCCATTCAAATGAGCCCAAAAGTCCATAACTATGGGGTTTCTGAATCTGACTTACTCTATGTGACCAAAAAATTTATGCCAAGAAAAATCAGGTTTAATTCATCAGATTTAAACCAATTCGGTATTTATGTTACATTTAGGCACTCTTTGGTTTAAGACATAAAACCCATTCCTTGAATAGGGTGCTACAATTAACATTTCATTAAGATCAAAAGAACAAAACTTGTCTTTATCAAAATGAAAACATTCAAATTCTTCACAAGAAAATGAAAAACAACTCTGCTTAAAGCATGTACATTGTAGCAATTACTTAATAAAACCAAGCCTCAAAGGCATCTACAAGTGAAAACCCTACGGCTGAGGCAGCATCCCAAGCTCCTTCCAGACACGCAGTTCCACTTGCCCTTCCTTCAACGTTCTACTGTTGCTCAGGCTCTGCATATTATAACAAATATCAGTGCCACAACCAGTATCCAATACCTATAAGGTATAACTTGAAGTAATAACATGAATACCTGAGGAAGTAGTTTCATACATCAACTTCAACTCCTCATAATCTTCCATGAATTTAATGCAATCTCTCTTCCAATGCCCAGTCTCTTTACAGTAGCAGCACTTACCAACGTAAGAGGTATCTGACTCGGGCTCAGAAGACACACGCTTGCCATGATTCAAAATCTGGACAACTTTGTCTTCACCCTTGTCAGCTTTAGGTTTGGTAAACCTACCCTTCTCCTTCATGAGATTGTACAGGGTGCTCTTCACGTTTGGCTCAACTGTTTTGAGCATGTCATGCAGTTCAGTCAACGTCTTCGTTAAGTCTTTCTTGATATAGTCCCTTACGAACTCATCATAGCTTGACGGCAGTGACTGCAGAATGATATCAGTTGCCAATTCTTGGCTAACTGGATAATCCAGTTTCCTCAGGTTATCAATGTAACCCATCATTTTACTGATATGAGGACTTACTGGATGATCCATCGGTAGCTTGCAGCTAGTGAGAGATTTAACCAACTGGTATCTCTCCACTCTTACCTGCTCCTGAAATTTCAATTTCAGGCTGCTGATCATCTCTATTGGCGACTCCATGTTCTCATATTGCTTCCGCAAATCTGAGTCCATGGTAGCCAATATCAGACCACGCACATCTACCGCATCATTATAATGCTTATTCCAAGCATTATATACTGCATGACTGGCTTTGGATCCGATCCTCTCGGGGAGAGCTTTCTCAAGGACATAGTCCTTTCTCTCATGCCTGAGAACTAGTCTCAGGTTCCGCGACCAAGTCAAGAAATTTGATCCGTTCAGTTTGTCCATCTCAAGGACATACCGGATCGAGAAAGTGTTTTGATTGTTTGTGCTTGTCATAGCTGAAATTCAGAGATAAATAGAGTTTTAGTTATTAAGTTCATAAAAGAGTAATCTTAATAACTTATAAGAAAACTCGCATTGCATTCAAAATTTCTTTGTTTAACCTCATAAGAATGCAATGATTCCGAGACCCATGTTCAACCAAAACCAAAGTGGGCCACTGGCCGTCACCCGGAATTAGCTTTACTTGGTAAGCATACACACAGCTAGTTATAACCAATAACTCTCGGTTGTGAATTGGGCCCAAGGCCCAATACACCAGATGTCTCAAGGCCCGGGACTCCCGATGGCCCAGTCAAGGAAACCAATCTCTTACAGCCAAATAATCCCTAAAGTCTGGGACTCCCAATGAAATTAGTGACTATATACTACTTTACTTACGCGAAAACAGATACCTCACACTGTAAGCCATATCTGTAATCAAATAAGTGTTAAGTAGCTGACAAGATTGGAAAGACATCCAGGCTTGATATTACTTTTGAGGATTTTTATGTTTTATTTCCAAAAATAGAAAATTACTATTTTGGGAAACTTTCTTATTTTAGAAACTTTCTAAATTTAGTAACTTACTAAAAATAGAAATTTCTAATTTAAATATTTCATTAAATATTTTGGGTTGGGTCACAAATTATAGGCCCAATTCTTGGCCCAAGACCATAGAATTCTAGCTGGCCCAATAATTTGACATAACCGATCCGGTTTATTAATTCTGGTCCAAGACCAAATTAACTATCAAAACCATCGGTTATTTACTAAACCAGACCAGCTCTAAATTATTTGGTCCAACCAAATCAAACTTAGACCAGCCTTCGGTTTAGGTTAAAATTCAATTTTATGAATTTAAATCCGGTTTAACCAGAAATTAAATAATACCATGTATTAAATTATTTCTAGCAAACCGCGATTTGGGTTAACCGCTTGAACCACCAATAAATTGGATCGGTTCAGTTAAATCCAAAACCGGGAAGAAACACCTAGTGTTTTAGCCAATTTGATTTAACTTGCGGTTTAAAGCTTTAAACACTCAATCAACCGCCAATAAATTGGACCGGTTTAATTGGAGTGGTTTTGGACAACGAACCGCGAAGCTCGGTTTAACCGATAGACAATCGGATCCAAGATCCAACTCGGCCCATTAACGCAATTGTGGGCCCATAACGATCCGAGGCCCATGATCCATTTCGACACAGCAGTTGCTCACGATCGAAAACGATCGATCATCGCAACGCATGATCACGCTCGGCTCGGTTACACGGCCCACGCATCGCTCACCTTGCCTCACGATCGTAAGATCGGTCTCGGATTATGACGCGATCCATGTTACTCAGCCTTACGGCTCAAGCAATATCACACGGTAATTGCAACGAATTAACAACGGCCTTATGAACCGGTTAGGGTACGCATTGAACCGGTTCAATAATAGAATGGAGCCGCATCATGAAGCAACGTATTAGCAACGTTTTATAATTGAGGTTTTATATTGCATCATTCATTTAATAATTGAATGATCGAATAGCACATGGTCGGCACACGCACACACACGCCCAATCATTTGTCATGTGATCGCACCGAGCATCAATACACGGCCAATACACTTTCGGTTAGGGTTTCATTCAAGCACATGAACCGGTTTAATAATTGAATGGGACACAGTCGATTGCATCAATTCAGTAACGAATTCGATTCAATTATTAACATTCGATAATTCGATTATAGCCGAGCCGATTATCAACAATCAAAATTAATTAATCAATTAATCAATTTTCATATGATCCAATTTCACAAGAAACCTAAAACCTAGGCTCTGATACCACTGATGGATTATTGGGTGTTTCCAAGGTTTAATTCTCGTTACAACCTAACACAAATCCTTAAACAGATCTAGGTTCTTGTCAAATGAATCATAAACCAAACCTGATCACTACCTTTCAGATTGCAGCGGATTATGGATGGCAGTGATGAGATCAGCTAGAACAGATGGCTACACCTATTCCTCCTCGAGTATCCACACTCTTACAAGCACGGGAGGGCTGCTAGACCAAAGAGTTGGAAGAATCAGAGAGAGAGATGAAGAGAGAGAGAGAGGTCACGCCAAGAAGAAAAATCGCAGGGAGCCTTATTTCCTTTAGGGCTTTCTGATTCTCTTATATCTCATTAATGGGCCCAAGTCATTAGACTAATGGCTCATTAATCTTTTGGGCCCAAAACACAAATAAGACAAAAGCTTGTATTTGTCTGGCCCAAAACTCTGATCCAATACAGTAAGTGCCATTGCATCTTACCGTATTAATTCCATTTAACTTTCCCGTTAGCTATGGTGTGTGACCCTTAGGGATCATACAATGCTGGTAATAAGTCCTAAACTTATAGATCAAGAGCGGACTCTAGCAAGCCATCATGATCACCCAGTATTTATGACTTATGTCTGATCTCGACACTTATCATACTTTCTAGAGATAGTACAGTAGATTTCAGGACATTCCCAACACTTCCATCTCCCACCATCCTAGTCTATGATTCTGAAGCTGTATCTGATCTGAAACCGCATAAGTGTTACCGCCGAGGGACAACCACCGGACTAACGCAACTAAGCCGGAGGACACCGCGAACACTACCCAAAACGGTTCGAGAGCCAAACGACGATGAAGAGCATGGCTTGGGGAGAGAAAAGAGTAAAGGGAGTGCCCTTTCACGGCTCCAACGACCGGCGTCGAAGATCGGAGAGCGCAGCGGAGGAAAAAGTTTTGTCTTAAAAATGAAAAAGTTGGAGAGAAAAGGAGGAGAGAGAAATATTTCTGTTTTTTATTTGTTTGTTAGTTTGATCTTTTCGTGGATTTTTGTTTTTTCCGCGTACTTTTGATTCTGAAGAAATATTCATTTTCCATTGACTCTTGTCTTTTGGGAATTCCATGAGTTTGTTGCCTTGTGTAACCTAATAATATAATCTTCCAGTAAAAACAACAATATTACAGAGCTACTGTGCTTTTTTATGTCTCTTCAGTCTCAATCATTTGAGGAGAAAAAATGATAATGGAATAAAAAAGTTCAAACTAGTGTTTCGAGAGGGTTTTTTTTAAAGACGAATATAATGAGCTTATATACAGTTTTGGATCCCTTCATTGTGTGATGGAAGGGTTTTCATAGAAATTTAACTGACTAGGGTTAGTACACCATGGCTTCCAACCTAAAACCAATTGGTAATGAGTGGATTGACCTTAACCCTTTATATATTAGTGTTGGTCCCTTCACACTTTCGATGTGGGATCCTAACACGCCCCCTCGAGATGATGGCTCTTATCGGTCCATCACGAACCGAGTTCCACTTTAGGACCGGTAATAAATTCTTTTTGGGCCACCCTACTTGGGTTAAACGAGGCTCTGATACCATGTTAAAGTTCTATGAGCATCCAACCTAAAACCAATTGGTAATAAATGGAGTGGCTCATATCACTTATATACTACTAAGGATCCCTTCCAACTACCGATGTGGGACTTATGTCCCTAATATTGATCATGAGATATCTATTGAGATGAAGTTCTAATGACCAGAGATGTATATCTTAAAGACTATCAGTCCACATGGATGCTATGAGGAGTAACCAATCTGTCCATGAAGAATCTGTGGATGGTATCCGCGGATGAACAGTAAAAACAGTCTTGTCACTTCAAGATATTTTAGATTAGCTTCTCTTGTAAGCTAGATTAGTCTAAGAGCTCTCCTCTATATTGTAACCTCTGATTTTGATTTTTAAATCTAAGGAGACTTATTCTCATCTTTAATTCTCTCTCTAATTTCTCTCTTGTTCTTACTCTCTCAAACTTTCTCTAATCTTTTCTCTTATGTTTTCTGATTCTACAAATCTCTATCTTTATTCTCTTAAATTCTAACATGGTATCAGAGCAATATATGTTATTGTTCACTGCTTCTCTTTAATCTCTCAATATTCTCTTCAAAAATCTCTTCTTTGTGTTCTTAAGCTTCAAATTTCATCATCAATGGAAGATATTTTCCAAGTTAACTTAACTCTCAAGCCCACTGTCATTCTTGTGGTCCTAAAGGGCTTAAAATACAGAACATAGCAAAGAACAACCAAGACCGCAATCTGTGGCAGAGGGCTTTGGGAGCACATCCTTGAGGACAAGACGCCACCTGATGAAGAAGACTCAAAAGGAAAGAAAGATGAGGCAACAAAGAAGGAGGATGCAAGGTGGTTTCAAGAAGACCAGTCAGTTCTTGGTTTCCTCCAAAACTCATTAGATCCCTCCATCCTTGAAGCTTACTCCCACTGTGAAACAACTAAATAACTTTGGGACACTCTTAAAAAGGTGTATGGTGATGTCTCCAACCTCAGTCGTGTGTATGAAGTGAAGAAGACAATCAGTAACCTTCACCAAGAGGATTGTGAGTTCACCAAGTATCTTGGGAAGTTCTCATCTGCTTGGTCTGAGCTTGACATGTTAGGGCCAAGTACCATGGACCCAAAGGTTCTTAATGAAATGAATGAGCAAGACAAGATCTTTGGACTCCTCCTCAATTTGAATCCGGTCTACAATGATGTTATCAAGTCCATTCTAAGGGAGACTACTCTTCCTGACTTTGAAGAAGTGTGCTCAAGGATCCAAAAGGAACAAGGGAGCATTGGGCTGTTTAGAGGAAAGGGGGAGCTTGTCACTGCCAACAAGAGTGTGTTCAAACATGAGGACATGAAGTACACTTTCTGTGAGCATTGCAAGAAGAAGGGACACGCCAAAGACAAGTGTTGGATCCTCCATCCTCATCTCAAGCCATCCAAGTTCAGGGATTCAAAAGCCAACATCTCTCAAGAAGTGATTGAGCAAGCGACTTCATCTACTCAAGGAGGAGAGATTGCCTTGTTCACTAACACTGATTATGTGAGAAGGAGTGATTTGGAGGATCTCATCAAGGCTTATGCCTCCAAACTCTCCGGTATCACCTTATTGTCTCATAAACTACTTGCTAAAACTGATCATAACTTGGTAGTAGATTCAGGAGCATCTCACCACATGATTAGTAATGCTAAGTTGCTAAACGACATCAAACCTGCCCTAGGAAGAGTAACTATTGTTGATGGTCAAGGTATTCCCATTGAAGGAACATGAAAGTTAAGACTGTTTAACAAGGATAGTGATGCCCTTTTTGTGCCTAAGTTTAAATCGAATCTTCTATCAGTTAAAAGGATTACTAACGACTTGGACTGCAATGTTATCTTTGGGCTTAATGAGGTGTGCTTTCAGGATATTAAGAATGGAAGGATACTTGGCAGAGGTGGAACACAAGATGAGCTTTATCTCCTTGACAACATCACTCCAAGCGATTCAGATCTCTTAGCTTTCAATTCCCGTTTCCCGGTTAATCAAAACATTTTGTGGCATGCTAGACTTGGACATCCTCATGCTAGAGCTCTGAACTTGATGTTGCCTAACACTACTTTTGATCACTTGACTTGTGAAGCTTGTATTCTTGGCAAACATTGCAGAATAGTTTTCCCTAAATCTACCACTATCTATGAAAACTGCTTTGATCTAGTGCATTCTGATGTTTGGACTTCTCCTTGCCAGTCTAGAGATGGGAACAAGTATTTTGTGACATTTATAGATGAAAAATGAAAATACACTTGGGTCACCTTGCTCCCATCGAAAGATAGAGTTTATGAAGCTTTCATTAACTTTCAAAACTACATTACTAATCAGTTTAATGCAAAGATCAAAGTGTTCATATCAGACAATGGAGGAGAGTATACGAGTCAAAGATTCAGGGCTAATCTGAACATACATGGAATCCTACATCAAACAAGCTGTCCACATACACCTCAACAAAATGGAGTGGCTGAGAGAAAGAACAGACATCTCATGGAAGTTGCTAGGTCCATGATGTTCCATACCAACGTGCCTAAAATATTTTGGGGAGATGCGGTCTTAGCAGCCTGTTATCTCATCAATAGGATTCCAACAAAATTCCTCCAAGACATCTCGCCATTTGAGGTTCTGAACAAAACTCAACCCTTTATTGAACACTTACATGTGTTTGGGTGTGTGTGTTTTGTACATATTTCAGGTGATCAAAGAAATAAGCTAGAGGCTAAAAGCACAAAGTGTTTGTTCCTTAGATACTCTATGTAACGCCCCTTTCCCATTCTCCGCTGACCGTCGAGCTGACCGGTCAACAATCAAACAAGAACATGACCGATCGAACCCGAGCAAGTCGAACGGGAAAAGTTCGCCACAGGACGAAGCCAAAGATAGTTCGGTTTGAGACAAAGGCTCGCACCAATCTATCCTCAACTCCGCTATCCTCATATCCATAGCACAAGCGGTACCACTTGCACTACTTCAACGAGTTGTGTCGGTTCGGTCTAAAACCTCATATCAGGGAAACAATTTCATTTCTGAGTAATCAACATTGAGTACAACGTTTAATAGGATTTCACAAACAACCGTCAAGTAAAATATATAAAGGAATCAATACACAAAATGATAATAACGCCGAACCGAGAAAACACTCAAAACAATCACGAATCAAATCCCGTCACAAGCAACCCGAAACCACACCGAGCATCCCCCGCGTCCGCCGCTACCTAAACCTGAAAAACACAAAAAAGAGTATAATGAGCGATCTAAGATCACCCAGTGAATCGGCTCCCCACTAATGGCTTCTAATCTATCTAAATTCTACAATCCCCGCCCCGAAACCCAAAATAACAATCAGCAGAAATAAATAGTCGATCACGCACTACCACGTCGTGTCAACCCACACACAATCAAGCAATAGCCAAAACAAGAGAATTAAGGGAATCGAAGGCACTGCGGCACATGTCCTCGATTGGACTCGATCTATCTATCGCGCAACGAAAGAAAGATAACAAAACTAACACTGGGCCCTACGATCTCGGTAACTTCCACGGGTCTACATTGTCGCCTATATGGAAACTAACCCTCGACTCCTATACGTGCACACAAGGACCCACGTATAGGACACCGTTCTCCGTCCATCGATACGCGGTGACTCTGACTACCCCTAGATAGCCCGAGTTTCCATGCAGTCCGGCCCTAGGACATGACCCCGTATTCTCCGGACCGCACACCTACCGGCGTCACCCGATAGGTTAACACCATAACCAGAACCACCATGGCCCGGTTAGGTCAAACCCGAGGATCCAATCGGGTCGGAAGTACCGGAACGTAACAAAATCACCTAGGCTTGCGGAATCTAACGCACCCCTAGAGTCCTAGTGCAGAACTATAAACACGCAGACTCGCTGGGACTCTAGCATAGATCACGCAATCAATATCAATAATAAATCTCCAACCATTCCGCAAGCCACTACGCTACCACCGCTCTGACTAGGTAAGATACCTAGTCAGCACCACTAACTTACCCGGTCCCGTGACCGGAGTAAGTGTCCGCAATAACTGCTCGGCCCAACACCGAGCAGTCTAACAAGCCTGCACACAAAGCTCACAACAACAACAATACAATCACGCAATCACAATCAATCACACAATCATAATCAATCACACAATCACAATCAGTCACACAATCACACACAAGCAGGCTTATTAGGGTTTCTAAGTCTTTTAATCCATTTCACGCCCGCTACCTTGGGTTAACCGCTTGTTAACCCGTAGACGGTTCACCAATCATAACACTTCTCATTTCTTAACCAAACCTAGTCATCATTTATTAACTCCCCGATCTGTCGGTTTAGAGTTAGTAAACTTACTAACTCCCCGACGTCTCATTATTAACTTAATTTGATTCATTACCCAATCCCACTATTAAACCTAAACCCCAATCCCGTTACAATATTCTATATGTTCGTTTAGGTTTAACCATATTTTAATGCCGTCTCAATTCTCGTATATAGATCCATTAATTATCGTTCTTATACCATATATATGCATATACGATCCTAAACAACGGTCTATATGAATGCATCACCCAATCATTACTAACAACCTAGCGGCACACAACCAATTTACCTTTTAAATGCTTTAAACCCTAACGTGCTTACCTGATCCTAACCGGTTAACATTAAACGCCCCATTAATTATTAAATACCAATTAGGTTAAGTAACGGGTATGCAATCCTAGCACTACGGTTTATCAATTTATGGTCTATATGAATCTACGAGTTTGTGAGCCGACTCACAGTGAGATAGGTGCGGAAATGGCGGCTCGATGCAGATGTAAATCCCGAGAGACCCGACTCGAACCCCGAACTTCTCCCGAACGTTCTGACCGTTGACCACATAATTCGAACCAAGCTTCCGGACCATCTTCTCTCTCCTTCACGCCTCTTTCTCTCTCTAATTTCTCTCTCCTCTTTCTCTCTCATCCGGTCTTCCTTCTTCCTCTCTCCTTCTCCTCATCTCATGCTTCTCTCTCCTTCCTTCTTCCTCTCTCTCTTCTTCTCCATGCTTCTCTCTCTCTCTCTCTTCCTCTCTCTCCTCCCCTTCACGCTCTTCTTCTCTCTTTCTCTTCCTCTCTCTTCTTCTTCCTCTTCTCTCCCTCCTCTTCACGCTTCTTCTTCTTCCCTCTTCTCCTCTCTCCTTTCCTCCTTCACGCTCTTCTTCTTCTTCTTCTTCTTCTTCTTCTTCTTCTATCCTTCTTTCTCTTTTTCTCCTTCTTCTCTCTCTCTTCTCACGCTTCTTCTCTTCTCTCCTCTTCTTCTTCTCTCTTCTTCTCCTTCTCCTTCTTCTTCACGCTCCTTCTTCTTCTCCCTTCACGCTCTCCTTCTTCTTCTCCTTCTTCTCTTCCTCCTTCTCTTCACGCTTCTTCTTCTTCCTCTTATCCTCTCTCCTCTTCTCCTCCTCTCTCCTCTTCTTCACGCTCCTTCTCCTTCTCCTTCTTCTTCTTCTTCTTCTTCTCTCTTCTTCTTACGCTTCTCCTCTCTTTCTCTTTTTTTCTTTGTTATGTTGGATGATGAAATGAAGAGAAGATTAATAAGTGTCATCTCTAATATTCAGCCACATGCTCTCTCTTCCTTCCCATTAAGCCACGCCTACCACACTTTGTTGTCATCTCTTCCCTCTTGCCACGATAGACTTCATGAATCAATAGAAGATTCATTGTATTTATCTCATCCTCTCACATAATAAACATGTGTTTATTCATGTGCAATGTATCTCTTGTTATTCTTTTATATACAGCCACGTGACATACCAGGAATAATGCACTAAACTTGCCCTTATACCTCATGCCACGCCACCTTCCAACCAATCAACACACTCCTTATTTTCAAACCATCCCGATGTTTCCGATTAGCCGATTTCGCGTTCAATATTTTAAAAACTCCTTAGACGATCCCATAAATCCTAAAACCTCCATAAAATGATTCTCCATGCTATTTGATGAATTTAGCATTTTGAATCACCTTAAACGGACACCCGTAGCTCCGGTTATGAATTTTTTAAGTTTCTTCGGTTTTGTCGGTTTCCATTCCCGACTCACCGAAAAACATGTTTCTGCTCCGATTTCTCCAACTCTGGTCTTGTGAACATTCTTTATATTAAAATATAAGAATATTCGGCCCGTCTCGGCTTCCGTCTCAAATTTTGGTAAAATTACCATTTTACCCCCGACATTGGTAAAATGACAATTTTACCCCTGTTGACTTTCTGCTGCCCGCTGACCGTATTTTGGATACGGGTTATCACATTCTTCCCCACTTACAGGAATTCGTCCCCGAATTCTCCGTCACTGTCAGACTTCAAATCGGTTCCGAACCCTGCAAGTTGCTTCATCACTCTACTCTAACACTCCTTACTGCTGCATACCACTGACCTCAACACTGATCCGATCTGACATCCCAATCTTGTACCCTGATCCGCTCCACTCTCAACTGTCTTTACCCGACTCAATCTTCGAACTCACTCCTGGTTAACTTATCTACTCTGCTTCTTACTTCCGTCTTCCCCACTTTGCCTCGACCTCCACATTCTTCGGTTTGTGACTTTCTGTCTTCTTCCTGAGACACTCTTCAAAAATCTGATCACCTGCTTCCAACTGTCTGATTCCCACAAC
This sequence comes from Orychophragmus violaceus, assembly GCA_030180135.1. Taxonomy (NCBI): domain Eukaryota; kingdom Viridiplantae; phylum Streptophyta; class Magnoliopsida; order Brassicales; family Brassicaceae; genus Orychophragmus; species Orychophragmus violaceus. Next base: position 28,536,161 of record CM058235.1, read on the forward strand.
CCCACTGAATCTTCTTCTCAACTCTCGTTGCTCACTTCATACTTCTCGGCTTCTTTCTGCCGGTCACTCGATAAACTGATACACTTTCCATTGACAACACCCATCACTGCTTCACGGTCCGGTCCACTTGTCTCACGACGTCTTGTCACATCATCTCGCTTTCGGGTTCGGGTTCGGTCTCGGATTCACATCGCGTCGCCATTCCGACCTACAATCAATACAACAACTCACTGAAACAATTAGTTTCATCCCGCTCTATCCCCGATATCACTTTCCCATAGAAATATGGTTACTTAATCACGTACCCGACGGTTACCCGTGATTAAATAACAATACTCTATAAGTCCGCTCCCTCGTGAATTGTCGGTTAAACACAACCGTCCCCCAAGTCGGCTCAACTCGAAGTAAAATTAAAATAAAAATCAACACTTTACCTTTTTTTAACAAAACCGAAGAAAAGCGATCAACCCCTAATCAAACTTCCGAACAACTATCAAACCAACGATCTCTAAAACCAAAACAATCAGTCTACTAAAACCATGCATGCTAACACTACGCAATCTACCGCACAAGAAAATCAATCAATCAATCAATCAAGCAACATGAAGAGAAAAACAAGCAATCACCACACAATCACACAATCTAATGATCGGTCGGATGCGTCGTCGGTCCGGGTTCCGGTCATGATGAACGGTCGTCAGTTCCGATCATCATTTAATTTCATGTATTAATCTACTTGCTTTCATAACCATCTCAATCCGGCAAATAGGTACTACGCTACTCGAAACGATCAGCGGAACACTCTGCATCCACCACATACATAAAACTATATATCGTACACAATAAGGTTTTCAGTACATGGTTATGATCAGAGTCCACACATAAGACCGTCATCACATCCAAAAACCCATATGACGCCGCTGTACATCAGAAAAGTCAAAGACGACACGCAAAGTCGCCTATCCGCCGATCTATCTATAATACAAAAAGAATTTAGTGCCCCACTTACCTGGCCTAACTACTCCTATCCCAACCTAACGCCTCCAGCAAGACCGAAATGCCCAACACCACTGGCAAAACGGCTCGCTGAAGTATCCGCTGGCAGGTGCGCCGGAAGGGTGTGGCGAGTGTGTGTCTCGAGATGGTGCTCCAACATGCTGTGGCTCAGCTATCGGACAGAGATAAGCATCGTGACCTGCGCGGCCACACATCTGACAAACTAGAACGGACGCTGGGCGTACTCCACGGTAACATACGGATGCATGATGATCATAATCTCCACACAACTGATAAGTCCTCACTGGCTCGGGTCTGGACAACGAAACAACCGGTACTGCACAACGGGCGGCTGACTGGGCTCGAGATCTCTGCGGCTGGGTCCCACTCGATAGTCCTCTGGTACTGGTACTTGGTACGGCTCTCCACCGGAAGTATACTCACCTGATCTGATGGTAGGGCAAGTCAGTGCTCCATGGCCCTCGTGATCACAGAGCGGAGAGTTGTCTGGTCCGGGCAATGGATGGTATGGTTCTCGAAGACGTGGGTCTACTGTTTGGGGACACCAATGCACATGAACTCATACACTCCACATCTGTTGCATGTCCTGTACTCCGGTGTTGCTGGCGGCGAGACTGACTGGTCCCTGCTGACTCATGACGCTCAACTGTAACTGCTCCGCGCACACACACACACATCTCCACTCCACCCAGGACACACTGCTGTACGACTGCAATCACAACTCAAAGAAAAGTTAGTACAAAGAATACAAAAATGCTACTCCCCAATCCCAACCCCGGGTTTAACGGACGCGGCTCGGTTTCCTAATGGATGCTTGTGTGACACATTTGACTCGATAAAACACGGAAAACACTCAAAAATGAAATGTTTCGAAACCCATGCAGAACCATGCTCTGATACCACCTTTCTGTAACGCCCCTTTCCCATTCTCCGCTGACCGTCGAGCTAACCGGTCAACAATCAAACAAGAACATGACCGATCGAACCCGAGCAAGTCGAACGGGAAAAGTTCGCCACAGGACGAAGCCAAAGATAGTTCGGTTTGAGACAAAGGCTCGCACCAATCTATCCTCAACTCCGCTATCCTCATATCCATAGCACAAGCGGTACAACTTGCACTACTTCAACGAGTTGTGTCGGTTCGGACTAAAACCTCATATCAGGGAAACAATTTCATTTCTGAGTAATCAACATTGAGTACAACGTTTAATAGGATTTCACAAACAACCGTCAAGTAAAATATATAAAGGAATCAATACACAAAATGATAATAACGCCGAACCGAGAAAACACTCAAAACAATCACGAATCAAATACCGTCACAAGCAACCCGAAACCACACCGAGCATCCCCCGCGTCCGCCGCTACCTAAACCTGAAAAACACAAAAAAGAGTATAATGAGCGATCTAAGATCACCCAGTGAATCGGCTCCCCACTAACGGCTTCTAATCTATCTAGATTCTACAATCCCCGCCCCGAAACCCAAAATAACAATCAGCAGAAATAAATAGTCGATCACGCACTACCACGTCGTGTCAACCCACACACAATCAAGCAATAGCCAAAACAAGAGAATTAAGGGAATCGAAGGCACTGCGGCACATGTCCTCGATTGGACTCGATCTATCTATCGCGCAACGAAAGAAAGATAACAAAACAAACACTGGGCCCTACGATCTCGGTAACTTCCACGGGTCTACATTGTCGCCTATATGGCAACTAACCCTCGACTCCTATACGTGCACACAAGGACCCACGTATAGGACACCGTTCTCCGTCCATCGATACGCGGTGACTCTGACTACCCCTAGATAGCCCGAGTTTCCATGCAGTCCGGCCCTAGGACATGACCCCGTATTCTCCGGACCGCACACCTACCGGCGTCACCCGATAGGTTAACACCATAACCAGAACCACCATGGCCCGGTTAGGTCAAACCCGAGGATCCAATCGGGTCGGAAGTACCGGAACGTAACAAAATCACCTAGGCTTGCGGAATCTAACGCACCCCTAGAGTCCTAGTGCAGAACTATAAACACGCAGACTCGCTGGGACTCTAGCATAGATCACGCAATCAATATCAATAATAAATCTCCAACCATTCCGAAAGCCACTACGCTACCACCGCTCTGGCTAGGTAAGATACCTAGTCAATACCACTAACTTACCCGGTCCCGTGACCGGAGTAAGTGTCCGCAATAACTGCTCGGCCCAACACCGAGCAGTCTAACAAGCCTGCACACAAAGCTCACAACAACAACAATACAATCACGCAATCACAATCAATCACACAATCATAATCAATCACACAATCACAATCAGTCACACAATCACACACAAGCAGGCTTATTAGGGTTTCTAAGTCTTTTAATCCATTTCACGCCCGCTACCTTGGGTTAACCGCTTGTTAACCCGTAGACGGTTCACCAATCATAACACTTCTCATTTCTTAACCAAACCTAGTCATCATTTATTAACTCCCCGATCTGTCGGTTTAGAGTTAGTAAACTTACTAACTCCCCGACGTCTCATTATTAACTTAATTTGATTCATTACCCAATCCCGCTATTAAACCTAAACCCCAATCCCGTTACAATATTCTATATGTTCGTTTAGGTTTAACCATATTTTAATGCCGTCTCAATTCTCGTATATAGATCCATTAATTATCGTTCTTATACCATATATATATGCATATACGATCCTAAACAACGGTCTATATGAATGCATCACCCAATCATTACTAACAACCTAGCGGCACACAACCAATTTACCTTTTAAATGCTTTAAACCCTAACGTGCTTACCTGATCCTAACCGGTTAACATTAAACGCCCCATTAATTATTAAATACCAATTAGGTTAAGTAACGGGTATGCAATCCTAGCACTACGGTTTATCAATTTATGGTCTATATGAATCTACGAGTTTGTGAGCCGACTCACAGTGAGATAGGTGCGGAAATGGCGGCTCGATGCAGATGTAAATCCCGAGAGACCCGACTCGAACCCCGAACTTCTCCCGAACGTTCTGACCGTTGACCACATAATTCGAACCAAGCTTCCGGACCATCTTCTCTCTCCTTCACGCCTCTTTCTCTCTCTACTTTCTCTCTCTTCTTTCTCTCTCCTCTTTCTCTCTCCTCCGGTCTTCCTTCTTCCTCTCTCCTTCTCCTCATCTCACGCTTCTCTCTCCTTCCTTCTTCCTCTCTCTCTTCTTCTCCATGCTTCTCTCTCTCTCTCTCTTCCTCTCTCTCCTCCCCTTCATGCTCTTCTTCTCTCTTTCTCTTCCTCTCTCTTCTTCTTCCTCTTCTCTCCCTCCTCTTCACGCTTCTTCTTCTTCCCTCTTCTCCTCTCTCCTTTCCTCCTTCACGCTCTTCTTCTTCTTCTTCTTCTATCCTTCTTTCTCTTTTTCTCATTCTTCTCTCTCTCTTCTCACGCTTCTTCTCTTCTCTCCTCTTCTTCTTCTCTCTTCTTCTCCTTCTCCTTCTTCTTCACGCTCCTTCTTCTTCTCCCTTCACGCTCTCCTTCTTCTTCTCCTTCTTCTCTTCCTCCTTCTCTTCACGCTTCTTCTTCTTCCTCTTATCCTCTCTCCTCTTCTCCTCCTCTCTCCTCTTCTTCACGCTCCTTCTCCTTCTCCTTCTTCTTCTTCTTCTTCTTCTTCTTCTCTCTTCTTCTTACGCTTCTCCTCTCTTTCTCTTTTTTTTCTTTGTTATGTTGGATGATGAAATGAAGAGAAGATTAATAAGTGTCATCTCTAATATTCAGCCATATGCTCTCTCTTCCTTCCCATTAAGCCACGCCTACCACACTTTGTTGTCATCTCTTCCCTCTTGCCACGATAGACTTCATGAATCAATAGAAGATTCATTGTATTTATCTCATCCTCTCACATAATAAACATGTGTTTATTCATGTGCAATGTATCTCTTGTTATTCTTTTATATACAGCCACGTGACATACCAGGAATAATGCACTAAACTTGCCCTTATACCTCATGCCACGCCACCTTCCAACCAATCAACACACTCCTTATTTTCAAACCATCCCGATATTTCCGATTAGCCGATTTCGCGTTCAATATTTTAAAAACTCCTTAGACGATCCCATAAATCCTCAAACCTCCATAAAATGATTCTCCATGCTATTTGATGAATTTAGCATTTTGAATCACCTTAAACGGACACCCGTAGCTCCGGTTATGAATTTTTTAAGTTTCTTCGGTTTTGTCGGTTTCCATTCCCGACTCACCGAAAAACATGTTTCTGCTCCAATTTCTCCAACTCTGGTCTTGTGAACATTCTTTATATTAAAATATAAGAATATTCGGCCCGTCTCGGCTTCCGTCTCAAATTTTGGTAAAATTACCATTTTACCCCCGACATTGGTAAAATGACAATTTTACCCCTGTTGACTTTCTGCTGCCCGATGACCGTATTTTGGATACGGGTTATCACACTCTACAACTCATAAGGGTTATAAGTGTTTTGATCCAAGCAACAACCGCACATACGTGTCAAGAGATGTTAAGTTCATTGAGGGGCAGGGGTACTATGAGAAAATGGATTGGGAAGGATTGAAGGATCTTTCAAGATCACCGTCTGATCTTGCTACAAGTCTGAGGTTTCGCTTGGATCATTTGAGAAATGACTCTCCTAAAGTACCAAGACAAGGGGAAACAGAGACAAGAAGCCATCAAGAGTTGCAAGAAGAAGAACCAGTGACAGCTAATCAAGAACCCACTAAAACTCAAGAGGAAGTTCTACCTCAGAATCAAGATCAAGAAAATTTGAATATGAATGAGGAGGAGACAATACATCTTGGATCTACGGCAGATGGATGTCAAAATGCTTTCCTACAAGGAGAACTTGAAGAAGAGGTGTACATGACTCCACCATCAGGTCTTGAACAGTTGTGTAAGCCAGGGAAAGTGTTGAGGTTGAGAAGAGCTATCTATGGTCTGAAGCAGTCACCAAGAGCTTGGTATCACAAGCTGAGCCACACTCTTATGGATCATGGGTTCAGGAAGTCTCAAGCTGACCATACCTTGTTCACTCTTCAAATCTCTTCAGGCGTGGTTGTGGTACTCATGATTTAATCATTACTGGCAGTGATAAATCAGGGATCCAATCTACCAAAGCATTCCTCAAAAGTTTGTTGGAACTTCGAGCCAATTCTACCGTATTCAGGATTGCTGTCAGGTTCCAGATAGCCTAGGATCTAGGTCTAGTTAATTGAATCATGGATAGATCTAGCGTTTACCTTGAGACTGGCAGCGGAAGATGGTCAAATAAACGAGATCTCTGAAGCGCCTCAGATGCTGCGTCTCTACTTCAGTCCACACGCACACAAGCTGGAATCCGCCGGGATGCTAGTACTGGGGCTCGGATCTCCTGGGAACTGAGTTTCTAGAGGTTTCTGTGTTTTCTCTCTGAGAAAACACTGTCTGAGCGGCGCTCTCAAAATCACTTAGGTCGAAATTACGTAAGATCACTTATATATGTCGACCTTGACATAAACCGAAACATCAGTCTCGGTTTCGGCCTTGTGTCGACCGACACACTTAGTGGTGTCGACCGACACACTTAGTGGTGTCGATCGACACACTTAGTGGTGTCGATCGACACACGTCTTGTGTCGACCGACGCACCCAATGGTGTCGATCGACACACCTCATTAAAACTCATATTCGATGTGTATCCAATACACATCGACCATACCATATGCCAATGATCTATCCCTTACGAACTATGTCCAACTTGCTTAGGTGTGTGACCCTGTAGGTTCACACGATACTGGAAATGAGTTACAACTCATTTGTCATAAGCGGTTTCTAGCAAAACATTATGACTACCTAGTATCATATGAATTGTCCGATCTCGACAATACAACTATCTCTAGAGTGAGTACAACGTGATTTCAGGACATAATCCCAACAAAGTTCATTTGACATCAAGGACCTCGGTGAGTTGAAATACTTCTTGGGAATTGAAGTGTGCAGATTTCAAGATGGTCTATTCCTGTCCAAAAGAAAGTATGTGAAGGACTTGTTGACATAAATAGGAATGCAAGAGAGCAAGATAGCTAAAACTCCTCTTGAAGATGGTTACCAAGTAAATAGAAAGGGGGAGAAATCAGACTATGAGAAGTTCAAGGATGTATCTCTATACAAGAGAATGGTTGGGAAGCTCATCTACCTTACACTCATTAGACCAGACCTATGTTTTGCTGTGAATCAAGTCATCCAACATATGCAAACACCTACTGTCCACCACTGGAGCATGATAGAAAGGATACTCAGATATCTCAAGGGCTCTCAAGGACAAGGTATTTGGATTGGTAAGAATGACAATACTGATATTATTGGGTATTGTGATGCAGATTGGGCTGGTGATAAGAGCGATAGGAGATCCACAACCGGTTATTTCACCTTTATTGGAGGAAACTTAGTGACTTGGAAGACCAAGAAGGAGAAGGTTGTTTCCTGCTCAAGTGCTGAAGCTGAGTATAGAGCAATGAGGAAACTCACAAACGAGTTGACATGGCTGAAGGCTCTCCTTAAAGACTTTGGCATTGAGCAATCAAGTCCCATTACCTTCCATTGTGACAATCAGGCTGCAATCCATATAGCCACAAACTCGGTGTTCCATGAAAGGACTAAACACATAGAGATTGACTGTCACAAGGTCAGGGAGAAGATTGAAGATGGAATTGTCTTACCATGCTATACAAGAAGTGAAGATCAGTTAGCAGACATCTTCACCAAAGCTGCAAGTCTCAAGGTTTGCGATCACAATCTTTAGCAAGCTAAGACTTGTATCCATTCATGATTAGAACTCTCCTGATTCATGAGTAGCATACTCTTTTCCCCTTGATGTGGTTTTGTCCCAAGTGGTTTTCCATATCAAGGTTTTTAATGAGGTATTGCCATGATCATTACAAGCTTAGCCTTTAGGGTGATTCCAAAGTCTAAACTTGAGGGGGAGTATTGATCATGAGATATCTATTGAGATGAAGTTCTAATGACCAGAGATGGATAGCTTAAAGACTATCAGTCCACATGGATGCTATGAGGAGTAACTGATCTGTCCATGAAGAATCCGTGGATGGTATCCGCGGATGAACAGTAAAAACAGTCTTGTTGTAGGCAAGAAGAGGAATGCAGTAAAAGCTGTTTAAGAAGAGTTTAGACAATGTTCAAGAGAACTTCATATTTTCATTGATGCTCATAACGATTACAGAGCTGTGCTTATATGAGCATAATTCAGAACAATCTAGATTCATGATTGTAACGTTAATAGGCCAGCTGTGTAGCCAGCTCATTCATCCTTATCTCCTAAGAGTGCAAATCTATTTTTGACCACAATGCTGGCACCTAATGAACCCGTACAAGCCTCCTCTCTCTTTGCCGTTCTGCTTTTAGTAAAGCTTGCGACCGTTGCAGGTTTTGACTGCAGAGACTGAATTGTGGGCTTGTGGGCTCTTGTTTTCTCCTCTTGGGCTTGAGCTGTTGAGCCTCTGTTAATACCCCCTTGCAAACTCGAGGTGGGAGGCATCTCAACTCCGATTTTGTACCTTAAGTCATAGAAGCTCTGTTGCGGTAATGACTTCGTGAATACGTCTGCAATTTGTTGAGAGGCTGGAACATGTTTTACCACCAGACTTCCCATAGCTACTCTCTCCCTAGCGTAATGGTAATGCGTCTCAAAGTGTTTGCTTCTCTTGTGTAGAACTGGATTGGCTGTTAAGTGAACTGCAGATAAGTTGTCACAGTAAATCTCTGATGGCTTGGACCGAGAGACATGTAGCTCCTTTAACACAGCTTCAATCCAAGATAGCTCTGCAGCAGTGTCTGACAATGTCCTGTACTCTGTTTCTGTAGAGGATCTAGACACAGTAGGTTGTCTTTTGGCTGGCCATGATATGATATTTGAACCAAGGTAGGTGCAAAAACCTCCTGTAGATCTTCTAGTCTCTTTACAACCAGCCCAATCACTGTCACAGTAAGCCCTTAAGGTAGAATCAGTGTTGCTGGATAGCATTAAATCCATCTCTATTGTCCCCTTTAAGTATCTTAGGATCCTTTTTAGAAGAAGAAAATCTGAGACTGTGGGCTTGTGCATTTTCTGACACACAAAGTTCACAGCAAATTGAATGTCAGGCCTTGTAAACGTGAGGTATTGAAGCTTACCGGCGAGGCTTCTGAAGTAAGTGGGATCAGTGAAAGGAGTTTCTTGATGAGGAACTCTATCAAGCTGAAGCGGAAGTGGAGTTGGCATTGGTGCAGAGTTCAACATTCCTGCGGCTTCTAAAAGATCCTTAGCATATTTCTCTTGGTTCAGGAACAATCCAGAGGATGAGAATTTGGCTTGTATTCCCAGAAAATAGCTTAAGTCTCTCATATCCTTCATTCTGAACCTGTCACTTAAAGCATGAAGAAACCCAGAGATCAAGGAGCTGTTGTTACCAGTGAGTACCATATCATCTACATACAACAATAGTAGAATGATGTTGTTGGTGTGATGATAGATAAACAGAGATGGATCTCTGGAGCTGCAGATAAACCCATACTCAATCAAATATGAACTGAATTTATCAAACCAGGCCCTTGGAGCTTGTTTTAAGCCATAAATGGCTTTGTGTAGTTGACACACATAGCCTGGATTCTCCTTATCTTCAAACCCCGGAGGTTGTCTCATAAAAACAGTCTCTTGCAAGTCCCCATGAAGAAAAGCATTCTTCACATCCAATTGTTTTATACTCCATTTCTCAATTACTGCTAAATGAAGCACCATGCGAACTGTGACTGTCCTAACCACAGGACTATATGTCTCCAGAAAGTCCACTCCTTCCTCTTGTTCATACCCTTTGGCCACTAATCTTGCCCTTAGCTTATCCAAGTTTCCATCAGCTCTCAGCTTGGTTTTAAAAATCCACCTGCAGCGTAGAAGATTAACATCTGTAGGAGGAGTAACTAAGCTCCAGGTTTTGGTGGCATGACATGTATTTATTTCTTCCTGCATAGCTTCTTTCCAACCAGCATGTTTGAGAGCATCACTTACAGAGGTAGGTTCTTGAGGAATTCCTTTAACTGTGAGCATTATGTATCTCGGATTAGGCTTCACTATCCCATCCTTCATCCTTGTGACCATTAAGTGATCAGTTCGTGCTTGAGCTGAAGCTTGCTCATTAGTTACAGATTGTATTGGAGGTATGGTATCTTCTGGAGCAGGAGCTTCCACAGATTCTTTTGGAGCAGGAGCTTCCATAGATTCTTCAGAATCATTTCCTGTTTCAGTTTCTAAACTTACTGCTGGACTTCCTGTCTCTTCATTCTGATCAATATGCAATGGTTGTTCTTGTGGCGCTATTGTAGGAGTTACCATTCTTCTGATTTGAGTAGTCTCTTCTTCTGACTGAAGAGGAGCATCAGTTTCTTCAGGCATATTTTGAGCAGCCGTTTCAGAATACCAAGACTTGAGCAAGGTTGTTGTTGCAGGAGGAATCAAGTGCTTGTAAGTATCAGTATAAGGGAACCTGTCTTCTTCAAATAAGACATGGCGACTGAGATAAACTCTTCCCGTGGGAGGATGTAGGCACCTATATCCTTTGTATTGAGCAGAATATCCCAGAAAAACGCAGTGGAGAGACTTCGGATCAAATTTGTTTTGAGCGTATGGTCTTAAGTATGGGTAACATGGACAACCAAACACCCTGAGTGCAGTGTAGTTAGGCTCTTGTTTGTGCAGAACTTGAAAAGGGCTTTCCCACTTGTCATGAGTAGATGTAGGCAGTAGATTGATGAGAAAATTAGCTGTTGTAAAAGCATCTACCCATAGAGTTGAAGGAAGCCGACCTTGAAACAGGAGAGACAGACCAAGCTCTGAGATATGTCTGTGTTTTCTTTCTGCTAAGCCATTCTGTTCAGGTGTGTGAGGACAAGAAACATAGTGTTTAATCCCTGAGCTGGCTAAGTGATTTATGAGTTGTTGATTCATGAATTCTCCCCCTCCATCACTCTGAAAAATACCAATTTTCTGACTGAGAAGATTCTCTGCTTCTAGTTGAAATTGTTTGAACTTGCCAAAGACTTCAGATTTCATTTTCAGTGGATAAAACCAACAGAATCTTGAATAATGATCCACAAATACAACATAAAACATGAACCCTTGGACTGACACTACTGGCGCTGGACCCCAAACATCACAGCTGACCCTTTCTAATGGCCTAGAGGCCTGAAAAACTGAAGAAGAAAAAGGAAGTTTACAGGACTTTCCTAATCGACAGGCTTCACACAGTGACTTAGCAGCTTTATTCATGGTTATCGCCTTTATTGATGATAGATGCTGAAGAATTTGAGAATGAGTATGCCCCAGCCTTCTATGCCATATTTCTTCTGTTGCAGCTTGTTGTCTTGAAGAGTAATAGACTTGAAAGTGGGGATTCTCCAGATGATATAAGCCTTTACTTTTGATTCCCTGACTGAGAACCTGTTGAGTGGCTTTGTCCTTAACATACACATTGGTAGAGTCAAAAACAAATTCACAGGGATAATCATCGGTGAGCTTTGATACTGATAAGAGAGACTTTGATATATCTGGACATACTAATATATCATTCAGTGGCAAAGTACTACATGTGATTCCTGGCAGAGCAATGGATCCTATGTGAGTTATTGGCAGGAATTCTCCGTTTCCTACTACCACAGAATCAGACCCTTCATATGGTAGGACTGAATGGAGATGTTGAGAATCATTAGTAACGTGGTGAGTAGCTCCAGAATCTGCATACCAAGTGGAGTCTTGAGGCTTTCCTTAATCATTAACTTTGATAGCAGCCATGGCTTGTTTCATCTCTTCGACATTAAATGATTGGTCAAAGCGTTTGAAGCACTTGTATGCAGGATGTCCATGTTTTCCACATATCTGACAGGTTGGCCTTTGATCATAATCTGAGTTAGATCCTCTTCCTGCTGCTTGGCCAAATTGTTGTGGAAAACCTCTGCCTTGAGTGGTGTATGAGCCTCTACCTCTGTAACCTCCCCTGTATTGGCCTCTTCCACGTCCATTGTAGCCTCCTCTCTCAGTATAAAAGGCTTGATGCTGAGCCACTTCAGGGGTGGCTTCATACTTCTGTAGTTTGTCTTCAAATCCAACGAGTTTGTACATGACATCTTCAAAGCTAGGACCAGGAGGTGTGTCCATAGAGTCCTCAATGACTGTGACTATAGCCTCATACTCACGACCCATACCATTAAGAACCCCAAAAATCTTCTCTTGTTCTGATATTGGAGCACCAATAGAGTCCAGTTGGTCACACAAAGATTTGATTTCTGAGAGATACTGAGACAGAGTTTTTGCTCCTTTGGTTGTGGTCTGAATCCTTCGCTGAATGTCCAGACGGCGAGTAGCAGAAACCCGGTTGTATTTCTTTGCCAAAGCATACCAAATCTCTTGTGAAGATCGAAGACCATAAATCACCTTGAGTGCTTCTTCGGACAGAGATCCAATCAACCATGCCATGATGAGTTGATCCGTGTGCACCCATTTTAAGAAAGCCGGATTGTTTGTTTCTGTCACAAGGTCTCCATTCCTGACAGAGATGGTCGGTGGAGGACGAGCCATAGCCCCAGTAACATAGCCAAAAAGAAGCTGGTTGTTGAGAAATTGCTCAAACTGTAACTTCCATGAGAGATAGTTAGAGTCATTGAGCTTCAAGGTAACAACTTGCGTGATAGATAAGATAGCAGGAGTGAAAACATCTGAAGGAGCCTCCATGGCTCTGATACCATGTAGGCAAGAACAGGAATGCAGTAAAAGCTGTTTAAGAAGAGTTTAGACAATGTTCAAGAGAACTTCATGTTTTCATTGATGCTCATAACGATTACAGAGCTGTGCTTATATGAGCATAATTCAGAACAATCTAGATTCATGATTGTAACGTTAATAGGCTAGCTGTGTAGCCAGCTCATTCATCCTTATCTCCTAAGAGTGCAAATCTGTTTTTGACCACAATGCTGGCACCTAATGAACCCGTACAAGCCTCCTCTCTCTTTGTCGTTCTGCTTTTAGTAAAGCTTGCGACCGTTGCAGGTTTTGACTGCAGAGACTGAATTGTGGGCTTGTGGGCTCTTGTTTTCTCCTCTTGGGCTTGAGCTGTTGAGCCTCTGTTAATACTTGTCACTTCAAGATATTTTAGATTAGCTTATCTTGTAAGCTAGATTAGTCTAAGAGCCCTCCCCTATATTGTAACCTCTGATTTTAATTTTTAAATCTAAAGAGACTTATTCTCATCTCTATTTCTCTCTCTAATTTCTCTCTTGTTTTTACTCTCTCAAACTCTCTCTAATCTTTTCTCTTATGTTTTATTGATTCTACAAATCTGTATCTTTATTCTCTTAAATTCTAACACCTAATACCGAGCTTTCAAGTCAAATTGTACCGGCTGTCACGAGTTTTTGGTAGGTGAGAGGTGATGGTGACATTCCTAATTTTTTATAAGAGGCTTCCATTGACATACCTTGTTGGATGCTTGTGGAACCGCCTCCGCTTGATGATGGTAATGCTAGAAAAATGCCCTTAATCATCTGTCGAAACAAAGTGTATCTTCGCTATATAAACAGGAGTCTAGCACCTTGACATAATATTTAAAACATTTTTTTTGGTACTTTTTTTTGGGTACTCTTGTGGAGACAAGATCTTCCGGACATCACATAAGATCCTCTGTTATGTCTCCTTCCTTTGTGATTTAAGATTTGCCTATATGGCATCCAATGTCAACTTCGTTATTCTCTTTTTAAAATAATAAAAGGACACTTTGTTTTCTCCTCATACTGAAGCATGGATCTCTTGTTCTAGTTTTGTCTACTTGCATTAAAAACATATATATCTACACTTATATTCTTAAAACAATACTGCAACCAATGTTCTAAGGATTTAAAATACAAAAGAATTTGAAAAGTTGGGTTTTTGATCTTAAATTCCATAGTTCTCATTAGGCCTGAGAATATAAATTGAACCAAAAAAATTGGTCTTCAGCTTAGGTTCGGGTTTGAATTGAGTCGGTTAAAAATGGAGATGATCAACTTGTCACATGACGCATGATTTGGCTGGTGCATGTTTGCAGGCGCGTGAACGTGCTCAACAAAGAAAGAAAGGATGCCCGGGAGTGTTAGAATTTCAGAGTATGAAAGAATAATTAAGTGAGAATGGAAGATTAGAAGAGTTTTGAGAGAGCAAGAACAAGAGAGATTAAGCTTTAGGGAAGAATAAAATCCCAAAGTTAAAGTATCATAAGTGTTTACAAGAGTATATATATGCTATACAACTAGGGCAACAAACAGAAACCATGTCGCCGACACCATCGGTAACACATGAAGTTCAGAATCTTCTTTAGCGTCTATGTCGCCGACACCTTCGGCAACACATGAAGTTCAGAATCTTCTTTAGCGTCTATGTCGCCGACACCGTCGGCAACACATGAAGTTCAGAATCAATATTTATCTCATGATCAATACTCCCCCTCAAGCTTAGACTTTGGAATCACCCTAAAAGGCTAAGCTTGGAATGATCATGGCAACACCTCATTAAAAACCTTGATGTGAAAAACCACGTGGGACAAAACCACATCAAGGGAAAAAGAGTATGCTGCACATGAATCAGGAGAGTTCTAATCATGGATGGATACAAGTCCTAGTTTGGGAAAGATGTGATCACAAACCTTGAGACTTGCAGCCTTGGTGAAGATATCTGCTAATTGATCTTTACTTCTTGTATAGCAGGGTAGGACAGTTCCATCTTCAATCTTCTCCCTGACCTTGTGACAATCAATTTCTATGTGTTTAGTCCTTTCATGAAACACAGAATTTGAGGCTATATGGATTGCAGCCTGATTGTCACAGTGGAAGGTAATGGGACTTGATTGCTCAATGCCAAAGTCCTTAAGGAGAGCCTTCAGCCATGTCAACTCGCTTGTGAGCTTCCTCATTGCTCTATACTCGGCTTCAGCACTCGAACATGAGACAACCTTCTGCTTCTTTGTCTTCCAAGTTACCAAATTTCCTCCAATGAAAGTGCAATAACCGGTAGTAGATTTCCTATCATTTTTATCACCAGCCCAGTCTGCATCACAATATCCAACAATCTCAGTGTTATCATTCTTACCCATCCAAATGCCTTGTCCTTGGGAGCCCTTGAGATATCTGAGGATCCTTTCTATCATGCTCCAATGGTAGACAGTAGGTGTTTGCATGTGTTGGCTTACTTGATTCACAGCAAAGCAAAGATCTGGTCTAGTGAGAGTAAGGTAGATGAGCTTCCCAACCATTCTTCTGTATAAAGACACATCCCTGAACTTATCATTATCCGATTTCTCCCCCTTTCTTTTGACTTGGTAGCCATCTTCAAGAGGAGTCTTAGCTATCTTGCTATCTTGCATTCTTGTTTCTGTCAACAAGTCCTTCACATACTTTCTTTGAGATAGAAACAGCCCATCCTGAAATCTGCAAACTTCAATTCCCAAGAAGTATTTCAACTCACCAAGATCCTTGATGTCAAATGAACTCTTGAGGAAGGCTTTGGTGTCTTCTCAACATGATGTTCTGAGGAAGTCAGATATATATGCCCTCATTGATGCCTTGAAAGCATCTAAAGATTCTGGTAATGTGTCTGGTAAACCTCTCCATGCACCTACTATCTCCAAGCCATTGATTATAGACTCTGGAGCATCTCATCACATGATTAGTGACTCAAACCTGATCACTAATGTTGAACCGGCTTTAGGGAATGTAGTGATAGCAAATGGAGATAGAATACCAGTAAAAGGTGTAGGGAATCTTCGGTTGTTTGATAAGAAATCAAAAGCCTTCTATATGCCTAGCTTTACATCGAACTTGCTATCTGTGAAAAAGGCAACCACCGATTTAAACTGCAATGTCATATTCAGTCCTGATGATGTTCAATTTCAGGATATTGAGACTAGCAAGGTACTTGGGAAAGGAGTAAGTAAAGATGGCCTTTATGTTCTAGATAGCATTAAGCCGTCGTCTGATCTCTGTTCTGAGGCTTCTAACTCATTCCTCGCTACTGCTGATAATGTTATTTGGCATGCTAGACTTGGACACCCTCATTCAAGAGCTTTAAGTTTGTTATTGCCTAAAGTCTCATTTGCAAATGATGATTGTGAAGCTTGCATCCTTGGAAAACATTGCAAGTCTGTGTTTCCTAAGTCTTCAACCATTTATGAGAAGTGCTTTGATCTTGTTCATTCTGATGTATGGACTGCTCCTTGCGTGTCTAGAGATAGTCATAAGTACTTTGTGACCTTTATTGATGAGAAATCCAAGTATACTTGGTTAACCTTGATCCAAACCAAGGATAGGGTGTTGGAAGCATTCACCAACTTTCAGAACTATGTGACAAACAATTTCAATGCCAAGATCAAGATCTTCAGATCAGACAACGGTGGAGAATATACTAGCCACGCCTTCAAACATCATCTAGCCAAGCATGGAATCATTCATCAAACCAGTTGTCCTTACACTCCCCAACAAAATGGAGTTGCTGAAAGGAAGAATAGACACTTAATGGAGGTAGCAAGGTCTATGATGTTCTACACAAATGTTCCAAAAAGGTTTTGGGGAGATGCTGTTATGACAGCTTGCTATCTGATCAACAGAACACCTACCAAAGTTCTGCATGATCAATCACCATTTCAGGTATTAAACAAAACCAAACCCTCAATTAATCACTTACGGGTGTTTGGGTGTATGTGTTTTGTTTTGGTACCAGGAGAACAAAGGGACAAGCTCGATGCAAAAAGCACAAAGGCAATGTTCATTGGTTACTCTACAACTCAGAAAGGCTACAAGTGTTATGTACCTGAAACCAGGAAGGTCTTGGTATCCAGGGATGTTAAGTTTGTGGAATCAAAAGGCTATTATGTTGAGAAGAGTTGGGATAGTCTGAAGGATCTATCCAATAATCCATCTGATCGTGCCACAAACTTGAGGATCATTTTGGAAAACCTTGGAATCAGTCAACCAACCTGTGATTTGATCAGTCAACCAAGGCAGAAACAGCAAGATCAGAAGGCAAACACTCCGGAGGAACCTTTAGTTGTTGCTGATGATACCCACCTTGATCATGAGGGGGACAATGAAGAATCACAATCTCAACAAGATAATTCTGCCATTCATGATCAAGGAGGAGAAGTGGAAAAAGAATTGGAGTCTGATCATGAGGAAAGAGAGGCTGATCAACCAGTTCAAATGGAGTCTGATCATGAGGAAAGAGAGGCTGATCAACCGGTTGAAACCTTTAGGAGAAGTACGAGGGTTAAGAAGGACCCATCTGAATGGAGAAAGAAGGATTTCATCTACTATAACAGTCAGGCTGTTGCACATCCAATCCAAGCAACATGCACTCTTGCTTACTTTCCCACAGAACATAAAGTCTTCATGGGAGTTCTTGATGCTGATTGGGTCCCTAAGACATATGAAGAGGCTAAAGACATCAAAGCATTTCCTTGTTCCTCAATGAACCGCACATGATAACTCTTTATGGCTGAGACCGTTAATAGCCTACTGAGATTTGAAATATTTCCAAATACCTTCTGAAGAGTAGTCCACAACTCTCTTGCAGTTTCACAATATGAATAAGCCTCCAATATTGAAGCTTCAAGTGAAGTTTGGAGAATGAACAGAACCTTCTGGTCTTCTCGAATCCACTTCTCCACATCTTGGACCAGCTGGGTTGGAGCTTCATCACTGACATACTTCCATAACCCACATCCACCAAGGGCAGATTTCACCATTCTTGCCCATAACAAGTAATTTACCCCCTTTAGGGTCACTGGAATGAATATATGCTCTGAGTTCTCCATGGTTAAACTTAGTTATACCTTAGGAGGGAATATCAGGCACAAAAACAACTCAAAGAGAGGGAAAAAAAAATCGAACAGATTTGAAGGAACAAATCTTTCAAGAACAGAGATTTTGAAAGGTAAAAAGATGAAGGATTTGCGGAAAGAAATTAAGTTTAGGAGCTTAATAGCTTTGGGAATTTCGTCGAACACTTGGTGGGCGTTTTAAGAGATGGTGAGAAATTTGAAAGTTTTGGAGAATTTTGAAAGAGAGACAAGAGAGAATCAAAAGAGTATATTAGAATCAAGATCAAAGCTCTGATACCATGTTAGAATTTCAGAGTATGAAAGAATAATTAAGTGAGAATGGAAGATTAGAAGAGTTTTGAGAGAGCAAGAACAAGAGAGATTAAGCTTTAGGGAAGAATAAAATCCCAAAGTTAAAGTATCATAAGTGTTTACAAGAGTATATATATGTTGGAATTGTGTCCAGCAATCTCTGTACTGTCTCTATAACGTAAAAGTATGTCAGTGATCAGACATAAGTCATACAATACTGGGGGTCATGATGGCTTGCTAGAGTCCGCTCATGATCTATAAGTCTTGGACTTATTGCCTTTATTGTATGATCCCATATGGGTCACACGCTTAAGCTAGCAGGAAATAATGTTGGAACGGCTTAGCAGAAGTACGACAAAAGTGCTAGGCATTTGTCGTACTAAGAGAGAAAGGTTAATGGGTCTGATTAAATGGGATTTAATCAGATTGGGCCCAAAAGCCCAAAAGGGAAAGAGAAGGCTTTTAATGACCAAAAGCCAAGTCTCTTCTCTTCCTAACCCTAATCCCAGCCGCGGCTACTCCTCTCTCTCTGCGCCAGCCTCCTTGTGGTCTAGCAGCCAATTTCCGGTGATTGCGTGTGTGAGCCTTTGGAGGATCCATCTCTCGGTGTATCTCCCTGATCATTGACCTGTTCATCAATTCCGCTGCAAACAAACAGGTAAAAGGTGAGATCTAATGTTTCTAAATAAGAACACCTAGATCTAATGCATGTTTAGGTTGATATCAATATGAGAATTGAATCAGGATCAACCAAAACTTCCAACAGTGGTATCAGAGCCAGGTTCTTAGGTTTCTTGTTTTAGATTCATTGTTTAGGTTGTTTAATCTGTTTAGATGTGTTTTGAATCCATTACTGATAAGAAAAACACATAAGAAACTGAATTAAATCCTGAACAAACACTTGAATCACAAAACCGAGCTATATGACTCGGGTTTTGTTGATTGGCCAAGGGTGATCGACCGGCTTGGCCGGTTAGTGATCACGGCCGAGAAACCGAGCGGGCGAAGATGGCCGGTCGGACGGAGGGATCACGGGTCGGACGTTCGATGGTCGGATCGGATCGGTTCATACGATCGCGATCGATCGTCGCGTCACGACCGATCACTCGTCCCGATCGCGTCCCAGCCGAGCGTCCATACGGTCGCGTGCGTCCGTCCGGTGAGCCGTCCCGTCCCGTCCCGAGCTGTCCCGGCTGTCCTGCGCATCGTCTCGATCTCGGATCGTTGACGGCTTGCGGCTGGACGATCATTGCTTGATCCGAAAGCTAGGGTTTCACGGTTCAATCGGTTCGGTTCGGTTAGCTGGTTCGGTTCTAAAACTTGATTAAAATCAACGTTTCGGTTTAATAAACAGATTTGATAAGTTTATTGAATCTGGTTAAACCGGAATAAGAAATCCAATGTCGAAAGAAATATTGGATTTAGTGCCTAAACCAGGAATTTCTAATTTGATTTGGTTGGACCAAATAAATTGAGAAATTCCGGTTTAGTAAATAACCGGTTGACAATTGTGGTCATCGTAGTAATTGAAACTTGGTTAGACCAGTTTTAATGAACCAGACCGGTTATGTCAATTAATTGGACAATTGGGTCATGTCTTGGACATGGACCAATTCTTGGGCCTCGGGCCAAGAAGTTAAAACAATTGGGCCAGTTAATTGAGTCTTTCTTCAGATAAATTTAAAATTTATTTTATAATATTATAAAGTCGATTTTAAATTAAAGTTTCCGAAATTTTATAATTAGAAAGTTTCTTAAAATAGAAGTTTCTGAATTTGCGGGTTTTGGATTTTAAAGAAGTTTCTAAAGTTAGAAAGTTTCCGGTTTTAGAAAGTTTCCAATTTTAGAAAGTTTCTAAAAATAGTAGGTTTCCATAAATAGAAAGTTTCCCGAAATAGTAATCTTCTATTTTGGGAATGATTTTAATAAACCTACGAACCTCAAATAATATCAAGCGTTGGATGTCTTGTCCAGGCTATGTCAACTGTCAAAGCCCATTCAATTGCATTCATGGCCTTACAGTGTGAGGATGTCTGCTTTTGCGTGGGTAAGACGGTTTGTGATTCATAAATGTCATTGGGAGTCCCAGACATTAATGATTACATGACTGTATAGTCCGGTTTTCTTGACTAGGCCATCGGGAGTCCCGGGCCTTGAGACATCAGAGTGGATTGGGCCTCGGGCCCAGATTCACAACCAAGAGTTATATCACGGATATAATTAGCCGATATAGGGCTTACCGATATAAGCTAAGGTTGGGTGACGGCCAGTGGCCCACTTTAATCTTAGTTATATGTGGATCTTGGAATCATTATATTCTATTGAGGGTAACTTATGTTATTGAATATAATGCGTGATTAATCATATTAAATTTAATACGAGATTAATCATATTGAACATATTAACTAATAACCTTTTATCTTATATATATTTCAGTTATGACTAGCACAAACAATCAAAACATTTTCTCGATCCGGTCTGTTCTTGAGAAGGACAAACTGAACGGATCAAATTTCTTGACTTGGTCGCGGAACCTGAGGCTAGTCCTCAGACAGGAGAGAAAGGACTATGTCCTTGAGAGAGCTCTCCCCGTGAGGATCGGGTCCAATGCTTCTCATGCAGTATATAATGCTTGGAATAAGCATTATAATGATGCGGTAGATGTGCGTGGTCTGATATTGGCTACCATGGACTCAGACTTGCGGAAGCAATATGAGAACATGGAGTCGCCAATAGAGATGATCAGCAGCCTGAAATTTCAATTTCAGGAGCAGATAAGAGTGGAGAGATACCAGTTGGTTAAATCTCTCACTAGCTGCAAGCTACCAAATGATCATCCAGTAAGTCCTCATGTCAGTAAAATGATGGGTTACATTGATAACCTGAGGAAACTGGATTATCCAGTTAGCCATGAATTGGCAACTGAGATCATTCTGCAGTCACTGCCGTCAAGCTATGATAAGTTCGTAAGGAACTATATCAAGAAAAGCTTAACGAAGACGTTGACTGAACTGCATGATATGCTCAAAACGGTTGAGCCAAACGTGAAGGGTAGGTTTATTAAACCTAGTATTGACAAGGGTGAAGACAAAGTTGTCCAGATTTTGAATCATGGCAAGCGTGTGTCTTCCGAGCCCAAGTCAGATACCTCTTACGTTGGTAAGTGCTGCTACTGTAAAGAGACAGGGCATTGGAAGAGAGATTGCATAAAATTCATGGAAGACGATGAGGAGTTGAAGTTAATGTATGAGACTACTTCCTCAGGTATTCATGTTATTACTTCAAGTTCTACCTTGCAGGTATTGGATACTGGTTGTGGCACTGATATTTGTTATAATACGCAGAGCCTAAGCAACAGTAGAACGTTGAAAGAAGGGCAAGTGGAACTGCATGTCTGGAAGGAGCTATGGATGCTGCCTCAGTCATAGGGTTTTTCACTTGTAGATGCCTTCGAGGCTTGGTTTTGTATTAAGTAATTGCTACAATGTACCTGCTTTAAGCAGAGTTGTTTTTCATTTTCTTGTAAGAATTTGAATGATTTTATTTTGATAAAAGACAAGGTTTTGTTCTTTTGATCTTAATGAAATATTAATTGTAGCACCCTATTCAAGGAATGGGTTTTATAACTTAAACCAAAGAGTGCCTAAATGTAACATAAATACCAAATTGGTTTAAATCTGATGAATTAAACCTGATTTTCTTGGCATAAATGTCTTGGTCACAGAGAGTAAGTCGGATTCAGAAATCCCATAGTTATGGACTATTGGGCTCATTTGATACGATATCTTATGAGACTTGAATTCTGATTGCTAGACCAAAAGACAAAGGGCCCATCTTAGCCGAGCTAGAGAAAGGCCCAAAGGCTTATTGGAGATTGAACATACTCATATATGTGGTCCGATGAGCAGTAATGCCAGAGAAAATTTTCTTGTACTTCATTGTCTCGACTGATTAATTCAGTGAGTAAGACTGTGTTCATTTGATGAGACACAAGTCGGAACTCTTTGACATGGTCGAAAGAAATCGGAATTCTTTGACATAGTCGAAAGAAGTCGGAATTCTTTGACATGGTCGAAAGAGTTCCAGAATGAGGTATAGAATCTGAGTGACAAAAGTATTAAGACTCTGGATTAGATCCTGAGTGAGAATACTTGAGTCATTAATGATGTGATCATCTGAATGAATTGTGAAATCGTTTCACAGCTCATTTCTCCTGAAAACCTGAAGGTGTTTCTGTGAGAAAGAATCAGATCTTATTAGAAATGATTAAAGATGAGTCACACGAATCTTCCATGATATTATTTAAGAATAACGCTCTAAAAAAAATCTAAGTTTACGCAGAAACAGTTCCACAAATATCAGTTGAAAGACACCACGTTAATGTGGATTGGAATCAATCCAAATTTGTCTTTACTGAGTATTTGTAGTTTTTGCTACTTCGCTGGTTTTCTTAGGGAAACCAAGGCTCGGTACTTTTACGACCATTCTGTTTTCTAAGAAGGGAAATTACTTTCCAAGAAGAACAGTGGGAGTAAAAAGTAATTTTACGACCATTCTGTTTTCTAAGAAGGGAAGTTACTTTCCAAGAAGAACAGTGGGAGTAAAAGTACAACTCGAAGAAATTCGAGAAATACAGGAGGCTGCTTAACCTATTGAGGGAGAGCAGCGGAAGGATTTACAGATTTCTGTAGAATCTACACCTGTGGAGCCTGAAGTTCGCAGATATGAAAGAATCAGTCACTAATCCGAGAGTGAATTCTCGTCATTAGTTCAGCCTGATGATCATTGAATGTTCGCATGATCTGATGATCATTGAAAGCGACGAATCTGCGAAATCCTAGGAAGCGAAAGTGAGCCCAGACTCCGAAGAATTACATTTTGTGTAAGTTGGCTTCATCGATCCATTCATGGATGGAAGCTAACATATCGGAGTTGGAATCTTCGTTCTGTTGAAGTAGTCAAGGTTTTGACTTGAACGGGAACGAAGCGGAACTGTGTGTTTACTAATAGATTAGTGGGAGCGATATTGCATTTCTCAAAGTGTATGTCGAAGACATACTGATTCTCGGATATAACGTCCCAACGCTGTAGTCGGTAAAGGACTAGCTTGGGAGTTGGTTTAATGATTGACATGGGTAAAGCCACGTAGTTCTTGGATTTTGGATCTAAAGATAGAGATCCAAAAGAGCTGGTAGGACAACGTCAGGATTCTTAAATTGACAAAGTCCTACACGTTTTGAGCAATCCAAGAAGGGTTTTATGCCAATGTCACATGGCATTAAGTTAAGCAAGATACAGTATCTTACGATAACTGCTGAGCTTAAATGCATGGATAGGATTCCATATGCGTCGGCAATTGGATCTATCATGAATGCCATGAAGCATACTTGTTTGATGTTGCTTTCAAAGTTAAGCAAGACAAGTAAAGACCAGTCAAATCCAGCAAAGAATCAAGTTTCCTAAAGTATGTCCTAAAGTATTTGAGGAATACTAAGGATAAGTTCTTGATTTACGGAGAAAGTGAGGTGCTACGAGTCGGTAGAGTCTGAAAGGCAAATTTCCAACGGACAAAGATGATTTCCGGTCACAGTCCGGTTATATCTTGTGTCTGTATGGCGGTGCAAGGCACTGTTGCTGACTCCATGACTTAAGCTGAACATTTCGCAGCTTGGAAAGCGGCGAAAGAGGTTGTTTGGAAAGAAGAGTTCGTCACTGAACTTGATGTGATTCCCAGCATAGATGAGACTAGCTGCACATCAGAGGTCCAAACACCTTGAGGATAGGTATAACCTATTCTATGAGATAAATGACAGAGATGTTAAGTAGATCAGCAAGTTTCAACGAATGAGAACGTTGCTAATCTATTAACGAAGCCACTCCTTAGCCCTAAGCACGAGTCACGGACTGTAGCTGTAGGATAATTGAAGTTAAGATGTAGTCTTAATTTCAGTGGGAGTTAGTAAAGGGCTTTATTTAGTTATTGATATGTTCTTGTAAAACATTTTGATGTTTAATGAAATTATTATTTCAAGATTATTTTAGCTGTGATGAAATAATCGTTCCAAAATGAAATGAACCATTTTATAGGTCATCGAAGTAAATGACTTGATCTTGAGTCATCAAAGTCATTTAGCTTGATCATAAGACCCTATATTTGATAGATGGTTTATATCATCCTGTCCCTAGTCGAAGGTTGTTGAAATTGGAACACCAACAACCGTGTGAGACTGGATTGGTACGTGACTTATGACAAAGTCTTAGTGTGTCATGGATGCGCGGCATCAAAGTCAGTACATAGGTGTATGTTGGGGAACATACGACCGGACAAGACCCGCATATAAGAACTCTTCAGGATATTTATATCTGTGTCATAAGAGATTCTTACTACGACTATAGAGTATAGTCCTTAGACCTGAGTTCGCATGCATGTGACTGCACATGGACTGATGTACTTTGATCATTGTCTAACGCTATCGTTCTGTGATAGCTATAAGGACCTTGTTTGGGTACATCATGAAATGAGTAGTTTACAGTGATGGAACAAGATGGGATTTGTCCCTCCAATATAAATGGAGTGAATATCTCTAGGCCAATCGGAGATTTGAATACTGGAAAACGCATGGCCATGCTCAAACGGACTTTCCCGAGTCGTTTGTATTGTCAGTATCAAATCAGAGTCTGATGAACAAGATTAGGCTTTATAAGGATGACACTAATCTTGCCTTATGACTAATCGAGATATTGTGACGAAAGGGATTATGAATACAGAGATTCCAGTTCAAGTGGGAGATTGTTGGAATTGTGTCCAGCAATCTCTGTACTGTCTCTATAACGTAAAAGTATGTCAGTGATCAGACATAAGTCATACAATACTGGGGGTCATGATGGCTTGCTAGAGTCCGCTCATGATCTATAAGTCTTGGACTTATTGCCTTTATTGTATGATCCCATATGGGTCACACGCTTAAGCTAGCAGGAAATAATGTTGGAACGGCTTAGCAGAAGTACGACAAAAGTGCTAGGCATTTGTCGTACTAAGAGAGAAAGGTTAATGGGTCTGATTAAATGGGATTTAATCAGATTGGGCCCAAAAGCCCAAAAGGGAAAGAGAAGGCTTTTAATGACCAAAAGCCAAGTCTCTTCTCTTCCTAACCCTAATCCCAGCCGCGGCTACTCCTCTCTCTCTGCGCCAGCCTCCTTGTGGTCTAGCAGCCAATTTCCGGTGATTGCGTGTGTGAGCCTTTGGAGGATCCATCTCTCGGTGTATCTCCCTGATCATTGACCTGTTCATCAATTCCGCTGCAAACAAACAGGTAAAAGGTGAGATCTAATGTTTCTAAATAAGAACACCTAGATCTAATGCATGTTTAGGTTGATATCAATATGAGAATTGAATCAGGATCAACCAAAACTTCCAACAATATATGCTATACAACTAGGGCAACAAACAGAAACCATGTCGCCGACACCATCGGTAACACATGAAGTTCAGAATCTTCTTTAGCGTCTATGTCGCCGACACCTTCGGCAACACATGAAGTTCAGAATCTTCTTTAGCGTCTATGTCGCCGACACCGTCGGCAACACATGAAGTTCAGAATCAATATTTATCTCATGATCAATAGGGAGGTCGGTTCAATTTGGTAGATCTTTGTTTTTCAGTTTGTTTTAAAAAAAAAAAAATCAAATCATACCGATTTATGTCAAACTAAATCATATTATATCTAAAATTTCGAACCGAAATAACTAACATGAATCAAAATAACCAAAATTACCTGAATTTCACTCAGATTTAATTGAAATTGAAAGCAAATTAAAACTTCGGTTAAATTTGGAATTATTTTGAAAAATTGAACTACCTAAAAGCTAAACCGAACTAAAGTTTTATTTGGTTTAATTAACATAAATTTGTATATACAAAATTATCAGAAATCAAAGTAACCGAAATAGCACGCCTAGGTCTCATTGACAAGACTGCTTATTCTGGATTTGATTTATTATTCAAATTAAGAGAAAATGGATAGGCAAAATCCTAAAATGATGATATAATCCCATTGGATTCATTTCAGTTAAGACATTATGAAACTTAATAATTGAATCGTGGTCATTTAATCATGTACTATATAATCACTTTCAGGATATATATTCCGTCTTACACTATTGAAGTCTATCTATTTTATTTGCTCTCGCTTTTATATAAACTAGGAAGAAAGTGAACGAAGTAAAAGCCTTTTTCAAAAAAAAAAAAAAAAAAGTGAACGAAATAGTATGTAAAAGGATATTTTATGAACTAATTATGGATGATATTATGAAGGGCTCTATATATTATGAATGGCACAAATCAGATCCAATAACTTAATCAAAAAGGAAATGGAAACACTGAGAAGCATGACATAAGCAATAATTAAATGGTGGTCACAATATAATCATTCTAAGCACATGAATGCTCATCATTTGGTCTTTGCTTATATACTTAACAACACCAAACGCCAAAAGGAATGAAGTGTAATCTAACTTATCTTTAACTTTTGGCTTTTTAAATTTGTACATGGTTACAATTTATTACTAATTATTATCTTATATATATATATATATACATTTTTTTACAACAACCATCATATACTACATTACTTTGTTAGTATATAGCTTCATTATTACTCTAATCCAAAATTCAGGAATGCAGTTAGGTAAACTTAAACGTGTTCGATTATGAAACGCCGTCAGCGTCGGCATCAAAGAGAAAACAAATAAAAACCAAATTACTTCAGACGCAAGCATGTAGAGACTATCACTAACCACAATAAAAGTAGTCGCAAGGGTCGTTAGCTATCGTTTATTACAGCATCAACAGTGGCACTGGAAACTTACAGCGTCAACAATCGCAGTGATATTTTTCTTCTTTATCTACCCTTCCGTTTGTCTCTATTAACATTTTATTTGTGTGTGATGGATGCTGACGCATGCATTGATGAAAGAATATCGCCCTTGTGGCTTAATCAGACACTACTTTGTGTTACGTCTAATACTAAACTAGTGTGAACCGCACTAAGCGTAAATATTTTTAACTACAAATTTAAATTTTATATTACACATTTTAAAAAATTTATTATTTGTGTAGATTTTAATTTTTTTTTAAATGTTATGGTGTAGATATTTAATGAGAAATTTCACTGGCAGAGAACCAATAACACTGAAATTAAATCTCTCTC
Source organism: Orychophragmus violaceus (assembly GCA_030180135.1). NCBI lineage: Eukaryota > Viridiplantae > Streptophyta > Magnoliopsida > Brassicales > Brassicaceae > Orychophragmus > Orychophragmus violaceus. Next base: position 28,563,586 of record CM058235.1, read on the forward strand.
TTAAGGTATTATTTACGTACAATGTTCATGAACAAAAAACCAGTTCTACCCTTATTTTTATTAAAAAATTACATACATATCTTTCTCTTTCTTTTACACTTTTACTAAAAAAATAAATACCTTCTTTTTTTTATGGGCAATTCGCATTAAAGGCACAAAAAACACTCCTTCTCCAAAAACTGGCATCACGCGCTGAGAATCCGGAATGTAGCATTTCATTAAAGGGTAAAAGTCAAAAATGCCCTCAGATAATTTTGGGGGTCAACCTAATTTCCTCATTTCTCTCCTTTCGGTCTCGATGCTCTCTGCCGCCTGAATCGCCATCGATATCGAGTCTCCTTAATACGGCGATCGAGTCTTCTCCGGCGACCGATTCTTCTCCGGCGATCGAGTCTTCTCCGGAAATCTAGTCTACTCTGGCGATCGATTCTTCTTCATCGATCGATTCTTCTTCGGCGAACGCTTCATATCCTAATTTCCGGCCTAAACCCTAATCTCCGTGGTAAAGAGAAATTACTTACCATATACTAATTGTTTCTGTGGCTTTAATCGGATTTGGTTTAGGCTTTGTCTGTTGATTCTAGATTTAAAGATGTTGAGTCTCTGGTTTTAAATAGCGATTGTTGTCTGTCTGATACAACCCTGAGAACTGATTCGATTCTAGGTCCTTGTATCAGTTTGATTTTGTTGAATTTGGATATAATCTTCGCTTGTTGTTTGTTTGATACATACCTGAAAACTACTTCTATTCTTGCTTAAATTCTTGCTTCGCTTGTTATCTATCTGTGTCTGTTTGATTTTGTGTGTTATCTTGATACTGGGTTTTGTCTTTGTTTGTCTCGGTTTACAAGTTTGCTTTGTTAACTGAAGTTGCTTTGTACTGTTTCTGTTTCGAAATTGGTATCTTGCTTTGTGTAGTTACTGTTTCCGTGGTTGTTTTTAAACATACCAAGTAGTGGTTTAGAAGTTGTTGTGTTGTATTAAATTCGCTTGATGAAACCATTCTGTCTGTTTCAGGAATCACTTCCTAAACATTTGAGAGAGTATCATATTTAGAAGTTGATGTTTAGAAGTTGTTGTGTTGCTTGTATAGTTATTGTTTCTGTTTCGAAATTGGGATAAGTGATGTATAGTTGTTGTTTTTGCAGATGACAGATTCACAGTATATGATCACTCTTCCTTCATTGATGCACAATTTTGGTTGTGAGCCAAGCGAGTCTGTTTCTATAAACAGACCCACGTATGATTCCTACATTGTTCAACTGCGCGGGATTTTGTCCAAATCAGAGATGAAACAAATCGAGGATACGTTTATGGGACGGATTCTAAGGCTCCATGATAGACATATACAGTTTTCTGCGAAAATTGTTCATGCAATTCTCAGCAGATGTCTAATTACTGTGAAGAAGAATGAGGTAATATCTCTGTCTTTCTTTCATCTTCAGTTTGTTTGATTATGTCTTTTAACATGTGTTTTGTGCTTTTATATTACAGGTTTGGTTTCATTTTGGAGCTCAACCTCTCAGGTTCTCTATTAGAGAGTTCCACATGGTGACAGGACTGAAATGTGAAGGCAACACAATATCCAGTAGCATGACAGAAGAAGACACGTCTGATTGGAGTTTGTTGGATGGTAAACACAATTTGGATGATTTGGTTGAACAGCTTCGAATTACAGATAAAGAAAAGAAGGATGACAGATTCAGTTTGGGGATGCTTTTGCTTATTGAAAGCATCTTTCTAGGTATTTATGGAAAGCATAAATACCCAAAGAAATATGTGGAAATAGCAAAGGACATTGGTACACTCTTGGAATATCCCTGGGGAAGGGATTCATACCAGATACTTCTGAAATCGATAAACAGGGTCTTAGAGAATAACATCAACAAGGTGAAGTACGAGCTTCAAGGTTATCCGCTAGCACTGCAACTTTGGATTTTGGAATCAATTCCAAACTTCCAATCAGCTTTCAGCAGCAGAATACCAAGGAATGTGCCATCAACAGAACCTTGGTACTTATGTGAAAAATATGCTTTGACATCCAGTCCAAGCAAAGAGCAGGTTCTGGCTTTTGAATCTTTAAATGAGGTAACATATTTTCATTTGATTCTCTTCTATTTTACATCTTTTCAGTTTATCTAACCAAAATTTTCTTCTGTTTTGTAGCTAAGGGTCGTCTGTGTGTTGCCAGCAATTGAAAATGATCCAGAAAATTCTGTTTCTATGGCTGATATCCCAGATTCAAACCTGGATTCAATTGCAGATCTATCAAAGAATGGCTACAGATTCACCAAAACAGATTGGGAAAATGGCTGCCTTGACTTTGTAGAGGCGATGGTGACTGCTCATAATTCCGGATACAAATTTGTCAATTCTCAACCATCTTCATCCTCAGGTGTCTCAGTACTTGATCAACTACAAAATCTTCAGAAGAATATGGATGATGGGTTCCAACAGATTATCACCCGGTTGACATCCCTGGAGAATGACATGAAGAATGTCAAGGATGACATTAAAGGACTCAAAGAGTAAGTTCATATTCGGAATGTAAGTTGTATTTCGTTTTAGGAATCGTTCTTATTGTTTTAGGAATCCATTCCTAACTTTTGATTTTTTACAGGACAACACAAACCGAGTGCATATTTCTTCCAGCTCACCACCAGTTGAGGATAATAATCAACATACAGAGTGTAATGAGAATGTAAGGAGATTTAAATTCGTTTGATGAAGCATTCTGTCTGTCTTACGAATCACTTTCTAAACGTTTGTTTTTTTAACCCAGGACAATGCAAACCCAGAGGATTTTTTTTCCAGCTCACCTTTTCAGCCGTATCATGAAGATACTGAGTTTAGTGAGAAAGTAAGGAAACTCTTCAAACTGTCTGTCTCAGGAATCACTTTCTAAACATTCTGTCTTTCTAACTTTTGTTTTACCATTATAATACAAACCAGGTGGATCTCACTCCCATGTTAACACCAACTCAGACTTGTTATCAAGATCCTGATTCACAGCTACCCACTCAAATTCTGTCTCGCAATAGTACACAAAAGGCAAAACTTTACATTTGAAACAATAGTACAAATACATGAATCAAATTTTGTGTTGACAGGCTGCTAATGTATTCCTAATGTTTTGCAAGGAACAAACTGATAAAGATCTGGTAGATGATCCAGATGTTACCAAGTCACCAACTCTGGAAAAAGATCAAGCTGAAACATTAAATGTTGAGGTAAACAACAATTTACATGTTTTCATAATGTCCTGTGATTCATAAATTGAAAAGAAGTTGTTGAATGAACATGATGTTTCCAAGTCTCAAACTCTGGAAAAAACTGAAGATAAAACAGTAGAAGATGACAAGATTGATAAAGGAAATTTGGAAGATCCAGCTGGTAACAAATCTCCTGTTTTGGATCCAGATGTTACCAAGTCACCAACTCTGGAAAAAGATCAAGCTGAAACATTAAATGTTGAGGTAAACAACAATTTACATGTTTTCATAATGTCCTGTGATTCATAAATTGAAAAGAAGTTGTTGAATGAACAGAATGTTTCCAAGTCTCCAACTCTGGAAAAATCTGAAGATAAAACAGTAGAAGATGACCAGATTGATAAAGGGAATTTGGAAGATCAAGCTGGTAACAAATCTCCTGTTTTGGATGATAATTCATTAGTTGATGAGGTAAGGACTGAGGTAAACAACAATTTACATGTTTTCATAACGTCCTGTGATTCATAAATTGAAAAGAAGTTGTTGAATGAACAGGATGTTTCCAAGTCTCCAACTATGGAAAAATCTGAAGATAAAACAGTAGAAGATGGCCAGATTGATAAAGGGAATTTGGAAGATCCAGCTGGTAACAAATCTCCTGTTCTGGATAATTCATTAGTTGATGAGGTAAGAATTGAGGTAAACAACAATTTACATGTTTGGCAATAAACTATTATACACTATTAACAGATTAATGGAAGTTTTTATTATGTTTTGCAATGGACAGGGTTATCGAGATTATTTAACCAATTTGGTAAATAAGATTTGTACCAAGACTCCTAATCAGGTAACATATATACATATACATTAAGCAGTACCAAAATTGTTAAAAACATGTTGAAAGTGTCTTTTTGATAAAAATCTATTGTATAGTCTTTTACGCAGGATTCTACACAACCTCTGATGGGAAGTAGTACACAACCTCTGACGGGAAGTACTACACAGCCTCTGACGCCAACACAGCCTATAGTTGATGACCACAGAGAGTTTGAGTTGCTGAAAAGAGTTGAAGCATATTACAAGAACAACTGGTGTAAAGGAAGTATTAGGACCCTGTTGCTTGGAAGCAAATACATGGTTTATCTAACTGATACCACTGAAGTTGTTGAGTTCCATGCAAGTCAACTACGAGCAATTGAAGAGGAAGAGGACAATGTAAATGTTACATTGTCTGCTAATCAGCAAAGTCAGGAACAAACATCAGAACCAGTAAGTAATAAGGTAAAATTAAGACAATTGAAACAAAATGTTTAATAACCTTGTTTTTTAACATTTATTCTTTCAGGAAGTTCTTGATTCAGTGGAAGAAATCCCTCCTGAGAAGGAGAAAACTGATAAAACAAACAAGAAAAGGAAACAACCAGATGAGAATGAAACGTTCCTGAGAAGAAGCAAACGAGAACACAAAAAATCAAAATCGACTAAGACTCCCTTCAAGGCAAGAAACCATGCATTAGTGGTAACACCAAAGATGAATTTAGCTGTGGATCCATTCATGACTCCTGCATTCCCTCGTTATTCAAAGCTTGTAGATTGGATGCAATTACAAGGCAAACATGCAAGGTTAGAGTGTAAATAACTAAATATTTAACTATGTAGTTGTGATCTTGTTGTTGTGATCTTGTTGTGGTGACTAACTAAATTTTTATATTGTCCACAGACCTCTTGTAATTGATGGATGTAATGTGACTAAACATTTTTTTGAAAGCATCGAAAGTCCAGAACATTCGCTGGATACAGAGGTAAATATTTATTGTACACAAATCATATTTTGTTATGAAAGATATGATTGTGTAACATCAACGTTATTATTCATCTTTTTGTTTTTCTCAGCACATAAATGCAGCTTTACAAGTGTTGCAATCCCGAAGAAACCAGAATGCTGCTTGGTTCCATAATAACCGGCTTCCACAATCTTGCTTCTGCTCAATGGAATTTTTCTCTAGATTGGATGGTGTTTATGACAGATTCAAGAAGCCTTCTCAACCCATAAAGCGTTCGGTTTTCAAGAAAGAGATAACTGAAGTTGTAACAGGTAAATTCTTCTCTAGTTTTCAATGAGATTCTTCTTTAGTTTGGATGGTGTTCATTCTCTGTGTTATTGAACTGTTATCCTGACAGGTGAAAGCTATCCTAAAAGGAAATGGGATAATGAATTGGAGGTCGTGTATGGTGTTACACGTACAACACAAGTTAGGCATTGGATAGGAATGGTTATAAACCTCAAGAGAAGGAGGATCACATTCTACAGTTGCGGTCTTCCTTCTGAGGATATCAATGCCTGTTTTGTTCAAGTGCAAAAATATGCAGGTATAATCATATTTGTAGTGATTATGTATTATTTATGTTTGTTTTTACTGATTTTGGGTTGATTATATGTGGCCATTTGATGCAGAGATGATTCCAGCCTTGCTTGAGGAAGTATCTAATGAAGATTTCAATGATGTTACATCATTTACTGTAGAGCAGGCAAAAGATATTCCAAAGACTAGTTTACATTCCAACTGTGGTTTCTTTGTGGTGAAGATGTTAGAGTGCCACTCCCTGGGGATGAGAGATATGTCAGGAATTTCCGATGAGAAATCACAAGATATAAGATCAAAGTTAGCTTGCGAAATCTTTGAGGAGTTTATCGAGACTTAAAGGTAAAAATGCCATATAGTTGAAGAAGTTGAAGATGCTACTGTTGCTTTTGTTTATCAAGTTGAAGTTCTATAAGATACTACTGTTGCTTTTGTTTTTCAAGTTGTAAACCTTTGATTTTGTGTTGACTTGATACCTTTGACTTGAATGTGAACTTGCAATTTGATATTACTGTTGACTTGAATGTTATGTTCGTATTTTAGTAATTCAGGAACCCTTTACACAATTTCTGGAAGTTCTTCCATATTTATGGAATTTGTTTTTTTTTTTTTTGCTTTATTCAGTAAAACGTATTACACATTTAGGAAGATCTTCCTAACCTATTTTTAGAATCTAAATCCTAAGCGCAAGCATCCTTCTTAGTGGTTACACATTTAGGAAGATCTTCCTAACGTTATTTGATAAGATTAAATGAAATCATAAACGAACAAGTCCGAACAGATAGCCCAAATGGTTTATACAATTCGTTCACTACCCCCATCGTACACAACGACCCTCATGCCCTGAGATAGATCCTTATATGTGAATTTTTTGATTTATGATTCTGAAACGTTATTGATAAGATTAAATGAATTCAGAAACAAACAAGTCCGAACAGATAGCCCAAATGGTTTATACACTTCGTTCACTACCCGAGTACACAACGACCCTCATGTCATGAGTTCGATCCCTATATGGAAATTTTTTTCTTTTGCTGTATTCAGTAAAACATATCAAATATTTGGGAAGATATTACTAACCTACTTTTTAGTAAGACAATTAGTATAAGCCCAACAAAAAAAGAAAAGCCCAACAGTGTGTACGCATTACACTACGAATTCCAATGGTCTACGTCATCTCTGCAAACGTCTTTTCATTTCGGAGCTCTAGGAATTTCAAGAGACGCCACTCTACGAATTATTCTTTCTGTTTTATCTATTTAAGAGAGATGTATATTTTTGGCCTAATCAGAAGTCATCTTCATCATAGAGAGACGAGAAAATCCATATTTCCACAAAATCTTCTTCTTCTTTTCCACAAAATCTTCTTCTTCTGTTTTTTCTAATGGGTTTCAAATTTAATCTTCTTCTTTCCACAAAATCTACAAGAAAATCCATATTTCGCAAAAGAATGAAGCCGGTTAGATGCAATATACCTCATCTTCCCTCAGAAATCATCCACAACATCTTGCTCAGAAAAAGTGAATGTTCATATACCGAGTACATCATTTCAAAAGCGGTTTCTCGATCTTGGAAATCCATCCTGGAGACGCCTTTGTTTCTGCATGAGGTAGATTTGGTGGAAATGCAAACTCCTATCAGACGTTATCCAGGTTTCTCTAATTTTAGGGAACAATGTCTTCAAAACGGTAATCTCTCTGCTCTGTACTTGTTGGGTCTTAGCGAAATGTTTAGAGCAGGAAATAGAGAAGTAGGTTTCCAATTGATTCGACAAGCAGCAGATGGAGGTTATGATCTTGCTATATACGCAAGGGCTTGCCTTAACAGCATCATGAACCCATCAGATCAGTATGATGGAGAGATTTCAAAAAAATTTGCCCTGAAATGCAGAAGGAAGCTTCATCTTGATAGTACTCCACGGCAGAGGTATCAACTTCCAGAGTGGTTTGAGGAAGCAAAAGCCAATATCGATATCTACAGTGTCAACGACTGTAACTGCGCACCATATATCTGGATAACTCGTAGAAAGGGAAGAGAGTCATGTTTCAAGTGTTTCTGGACAGAGGAAAAATGGTATTTTGCAGACAAGTTGACCAAATTAGTTCTTGTTTGGCCAAATTAAGCAAAATCCATAAGATGACTTTTGTTTCTTGTCTTTTCTTTTTTGGATTACAATGCCATGTTTAAACTTCTTTTTTTGGATAATTCTCTTTGTTGTTCTTCATTTTGATAACATGGCATGATTTATTTCGGTTAATGTTGTTCTTCAAGTATGGTGGCCATTTTAGTATGTTCAGAAATGTTCAAAAACAACTACGTAAAAACAATAAGTCATAAATCTGGAAAGCCTTACAAATTTATATGGTGGCCAGTTTACAAAGCTCATTTACAAAACTCCTAAGAACCAAACTGGAAAATTTACAAAAACATTAGAAAGCCTTTCAAACTGGAACACTTTGTGTATTATTATAGTAAGTTGAAAGTAGTATATATTAACAACAATTTAAAACATTCTGAAAAGACCTTACACTTTTTAAGGAACGTATTTCGAATATTTTCTCATTCATATACCTTTCAGGAAACAATAAATTAGTTTTAGGAACGCATTACTTAAAACCTGTAATGGTTTTCAACCAACATTTAAAAGAGATGATAAATTTTTGTTCCTGTAACGATAAAAACATGAAATGTTCCATCAAATAATTTTGAAAACACTTCTAAATGATCAATTTTGGTATGAGCCCAATAAAATAGGAAAAGCCCAAGGTAATTTGTCTAACAAAACAGATGTAATATGTACAAATATCAACAAGTTGCACTACAGTAAATCACAGTAATTAACTGTCAGTTCTACTCATTACACTACGAGTTCAAATAGTTTACGTCATTGGTGGAAACGTCTTTTCATTTCGTTGCTCTAGGAATATCAAGAAACGCGATATATCGTTTTTGTCTTGTCTAAATAAGAGATATATATAGCTTTTGATATAATCAAAAGTCATCTTCATCATAGAGACACGTAATTCATGTCTCTTTGTTTAATATGCGTCTTTTCATTTCGTTGCTCTAGGAATTCATGTCTCTTTGTTTTCTAAAAACCGCCTTTCGACTCTATATAAAGAACTGTTTTCTATAATTGTCATAACAGTGCTCATCTTCGAAAGGCAAATATGATAGACGATTACTGGTATTTACCAGGACACAAAATGTATCATTACGAGACACGTTCAGTTACAAGGGCAAGAAAAGCCATCAAGCCTTTCAATCTTCTTGCGCTGCCAGAGGATCTAATCATGAAGGTACTCATTCATACTTGCGAGGATAACTTTATGGATCTCAAGCATTCGAAGATAACTTGTAAAACAGTAAGAGATATGGCGGAAAGAGAAGAATTCTACCAATCCGTTGATCTAGTTCGTGCGCGCAGAAACTATATTGGTGCAACTGATGGTTTCATTCGTAAGTGTTACCAAGCGGATAACACATCAGCCTTGTTCCTGAAAGGAATCTCTGACTTCCTGTACACTGAAAGTCAAAACGATGGAATTGAAGCAGTGAAGAATGCAGCCAATCGTGGTTATGAAGTGGCGATATACTCATACGGTATGATAAGGAAGACATTTAATAAAGATGGTGACGATGAGTTATTTGGAAAGTTCGAGTTCACAAGAGCATCTGCTGAAAAACTTAGACAGATTGTTAGAAAAATTAGCCTAAATGCTTATCCTCCAAGACAACCGCCAGAATTCATCACAGCAAGGAGTTTCCAACTCAATATGGGAGGAGTTTATAATTGCTCTTGTGCTACGCTTACAAACTGGATATCCCCATGGAGTGAAATTGAAAAAGAAGGTAACATGTGCGACAAATGTTTTTGGGATATAGAAATGGAGTACTTCTGCAGAGTCATTCCAGATACCTTTGAAAAGTGGACATCAGGACAGGGACCGAACATTTGGGGGTCAAACTGATTGTTTGTTGGGCTTGTTTTTGCTTTATTTCTTTTTAAGATCTATGAACATTTTGGTTGTAACAGAAGGATATTTGAAGTCTTAATGCCTAATATTTATTAATTATGTTACAAAACATTTTACAAATTTTGGAAGATTGTCCAAAAGCATTCCATAAGAAACACACACCAAGTATCTAAGGTCATGACATCATAAGTCATAACATCAATTAAAACTTAGCACATATGAGAAGAAGTACAAACAGAAGAGCAAATGCCACCAACAGAATATATGGTACCATTGCAGCAAACGACATATTATTGGTTATCAAAACTTTCTCTAGCTTTGCAATCCTTTCTTCATTCTCTACCTGAAGCTTCCTCAATGCATCAATCTTGTCATGAGCTTTTATAATGTCATCACGCATTGTCTGTGATTCAACAATGGTCAAGAACTGCATTTTTAATGACATTTCAGCAAAATCACTCTTAAGAGCGACCAAATCTTCTGTCACAGCCTCGTCCCACCATTTCCAAATGTGACATTCTCCATCATCAGAATTAGAACAAGTAAAAAACCTTCTACCCGGATTCAATTGAGAATGGCATGTCTTGAGTATTGCCTTACGTCCGCAATAGCAAACCGTAAGCATCCCATTTTCTTCAACAACAGCATTACCTACAGAATCAGAATCAGCAAGACTGTAATCATTTTCTTCAACAATCAGCCGTACCTAAATTGACTCATGTTACCAACAACATACTTACCTACAGCAGCATTACCTACAGAATCAGAATCAGCAAGACTAGCACTTGAACTTGATGGTTGGCTATAACTATAACGGCCCATATCTGTCAAGATTGCAATCACAATTCATAAATACCTGAGAACCCTAGTTTCCAATAGGAAATACTTGAGATATCAAAGAAATTGCGTACCTGATTGGCCCGGTAATTTAGACAGAGAATACAAATCGATTTCCCAGAAATGATGAAGAAAATGGAAGAGAATCTGGCTCGATCCCCTTTTAAAGTTTTTTTCCGGATCTACAAAGAGTTTCGTCAAAGAGGATTAAAAGCGATAAGATCTTATTTGGTTTTGAATCTGAAACGTTATTTGATAACACTAAATGAATTCGCAAACTAACAAGTCCGAATAGATAGCTCAGATGGTTTATACAATTCTTAAACTAACTGCGTACATAACGTCTCTCATGTCCCAAGTTCGAATCCCTATATGGGTATTTTTTTTATTTTCTGCTGTATTTAGTAAAACGTATTACACTTTAGGAACGTCTTCCTAACCTATTTTTAGACTCTAAACCCTAAGCGCAAACATCTAAACCCTAAACCACTACTAGATGAACCCAAGCAAAATAGTGTATATACTCTTTCTAGTGGTTAAAATCTATACCCTAAACCACTACTTGATGAACCCAAGCAAATTAATTAAAACTATGGAATAGTGTATATACTCTTTCTAGTGGTTAAAATCTATACCCTAAACCACTACTGGATGAACCCAAGCAAAATAGTGTATATACTCTTTCTAGTGGTTAAAATCTATACCCTAAACCACTAATGGATGAACCCAAGCAAATTAATTAAAACTATGGAATAGTGTATATACTCTTTCTAGTGGTTAAAATCTATACCCTAAACCACTACTGGATGAACCCAAGCAAAATAGTGTATATACTCTTTCTAGTGGTTAAAATCTATACCCTAAACCATTACTTGATGAACCCAAGCAAATTAATTAAAACGTATTACACTTTAGGAACGTCTTCCTAACCTATTTTTAAACTCTAAACCCTAAGCGCAAACATCTAAACCCTAAACCACTACTGGATGAACCCAAGCAAAATAGTGTATATACTCTTTCTAGTGGTTAAAATCTATACCCTAAACCACTACTTGATGAACCCAAGCAAATTAATTAAAACTATGGAATAGTGTATATACTCTTTCTAGTGGTTAAAATCTATACCCTAAACCACTTGTAAACCCTAAACCCCAAACAAATTAATGTACACTCTCGAATAACAAAACCACCCCTTTTTAGGGGATATTCTGCAAACCATTCATCAAGAGTTTCCTATCATCTTTGTAAAGTTGTTCAATTGAATTCAAGACTGCGGCTTTCATGAGATAAATTAGTATGTTCTTTTTTGAACTCAAACTACGTCATTAGAAATCAGATAAGACTTTCATCTCTTAAATTACTTCATTTTATGGAAATCATAATATATATTCAGGAAGCTATACCCAAATATTTTTAAAGAAATTTGTTCATCTTAATTCGAAACGATTGTCCATCATTCTTTTGGTTTGTGTAATTACTGAATCACCGTCAATATTTTAGTTAAATCAATTTATAATTTGTCTCATAAACATTGTGGCAATAAGGTTTGAATACAAAGTGTTTTGAATTAATAAAAAACGGGACAAACATTCTTAAAACATAAATATCATTACAACAATATAAAGAGAGAGGAGGTACATAGATAGATTTAGTCTTAAATAACAAACAATGGCAAAACATAAATATTCATAATAAAATGTAATTTCAGATAGTAGCATGCTCCCTAGTCCACGCCTCAGCAAGGGATTTGAACACAACATTGTCAGATATGTAGAGGTCCGCAATTTCATCAACAACCTGATCATCTTCTCCAACTTTTGGTTCTTTCAGCAAAGAATGAATTGATTCCAGAAGTTTTGGAATGGTATCCAGAATTGTCCACTCCCTCAAGACTATCAACTTAGGAATTAAAACGTACCCATTCTTATCAACGTTCGGATGATAGACCTTTGTTTTAAAGAAGAACCTTGGTGGTTTGAAAGGATATTCAACAGGAAACCAGAGAGAAAATTTGAACACGCCTCCTTCGTATGGAGAATTTTCAGGTCCAATCATCATGCCTTCCCACTTGTAAAAGTCATCTTCGACCGGACCAATGCTAACAAATGGAAGTGGATTCTTCTCCAAACTTTTCAGAGCCTTCTTAACATGTATTTGTAGGAGCGACATGATTTCCTGAATAAAACGCAAGCAACATGTTTAGATATAGATATATAGATATATATATATATATATATATATATATATTTCTGAATTACAACAACATATGGAAACGCATGCAACATTTTTAGAAAAAACACATGTAAAAACTCTTCAACCTTTCTCTTATAAAGCGAAAGGAAAGCATTAAAAATTGAAATTGTATTTAAAAACTGGCCAAATGAAAGATGAAAGAGATACATAATTGTAAATGAGAAAGAGACAGAGATACCTAAATTCGAAGAATGAAAGGAAGAAACAAGTGAAACAAATCGATATATTTGTATATGTAAATGTGACTCTATATATAGACAAAGGAAATGGGTGTCCAGTCGACTTTGGAAATAGTGAACCGATGCAACTTTTAAAACAATCACTGACAAGTTACATCTTTCCAATTCATTCATCTTTGACCAGTCACACACTTTCCAACATGTAACTTTTCAGACAAAAACAATGGGTAACCGTAAATTTTGAAACCGATAGTTTTCAGGAAGCAGTATTAAATTAAATCTATAATTTTAAAAATTTGTTCAAATTTTGGTCGTCGGACTTGAATGATATTCATAAAGCAAACTAACTTGTATATTATAGTACATCTGAATATAGATGAAACTATTACAGTTATTCAGGAAGGTCTTCCAAAATTATTTAATTTTAAAAAATAATAATAAATTGTCAAATTGGTTCGAACTTGGGACATGATTTATATGCAATTATGTTATTTAGGCACTAGGCTAAGTTAATACTTCGAATATTCTACTAAGTTGAAATTTATATATATTGATAACAACTAATAAAATTCTGGAAGGACTTACACTTTTCAAGGAAGGTGTTACGAATATTTTTACATTCGTAACTCTAAATTGAAACCTTTCAGGAAACAATAAATCAGTTTTAGGAACGCATTACTTAAAACTTTTAATCGTTTTCAGCCAACATTTAAAAGAGACGATACATTTTTGTTCCTGAAACGAAAAAAATATGAAATGTTCAAGAGAGCCCAATGTTCAATCAAATCTCATCAAATAATGTTGCAAACACTTATGAATGATAAATAAAGGGAGAGTATCATATTGAGAAGAATAATTCGGAAAGTAATGTATGATGTGTCATCCTCGTAATCCTTGCAAGCATCCATGTGTAAACTCCAAATCTTATCCTCATATCGCTGTTCTGCAGGAGCTCTTGTTATGGCCAGGAACACCACATCTACTGCACTTATGTGATTTGGATTTAGAACCTGGAACTCCAAACTCTCCAACTGATCTGATCCTCTTAGTTGGAGGTCTGCCACTGCTTTGTTTAGTCTTTGGTGGTGGACATGAATAGCCAGCCACAACCTCTGGATACTCACATGTAGTCAAATCTCCACAAGGATGTATGCTTTCAGCATAAGCTTTAGCAAACACTTCTGCGGAGTAGAAAGCATCCACATATTTGTTCTCATCCAACTTTGAACGCTTAGCAGCAGCAACAGCATGAATGCAAGGAATCCTATCTATATCAAAAACATTGCATGTGCAATGCTTCTGTTCCAGATTCACAACAAACTTCCTAGCTTCATCTTTAACCTCAAACACATATCTATCAACCTGGTAGACATTAAGTGTCATAGCAGCATCATATCTTGATACCAGCTTCTTCACTACACGAGGTGTAACAATACTCTCATTTTTCTTGGCAGCTTCCCGGCGCTCGTGAAACCATGTCGTGAGCGTCAATCTGATAGTCTCCAGCAGTGAGATTATTGGCAACTCACGAGGCATTTTTAACATCGAATTCAGAGACTCTGCAATGTTTGTGGTCATAATATTGTACCTGTTTCCTGGAGCAAAGCAACGAGCCCACTTCGTGACATCTGCATCTACCAAATACTTAGCTAAGCTTGGACTTCCATCTCTTATATCACTAAACAGCGCATTGAACTCATGGACTGTATAGGCATTAGCAGCAGATTCTACCAAAGGAATCAGTCCGGTTTTTCCATACCTTGTTTTGATGTTATTGATCATATGAATCCTACAAATCCCATGATGAGCAAGAGGATAAACTTTTGCAAGAGCTGCTGCGATGCTTTGAGCCATGTCAGAAACAAAAACAAGGTCTTCTGCATCAGGGATCATAAATGTCAACCCTCTGAAAAACCAAGACCATGCTTCTTCGTTCTCTGAATCAACAATTGCAAATGCCAGAGGGTATAAGTGGAAGTTCCCATCCTGTGCACTAGCTCCTAGTAGAGTCCCCTTAAACTTACCCTTGAGGAATGTACCATCAACAGCTATAACTCTCCTCATCAATGAAAAACCTCTTACTGATGCTCCAAATGCAACAAATGCATACTTGAACTTCCCAGCAGGATCCATCTCAAGATACGTTTTTGATCCAGGATTTGTCTCTTGAAGTTTGAACAACCACTTGGACAAGTTATAATAACTGTCTTCAGGAGTACCTCTCATTAATTTCTGAGCTTCTTCTTTCACTCTCCATGCTTGTTTGTAGTTGATTTGAACCCCATGATGTATCCTAACTTGCTCAATAATCTGCTTCGGATTGAGACCATCCTTTTTTTCTCCGTAGTTGCTGTAAATTAAAGCACCAAGCAGTTTTGCACTTGCTTGCCTATGATTCGCGTTTCTGTGGGTCGTGTCACAAGTATGTCCATGTACATACTTCTTCACCACAAAAAACTGAGAATCTGGAAGCCTTGTTGCCCGCATCTTCTAAGTGCACTTAGCATCAACGCAACCTAAAATAACTCTATCCTTATTTGACCAAAGCGTCCTGAATTCAAACTTCCACTCCAACGCCCAATTCTTCATCTTTGTCATCATCTCTGGCTTGTTCTTGAAGTATCTGTTGACACATATAACATCACCTGATGTTGAAGGAGAAAACCCGGTACGAAGAGGAGGAAGATCTGGAACAGGATGCAAAAGAACAGAAGGCTCTCCTCTATCATAAGTTGATGACGAATTGTTGGTTTCTGGAGTTGCCTACAACAATGAATGACCAACAACAAAAAATGACCAACTAAGATTCTGTTAATCTGGAAGACTATCCTGAATAATAAACATCAACTACTAAACAGATATTTCGTCTACAATAATGGTGCAAGAAGTCTTACATTCTGTGTTCCATGCGAATTCTTGTTTGCAGCAGTTTGAAACATGCCATTTATATTCGAACTGACATTTACCTACAACAAAGAGTGACCAAATAAGATCTTTATCTGATTAGGAAATCTATCCTGTTAATCTTGAACACTTTACTGAATAATAAACAACAACTACTAAACAGATATTTCGTCTAGTAAAAAGACATTACCTCTTCAGTTGTGCTACAATCATTCTCCAATACTGGAGGATATATATCACCAACCTGAAATAAATAACAAAGTAAATCAATATGAATTTAAAAGTTTTACAATTATAAAGCTATTCAAGAACCAATTACTAACCGTTAAGCAAAGACGGATCATCTCAGGATCAACCTTTCTTTTGTTGATAAAGGTTCTTAATTGTCGATCATTTCCTATAGCTATTGGAGGAAACTCTTCGACAAAAGTCTTCATTCGTTGAGGAAGCCCATAAGAAAGACTAAACTGCCTATTCTTTATATCAAAGTCTTCGGTGATAATCTTTACTAGATCACTGAAACTGACTTCTTCCTCAACATCAAACAGTGAGGCTCTTCTGCTATCATCAACTTCAAATTCCCACTGCATCTTCTCGTCTCTTTTCCATTCACCACAGACACAATAAAGATCCAACATGATCTACAACCACAAAACGGAAATGAATCATAATAATGAACACATCAATAAGCTAAGGCAATGAAATCAGTTGAGAACAGCAGACATTGGAGATTATTCAGATTCATAATAATGAAAACATCAATAAGCTAAGGAAATGAAGCAGACATTGGAGTGAACACATCAATAAGCTAAGGCAATGAAATCGGTTGAGAACAGCAGACATTGGAGTGAACACATCAATAAGCTAAGGCAGTGAAATCGGTTGAGAACAGCAGACATTGGAGTGAACACATCAATAAGTTAAGGCAATGAAATCGGTTGAGAACAGCAGACATTGGAGATTATACAGATTCATAATAATGAACAAATCAATAAGCTAATGAAACGAAATCGGTTGAAAAGAACAGACACTGCAGTCAACACATCAATAAGCTAATGCAACAAAATCAAACCGATACTATTATTGCTTCGATTCTTACCTCGCTTGTTATCTATCTGTATCGGACTAGCACCGTCATAAATCTCCGTCGTCAATCGCAGCAGACACTGCAGTGAACACATCAATAAGCTAAGGCAACGAAATCAAACCGATAATATTCTTGCTTCGATTCTTACTTCGATTCTTACCTCGCTTGTTATCTATCTGTATCGGAGTAGCACAAGCCGAGGTGGAGCGGAATCTCTCCGTCGTCAATCTCCGTCGTCAATCGTCGGAATCGCCGTCGAATCTCCGCCGTCTCACAATCGTGACCTAATAGCTAGACAAGAGGAAGGGTACAATGGTAAATTGCCCGAATTAAAAATGCTATTGTTTTGACACGGAGAATTAAGTGCCACGCTTGTGATTGGACATGTTTTTAGTGCCAAATAATGTCTTTTCTCTTTTTTTATTGTGTGTTAAACCTAGTTATACCAATTATTTTGATATGATAAGTAAATTAACTTTCAAATATTTTTAATTTGATTTGAGATTTAAGCTTTAGTGTTTAGGGTTTGTATTTAGTATTTATGGTTTAGGCTTTGAGGTTTAGGGTTTAAGTTTTAGGGTTTAGAGTTTAGGTTTTGGGAGTTAGGGGTTAGGATTTAGGGTTTAGATTTGTGTTTAAGGGTTAGGGTTTAGGCTTTGGGGGTTAGGATTTAGGGTTTGTGTTTAGGGGTTAGGGTTTAGAGTTTAGGCTTTAGGGTTTGGGGTTTAGGGGTTAGGATTTAGGCTTTGGGGTTTAGAGTTTAGGGTTTGTGTTTAGGGTTTATGGTTTAGGCTTTAGGGTTTAGGGTTTAGGGTTTAAGGTGTAGGGTTTAGAGTTTAGGGGTTAGGGTTTTGGGTTTAGAGTTTAGGGTTAGGGGTTAGGGTTTAGGCTTTGGGGGTTAAGGTTTAGGCTTTGGGGGTTAAGGTTTAGGGTTTGTGTTTAGGGGTTAGGGTTTAGGTTTAGGGTTTTAACCTATATTTTTATATTTTTAACTACAATACATTTTATTTTATTTGATACATATAATTTTCTCATCTATATAAAAAATAAGGAAAATGAGCATTTAATGAATAAAGGCCCACAAACTTTCTCTCTCCATGTAAGAGCAAAATAGGCAACAATAGATTAGATAACTAATTTGTAAACTATTCTTCTCTTCTAGTTGGTTTCCTTATTTACATATCCCTTTAGCTAACTCACCCATATTTAATTTGAGTTATAATATTATTATTTTGGATTATTTGTTTTTTTTTTTGGATTTGGATTACAATTACGATTTTATCAGTTTTATATATTAAAAATTTATAATTTTTTATTTTCGTTTTGATTTTTAAATTTTAAATTCTAAGGCTTAGATATTTGATTTTTTTTTTATTGTTTTTGCTTTGTATTTCATTATTTTTTTGTTTTGAGTATTTTTGAAATATTCAGAGTTTAGATTTTAGTCAATTGAGTTTTATCTATGATTTCATAGTTATGTTTTAAACTTTATATTTGAATTAAAATTGCTTTACCAAACTATACTGTATAATTTGTTTATTTATTGTAAAATTAATCTTTCTATTTGGGTTATTATGTGAGATTGTATCATATATTCTATTTCAATTTAAAATAAATAAAAAAATAAGCACAAAAAATATTGTCGATTCTGGTGGACTCATTGTAAACGTTCTTCAAATAGCTTTTTATTGATAGTTCTCATAATCTGTATCAGAGTTAAAAAAAATAGCTTTTTATTGATAGATTGACATAAAATCTCGAGGCCTTTGAGAGGAGATCGTAAAGCGATTGACGGAAACATGTTTCTTTGAAATGCTTCCACCGACCGACGCTGGATTGTATTTTTCGTTTTTCTTCTCTTAATTATTAATTTTTACAGATCTAGTTTGATAACTGTGTTGATTGTTTTGAGTCTACAGAGAAACATGTTTTATTAATAGCTTCTTGTAATAGTTCTCATAATCTGTATCAGTGTTAAAAAAGCTTTTTATTGATAGATTGACATAAAATCTCAAGGCCTTTGAGAAGCGATCGTAAAGCGATTGACGGAAACATGTTTCTTTGAAATGCTTCCACCGACCGACGTTGGATTGTATTTTTCATTTTTCTTCTCTTAATTATTAATTTTTACAGATCTAGTTTGATAACTGTGTTGATTGTTTTGAGTCTATAGAGAAATATGAAGATATGACGGTTATGGTTTCTGTCGATCACAACTTCTCGTTACAAATCACCATATCATCTCTATTAGCAAGGAATCTCATATATTCAAGTTTTTTCACCACAAATTTCAACACAGGCCATTGATTTATGTATATAACTGTCTTGTCTCTCATTCGTAGAGTAATTTCTCTACAACTATGGTTTGATAGTGTTTGCCGGCATTTCTACTATGGAAATGAATCTCCCAATATTGGCCAAAGTCCGACATCAATTAACTATAAGATTTTCTCTATATTGATACATCAGATTTTAAGATGCGTTTTTTAGAAAGAAAGTCCAGCCAAAAGATGTTGCATACAAATCATACCAGAGAAAAATCTAATATGAAGTTGGACAATAACCGATACTACGATCGGTTACCGAGTAAGACTACTCTTTAGAAAGCATTGACAAACTCTTTAGATACAAACTCCCTTCTATTGTATTTTCTCAGTGTATGGCACATACATATTTGTATGTAATAATTGTGTTGTTGTAATTCTGTATAATGTATTGAAATTGTCACATTTGTTGATTAGTAAAGTTTGATTTCGTCGGGAAAAACAGCCAAGATGAAATTTTTTCAACTTTATATTTTTCTGAAATAAAATTTATAATTTTATCAATTTATTATATTATAAATTTATTATATTTGATTTAGTTTTGATTTTAAAATTTAAATACTATGGTTTAGATATTTTGTTTTTTTACTTGGCATTCATTTTTTTTCCATTTCAAATATTTTTGAAATATTCTGAATTTAAGTGTTAATCAATTGATTTCAATCTACTATTTTAAATTTAATATTTAA
The DNA here is from genome assembly GCA_030180135.1 of Orychophragmus violaceus. Taxonomy (NCBI): domain Eukaryota; kingdom Viridiplantae; phylum Streptophyta; class Magnoliopsida; order Brassicales; family Brassicaceae; genus Orychophragmus; species Orychophragmus violaceus. The sequence goes on from CM058235.1 coordinate 28,583,411, forward strand.
AAATTTATATTTGAATCATAATTATTTTACTAAATTCTTATATAGAATTACGTTTATTTATCATATAATTCATTTTTAAGGATAAAATTGTTTGTGTTTAGTTTTTATTGGAATAATATATATTTTTAAATTTTAAAGTTTAAGTTATGAAACAGTTTTATTTTCTTATAAATATATTATATAGTTTTAAATTTTAAATATGTTATGATATTTTTAATTTTTTTTAATTTTATAATTTTTTCTTTATATGAAAATATATATTTACGGAAGTTATAATTCTGATATAAATTTATTAAATTTATATTCTATTTTTAGTATTTTTATAATAAAAATATTAATTTGTATTTTAACCTATTTTGTAAATGTCTACATGTTTTATATATTTGGATATAAAAAATCTGTAATTGTAAAACATCAACTTATCTAAGTATATTATTGAATAATATATATTAAATTATTTTTAGTATTTTAATTTTTATTAAGTTAAAATATATCGATTTTATTTTAATATTTTAACTTTTTTTAGAAATTTAAATTGACATGTTGTAAATAAGAAACTTAAATTTGAATTTTTTCAAGTTTTTATTTTTATTTTAGTTGAAATATATTCATTTATGTTAATATATGTATATATTTACCCATACTTGTTTTTATGATTTATAAAAATAATTGATATATTAAATTATCAAAATTTGAAAGTCTTAAATTAATTATATATTGTACTATTTTATTTTTTACAATATTTTATTGTATATATTTAATCATTAATAAAAATAATAAAGTAATCCGTTAATTTTTTCATATCATATAAAAATATTTTTAAATTTAAAAATAACTCTAAAAAATTAGTTATATATCTAATTTTAAAAATTCTAACTTCATAAATTTTCATTTTTATAAATTAAAATTAAGTAGTATTAATTTTAAAACATTTTTTTATATTCTCTTTTGAAAGATGTCGAAAACATGAATTGTGTTATTTTGTGTACGATTACTATAATTTTATTTTATATTTTATAAAATAATTTATGTATTAAACATAAATTATATATTTATAAAAGTAAATCCTAAGTAAAAAAATATATTATTTTATAATAATAATACATATAAACAACTTTTTAGACTATTAAATGTCGATATATAATCAAGTTTCTAGATCATTAACTGGAAAAATGTTTTTTGAATTTTTTGGATAATTTTTTTTTATAGAATTCCAATATATGAATATATGATATCTTTGACGTATGTGCAATTTTGTTTTAAGTTTCTTATGTTGTTTTCCTACTATTCAAGACTGCAAATATATAATTTCCCCGATAGTTTAGAATATTCAGTTGAGTGTCACATTTTGTTTTAAAAATTCAACATTTTCTCTTTAGGTTACGCCACCCTAATAATTAACATATTATCGTTGAAATTTGAAAAGAGGAAAGTCTTGTTAATGATCAAAAATACAATGCAGCAGTAAAGTAAAGAAAATACGTTGACCAAAAAAGTAAAGAAATTCAAATTCATTTTTTTCCTCTGTCAAAGAGTTTTCAAATTCAAAAATACGTCAAAATATTTTTTGGAAAGAAAAATTCCCAAATTGTTTCTCTTCCGCTGCTATTCCGGCGATATTCCTGCATTTCATGCGAGTGATTTTACACTCTCCGTCCTGTGTTATACTCCAATCACGTTCGGATCGTTGCTTTTGATCTGACGGACAGACGAATTTCTCGGGTTTGATTACTTGGAGGGGATCAATTGTTTTCCACCATCATTCTCTCGATTTCCAGGTTAGATTCTCGAGTTTCACACTTCGAATCCCCTAGGGTTTAGCTTCGATTGTAATGTTACATTCTGTTTATCGCATTTTGTTTTGATCAAAATTAGAAACCCTATCTTTTGGCTTCCGATGATATATTTGATTCGAAATTAGAAAGAGACAACAATGTCGATTTGTTTCTGACGTTTAGAGATTTAATGAACGAAAACTATTTAAGATTTGCAGAGAAAATTTTAAGTAAATTAAATAATAAATTCCAAATAGTTTCGATCGATAAAACTTGTCTGCTTCATGAGAGACACAAGCCGTGTTAATAAACATACAATTTTTGGATTCTTCTTATTTCACTATAAACTAAAAAAAGTTTTTGAATCCCAAATTTCATTGTTTCACGAGCTTCATTTTCCCTAGAAAATTTGTAAGTTTCTTCTTATATTTTTTTCTCAAATGGTCAAAACGTAAACTATATTATAATTCACCAGGAGGAATCAAACGTAAAATCGTCTGCATTATTGTCACTATTACTGCAAATTTTCACTGTTTAAAACACGTGGTCCTCTTTGTCTCTTACCATAAGAACTGAATCTGCAAATATGATTATAATATAACTCATATCATATTATAAATTTTAGTCAAGGAAACTTCTTTTTGTGAACTTTGAGGGGTTTTGATCTTGATGGAAAGAGAGTGAAGAGGAACAAGAAGAAAGGTGGGTCTGTGAATAAAACTGAAATCTCCATTAATTTCTCCAGCCCATCCGACCATGGCACACTCGTGACAAGGACACTGAAAAATAGATCTTTATCCTCAGAAGTAATAAGTAAAGATTGAAATCAAGAATATCTCTGTAAATGTGCAAGTGCAATTAAACTACTAGTAGTACTAGACCTGCCTTTCTCTTTCTCTTTCATGATTTACAGTTGATTTTTATAGTCCTAGGCACAACTTTTCTAATCTCTTTTCAATCCTAGGTCTCTCAAGCTGTTCTTGTTGTCCCTTTTTCTTTTACTTTTTTTTTTTTTTTGCTTAAGGGACCCCTACTATAGAACTCACTTTATGGTGATTTGAAACAAGTCAGCTTGTCCCAAGGACCAAAGATTGTCTTTTTCAATCTCCATGGCTTGATCTGTTTGGATTTGTGTTCTGCTTTGGCTTCTTGATGTAAAATCATCTAAAGATCTTACTTATTTTTTCCTTCTGCTTTGCCTTCTGACTTGGATTGCTTTTAAAAGATTTTGATCTGTGTCTCTGTTGTAAAGATGTAATCTTCTCTTTTCCTTTCTTTATCATCTGGGTTGTCTAAATATTCTCTTTGCTTTTCTCCTTATTGCTCATCTGTGAGGTGTCTTACTTTTCTCCTGCCTTATTGCAGAATAAAAAAGTTTACAATGAAAGGCATTAGCTGCTGAATCAAAAGAGTGCAAGTTTGTATATTGTTATAGCTTAAATGGAAGTATTATATGGTTCTAAGAAAGCAACAATGGCGAAGCAGCAACAGCAATCGGTAAATGATACTACAAGACCGCCGCTTGTTCCAGCGGAGAAGAACAATACAGTTGGTGCCACACGCAGGTCTAGAACAATGGAGGTCAGTTCAAGATATAGATCACCGACTCCCACTAAAACTCAGAGATGCCCTTCACCTAATGTCATGAGGACTGTGTCATCAAGCTCTCAGTCGTTATCCAAAAGAGCTGTTTCAGCAGAAAGGAAACGCTCTTCGACGCCAACTACTCCCACTAATCCTTCCACACCGGTTAGTGATGTATCTTTAGATATACAAGTTAGGTCTAGGAGACTATCTACTGGTCGTTTACCTGAAGGCTTATGGCCTTCCACTATGCGAAGCCTCAGCGTTTCATTTCAGTCTGATTCAGTGTCAGTTCCGGTTGTTAAGAAGGAGAAACCAGTTGTTACTTCTTCGATTGATCGGACACTGAGACCATCTTCGAATATAGCGCCTAAGCAGCAGAGTGAGACAAGCTCTGCGTCGAGAAAACATACGCCCGAGAGGAAAAGAAGTCCATTGAAGGGGAATTCGAAACCAGTGTCTACAGGTCAATCAGAGAATTCGAAACCTGTGGATGGTCCTCATAGTAGGTTAATAGAGCAGCATCGATGGCCTAGTCGAATAGGCGGAAAGATCACTTCAAGTTCAATGAACAGAAGCTTGGATCTTGGCGATAAAGCGGTCAGGAGAATATCTCTACCTTTGTCTGATAAAAGCTCTAAACCATTGCAGAAGTCTTCTAGTGACACGGCCAGGTTGTTATCCTCTTATGAAAATGGTGGACTAGTATTGTCTCCAACAAATTCAGAAGATGGTAATAGTTTAACATGGACATCTGAGTCTCACAGGCTTTTGTCTGCAAGTTCATTAGATAGGACAAACTTAGCTAGAGTGCACCCGTTGTCTGCTCCTGGATCACGCGCTGCTTCACCGAGCAGATCCTCATTTTCATCATCATCATCATCCTCTAATTCGCGAGGCATGAGTCCTTCAAGAGGCACAAATTTCTCTTGCTTGAGATCGTCTACACCGCCACCAAGAGGTGTAACTCCTTCTCGAATTAGACAAACCAACACGTCTGCACAATCGAGTAGCACCACAACCTCGGTTCTCAGCTTCATCGCTGATGTTAAGAAAGGAAAAAAGGCAACTTACATAGAAGATGTTCATCAACTTCGCTTGCTCTATAACCGATATTCGCAGTGGCGGTTTGCAAATGCTCGAGCTGAGGGTGTAAGATATATTCAAAGGTTAATTGCAGAGGTAAAATACATTAGCGGATCAATTTTGAGCTTAAACTCCCATCTTTCTGCTTAAAGTGACATTGTATTAAGTGTATGTTCCTCTGTTTAACAATCTTGAGGTTACAGGAAACTCTATACAATGTCTGGCATGCAACATCAGACCTAAGAGATATCGTGACAACCCAAAGAGTTTGTCTCCAACAAATGAAGCTAGAAATCAAGCTTGATGATATCTTAAATAAGCAGGTACATCTTCTCTCTTTATCTCTTTCAGGAGACACATTTGTGTTCATCAGATTATCATCCTCGTGATCTAAATGCTTGCCCAGATGGTTTGCCTTGAAGATTGGGCCATACTTGAGAGAGAGCACATTAGTTCTTTAGCTGGTGCCATAGCTGACTTGGAAGCAAATACTCTCCGGCTTCCACTAACCGGTGGAACAAAGGTATATGGTTTAAAGAATGACAGAAAATAAGTTGAAGATCAAGAATCGAGTATTGATTTAATAAAGCTCTTGTGATCACAGGCGGACCTCGGATCTCTGAAGTTGGCTATGTCCTCAGCTCTTGATGTAATGCAGGCTATGGGACCATCAATCTGCTCTTTAAACTCACAGGTGAGAATAATCTTCATGAATCTAACTAAATACGGTTTTCAAATATGTCCTCTCAAATGCTTGAAATTTTCCTTTATTTCAACTACGCAGATGGAAGAGATGAATAAACTTGTTTCGGATCTCGCTGTTATAGCCACAAAAGAGAATTTTATGCTTGGCAAATGTGAAGATCTCTTGGCATCAAACGCAGTCATGGAGGTAAGAAAATCAAACAAAAATCCAAGAATGTATATTTCAACACGTTAATCATTGTGTGAATCCAGATAGAAGAGAGTAGCCTCATAACTCATTTGATGCAAAAGAAGCAAGAAGAAGAGATGATGCACAGTCTCCATTGTTTCCATTAGGCCCATTGAGCAAGTTTCTATGGACGTAACGTAACAACACACTTGCAGCTTCCAAGGCCAAATCACTTGTAAATTGCTCGTTTTGGCTTGCATTTTCTTCTGCCACCATCCTTTTCCCATTTTGTCTTTTACTTGTAGGAAAAAGATGTGAAATAGGTGGTTTAAAGAAAGTCAATGAAGAAAATATGCAAGTTAATATTCTAATGTAAATCTCAATTAGCTTAATGATCTGTAAGTATTGTAAACAGCGAAAGATCTGGGGCAGCTTGGTCGATATCAACACATCTGGGACAATTATGTCAATAACGAAACTCTGAGGTAGCTGCCCAAATATTAAAACATCTAGGAGAGTTTAGTAGTAACTATCCAAATAGATACCGAAAGGTGTGAGGAATTTATGTAATTACGGAAAGATGTGGCAAGTTTATAAATAACCAAAGATGTGTGGCTATTTTGTAAATAGCTTGTGATATGGGGTAATTTGAATATACCAAACACTATAAGAAAACATGTGTATTGCGACGGAAATAACTATCGCAATTCCATCGCAAATGGCCTTTACCGATGGCTTTGCGATGGAACCCTTTATGTCGCAAATGGCTTCTCGCAAATTATTTTTCCTCGCAAATCCTCTGCAAATTTACGATGGAATACTATCTCTCGCAATGCTCCTGCTAATCTCTTGTAAGTTCATCGCACATATTTTCCACGCAAAACCCTCGTAAAAGTCATTCCTTCGCAAATCAGATGCAAATTTGCAATTGCTTTGCGAGACTACGTGTGGTCGCAAGTTCTCTCGTTACTCCATGAAATTCCATCGAAAAGCTTTATAATTACAAATATTAAAATTTTGATATAAAATAATATATATATATATATATATATATAAATGTTATAATTTTGTACATATTATAATTAAATTAAATTAAAAAAAATATATATATATATATAAGTATTAAATTAAAATTAATAATAACCAATATATATTGTTTTTTAAACCATAATATAATACATAGAAACTAAAATAAAACTAAAAAGTAGCAGGCGGTCCAGTTCCGGTTCCGGTTCTAGTTTCGGTTCCGACATCAGATTCTGCAGAACGGTTGTTGCGGCGGAGCATTTCGGTGATTGCTGGATCTTGCAATAACAAGTACTCCATAACCATGTCGTAGCCTGACATTTTCTCTTGCTGCATCTCGATCACCTTTGCATGTGTCGCAATGATCTGTTTCAGAGCTACCGGATCATTTTCCTATTGAAATGTCGAAGAACTCGCAGCTTCCACCTGTGATTGAAGCGAACCGACACCGAAAATCAGTCCTTTTTTACGAGGAACGACCTACAAAAAAATATAAAACCAAGAAATTATATATATTTTTTTAAAAAGTTAGTAATTAAGTATTACAAATAATTTTTTTTTTTTAATTATATTTATATTTATATTAAACCGGTCAATAACCGTAAATCAAACCGAGATTACAATCGAAATTACCCAGAAGCAAAAAACCAAACCAAACCTATAGATCCGAAGAACTCCATACGCCGGACCAAACCTAGGTCAAACCCAGCGCCTCTAGGTACCTTCGTCGGACGTTCCACCTCCGATCACCGGCGGCTATAAGTGCGAGTCAATTTGCGGCACACTGACGGTGGCCTTCCCGGAAACGTGAAGAGCCGACCCCAGCTCCGTTAGAGCACCGTAGGGCCTGATCCCCTCTTCCCGACTTCCGGCGCCTTCAGCTTCCTGTCCGAGAATTCCCACGGCCTCACCCGGAGAAGCCCGCCGTAGCAAGCTCCGTGCTGTTTCTCAACCCCAAATCCGACCGACATCGGAGCCTATCTCACAGATCTCTTCTCAACTTACCTCAATCCGGTCGAAATAGAACCTCTGGTAGATCCGCGAAGCAAACAGGGCCACCTCACCTGCCACCACCGACGACGCCACCGGTGTCGAAGCGACCTCACCTAGCACCGCCTCAAGCTCCACCTCAACATGCACCGCCACCCTCCAACCCCTCTTCGACTTCCACTACGGGCTGTGACAACGAACCGCACCGTCACTCTAGCCTCCGCGCTTTCTTCCGAGCACCGCCGTCCTCTAGCAGCACCGGAATCCGCGACTAACGAGTATCTATCGATCGAAGGCGACTCAACCACCGCTCGCATCTCCGAGGGGAAACCACACCACGCGGTTCCAGATCTTGACAAGCTGAGGAATCTTCTGGGTCACTTCGACCTCCACGGCCGCGTTAACGCCCTTTAAGCATCCACCGGAGATCTCTCACGGCACCGACGAACATCGCCGGAAACCGGAGAGATCTCCAACCCGAATCGCCCTTTAGATCGCCTCCTTTCTCTAGAGAGCTTTTTAGAAACGAGCGCGTAAACCTCACACGCGCCTTAATAGAGATACACTAACTATGACGACTGCAATATTACGAATAAATTACCTCGATATAGATCTTGTTCTTTACGGTCGGAGAAAATCCGTCTGATGCCAAGCTCTCAGGATCATCTTGTGTCAACTCTTGCATCCTAGAAGTCAATTCATTGAAGACCTGCTCAGACTGGTCATCGACAAAAGAACCATATGGCTTGCATTTTGTCTCCTCGAGAACCGCCAACAAATTCGGAATAGGATTTCCGGTACGGTACGCCTTATGAAAAAACATATATAATTAGTACTAATGTAGGATCAAATAGAAAATATATATATATATATATATTGATTTAAAAAAAATTGAAAACTTACCATTTTCCGAGCCCGAGCCCTATTTGAAGTTTTACCGGACTGATGCTTTGAAGGTCTATTGCCGTCGGAAGAAGAGTAACGGGCTGCCCGACTATTGATGCTGCATTTCTCATGGTCTTGATCGAGCCAATACTGAATGAGTCCGTCCCATATGTCGGATAGATCCATCTAGACATGTAGCGACTGTAAGCTTTCCATTGCTCTTCCACCGACCGATCTGACTGTTGCGGTGTATACGGAATCCCAGTGATAGATTTGTAGCAAAAAATTGATGTTAATAAATACAAAATTTAAGATTGTGAGATATTTGTTAAAATTTTTAAAAAAATTAAAAACTTACCACGAAAGATTTAAACCAACGTTTGATGACGTAATCCGGAGTTTGCTTCCAATTAGCATGTGGTTCTTTGAAATCCCTTTCAAAAATAGTTCGAACTTGCGTAGGAACACTGTTGTCATCATCAAACCTGAAGAAAAAAATAATTAAATTATTGAATACATAAAATAATATAATCATATTTAAAATATAGAAAAACTAACCAAAATGTTCCCGGAGGACGGCGGGGATCAAGTCGCGGCAAAAGATCATGACCGGGACTAGCAAGCAGCTGGTCGATTATTATATCATCAATCGGGGGCTGTGATACAGGTTGAGCAGGTTCGACAGGCGGGATATCTGGCATCGTCTCTGGAATAACCGAGTCTATTTGCGACCCAGAACTCGTCCCATGTGGGATAGACCGGCCACGTGCGGTTAAAAACCGCGAGTAATCATTAACGCGAGATGGTCCAGACATCTGCAAAAATAAAAAATAAAATTATTAAAAATTAAAATTACATAAAACAAAATTAATGTTATTCCATATAACAATTTTATAAAATCCAAAATTTTAAATCTTAATCTTTTTAAAATTCTAAATTGTAGTTACATTCATATAACAATTTTTAATAAATTCAAAATTATAAATTCAAAATATTTATAAGGTCTAAATTATTAATCCAACAAATCTTTCTAAAATTCTAAATTTTAGTAAAATTTATCTAACAAACTATAATTAATCTAACAAATTTAAAAATGTACAATTCTAAAATTTATCAAACAAATTTACTCTAACATTCATCTAACTAATCTATCTAAAATTCTAACAATAAGAACTTACACTAATCTCATACAAGTGATAAATTCCAACTAACTAATCTATCTAACACTAATTAATCTAACATTCTAACTACACACACACATATATATATATATATATATATATATATATATATATATATATATATATATATATTATACATATATACTTACCTGAGGAAGATAACAATCTGTCATGGGAGGAGGAGTAGATGACTCGCCGGAGCAGTGGAGGATCGCTGCCGGAGGGAGTGAATCGAACGAAGGAGGGGAGTGAATCGAACGAAGGAGGGGCAGGGGGTCTCTCGCCGGAGGAGAAGAACAGTGAGAAGAGGAGGAGAAATGGAGGAGAAGAAGATCGCCGGTGGAGCAAAGCCGGAGAAGAAGTGATTTCGCCGGATTTTGAGAATATCGATGGCTGCGTGCGAAAATGAGAGGAAGAGAGGATGAAGGAAATTTATGGTAATTGGGACATTTTTCGATGGAATTGCGAGGGTCCATCGCAATTCCATCGCAAAAGAAAAACTTATTTTTTTTTAATCTAAACTTTTTGAAAGAAACCAAAATTTTCGGTGAAAACTTGGCTGTCCAATGAAATGTTGGCGCTAAATTTTGCGACGGAATTGCGTGGATTCCATCGCAAATTTGCGACGTTTTTACGATGGAATCCACACAATTCCGTCGCTAATTAACAGATTATAGACAAGGTAGGGATAGGGTATGGATATGGTTTAGACATTCCTCGTAACCCCAACGCGTAACTTCGGTTTGCGATGGATATGCGACGGATTTCATGCAAATCTGTCGCAAAATGCATGAGGAGGAGGAGGAGGAGGAGGACGAGGAGGAGGGGGAGGGGGAGGGGGAGGAGGAGGAGGAGGAGGAGGAGGTGGTGGTGGTGGGGGGGGGGGGGGGGGGGGGCAGGATGAGGAGGATAACTAAATTTGTAGTTATTAAAAATGGTTGATGGTGAGGTTAGAAGAAGGTAAGATTATGAAAAGTTTTTTTACGGGATGAACATTGACGGGATAAACAATGAATGTTCATGAAGAAGAAGATGAACAGTCCGCACAAACTTAGTTATCACACATGTATGATATCATATAAGTGAGTTAGTTTGTAAATTATCCATATAATTTTTTAAAATCAATTACGATAACAAAGTTGTTTACACAATAACACGCTTTTTATCCCTAGTCGACTCAAGCGAGACTAATCCCGAGTCGCCGATATCGCTGCCAAATCCGATTTTCCGTTGAGGTAACGATAGATCTGATCTCAAACCCGCTTACAACTACGAGACCCGATACCAACCATGTCTTTCGTCTCAGGAGCTAGCCAAGGTAGTGGTGAGTATTTCTCGCGAATCGGAGTCGAAACTCTGGCGAAAGAGATATACTGGTGCTCGTAATATATTATTTTGTACTGAGATTTCATGCATTTTTTATATGTTGAAAATTTCCAGTGAAAATTCCACAATTTCTATATGTTGTCCGTTAATTCAATTGTATGTTAACCTAAATGGCAACTAAGTTGTTCATTGTTAATTCAATTGTCTGATAACCTCCATACAGGATGCAACAATCATCAAGTAACAATAGGGTTTAGGGTTTAAGGTTTAGGGTTTAGTGTTTTGGGTTTAGTGTAGGGTTTATGGTTTAGAGTTTATTGTTTTGGGGGTTTTGGATTTAGGTTTTTGGGTTTATTGTTTTGGGTTTAGAGTTTATATAGGGTTTAGGATTTTGGTTTAGGATTTAGTGTTTAGGGTTTAGTGTTTTGGGTTTAGGGTTAGGGTTTAGGGTTTAGTGTTTTGGGGTTAGGGTTTAAGGTTTAGGATTTAAGGTTTAGGATTTAGTGTTTTGGGTTTTGAGTTTTTTGTTTAGGATTTACGGTTTAGGGTTTAGAGGTTTAATGTTTAAGGTTTATGGTTTAAGGTTTAGGGTTTAAGGTTTAAATATAAGAAATTCACGAAATAAACAAACTACATGCAATGTAATTAATGAAGGATTATTGGTGTTTTCCAAGGTTCAATTCCCAAGTTGCAACCTAACACATAACCTTAAACAGATCTAGGTTCTTGTCAAACGAATCATAAAACAAACCTGATCTTTACCTTTGCAGCGGAAATTGGTGGTAATGATAAGATCAGATTAGAGCTGATGAGAATCGGCTCCTCCTCAGGTATCCACACGCTTACAAGCACGGATGGCTGCTAGACCGGATGGATGAACAACAGAGAGAGAGTTCAAGAGGAGCCTGCGGCTGCCTTAAGAAAATCGCAGGAGAAGAACAAAAATTGCCAAACCTAATGTTCCATTCTCCCTTTTATTCACTAATGGGCCCAAGTTTAATTAATTAATTAAACTAATGGTCCATTAGACTTTTGGGCCCAAGACACAAATCAGACAAAAGCCCATTTGTTGTCTGCCCATCTCTCTGTACAAATACAGTAAATGCCACTGCATCTTACCGTATTAATTCCATCTTAACTTTCCCGTTAGCTATGGTGTGTGACCCTTTGGGATCATACAATACTGGTAATAAGTCCTAAACTTATAGATCATGAGCGGACTCTAGCAAGCCATCATGATCACCCAGTATTTATGACTTATGTCTGATCTCGACACTTATCATACTTTCTAGAGATAGTACAGTAGATTTCAGGACATTCCCAACAATCTCCCACTTGTACTGGAATCCTACAAAGGACATTCCCAACAATCTTCCGATTGTACTGGAATCCTACATTCCCTAATCCTTTTGTCTTAATATCTCGATCTGGCATAAGGCAAGATGCGTGTCATCCTTATATAGCCAGACCATGTTTATCGGACCAGATTTGATACTGACAATGCAAACGACTTGGGCAAGTCCGTTTGGGAATGGCCATTCTCTTACCAGCTATCAAATCTTCGATTGGCCTAGAGATATTACCTCCGTTAAACGGCAGGGACAAATCCCGTCTTGTTCCATCACTATGAACTACACAATTCATAATACACCCAACCAAGGTCCGTATAGCTCCCAGTTACGAAACAGCGTTAGACAATGATCAAAGCGCATTACTCCATGTGCAGCCACATGCATGCGAACTCAGGTCTAAGGACTATACTCTATAGTCGTATATGAGAACTTCTTATGACACAGATATTAATATCTTGCAGAGTTCTCATTAGCGGGCCATGTCCGGTCATATGCTCCCCTACATATACCTATGTGTCGACTTTGATGCCGCGCATCTATGACCCCTCGAAACTTGGTCATAAGTCTCAACACAATCTAGTCTCAACAGGTTGTTGGTGTTCCAATTTCAACAACCTTCGACTATGGACAATATAATTTATGTCACTTCGTTAAATATGGGGTTTCAGGATCAAGTCTACTCATGTACTTCGATGGCCCATATATAATGACATGAATCATTTTGGAACGATTATTTATATCACAGTTAAAATAATCCAGAAATCATTAGATTTCATCAACATAAAATATTATGTTTACATGAACCATTCAAAATAACTAAGTAAAGCCCTTTACAAACTCCCACTGAAATTAAGACTACATCTTAATTTCACTCATCCTACAGCTACAGTCCGCGACTCGTGCTTAGGCATAAGGAGTGGCTTCGTTAATAGATTAGCAACGTTCTCATTCGATGAAACTTGCTTATCTACTTAACACCTCTGTCATTTATCTCACGGAATAGGTTATACCTATCCTCAAGGTGTTTGGACCTCTGATGTGCAGCTAGTCTCAACTACGCTGTGAATCACATCTAGTTCAGTGATGAACTCTTCTATCCAAACAACCTCTTTCGCTGCTTCTCAAGCTGCGAAATGTTCAGCTTAAGTCATGGAGTCAGCTACAGTGCCTTGCACCGCCAGATAGACACAAGATATAGCCGGACTGTGACCAGGAATTATCTTTGTCTATTGGAAAATTGCCTTTCAGACTCTATCGACTTGTAGCACCTCACTTTCTCCGTAAATCAAGAACTTATCCTAAGTATTCCTCAAATACTTCAGAATATTCTTTACGGCAATCCAGTGATTCTTTGCTGGATTTGACTGGTCTTTACTTGTCTTGCTTAACATTAAAGCAACATCAAAACAAGTACATGTCATGGCATACATGATAGATCCAATTGCCGTCGCATATGGAATCCTATCCATGCATTCAAGCTCAGCAGATATCGCAGGACACTGTATCTTGCTTAATGAATTGCCATGTGACATTGGCATAAAACCCTTCTTGGATTGCTGATTACGTGTAGGACTTTATCAATTCAAGAATTCTGACTTTGTCCTACCAGCTCTTTTGGATCTTTATCTTTAGATCCAAAATCCAAGAACTACGTGGCTTTACCCATGTCAATCACAAAACCAACTCCCAAACCAGTCCTTTACCGACTGCAGCATTGGGACGTTATATTCGAGAATCAGTATGTCATCGACATACACTATGAGAAATGCAATATTGCTCCCACTTATCTTTTAGTAAACGCACAGTTCCTCTTCGTTCCTGTTCAAGTCAAAACCTTGACTACTTCAACAGAACGAAGATTCCAACTCCGATATGTTTGCTTCCATCCATGAATGGATCGATAAAGCTAACTTACACAAAATGTAATTTTTCGGAGTCCGGGCTCACTATCGCTTCTTTGAATTTCGCAGATTCGTCGCTTTCAATGATCATCAGATCATGCGAACTTTCAATGATCATCAGGTTCAACTAATGACGAGAAATCACTCTCGGATTAGTGACTGATTCATTCATATCTGCGATCTTCAGGCTCTACAGGTGTAGATTCTACAGAAATCTGTAAATCCATCCGCTGCTCTCCCTCAAAAGGTTGAGCAGTCTCCTGTAATTCTCGAATTTCTTCGAGTTACACTTTTACTCCCACTGTTCTTCTTGGAAATTAACTTCCCCTCTTAGAAAACAGAATGGACGTAAAAAGGGTAACAAGCCTTGGTTTCCCTAGGACAACCAGCGAAGTAGCACAACTACAAATACTCAGTAAAGACGAATTTGGATCGATTCCAATCCACATTTACGTGGTGTCTTTCAACTGATATTGGTGGAACTAATGCAGCGTAAACTTAGATATTTCTAGAGCGTTATTCTTAAAGAATATCATGGAAGATTCGTGTGACTCATCTTTAATCATTTCTAATAAGATCTGATTCTTTCTCACAGAAACACCTCCAGGTTTTCAGGAGAAATGAGCTGTGAAACGATTTCACACTCATTCAGATGATCACACAATCAATGACTTAAGTATTCTCACTCGTGATCTAATCCAGAGTCTTAATACTTCTGTCATTCAGATTCTATACTTCATTCTGGAACTCTTTCGACCATGTCAAAGAATTCCGACTTGTGTCTCATTAAATGAACACAGTCACATTCACTGAAGTAATCAGTAGAGACAATGAAGTACAGGAAATTTTTCTCTGGCATTACTGCTCATCGGACCACATACATGAGTATGTTCAATCTCCAATAAGCCTTTGGGCCTTTCTCTAGCTCGGCTAAGATGGGCCCTTTGTCTTTTGGTCCAGTAAGCAGAATTCAAGTCTCACAAGATATCCGATCAAATGAGCCCAAAAGTCCATAACTATGGGGTTTCTGAATCTGACTTACTCTATGTGACCAAAACATTTATGCCAAGAAAAATCAGGTTTAATTCATCAGATTTAAACCAATTGCGGTATTTATGTTACATTTTAGGCACTCTTTGGTTTAAGATATAAAACCCATTCCTTGAATAGGGTGCTACAATTAACATTTCATTAAGATCAAAAGAACAAAACTTGTCTTTATCAAAATGAAAACATTCAAATTCTTCACAAGAAAATGAAAAACAACTCTGCTTAAAGCAGGTACATTGTAGCAATTACTTAATACAAAACCAAGCCTCAAAGGCATCTACAAGTGAAAACCCTACGGCTGAGGCAGCATCCCAAGCTCCTTCCAGATACGCAGTTCCACTTGCCCTTCCTTCAACGTTCTACTGTTGTTCAGGCTCTGCATATTATAACAAATATCAGTGCCACAACCAGTATCCAATACCTATAAGGTATAACTTGAAGTAATAACATGAATACCTGAGGAAGTAGTCTCATACATCAACTTCAACTCCTCATAATCTTCCATGAATTTAATGCAATCTCTTTTCCAATGCCCAGTCTCTTTACAGTAGCAGCACTTACCAACGTAAGAGGTATCTGACTCGGGCTCAGAAGACACACGCTTGCCATGATTCAAAATCTGGACAACTTTGTCTTCACCCTTGTCAGCATTAGGTTTAGTAAACCTACCCTTCTCATTCATGAGATTGTACAGGGTACTCTTTACGTTTGGCTCAACTGTCTTGAGCATATCATGCAGTTCAGTCAACGTCTTCGTTAAGCCTTTCTTGATATAGTTCCTTACGAACTTATCATAGCTTGACGGCAGTGACTGCAGAATGATCTCAGTTGCCAATTCCTGGCTAACTGGATAATCCAGTTTCCTCAGGTTATCAATGTAACCCATCATTTTACTGACATGAGTACTTACTGGATGATCATTTGGTAGCTTGCAGCTAGTGAGAGATTTAACCAACTGGTATCTCTCCACTCTTACCTGCTCCTGAAATTTCAATTTCAGGCTGCTGATCATCTCTATTGGCGACTCCATGTTCTCATATTGCTTCAGCAAATCTGAGTCCATGGTAGCCAATATCAGACCACGCACATCTACCGCATCATTATAATGCTTATTCCAAGCATTATATGCTGCATGAGAGGCATTGGACCCGATCCTCACGGGGAGAGCTCTTTCAAGGACATAGTCCTTTCTCTCCTGCCTGAGAACTAGTCTCAGGTTCCGCGACCAAGTCAAGAAATTTGATCCGTTCAGTTTGTCCATCTCAAGGACATACCGGATCGAGAAAGTGTTTTGATTGTTTGTGCTCGTCATAGCTGAAATTTAGAGATAAATAGAGTTTTAGTTATTTAGTTCATAAAAGAGTAATCTTAACAACTTATAAGAAAACTCGCATTGCATTCAAAATTTCTTTGTTTAACCTCATAAGAATACAATGATTCCGAGACCCATGTTTAGCTAAATCCAAAGTGGGCCACTGGCCGTCACCCAGAATTAGCTATACTTGGTAAGCATACACACAGCTAGTTATAACCAATAACTCTCGGTTGTGAATTGGACCCGAGGCCCAAATTCACCAGATGTCTCAAGGCCCGGGACTCCCGATGGCCCAGTCAAGGAAACCAATCTCTTACAGCCAAATAATCACTAAAATCTGGGACTCCCAATGAAATTAGTGACTATATACTACTTTACTTACGCGAAAACAGACACCTCACACTGTAAGCCATATCTGTAATCAAATAAGCGTTAAGTAGCTGACAAGATTGGAAAGACATCCAAGCTTGATATTGTTTTTGAGGATTTTTAAGTTTTATTTCCAAAAATAGAAGATTACTATTTTGGGAAACTTACTTATTTTAGAAACTTTCTAAATTTAGAAATATTCTAAAAATATTTTCGGGTTGGGTCACAAATTATAGGCCCAATTCTTGGCCCAAGACCATAGAATTCCAGTTGGCCCAATAATTTGACATAACCGATTCGGTTTATTAATTCTGGTCCAAGACCAAATTAACTATCAAAACCATCGGTTATCTACTAAACCAGACCAGCTCTAAATTATTTGGTCCAACCAAATCAAACTTAGACCAGCCTTCGGTTTAGGTTAAAATTCAATTTTATGAATTTAAATCCGGTTTAACCAGAAATAAAATTATTTTCAGCAAACCGCGATTTGGGTTAACGCCTTAACCATACATTAATTAAATAATTAATGTTTTATATAATATACCATTATATATTATATATATTCTAATATATAATATACATATTATATAAACAAAAGCGCAAAAAAAAAAAAAAAAAAAAATATCAAACCCTAACTCACATGATGGAAAACTCATGCGCCGTAATCAATTCAATTATCAAAGAACACACGCACACAACACATGAACACACGCACTCATGAACAAAAAACGTGACATCAATCTTCTGATAATTAATTGAACCAGCGCATGCTTTCATATGAACATGGGCGAGACCAAAACCAAGCGACCGATCAGGTTTTAATTAGTTTTAATCAATTTTCACTCCTTAATTGATTCAAAAAACCAATAAACATTCATATGATCCAGATTCACAAGAAACCTAATAACTAGGCTCTGATACCACTGAAGGATTATTGGTGTTTTCCAAGGTTCAATTCCCAAGTTGCAACCTAACACATAACCTTAAACAGATCTAGGTTCTTGTCAAACGAATCATAAAACAAACCTGATCTTTACCTTTGCAGCGGAAATTGGTGGTAATGATAAGATCAGATTAGAGCTGATGAGAATCGGCTCCTCCTCAGGTATCCACACGCTTACAAGCACGGATGGCTGCTAGACCGGATGGATGAACAACAGAGAGAGAGTTCAAGAGGAGCCTGCGGCTGCCTTAAGAAAATCGCAGGAGAAGAACAAAAATTGCCAAACCTAATGTTCCATTCTCCCTTTTATTCACTAATGGGCCCAAGTTTAATTAATTAATTAAACTAATGGTCCATTAGACTTTTGGGCCCAAGACACAAATCAGACAAAAGCCCATTTGTTGTCTGCCCATCTCTCTGTACAAATACAGTAAATGCCACTGCATCTTACCGTATTAATTCCATCTTAACTTTCCCGTTAGCTATGGTGTGTGACCCTTTGGGATCATACAATACTGGTAATAAGTCCTAAACTTATAGATCATGAGCGGACTCTAGCAAGCCATCATGATCACCCAGTATTTATGACTTATGTCTGATCTCGACACTTATCATACTTTCTAGAGATAGTACAGTAGATTTCAGGACATTCCCAACAATTAATATGTAACATACATGCGTTATTGATAGACATCCAAATATTAGCATTACTAATTTCCCATTGAAAGTTCCACCATTCCTATATGTTATTCTCCTTAAATATTTTCTTGTTTCTGAGTTACTTGCAATGGTCTAGGGTTCTCTAACTTAGTTTATTATTGTTAGCCTATAACTTGGTTAAATAGGTAACTAAGTTTGTTACTAGTCTATAAATTAAATCTAGTTGCATCCGAGTTATCTACTAACCATATAAGTGTAAACTTAGTTAATTTTACACTTAGTTAACCATATAAACAACAGTGTAGGGATTCTAATCCAGATTTAATATTTTTAATTAGAATAAATATTTATTTTATATTTTTAAATTCAGGGAACATTCGTATTTGATGCCTACTAGGTGATCGACCCGCACACATGTGCGGAAATTATTTTGTTTGTTAATTAATTTATGTGTATTATGTGTATTTTTGCAGTTATTGGCAAGATAATACGTGGTTTGAGTTTTTTTCTGGTCGAGATCATGGTATAAGATTTAATTCATCATTTTATATGCACATCAGAATTGTAATTTTAGATGTTAATTGGTTTGTTTGCTGCAAAACATTATATTTGTAGACGGTAGCAATTTTGGCATTTAGCATTGAAATGTAAGAAACCATATTGTATCCATTCGTATTTTTTATAAGGTTATTTATATATATATATATATATATATCCAATAGAATAATATGAAAATAGAATAATAAAATATATTGGGAAAAGGGGATGTTTAGCTTAATAGAATAACATGGTATTACATAGTGAGGAAATATGTAGTTCTAAGGTTACTGGAAGAAATAGTTTGCATAGCTTCTTGCGAAATTTTTAGAATTACTTTCAGTTTATTTTTGAAATTAGCATATGTCAATTAATTAATAATATTTATCCAAAATTCCTTCTTATTTATCAGAGATTTAAAAAAAATTCTTTATATGATATTTTAAATTGAAATTTAATTACCATTCTTATTTTTTAACAAATTCGATTTGATTTTCTACCATGATTTTAGCAATCACTAACTTGGATATGCAACTAATTAGTTACTAAGTTCCGCAAATATTAATATTAGCATATGCCGAACAACCAATAATATTTATCCGGTAATTTTATTTTTAAATTGAATTTTTATATTAATTAATAGTAGTTAAATTTTAAGAAATGTTACAGATGATATTTTGATATATTATTTTAATAAATGTAAACTATGTTAAAAATCACACGAATATACAACAATATACAAATATATATATATATATATATATATATATATATATATATATATATATATATATATATATATATATATATATATATCCAATAGAATAACATGACATAACATGGAAATAGAATAACAAAATATATCGGGAAAAAGGGGATGTTGAGCTTAATAGAATAACATGGTCTTACATAGTGAGGAAAAATGACGTTCTAAAGCTACTGGAAGAAATAGTTTGCATAGCTTGTTGCGAATTCTTTGGAATTACTTTCGGTTTTATTTTTGAATTTATCATATGTCAATTAATTAATAATATTTATCCAAGATTCATTCTGATTTATTAGATATTTAAAAAAATATTTATATGATATTTTAAATTGAAATTTAATTACTATTCTTATTTTTTAACAAATTCAATTTTATTTTCTACCATTATTCTAGCAATCACTAAGTTGGATATGCAACTAATTAGTTACTAAGTTCCGAAATATTAGAATTAGCATACGCCAAATAACCAATAATATTTATCCGATAATTTTATTTTTAAATCGAATTGTTATATTAATTAATAGTAGTTACATTTTAGGAAATGTTACAGATGAAATTTTTATATATTATTAAAATTTTCAGTTATTCTTTTAAGATATTCAATAATATATTTTGATATAGTTTGTGAAACTAATAAATGCTACGTGATTTTTTTAAAGGAATATTAAATATCTTCTGATAAAATCTAACAAATATCAGTATAATCTTCGTTAAATATATTGGTATTTAAAAATCAAATTATATTGAATATGAAAAATGCTTAAAATGAGATAGACAAATCGTGTTTGAAAATATTTAATAATGGACAGTTAGATTAAAACCTCAGCATTGTTAATTATATTTTAAATCCATGATTTTCATTTATTAAAATATTTTATATTAAGCAATCTAACTAATTAACAATAAGATATTTTGATATATTTTCGGAAACCTATTAAATACTACAGAATTTTAAATAAAATGCAGTTTAACTTAATTCATTACAAAAATGTTTAATGAATATTTTGTCAATAATGTATTGCTCAATTTAAAAGATATTATTAGATTTAGAAGTTATAGATTTCCTATAATATTGCATTTAGGATTTTCTATAATATTTCATTGAATAATTATTATTTTAATTATTATGATTTCATTTATTCACGTGTTGTTTTGAACATGTGATGGTGCTCGTTGTCAAATGCACTACTGAATTTTTTAAGGTTAACAAGATTTTGATCCGCGCTACAGGATCACAGGTTTATGTTTCTTTTAACTATTTTAAAATTTATTAGAAATTGATATTTTATAAATGAGGTTATCTAAAAATTAAATTAGATTTTATTATTAATTAAATTATATGATAAGATGGTGCTAACTACTAAGAGAACATAATCATATATTTTATTTTTTGTTTTTATATTGTTTTACGTGTGGTAGCTAATTATTATGTAGTTTTTTACAGACTTTAATTTATATGTTGTTTAAATTTAGGACTCTGAAACTAATTAAAAAAAATTCAGATTTAGTGAATAAATTAAAAATTCTGTTAATATCTTGTGTAAACTATATATGAAAAGCAATATTCTAAATGTGATTATAGGAAAATTTATGCATTAAATTTAGAGATTATATTAAGGGATTTAGGAGGATGTTAAGGAAATGAATTTGAAAGATTTTCAGTTTCGGATATACGAAAAATTTAGCTTAGGAAATTATAAATAACTATTAAAAACGAAAAATAACTCAAACAAATTTTGGGCTTGACATGAAAATCTAGTAATTTTTGTTACCCATTTTAATTGAAATAAAAGAATTAAAGTTAGATTTATTATTATATATTGAATAAACCAAAGCAAAAAAAAATCTTTTAAAAATTGTACAGTGTACTAAAAAGACTCTTTTAATAGATAAGAGATTTGGAAAATAGATATTTAATAAGGATGAAATTTATAAATCTTAATTGTAAAAGTAAACTTTTTTGGAATTGAATAGGTATGATTCATGGATTAAATTTAAAAGTTAGACATCTATTAGGTATGACCTACGAAAATTTTCTAAATAAATTTAATTTAAATTTTAAAAATCTAAAAATAACAGTAATTGCAACAAAAAAAATTAAACTACTAAACAAGTAAAAAAAATCATTCATTACATATGACCATATATATGATTCATAGTGATCAATTCAAAATTTTACTAATAATTATTTAGAAAAAAGTAACCGATGTAGATAACAAATACTGAAAAAATCAGAAATAATTAGCACATCACCCGCTAACTAAACATAAGAAATAAATCATCGATATGGTCACCGTGAAATTATGATCCATCACCCGCTAACTAAAACCGTTGAATTCAATGAACGCAACCACAAAAAGAATTAGCCATCGATACGGTCATTAATGTGACGCAAATGAAAAATATGAGAAAACAAAAGGCAAGAAAAAAAAAGCGATGGAGCCCTCGAGATTTTCTTCATTCAAATGAATAATAAAAAAACAATATAAAGCATAAAATATCTAATGAGAAAACGAAATAGATCTAAATGGATAAGATGTAAAAAAACCAAAAAAAAACATTAAAAACATATGGAAATCAAAAGAGAAGAAAAAAACGAAGAAGCCCTCACATACATAGCTACTTTATCGAGGAATTTCGCTACTATGAAAAAAATGTAGAGCAAATGAAAAATCGAAAAATGGATCTAAGAAGAGGAGAGGATGGTGATTTTTTGATGTTGACAAATGAAGGTTTAGGCGTGTATAAATAGGAGAAAAATGTTAGATTGGGTTTTCATTCAAAAAGAATTGGCGGTATTATTTTTTTTTTGTGAGGAGAGATGAATATATTTAAGATTTATAAAGATTTAGAAAGTATGATTTAATAAAATTAAATTTGATATGAAATTTCCTTATCTAACGGGATTGAGAGATTTAGGTAATTTTAATGACAATATTTTGAATTCTAATTAATTCGGAATGAGAGATTTAATGCCGGATTTTTAACTTGAATTGAATTAGAGATTATTAAAAGGGCAAATCGCAAAAATAGCACAAAAATATGTCTTGTCACAAATATAGCAGCAAGGAAGAAAAATCATAAAAATAGCAAAAAAACATGTTTTGTCACTAAATTAGCCCTAACCCTTAACCTTAAATACTAAACCCTAAACCCTAAATATTAAACCCTAACTTTAAATAATAAACCCTAAACCCTAAATACTAAACCCTAAACCCTAAATAATAAACCCTAAACTCTAAATAATTAATCTTAAACCCTAAATTATATAATGCTATAAAAGTCTTTGTAATTAAAATAATGCTAAAAATGTGAATTATTTTCCTTGGTGCTATATTTATGATTATGTATGTTTTTGTGCTATTTTATGCCTTTTCTCTTATTAAAATTAAAAAGTTTCCATAAAAGATAAAAACTTGAATTAGAAAAT
The DNA here is from genome assembly GCA_030180135.1 of Orychophragmus violaceus. Taxonomy (NCBI): domain Eukaryota; kingdom Viridiplantae; phylum Streptophyta; class Magnoliopsida; order Brassicales; family Brassicaceae; genus Orychophragmus; species Orychophragmus violaceus. Next base: position 28,606,464 of record CM058235.1, read on the forward strand.
CGAATAAAAATAATATTTGATCTTAATATTTGATTTCCTAATTTTTAGGGTTGGTTTGTTATATTACCATTAGTAGTAGTTTGGATTGTTTAGATTTGATAAAAAAAATTTGTGAAACTTGAAATTAATCTTTTAATATAAAACATTCCAATATTGGATGATCTTAATATTTGATTTCCTAGATAATAGGTTTAAATTATTTCGAAAATGATAGAATATATAAGGAAATAAATTTCTAATATTCCAATATTGGATGATCTTAATATTTGATTTCCTAAATAATATGTTTTGTATTAATTTGAATTGTCAAATTCAAATCTGAGTATATTCAAAATTGTATAGTTTTCATAATTGAGTATTTATGAAATATTATGGATTAGTATTCATGATTTTTTAGATATTTTTATAATGGTTAATATATATATATATATATTTCAACCCATTTTATAATAGTTAATACATTTCAACCCGTTTTTAATCATATAACATAAAAATGCAAGATTTTTATAATGGTTAATATATATATATTTCAACCCGTTTTTATAATGGTTAATATATTTTTCAACCCGTTTTATAATAGTTAATATATTTCAACCCGTTTTTAATCATATAACATAAAAATGCAAGATTTTTATAATGGTTAATATATATTTCAACCTATTTTATAATGGTTAATATATTTTTAACCCGTTTTATAATAGTTAATTACTCTACTAAAATAAATTTCTTATTTTTCCATATATATTAAAGAACTGTAGGAATGATCTATAAATTTAATTTAATTTAATTTATTATTCTATTAGATTTGGTTAATAGATATGAAATATACTTTTTTCTAAGGAAAACGTTTGCCACTTTTCTAAAAATTATTGTTATCATGATTCTCTAATATATGATTGTGGAAAACAAAACACTTACATTTAAAAAACTAAAAAAACAAAACCACGTATTAAAATGTTGGAGTTTATGCTCGGAATGGTGACAGTAGATTAGGCGGTGCGGGACAAGCGGATTAAAAAAGCGGTACGGTTTAATTGCGGTTTACACGAAAAAAAACACAGTGTGCGGAACAAACACGGTTAGTGTGGAACAAGCGGTACGGAACAATGTTCGAATGGTAACGATTACACATGTGTGATAATTATTAAACATTGATTAATCATTTTTAATATTTTAATTTCTGATTTAATTTTTGTTTTTTAATAAAAATATTAAAGTAGATAAATTATAGTCACATAATTTTTTCAGATTTTTCTGAATTTAAAATAAATTTAAATATTTTGTCCCACACTTGAAATGCTTCAAAACTGGTGCTTTTGATCCGCCATATGCGGACCGCCATATGCGGAATCAACTTTTACTACTGTTTTATCATTTATTATTTTTTTTTTCAAAATTAAAACTTAAAAAATCTGTCCCACTTTTGTATGAATGGAAACCAATAACAGTCCCGCACCTTGAAACACTTGTCCCGCATTAAACATTCACAACCTTAGTTTATTCTACATAGATTTAGCCAAACCATAAAGGTTTTTTTTATTTGATGCATTTTATGAAAGTAGATTCCTATATTTTTGGTACAACCTCATTCTTCTAACTTCTCATATTCATCTTTTTCTGATAAATAAATAAATTATTCTCCTGAAATTCTGTCAATATAATATCTTACACCCGAGATATATTGTTAAAATACATTTGCTGAAATCAAATAAATAACTGTGGATATAATAATGGGAGAGATTAATTCTTATGATTAAGAAACAATATTTATTAGATTAACCTATAAATTTCCAATTTAATACACCAACTAAAATATATTTTGGTGCAAAGAGAATATCGATGATGTGAGCTACTAAATTTCAAAGAAATAACATATAATAAAATAATAGGACCCTAGAATATATAAGAATTGAACGATTGTATTCAGCTCTATTACCTAAGCTTTTTTTTTTTTTGTTAATCCAGGAGTAGATCACAGACCAAACAGTCCAAACTAATCTCCTGGGTTCAGTCAGACCGCAAGCCAGCTTCACCTGGGAGGATTTTCCCTGGACTTTTGGCCCAATACCCGCGTTAGGTGTCCAGAGGAGACATGTTAGTTTCCGCATGGGGGAATCGAACCCGGATGGTAGTAACCACCATAGGTCCGTTCTTCCACTTGGACTACCTCATCCAAACAGCTTTTCTTTTTTTTTTTTCATCTGAAGGACTATATATTTCATAATACTTCTGTACAAGATACAAACCACTTCGAGAAGACAAACTCTGCTTTGCCCAAAATCCAGGGAAACTTGTAAACTAGGGGAACCCTAAGCTATTTAGGTAAGGAATATAGAATATTATATATATATATATATATATATATATATCTGACTATTAGAGCTGAATACGAGCGTATACGATAAATGACAAATACAAAACCATAATTAATTTTACTTTACATAAATTTAGCCAACCATATCTATAGTGATACCGAAAATAAAGAGTAGTAAAGTATTTTGAATTTTTGTACCATATTTTCTAAATCCATTTTTCCAAATCCACCGTTCCAAATCTATTGTTCCAAATTCATTGTTCCAAATCCATCCATATAGTAATTAACAACCCTTTTTCGGACAATCGAGACTCATGAGATTAACCAGACATTGTAGCAATAACCTTTACACAGACTTTCAGATTCAAGGATTCACCTCATATCATTAAATTTTAGCTTCTTTTTCATGTAACCAAACGAGCAAAACAAAATTAAAAAACCAAAAAAATAGTTTTTTTTTTCAAAATCAATAAGAAGAAAAAAGTAATAGAAATGACAACGGATCATTTAACCAAACTTTTGATGATCCGGAAGATCCGTGGCCAATGAGAAAAAAGAGATAAAGTTTCTTGAAAATATGGAAGATATAAACGATTATGTTTCTAAGGCACTCATAAAATTTCAAAGACTTCTCTCGAAAGCTTGGTATATGCCCTATAATATCTTTTTCAAACTCGAATTAATAAGATATTCGAAAAGATATTGTGCATTTTTTTAGGAAATGAATTAATTGTATGAATAATACTCGGGTGATGGCATTCTCGTAAATAAATCGAACTTCAAACCTTTAAATTAATTTAGGTCTTGTCATGTCACATTTCCACGTCATCATTATCCTACTCTAGAGCTCACTCGTGACGACATATCAGCAATGGCCCAAAATTACTTCTCATTTAAAGGTATAAATCTAATTCCTATTTCACCTATAAAAAGTAAGGGACGGGTGCATTTAGTGAACCTGGGGGGGTCAATTGCATCCACTATATCTTTATTAACTTTTCATTGCAATCTGATATGTTCTTAAAAGAGTTTACATTTTTGTATCTTTTTGAGTGATTTTGGGCTGTGAAAAGACAAAAATGTCCCCGATCAATCAAACTATGTCACCCAACTAGATGTAACATTTATTTTGAAATAGTTGAATCACAACTGCATAAATCCAACACTGTCTGTAACTGTTATATTATTTTGGTTCGGATTATTTTGGAGCTTTCTTCCTGTTTCTATACTTTGTGTATTAGATTAACTTCGGCCGCGAATGGTTTGAGGTGAGATTGTCATCGGTGAGGGAAAAAATGGTAGCTATCTCGGGATCTACGGCGAAAGAAGCAAACTGTTTTTGTTGGAAAGAACAATCGATTGGGTGTGCCTTGAAAAGAAGAAGGTTGTTTTATAAAGCTTCTGTTTCCGTGGTCGTAAGTCCGCAGAGTAAACAGGCGTCTTGTTTCCGCCGCCCAGAAGAAGTTTTTATTTGGTGGACTCGGCTTGCAGGTATTAGAAAGATGTAGATGATTGAAGATACATGTAACAATGAAGGGATTGGAGAAACATCGAAAGAAATTGCGACAGTGATTTTTGGGTTTTTGATATATGGATACGATGTACTTTCGGGAAAATGTGTATGGATACTTACGTATGGATTAATTGAACAACAATCCATGTGTATATTAGAGAGAAAGTAATGTAATAGTATGGTTTATTGTTACCACATTGTATGAGCATGGATAGAAACGTATTGATGAAAGTATCCGTATAAGAGTATGGATTATTGTTACCACATTCACAAACGGTTTTCGTGGTAATGTATGTTATATAAGAGTACTGGTTTTCTTAACCAGTAATATATTGTTAGGACGCATGTATATTAATGAAATTCAGCACTGATAATGGTTTTATGTATATATGTAGATGAAATTGTCCGTATCTATTATAAGAAGTCATAATGGATAATTATGATAGAGAATGAGTATCTAATGAAAGATTATAACGAACTGTGTAATTAGTTTTTTAGAATGAACGCTATATGTTTAACAAAGAAGCCCTGATGTGGATAGTTTGTGATGGCGAGTATAATTGAAAGGAATGTAATAAATAAGAAATTTTCTTAATTATGATGAAATTAAAGAAATGTTAAAGCAAGTGTAACAGAAGGCATGCGCCGCTTGCGTTGGGACTGTAAAACTGGTAAAAATAATTGATTTGACTGTGAAGTAATGGCGAGGAGCTTTGTATGAATAAAGTAAATAATTTTTTTTTGTGAATTAAAGTTATTGGCCAATTATAGCAGATGTGACCGATGAATTTATGGTGAGAGAACAGAACATCGATGGGAGGTTTTAAATTTTAAGTTAGTAATTGTAGGATTAGGGTTTGTAGGGTTCGTGGATAGTATTAGGAATTAACAATATATAAATATATGACTTTGTGTGTTGAAATAAACAAATAGGTGGATAGGTATTGAATAACGTGCGATAGCGGAATAACGAAGCGTCACGCCCTATCCAAGTCGTATAAATATATTGTCGACGACATTCAAGCTGTCCAGAGACGAACATATAAACTAAAACGGGTAAAAAATGAGTAGCTTAAATCTTCTGGATCTGCCAGCAGAAATAAGAAGGATGATCATAACGAAGAATGCTAGTGAGAATATCAGGGAATACTTCAGGATTCGTGCAGTATGCAGGACTCTTCGGGACGACGCTAACCACGTGGAGACTCTCTCGAAGATTGATCTTGTCCAGGAAGTCCCCAAAGAGGAAGCACGTGATGAGGTGACAAATGTATACAACTTGTGTTTGGCTGCGAACAACACATCTGCTGTTTTTCTGAGAGGAATAGGAGATTTCATGTACACACAGGGACGAGAAGAGGGTTTTATAAGAATCAAAGAATGCGCCGCCAAGGAATACAAACCAGCCATATATTGCTACGAAGTAATTCGTCGGTCTATCTTCCCCAATTACGAAACAGATTCTTCTGCTCCTTTGCTAAAGCGGGATAGGGTACGTGCTCTGAGGAGGCACGTTAGGACTTTTGAGAAGCACCCCTGGGCCGTCCCAATATCAGAGGAGCTTGGGAAGATAAGGAATGAATTTGACGGGGATGTATTAAGGACTTGCCCGTGCGCGGTTCATCGATATTGGTTAAACTATCTTAGCGAGAGAGTGAAAGGGCATGGTATGTGTGATGTTTGCTTTTGGACAATTGAAAGTTTAGTCTTTTTCGAGATCATTCCGCGAACTTTTTTCGAGTGGCCTGAGATAATTGGGGAAGCGCAAGAGGGAGTTGACGATGTTTGGGACGACGGACTAATGCAAAACGAAGGAAATTGGGGCGAGGTTGAAATAAACAATGGATACAATGGAGGATGGGGCAACGGCGGATGGGAAAACTATGACGATTGAGCGGGTTGTAGATTTGGTCGCTTTGTTTTTAAGTTTGTTGTGTCCATTTGTAGGGAATTAAGTACCTATCTACTTATTCAGATCCTTGTTGATTATTGATAAACCGTTTTTAAGTATGTTTTTAAGTTTGTTTTTTAAGTTTGTTGTGTCCACAATGATAAAAGTAATGGAAATGAGACAGTGATGAATATAAATATGTCTTAGCTAATCCATTTTAAAATGTAGCTATATTGGTGGATAGTCAAACAATGGATGCGTTGTAGATATAGCGAGGAACTAAATAATTCAAATGCATTGAAACCTAGAGTTTTGAGATATAAAAATTGGGAAAGGTTTTTCTGAGGCAAATGGATATGTGAGACATGACATATTTGCATGTTAAGTGAATGATTGGACTACTGCAGATAAAGCAGCCTTGAAAAGTAAAAAGTCTGACGCTTAAGTTAAGTAGGTGGTTAGGGTAGTGTATTTAAAACATGAATTGACAGGTGATTGTGAATTAATGTCTTTTTGTGTAATTAAACGAGACATTGAGTATGGAGAAGAAGATTACATCGAAGAAAGTGCAAGAGAGTCGATGGTGGGTTATACTAAAATATTAAATGGATTTAATGTATTACAGATTCGTAATGAACAAGAAAGGTTAAAGATCCATGGTTTATTACTATCCTATATACAAACTAAAGTACTTTGACCATAATTTGTGGTGGATACGTGCTAACAGAATGAATTAAGAGTTGTGTGTAGCCGGATTTAGGGAAAAATGATGGATACCAAAAACAGAGTGAGTGTGCAAAATAAAGCAATAAGGCGGAAAAACTAAAGCGTTTGGACAAGCACAAAAAAAACAAGCAATACAAACAGAATACTTGCATCATACGCTAGACGTAAGAGCATTTGGATAGTTAAACAAAAGTACGAACATTATAATAAAATTATAGTCTAAATAAATAAATAATGCTAAACAACGCCGTTTTATGCTCCACCGTCGCCCAAACCGGAACCGTTTTGCATAGCCGCTTCGTGCCAACTGCCTGTGTAACCAATCGAGCCGGCGTTTACTGGAGTTTCAGGGATCTCCGGCCACTCGAGGAATGTCTGGGGAATTATTTGGAAGAAACACAAAGTCTCAATGACCCAGAAACATTCATCACACATAGAGTGAGCTTTGACATCTTCGTGCATGATATCTAGCCAATTGCGAAATACGGAGCAACGGCATCTCTGTATTCTGTCTTCGTCAACTGCATCCTTGATCACAGACAGGTCGAGGGACATACAGGCCATAGGGCAGGTAGTACGCTCAAACTGCCTCACATGCCTCCTCAGAGAACGAATAGTAGCACGAGAAAGGAAAGGAATTGAGGAACCTGTATCCAAAGCAGAATAAATAGATCAATGGATGACTTCATAGCAATAGATAGCCGGTTTGCATCCAGCAACTGCGCAGCGTTTGATCTGATGGAAGGCTTCTGGACCTCCATATCTGTATTCTGTGTACATAAAATCGGAAATCGATTTCAGAAACAGAGCAGTAATGTTATTGGAGGCCAAACAGGCGTTGAACAATAACGCGACACATTCGCGGTTGTCATCGGGAGACGGTGGCTGAATAAGATTAATCTGAAGAAGAGTTTCCAAATGAGACGCGTTAGTTCGAAGATTATTACGAGGATTCCTGGTAAGGATTGAACTCCTGAGATTAAGCGAAAGATCTGCACGATTTGGAACCAACCGGTTAGGCGTGGATGATTCACCAGCAGAGGGGGTTAGCCTTTTCATATTGAGAGGTTTGTTTTGAGAGCGTGGACAGGCAGCAATGTAGACATGTACTATTTATAGATGCGAAAGAACGCGACGTTTCGGTGTCGTCGCAATGTTTCGGTTTGATGGCTTTATGTTATAGAAATAGACAAAGGAAAAAATTTAAAAGCACTTCAAGCGACTCTTAGTTGGATAGTAGTGTGAAGAAAGAAACTTAAGAATGGATGGATGGTGAAAAGAATTATAATTATGGAGGCTGAAAATAAATATGTTAAAGGGTGCGCATGGATATAGTGAGCGTATATGCTATAATGGATGGTAGTATAGCGTGATATAATAATGGATAGTCAAATAACTTAGTAATTATTTTTATTTTACTGGAATAAAACAAGTAGGAAGTTTTAATGGATAGTGTATTATAGATACATACCCTGGGGAAAAATGGGTACGAGAGTAAGACATTAAGAAAAAGCGATGTTGAAGATTTAAGTTTTGGAAACCGTGACATTAATAAAAGACGATGGATAGTTGAGATGGAATAAATATTGGTGGATACCGACGATGATCTGAACATAATTTAAACATGACTATTAAACAGAAATATATATTCGGTACAATTTTTTGAATTTGACATTACAACACACAAAACGGTACCGCTTTGATCTACTCCTAAACCCGAACGAACGTCGACGATCTGGATTCAGCCGTAGTGCCAACCGCCTTCGTTAACCGAATCTGGTTCGTAAATGTCAGGCCACTCTAGAAATGTTTGGGGAATGATTTGGAAGAAGGATAAAGCCTCAATAGCCCAAAAACATTCATCACACATACCATAAGCTTTGACCTCTTCGTGCAAAAAGTCTAGCCAATATCGGAAAAGAGAGCAGCGGCATCTCTGTATCCTTGTTCCGTCAATCTCATCCCTGACCACATCCGCTAAATACATGGAGATTCCAATAGGCCAGAGGTTTCGCTCAAACTCTCTGACGTGCCTTCTCAAAGAACGTATAACAAATCGAGAGAGGAAAGGGATGTCGGAACCTGAATCCAAGGCGGGGGTAATAGAACGACGGATGACTTCATAGCAATACACATCAAGTTTGAATCCAGCGATTGCACATCGTTTAATATTTTGAAAACCTTCCGTTCTGCCATCATCTGTGTACATAAAGTCGGATATCCCTTTGAGAAAAATAGCGGTTATGTTGTTTGCGGCTAGACAAGTGTTGTAGAACCTTATTACGCATTGGGGGAGTGGGTCCAATGCAGTAGTCTGGATAAGATTAATCTGACGGAGAGTATCCACGTTATCCGTGTCGTCTCGAAGGGTCCGGCAGACAGCGCGAACCCTGAAATGTTCGAGAAGGTGGTCACTTGCATTTTGGCAAGGATAAATCTCCGAAGCTTGGGAGGCAGATATAGAAAGTTGAGAACTGGCCGTGGAGAGCTAGAAGATTCAGCAACGCGGGGGATTGTTCCTCTCATTGTTTTTGTGGAATGTATTGAGACTGTCGACGGATAGTTGGGGTCAATGGACAATTATTTATACAAGCGAATAGAAACTGCAGACATAAATAAGGAAGAGAAGGAGTTGAGAAGATATATTTAAAAAGGGTTGGATGAGATGGATGGTTTAATTTTGTTGTAAAGATGGATAGGCAAAACTTCTTAAAGATTTAAATGGATAGGCATAGTAATGGGATATATGGATACAAATATTGATTTACCAACTTGCGTATATAGTGTCACGTATCGATCGAATAAATCGTAGGCAGCAGAGTAGGCATAGTAATTTTTGATTAGACAATTCCCGAAAAAGTTTTGTTTTTTCCAAAGAGCATCATTAAGTAGAGTCAAATCTGTCAGGCGTGGATTAAATGGACTAAATGAAGAACGAGTTAAATGAATCTATAGATACACAATATAAAGAATAACTGTTTGTAATATGAAATGATTTGACAGTCTAATGATTGAATAAAATTAAATATTGCCGATAAAAAACAGAAGATAAAAATAGGCCTTAATAATAATATATCGCTTCGAAACTATAATTCTATGATTTGACAATATACCCTTACGAGGTACAGATTTGAGACGTGGTTGTGTTATTTATTGGAAAGATAAATAGAATAAGGAAAGACTAAACTATAAGCTAAAGATTTATTGGAAAGGATAGGGGCTAAGGTGGATAGAAAGAGTACATATACTAAACGGTGGATAGAGATGTACAATATGAGTCAGTTGATATTCGTCCATACTAAACATTGATGAAGTAAGTACAATAAACGAGCATTCAACCATGAAAATGAAACTTAAAATGGCTCAATGTCCAACCGATTGAGAAAAGAGAGATGAAGACGATCCAGATAATATGCATCATATTCATCCGGGTGGGTGTATGGAGCGTGGCGCAAGAGGCCTTATTATTTCTTGCAACATCAACTTCGATTTTTCTTGTTATCTTGATTTCCATTTCCTCACCAACAGAAGTCGACCAATTTTGTAGAACATTGATGTCCTCTAGAATTTTCTTGAGTTCTTGGGCAAGCTTATCAACCTCTTTCATAATAGAGTCGTCCACCCACTCGTTTAAGTGACCTTCATCTGGGTGTTGCTTCGAAAGTACGAGTTAAAAAATACAAAATGAAATATAAAGTAAATCTAGGAAAAACAAAGGAATCCGGTTTTAAACTAACCCGGATAGCTTCGGGACATTTGAACCACCTGCGATTAAGATTGGAAGGAGTTGTACCATATCCTACTTCGATGTCTTCGCCAAACCAGCACATGGTTGGTGCTGCGACACCTATACATCTAGAAGGTAATGGTTCTTCAGAAGGAGAGGCAGTTGAAGTAGACGCCAAGCTCATTATTGGGAAGATTGTTTGGAAGAAGAGGGTGGACAATTTGTTTTAGCCATATTAAAAGTTAGATGAACATATAGCATACGTATATATAAGATATGAATGTTTAATAGTGTTAACAAGATAGGTTTCTTTCCTAAACTGGCTGAAAAGACTGTTTTAATTTACTAAATATACGGACTAATGGGATGGGAATATGGATAAATGAACCTTACAAATCGAAACGTATTATGGATAGGAATCAGGAGCAAACGGACAACATGGGCAAAGGTTGGATCAAAAGTGGATGCTATGGTTGACAAACTTATAATTGCAATACTGATGGATACAAAATTGCTATCCATATGGGTTAGAAATTGACAATCCATCTAAATTAGGAAAGAGTATTTTTGATGACATATAAAACACAGAAGTTAGAAAATAGATGTGACCATGTAAAACAAATAGTAATAAATAAAAGAAAGTTAAGAGAGATGGAGATAGAGAAGAGTCCATATGAGACCCTCTGAGGCATTGACGTCGAATTAAAAATAGCAATCCATATAGATACAAAATCGCAATCCATATAAGACCCTCTGAGACATTGACGTCGAATTAAAAATCAACCCATCTAGAAAAAGTCCTAGGGATCATATCGAAGAAGACATAAGTCTCGAGAGACCAAAAAAAAAGATCGCACATGCCTAGACCTTTTACATTTTGGTTCGTCAAATCAAGCCAGTAACGATGGACAGCGCAAGGGCATGTGGAAATTCGTTCAATGTCGACAGAGTCACGGATGGTTCTGATATATTGTGGGGTATAGTGAGGATAACTTACTCCCTGAAACGCTTTCACATGGCTCCTAAGGGCCCGAATAGCAGTGTGAGACAGTTGAGGGAACGTTAAATCAGAAACTAAGTGGGGGCAGATGGAACGCCGGATGACTTCGTAGCAATACGTTGCGGGTTTAATTCCAGCAACAGCGCAGTTTTTGAGGCGGACAAGCGAGTCAGCTCGCTCTTCTGCGGCCACTCCTTCTGTGTGCATAAAATCCGATATGGCTTTTAGAAAAACCGATGATGGATTGTTGGCAAGTAGACAAGAATGTTGCAAGCGAAGAAAACCAAGAAAGTTGTGACTCGTTCGTATAAGATCAATCTGGGACAGGGTATCCACGTGGTCGGAATCATCTCGGAGGGTTTTGCAGACTGCCTTGATCACGTAGTACTCGCGAACGACTTCGCTAGCGTTTCTGACCAAAATCGATCTCTGAATTTCATCAGGAAGATCGAGGAAGCTGGGAGGAGAAGGGGCGAAATTATTGTTATCTTCTGTATTCATGCCTAGTTAGGGAAATAAGGTTGGCATAACTTATATTTATAGATGATTTTAGGACGCAACGGTTCATGCCTAAAACGATGGAACCAACGGCGAAAAAATATACAGCCATTTTCAAAATCAATTGAAAAATGTATACCCAGAATCGGCGGAAATTTGTTCGGACAACTGCCCTGTTCGCCATCTTCAAAAATATGCAGGTACACACAAAGCGGCGGAAGAGCTCCCAGGTGGCCAAATCTCAGACGAAAGGGAATTACTTCATCGGCGGAATCCAAATTGACCATAGCCATGTATCTTGGTTTAGTGGGGAGGATGCAAAGGTAATGGAGTTAGCTATCTAACTTGACTCTAACTGACTAATAGCAATTCAAACACAATCTGTAAAACTAACTAGATTAGAAGCTGGACGATCAATTTAGTTCTAACTAGGGTTAAAATGGTAATAGCACACCCAAAATCAGCCTGAAAAGATACATAAATGCAAACAGAAGTGTAAAGATACAAGATTGCTACTCCCTCCGTTTCATATTAAGTGTCGTTTTAAGACTAAATTTTTGTTTCAAAATAAGTGTCGTTTTACATTTTCAATACAAAATTTTAAATACATTCTCAATTTTATCCTTATCTTTTAGCTTATTAATAAGTGTGAACACATTATATAGTGTAATTAATTAAGGGTAAAACAGAAAATTTGATTGTTTTCTTAATATGTGTGAAAAATGCTAGAACGACACTCTTTGTGAAACGGAGGGAGTATTACTTTCCAGAAAAGATACACTCGGTGCAATTAATCCAACCTGGGCCAACAAACCTTCTCTCTCCATGCTTACTACGTAACTCATGCTCTATGTCTTTGGTAAGGGTAAAATGGACAACAATCGCATTTGTTAATTGGTCAAATCTAAATATGAATTCAACGTTAACATGGACCTAATGAATTGGTCAACCATTGTCACACACCTCTATCTCCCTTTGATAAATACATGTTTCAAATGCCAAAATACTTGGTCAAAATTACCTTGTGAAAAAATCAGTAAATTACACATTGTTGAATCGACTCAGCTTATAAGTTAAAACAAAAAGATTCCAGGAAAGATCTACCAACAAAGAACATCATTCAAATAGGACTAATTCTATTTGTTACAGCTCTTGAGACATGGTAGAATAGTAAATATACAAAACTTTTTTACTTTTAACTCTCAAATCCTTTTGCAGACAAGATGTCGATTGTTATTCTATGGGGCCGTCGTTATTTATGCAGCTGAAACTTCATTTTCCGCAGCCAGAACTTCTTCGTTTTCCGCAGGTACAACTTCATTTTCTGCAGCTATTTTTTTCTTCTTTCTCGATGATGGTTCTTGTGGTTTCCTGATTATTTCCTTGTTTGGCACCAATATAATGAACAAGTTTCTGTCCCGGAAGTTTTTGCTCTCTTCAGTTGCAAGCTACAGATGCCGGAACAAGTTTCAGTAACTCAACAAACATGATCCATACACTTGTATGGGTAAGAGAGGACAAAGAATATGTTGTTACCTCTCCTACTTCGGTTTGAAAACGTCTGAGGAGCTCAATAGCGATGTTTCTGAACTCATTTTCTCGTCCTTTCATGCTCACAATCACCTTAACCTGAGTGCATTACAAGTAGTGCATAAACAAATATATAATCGGATGGGGCAGACAAAACTCTCGCATCTTATCAAGAATATGGGAACAACCTTGTCACCATCTTGCAAGAACTTGTGGGCGGCTTTCATACGTACAGAATAATCATGCTGATCAATGTTATAACTGTTGGAGCAAAAAACAGGAACCTTTGAGAAGAAGTAGTCTTAAAGAAGTCATTGGCAACATCACAAACAACAACACTAACAATAGTTTACCCCATTTTAAGCTCCTTTAAGTCCATGCGAGTGGCTGATACAAATCAATACAAATAAGATAATTATCAGATTATCTCCAACTTTAAAGCTAAGAAGAGAAGAACAGTCAATACTTTTCTTTTGTTGATCCTTTTTCTTCTTTTGCTGTTCATATCTATATTTACTGATGACCAAAAAAACATCATTGCGTTTAAAATTCTGCACGGTTTTGTTTATAAAAGGAGTTATTTGGATACGTATTTAGATAACTCACCTGTAATCCATCATCTTAACAACCGGAGGATCAGCATCAGGCGATAGAATCACCTGGAAACGAACCACAAGCAGATGAAATATGAAAGTGTAACATTGCATACACACCAAAAAGCTAACTTATCTTATCACAAGAGAAAACATTTCCATGGAAAGTGACACATACCAAATCAAGCTCAGCATCTTCAGCCATTCGAACGGCTTCATCTTTAGACACTAAACCAAGCTAGAGAGCAAATAGAAACTGCAGATTTATGGGTCTATTTTGCTGAATCAAAGCTGTAATCTCTCATACTGATTTCAACAAGTAAGCATTAGTCACTTTACCATGTTCTGACAGAGAATGGTGAATGCGACAACGTTTTGCTGATTCCCGCGAAAACGGCGTTGAATCCTACTTTGCTGGTTATCCCAGCCATCGCGCTTTTTGACTCCGAAGCTTCGAAACCTTCGAATCTGCAAGAAGCTCTTATCCAGAAAAAAATACAGAATTTGAAACTACTTCGTTTTCAATGTTAGTGCTCTAAAACAAACGTTAAATGTTATGGGCCCAATATATTACAACGTAATGAATAAGCCCATTATTAAACGATGCTGTTTGGTTTTATAAGAGCCGGGAAATAATTTGTTACTTGGGAACGACACGCCTAATTATAATATGTGAGGTTAATGGCCAGTTCTGTTAGAAACCAAAATTAATAGGGAACTCGACCAAAATAATTCCCAACTTAGCATAAATTGTCAAAACAGATACAAACTTTTGGATAGACAAAAAAATACTGAACTTTCTTTGACTTTCAAATTTATTCCTAAAATTTTCGTTGACTCGCCAAATAAATACGCATCCTTATTGTGCTCGTTAACCACCGTTATTATGCTTGTTAAGTGAAACGACGTCGTTTTGTTTAGTCTTAAAACAACGTCATTTCACTTGTTTTTAAAAACAAAAACATGTACACACCCTAGGACTCGAACTCACAATCTCAAAACCAAATAACAAAGTTTGTACCACTAAACTAATGTCACTTTCAATGATATCTCTAACATATTCTTTTATATTAAGTATTGAAAGGATATCCAAAAAATCTCTTAAAACCTAAAAAAATCAAAAATGCTAAAAATTCAAATTATTGATTAAAATAATTTTAACAAATATACACCAAATTTTTTCACTTATAAATTTAAAATCGGTATAAAATATTTACATCAATTCAAAAATGCTAAAAATTTAAATTATTGATTAAAATAATTTTAACAATTATACACCAAAATTTTCCACTTATAAATTTAAAATCGGTATAAAATATTTACATCAAACTGTATTTGTCAGCCTAACTTATATGTTTAATTTTTTGGCAATTTTTTTTTGTGTATGCTGGTTCTACTTGTTAATCATTAATTTTAAATTTTATCATTTTTTAAAAATTTAGATTTTTGGAATTTTAAAAAAATTAGGATTTTTTACTTATAGCAAAAATAATAAATATTATTTGAAGTTTTGATTTTTTTAGAATGTTTAAAGATTTTTGTAGGTTTTTAAAGATTTTTATGATACTCTATTACTCAATATAAAAAATATGTTAAGAGTTATTCATGAAAGTGTCATTAGCTGAGTTGTAAGAATCCTTGTCATTTGGCTTTAAGATTGTTAGTTCAAATCCTAAGGTGTGTATATATTTTATTTTTAAAATATGTAAAATGTCGTTTTAATTAACGAACACAACACAGTAACAATGTCGTTAACATAGTTTGATTTTTCTGTTAAGTTTGCTAACGATGTATTTAATTGGCGAATCAGCGGAAACATTGAGAATAAATTTAAAAATCAAAGAAAATTTAGTATTTTTTTGGCCGGCTCAAAAATTCGTATTTCTTTTGGCAATTTGCGTAGAATTGAGCGTTTTTTTTTGTTGCCGGAATTCCCAAAATTAATATCTGAAATCTGTAAAAACCCGTTGGTTTACAATTTTAGACATCTGCAGTGTCCACGAAGGAACCAAAACAATTTTGGTAGATGGTAATTCCATATATGTCCTTGATCCACATGTGGAATCTTTACTAGAACAAACCATTTGACCACAAGATTTTTGTTTTTTATGCCTTGCAGGCCCGGCCCAGAGGACAAGCGGGCTAAGCCATGGCTTAGGGACACCAACTTTTTCCATTTTTTTAGGGCCACATTTTTATTGCTAGGGGTAATGGGTTAATGGATCTATTATACCACAAGTGTTGAACAAAGCCAAAACCCATAATTTTGTTAATGTGTTTTTGATTCAATAAAACAAATTTATGTAAAAAAACAAAAATATTCTTAATTATTTTCTGTTTCTGTTTTTTTAAAGATTTTCCTTTTTTTATAAATATTCGCCTACGTGACATATCTATTGTTTTTTTTAAAGCAAACTAGAATTAATTAAAAATCTAAATTAACTTTGTACCCATTATTTAAAAAATCCCTAATTAACTAGACGACGACATCATCTTCTCTGGCTTTGTACCCAAAAAGTTGATCGCTTATCTTCTGAAGAGACTCTTCATCAGTTCAGGTAAATTGTTCCCAATTTCATGATCCTTTTAAAGATTTAGTATTTTTGTTAAATTACAATTCCATGATTTTTTCAATTCTAAAATTGAGATTTGAGAATCTAACGTAGAAAAGCAAAAGTCAAAGGCTCATAGCTCTGTAATTCAATGATTTGATTACATCGTTGATCCTTATTATATGAATCATATTTAAAGTTGTCTAAATCATGGGTTTTTAATATAATTTCAAGAAAATGGCTCTGTTGGGTAAAAGACATCACATACCAAGAGGTACAAGAAGAAAAGAGAAGAAGAGGCGAGACGAGTTATACAACGTCAAGCAGGTTTTATCTCACAGTTTCTGAAAAACATGATGAAGTACTATTAAAACATGTTTTGTTATTGAATATGTTAAAAGTTTCCGACTCTCTTGCGTAACTGTTGGGTTTAATTTTATACATATATAGGGGCCACATTTTGTCGCTCCGCTTCAGGTCACCAAATTAGTTGGTTCGGCCTTGATGCCTTGTACTACTTTTATTATGTCCTAATTTGTTTTTATTGTGTAATTGAGGGAGTTTATATTTGTTAGTGTATGTCCTTGACCCATTAGTACGTTAATGTCTATGTTGATGGATTATATGCTTAGTCTAAACGGGAGAAACTCGTGGGTCTTTTATGTTAAACGTCCATGGTTAATGTTAATATTGGCAACGAGACCATTCTGATGGTAACATTGTTATATTATCAATATACATCTGCTATTATTATCATAACAATATTATTAAATTTAAGTAGTGACTAAATTAATTGTAGTGTTTTATAAGACTGCATCTTGCTAAAAGAGTTAAGTAAATTTTAAAACGATAACATGGTTTATGGAATTGAGACAGTTAATGCCATTACTTAGGATGTTTTAATAACATGGTTAATGATGTTAAGTGTAAATATAGATAAAAGCAGTTAGTTAAGTGTAAATATAGATAAAAGCAGTTACAAATTTAACATGGTTTATATGGCAGGTGAGAGAAACTATCCCACCTCCTCCAATCAAAACATCTTATTTTGCTGACGTGTCAATAATTTGAATGACTATTCTGAAATCAATTTGGATGACTATTCCAACTTTTTTTTTTCATCTCTTACGCTTTCTATCGAAACTGTCTCTCTCCCTTTCTCTCGAAAAAATTGTCGCCATAACCCTAAGAAATCAAAGACAAATTACTGGATCTCCTTCTCTCACAGTTTCAAGTTAAGAAATCCATCTCCGTTCCTTGATTGTCAGTTATATTTGACCACCTCCTCTATTAACTTTAGGAAATTTCATAACCCTAATCTCTATTTTCGTCAGTTTCCAAGTCGTTTCGCCATCTTCGTCTGAATCTCTCTCCGATAAAAGGTACGAAATCATTCATTTTCGTTTCCGATTTCCAACTCTCATCACTTAAGCCGTTTCGTTTCGCTTAATGTGTTATGCTGTTTAATTGTGGGTCTTCATATAAAAATCTGAAACATTTGTGTGTAAGAAATTATTATTTCTTATCCATGAATGTGGTCTTATAGTAATTGCTTTATTAATGGAATTGCTATATTCTAGTAATTTGATAATCCAATTAAATGGAAATTAAGGAGTTATATTCCTAATGTATTAAGAGAGGACAAGTGGAATGATATTAATGAGACAAGTACTAAAGATACATGTCATGCTTAAGGTAATGCATTGCTTAGTCATGGACTAAGGTGTCACCTAATGGTTTAGTGGTGGCACATAATGGTTGCATGTATTACACATGGCATATTAAAGAACTAATGCTTGACACTTGCCCTCATACTTGTCACTTATGAATTAATCTCTACTTTGATGGATGGTTGAGATTGAATCTAACTAATGAGGAATAAGGTCCTCTCTCCACCTATAAATAGATGTCTTTGTTCCATCACAAAGACATACCAAAAACGTAAAGGAGTACAACACCTAAAGTAAGTTTGTGGGCAAGGGGAGAGAAACCTTAAGTTCCTAAAGAAAAGTCACATTTCTTCTTCAAATTAAGGATCATTGAAGTAAGAATCGCTTCACCTCTCTCCACTACCATGACGGAAGGTACCCCGTATCGCTATTCTTATGTTTCTATTATGTGATTAATTAGATGTTTAAAGATCTTAGGGAGTATGTAAATAAATATTACATGCATAATGTTCATGTTATTCTAACATTGTGTTGTTTATTTACTGCATAAGGTTCTGTTTGCTTTATTTGATCATTTCTGATGTGAAATTGCAGGAGTTGGATGGTAGACAATTGAGAGTTAACGCTGGTCCTCCTCCACCAAAGAGGGAAGATTCCTTCTCCAGAGGACCCAGAAGCAGCTTTGGAAGCTCTAGTTCTGGATATGGTAGAGGTGGATGTGGTTGTGCTGGTTCAGGAAACCGTGTTTATGTTGGCAATCTCTCATGGGGAGTCGATGACATGGCTCTTGAGAGTTTGTTCGGGGAGCAATGAAAGGTTGTCGAGGCAAGAGTCATCTACGACAGGGACAGTGGTCGATCCAAGGGTTTTGGGTTTGTGACATACTCATAGATCTTATTGCCTTTTTTAGCTGCAAAGAGAAATAGTATGCAAGATGAGATCGAACGTTAGTTTGAAGGTATCTTCACAATACTCAAAATCTGTCCTAATTGATTCACAATCTTTGTGGGTAGTAGATTACAGATTATGTTTCATCTTCTTATACTTGCAGCTGCTACAAGTGGTCTGAAACAGCTAAAGATTAATGCTTACTGTCGAAGATGATGACAAAGAACAAGGTAAGAAACTGTTATCTCTACTTTGATCCTTTTGTCACTCATGCAGACATACAAACAAAAGGGAATAGAGAAACAAAAGGGAATTTCGATTGGAAACACCTCATACAAAGTTACTCAAATAAGTATTAAGCTCCAGCTCATTAGCTTTTTCTTTAAACATTGTTCTATTAGCTTTTATGTTCCGTTAGCAAAAGCTGGAGTTTTTAATTCAGAATTGTTTTACAGATTTAATTTATTTCAGATTTATTTTAGCTAATTAGACAATAGATACTAGATACTGTTTTATACTTTCCGTTGTTTATTCGATCTTCCCATGTAGGTATTGGGAGCACATCGGAAGCATCCTTACTAGAAGGGTTCAAAAACAAGAAGACAAGATCTTTGGAGCTTTCAGAAATAGTTGGCCATGTGATTCAGTTCAGGTATATACATTTCATTATTGTTAATATGCTTCGTATTGGTGTTAACTTGGTTCTGCTTTTAAGTCCAAATCATCAGGAAAAAGACTGTTCATTTGTTGATGTTCAATATCACCTCTTTCTTAGGTTTATTGTTTATTTAATCTTGTGCTCATCACTGATGCAGATTGGCGTTTGTAATATCATCGTAAAGCCCAGAAGCATCTGCTCAAATGAGGTGAGATCGACTGTTTGTAAAAGACCCTCATCTAAAACAATTCTTATGTCTTTAGAATTTGTAATTTCAGTTGTCATAGTAAAGATTCCATGCATTCTAAGTTTGGTTGTTTAACTATCTATTCTCCATTTGACCTCTTTGTTTCCTGTATATCATGTAGGTTTATCGCATTGAAGTATCTGATAGAGGTCTGAATAACATTAATCAATCACACCTCAGAACCCAACGATCCTCAGATAAGTAAACAGATACGCAATAATATTGGTATAGAATGTTTAAACATTAGTTTGAAATACACATTCAAATGAAAATTTTCGTTTTTAAAAATATTTTTGGTTCATAGCTGATTATAGTTTCATTTTACCATTTTTTGAACATACCTTTCTTAAGTAGTCACTTTATAGGTTTTGGTGTTTGCTATGAGGATTATATCAGTAGCCTTTGTGAAATTTGGTTAAAAAAGTGTCTTTCTTCTCACAAATTGTCGTAGACTAACAAATTTTTTGAGTTCTGTCTTTGAAATTGATTTCCACAGAATTGCATATTATTTTAGTTCTTTCTATATATGTTGCAATTATATCTGCTTGGTAGAAGGATAAGAATTTCCATCGGCTGATTTTCATTTAGTTTTTCTTGATTTAATAATCTGTTATTCATATACACTGTTCAATATCTTATATAATGCTCTATATTAATATTAGTGTTTGAAATACTCTAATACAATATCTGTTTCTTTTTTGAAAACCATATTTTGAACTAAATATTTCCGAATATATGATAATATTTTATATCTTATCTCTGTACCACAAATTTAAGTAAAAATGAGAAATAGAAACTGTTTTCCTACGTGATCTCCCCATTTATAACTGCTCCCTTATTTTCATCCACAACTCACGTTCTCCACTAATTTTTCTTTTGCAGTTTCTCTACAACAATCGGAAAAGCTTCAGTCCCCTTTAATACCAGTCACCCATAAAAGTAGCTACTCTCTCCATACATGTTAATTTACCGTATCTCTGGTTTTTTTAAGGTAATTCCCTTATGTAAGCTTATTTTACATCAATAATGATCTGATATATTTTACCTAGACCTCACAAACTAAAGAAGATGGAGGATGGGAAGATGTATTGAAAAGAAGATAGAGAGATAGAAATACTTTCTGTAGATAGATGGAAAATATGTGAGTGAATGAGTGATTGTTTAGACCCATGAAATTTATAGAACTAATATACGATTTATAGGCCTTTTATTCATGTTTCAAATCCAATGGTTGAAGAGGATGGACAGAGTTCATTGGTTTTTCAAACGGTGCATAGGGACTATATTACTTGGGCTGTACATATTTTCTCCTCATGCATTGGTGGTGTCATACCTTTGCAGCATAAGCAAAAGTGAAGCTTGGACAGGCTTTAATCATACGTATAACCACGCCTGCATTTCCTTTTTATAGTTTGAAAACAATCCAGTTCCCTTTATGTAGATACTTTTGTATTCATTTTTTAAAGAGGAGTGATTGTGTTTTGCAATAATTGGATGTAGCAATATAATCAAGCGTGAAGTCGATCAGTTTCTATATATTTCCTAAGTGGTTTGGTAATGAATCTGAGCTGTGCTAACTTCATTTTATTTACAATGTGCGAATTACAAATTGATTCATATTATATTTAGCTTATTGTTTCAAACATCCATAATTATAGGTTTTATCTTAATTCACAAATATATTTTTTGAAAGGTAACTCCTTCTAAACGGATAATGCATAATTTTATACACTAAATCTTAGGTAAAATATTAGGGCATAAGAAGCACTTTAACATATTTAAATTAGAAAGATCATAATTAGCATCTTTAAAACTACAATACAAATTTCCATTAATCGTTCTTACATACTCATAAGAACTCTGTCGATCTTTAACCTTATTTAAAAGAAGATTTAACTAAACTATGGAGAATAAGAGAGGATATAGATTTACAAGAATGGAATATAAAAATTAAATTTTTATTTTACATAAGTAATTAGTTTTAAACCTAAATTTAAATATAGATTTTGTTTCAAGTTTGCAAGGTTGTTAAAGGCAATACAACAAATTTTTATTTATTCTAAAAAGATAGAGCATAATAAGCATCTTTATACGTTTGATACATAATTCTATTAACGGTTCGTATATCTTCATAATTCTTTGTATCTTTAACTTTTTTTAAAAGAAGCCTCAAGTAAATCAATTCACCATAATGTGAAAAAAATTTATGTTTACTCCAGGGCTTTTTCTCCCCGTCCCTATTCAATATCACCCACTCTTCGAACCATGAATACCTATCTTCTTCATTTTTCAAACAATTGAAAATTTATTCTTCTTTAGCAACAATTTTCTACATTTGGAAAAAAAAATATTTGTATAATAGGCAATATTTAATAATGTAAAAATCTATATAACTACCTCAATTATTCAGGAATTAGCATTAAAAATTGTTTGCTCAAATGCCATCTTGAATTTAAAATATGGAGAAGAGAAGCCAAATGTATTAGTTTTACAAGAAGAGAAGATCATATTTAAGTAAACAATATACGTAAACAATTTGTTGAGAAGGTAAATCTAAATACAGTTTCTGTTGTTGCATTCAAAAGTAATGTCGTATGTTACAATGGATTAATAGAAACATATTTTTTCGAGCTAAGAGAATAGACGAATATTAGACGTATAATAGAATGCTTTTATATGTGGAACTAGAGTTCAAATTATATGCGTAAATGTTTATATGGACTTAACACGAAGTTATTTCTTTATATTTTATGGATTCTTAGAATATGTTTTTGTGATCTTACCAATCTTGCATTTCATAATGATGGTTGAAATTTTTTTGGGTACGATATACATTTTTTTCCCAACAGAATATGAGGTTAATTCTTTGAGATGATCTTTATATGTTTGTAGTTTTCATTTATTTAAACACCAAAAATAAGATTGTGTAACACAGTACTAAAGTAATCTTCAAAATCAAATACTCACTTATGTACAACGACATAGTTTACATTGTTATTTGAAATAAAGTGATTCGAACACAATGTGCGTGCAACGCACGGACCAGAATACTAGTTGAGTATAAATGATAACATTGTTTATCACAATAACGTTGTTGTAGATTATTAGTATGCTTTTTTTTTTTTGGTAGAGAGAAATAATATAATAAAAGTTTGAGAAACGTTACATACTAAACAATATAAGTTATACTCACTTTTTATCTGTTAATTAATGCGACTTCTTATGGCATAAGTTTTTTTTTTTTTTAAGATTATGGCATAAGGTGCCGTTACTCTTTTTACCTTTATGAATTTCTAAATACAATACATGAATTACTAAAAATATTACCGATCTGAACAAATTATTTAACAACTTATTTTAAAATAAAATCATCTAATTTTTTTTTATCTCATAAATTATTCAGTTAGATTTGTTAATATAACATTTTCAACTATTATTTATCTTTGACTAAATGCTAAATCTTTGACTACTTCTATGGTTAGGATGACTAAATGAACTATTACATTTACGATAAATTAGTATGATTCCTTAGCATAAATATTATTAAATATAATTAAAAATTATTAAATTAATTCAGTAACGATAATAAGATTATAAAAATTTATATGAGATTATTTATAATTAAACATACATACATTATAATATTTAATAAGATATTTTATAATTTATTATAAATAAAATTAAGAGTAATAAAATAAATTGTAATTATATATTTTATGTATAAATGTAAATAAATAAATATTTTATTGAAAATATTTTATCATTTATATATATATAAATTCAAATTTATAGAAATAGTATGAATTTACTATATAAATTTAAAAAACAACATTTATTAATGTTTAAAAATATTCATAAAAGTTTTCATATTTATCATTTTATTTTTATTTTTATTGAAGGTTATGTATATCTCTAAAATAAAATTAAAAATTTTCATAAAATATTTTCATATTTATCATCTCATTTTACTTTTTATTTAATTTTTTGTTCAAGGTTATGTATATCTCAAAAATAAAATTTTAAAATCTTTATAAATATTTCATATTTATCATCTTATTTTGTATCCAAGATTATGTATATTTACATAATAAAATTTAAAAGCATAATAAAATTATCAATAAATTAGCCATGTTCTTTAAGTAACCGCTGCGACAGCGATCGCGATCACAAAATTATAACTTACTTTTTACGCAAGTATGCGGAGAGCAATAATGACAACACCCTTAAAACTATGGCAGCGTTCATTTTTAACAGTCGCAGCGTTCATTTTACTGTTGCTATTTTTATCAGCGACACTAACTTCACG
Source organism: Orychophragmus violaceus (assembly GCA_030180135.1). Lineage (NCBI taxonomy): Eukaryota > Viridiplantae > Streptophyta > Magnoliopsida > Brassicales > Brassicaceae > Orychophragmus > Orychophragmus violaceus. The sequence continues at coordinate 28,630,577 of CM058235.1, forward strand.
ACAAATATGTATGGGACAGTCGCAGCGATCACATTTATTTTCATTTTCTTCCATTTTCCTGCTTTGGTTAATGATCGCTGAAGCAATCGCAACGACAGCTTGCCGAACATGGTCATTAAGTTTAACAAAGTAATTAGCCTAATTTTATTAATGATAAATTTTTAACAATTTTGAGAATGAATATGAGGCTAAAAACACTTCCTAATTAATATAAAGATCTCTGACTATATATTCTGTACATTAAAAGAAAAATATCTAACCTTTTCTCTAATTCATAATCTATACTTTTAAAGTTACTTTTTTTTATTACATTTCACTATCCAAAGTTATAGAACTAACTCTTAGATTTTGTAAATTTTTTTATGTAATATTCATATTTATTTTCTTATCAACATTATGGAAATATTCTTATCAGAAATTTGTTACCATTCCTTCAGATTTGTAAGCAATTGTTATAGGCAAGTCCGCAAATCTGAATTACCTCAAAACATATATAAAAAACATATTTGCCCTTATTTTTGCCAACATAAACTTCTCAGTCTCTGCCTCTACCTGGCCAAATTTGAATTAGATGGAATTCAGATACAGAGCCATCGACACTGATCGACCACTTCCTGCGACGGACATGGCGCCATCTCAGTCGTTGAATCCTTTCTTCTCGGCGGGACCAATCTCAGGTTTCTACTCCAGAGAAAATTGTAATGATTTGATTGCCTTTACGTATGCAAACATCATAGATTGTATTTGTTGAGCATCATTATGATTTATCAACATTTTTTTTTCCCGAAACTGAAGTCATTATGAACAGTTTTTTCTGCCCATTGTTTAAAATCAACCTGACTTGTTTCTCGAATTTTACATTGCTGCATTAATTGTTATCAACTCAAACTTGTTTATTTGGTTTGTATGCTCGGGGAAGCAGCTGCTGAACGAGAAATTGAAAAGGATCAAATCCGTCAAGAGATCATTGCTGCAGAAGCAGAGAGAAGAAGAGAGCTTATAGCCGAGGGTCCTCAGGAGAAGAAGGGAATGTCGGTAGCGGGAAAACTAACTATGTGGAACACTCAAAGGAAGATATCAAATCAGAATCAGGACAACATATTATTCAGACATAAGCGTGCTTACAGTGATCCTACCATGTACACAAGCTCTTACAGTCTAGTTACATCATCAGTGATGCAACTGCCTCCACTCCAGAAAATGCCTGAAGCTAAGGCAAGACCCGTTTTGCAGTCTAACGAGGAAACGTTGATTGAATTGGTAAGTGATTTTATTTTGAGAGGATTTTGTATAAAATTGATATTAAGTGTTCTCTTTGATGCATTTATTGCAGGAAAGGCCTGATCCTATAGCAGATGGTGTGAACGAGCCTTTGAAAAGGAAAAGGCCCCATTCAGAACCAAGGGCCTTAGAATTGAAACGTTCCTCACTGAGAAGCAACACTGGAGACACAGCCTCTTCAGAGCTTCCTTGTTTGGTGAATCTTGGCAGTGGGACGCACGTTGAAGCAGTAAAAAGCAACCCAAAAAGTATGTATAAGTTTTGGTGCGACGTTTGTAGTGTTGGGGCCTCTAGTGAAACAGTCATGAGGAGTCATGAGTTAGGAAAAAAACATAAAGCTGCTATTAAAAGGCACAATCAGCTGCGTGTGACTGCTGGTTCAAACTCCATCACCATAGCTCCTGCTTCCGATACAGCGCCGCAATCAGAAGCCATTACGGTACTTGTAAAGGTGCAGGGTCAAGAAGCGGATGAAATGGCACCGAGAAAAACTACAGAAGGTGAGAAGAAGAAGAGGAAGAGGGTAATCATTCGATGCGAGACTTGTAATATTCTGACGTATTCTGAGCAGGTGATGGAGACTCATAAGCTTGGGAAAAAACACAAGGCTATGCTGAGACTCACAGGCTTGAGGAAAAGCCCATAGCTGATTTAGATGACAATATCATTACAGCCCCAGTGGAATCTTTAAATGCTTATCCAAGAGAGGAAGAATCATTAATTGGTCATTGCTTGGAAAAAGCCTCTATCTGATTTAGATACCAATATAATTACGGCCGCAGTAACATAGAAGGAATCAAAGATTAGAATTTTATCTGGTGTTTCTTATTTATGGCAATGTCACAGGGAGAGATGAAAGAGTTTTTTGTTTAATTGAATTTGGAACCTAGAAAGGGTCAAAACTAATGTCACATCTTGAATAAGTGTGTTAGAAAGGAATGTTTGTATTTTGGAGTGTCTGTTTTCTTGTTGAGTACAAATCAGATGTTGGTTGTTTGTTTTACTCTTGGTGACCTAGTTTTCTAATTTTGAGTTAGCAGAAAAGATACTTTCCGATCAAATCTTTGGATCTCTCTGAGGAAGGATACATACGAATTCATGAAACGGCTCAGCTCTTTAATCTTGAGACCAAAGCTCTCTCTTATCTCTACCAATCTCAGACGAGTTACAGAACGGGGGAAAACCCCAAAAAGTACACTAACTGAATTCGTTTTTGCCAAAAAATACATAGACTTTTGTGATTACCTGATTAATACACGAATTTGTTAATATATTCATTTTAAACCACCAACTAGAAAAATGTCAGGATTTTAATACATAATTTTAACGGAGTTAACGTCCCGTTAACATCATCTCTAACAGAGTTATAAATCGATGGGAAAAACCAAAAAATACATCAATTGAATTCGTTTTTGCCGAAAAATACACACTTTTGTAATTACCTGATTAATACACGAACTCATTAATATTATCATTTTAAATCACCAACTAGCAAAATGTCAGGATTTTAGTACATAATTTTAACGGAGTGAACGTCCTATTATATAGAAATATAATAAATAGTGATTCATTTACAGAAAATTGAAGATTTAAAATTCATTGGCCCCAATTTCGAGCTTAGTAAAAATGATGCTTATTTAGTCTTTGAAGAAAAAAGAGAAATAAATCTAATCCAATCAAATTGTATAAAATCAAGCCAACGAGTATTATAAATATCAAAACCTAATTTAAAACCCAAAAACCTCAAATATTTACGAACCAAAACAGTAATTGACCCGATGTAGACGAGCGAAATCAGAAACATCCATGAAAATTCACTCGGAAACCTTCACACACTCAGAGAAAAAAGAAATTTAAAAGTATAAAAAGAAGGATTTCGAAGAAACAAAAAAACTAGGAGGAAAGGAGATCAATGTTGCGGAAAGAAAAGGCTCCGGCGTTGTTTTCTCAGACATTAATTTTTAATAGATTTAAAATTTTAAAAAAATATGGGAGAAAAGGAGATTAGAGCCCCGACCTTATGAAAGAATTGCACATACCGCTCAACTATAGTTACTGTTCAACATACTCTCAATTACACTAATATATAAACTTAAATAAATTTATATTTCGGTTTTAACGGAGATATAATGATAATATTAACAAGTTCGTGTATTAATTAGGTAATGACAAAAATCTATGTACTGGCAAAAATGAGTTCAGCTGGTTATTCTTTTGCTTTTTTCCCTATCGGTTTATAACTCCGTTAGAGACGCCGTTAACGGGACGTTAACTCTGTTAAAATTATGTATTAAAATACTGACATTTTGCTAGTTGGTGATTTAAAATGAAGATATTAACAAGTTCGTATATTAATCAAGTAATCGCAAAAGTCTGTGTATTTTTCAGCAAAAACGAGTTCAGTTGATGTATTTTTTTGGGTTTTTTCCCGTTACAGAACCATACTTTAGAAAAGATGATTTAGTTGTTCCTATTTAAGCGTAGAAATCTCACAGTTTGGAATCCATTTTTGAGCCGAGTCAAATGGATTTGAACCTTGAGTTCTTACAGATTTTATTATGGCTTCAGTTTTGGATCCGACAATGTACCTCTGGACAAGTGTTGAATGCCATACACTCAGTGACGGAGCTCAGCAAAAACATTTGAGACCCTGGTCTAGGGCCCCCGTTTTTTTAAAAGATCCGTTTACGGTAATAGTAGAGATAAAAACAACTTGATAAGCTCAAAAATAGAGCATAACCAACTTAAAAACAGATCTGAGTATATGTTATAAAAAAACCTAAAAGACCACAACAATAAAAGAAATAAATGGACCAAAGTATAAGGTTCCCATTTATAAATCAGTTGTTTATTATCAGTTTTTTTATCTCGAAAAAGTTGTTTTAATGTTAATTTGGATATTTAAAATCATTTGACTTTAAAAAAAATATTTTGTCTTTATAATATAAAGTATAAGGTCCCCATTTTTTTCTACCGCCTATTACCTCCGTTATGTCAGCTCCGCCCCTGCATGCACTGTGCGAAGCTGTGTCTGTACCACAATCATCACAACTATGTTGTAACTCAACATCTAAATCTTCATCCAAAGTTTTGATTTTCCACAAAAACATTCAAGCCCGTATGTTGTCTTCCAAAAGGAACTGATGGTTTTCATGGGAGTCCTGATCATACATTACTCGAGGAGATAGGCTTTCTTTATTACATCAACATAAACATGTAATGATTGTGGTGTTGCCTACAAGTCTACAAGCAAGGTGACCGATGGGGATGATGTCTCGTGGAGCAAGTACTTCAATATGAATCCCAACCCCCAAATATTATACTCCAATTCCCAATGCAGCTATCAACAAAATTCAGCGATAAAATCATGTTATGGTGCGAGGAAAAAATGCCAAGGACTATGTTTACGAAATGGGTGAGGGTGAGATAAAAAAACATGTTTAGATGACTGAACGACTTAGACGAGGACCTCGTCACGAGGTGATCAATCTTGCAAAGTGTATGTTCCGGTTCTAGATATTTGTGAGGGTTCTAAGGGTTTGTTCTTCTCTTCTATTAGATATCTCAATATAAGTAAATATTTCAACAGTAACTAGTTGATGAGTTGTTTCTAGTTTTGCCGAGTTGAGCTTGGTTTTGGTTTACTCCACAGTTACAAAGTGAATAGGCAATATTAGACAAGAACTGTTTTCTGCACAGATGCAGCTTGGAGCTTAGACTCGCAACAGTGCGGTTTAGGATGGTTGTTAGAGACTTAAAGGTGGGTTTAGCACCCCTTTATGGCTCGTCAACGATCCGGTCCAAATAAGAAGAAGTCGACTTAATACGAAGTAGTTCGACGACAACGAAGCAACTCGGTGATGATGTCCCAGCCAACATGCACCAAAGAAGATTTATAAAATGGAAGAAGAAAAATTCAGATTTCCTAAATGGAAAGAGAATTTATGTTTGTTCGAATTTTGTAAATAATAGCAGAGAGAATCTAGGGAAAGACCCTAGATCTTCTAGAATAAATATTTTATCCCTGTGCGGGAAAAGACTAAGTTCTCAAGCCCGCACAATGTACTCAAACCCTAGAGCTAGCGACTCTCGACTTCGGCTCTTTATCTAATAAGACTAGATTCTCCAATCACTTCTTGTTATTGTTCTTTAATCCATTGATATTTATTATCCAAGTTCCTAAATTTAAGATCAGTTTATTGAATTGATCGTTGTGATTTTCTGAATCAACAATTGACGTTGTCTGAGAACTTTGGATATATTTGATGAACCAAAGGAAAGATCGGAAACGACAGAAACACAACATTCGTTGCAGGAGACAAGAGGAGCGAGCAACACCGGCGACATCACCAACGCCAACAGTGCAAGGGTAGGAGAACATACCCAATCCAATCCGGCCCAACAGGATGAAGGAGCCCACAACAGATCAACAACTCCAGGGTCACAGGAAAATGTGGCACCCACGGGAAACCTGAGCATCCCAACCGCACTCGTGGCGAGATCGACCCAGGTAGCGACCATGACTACTGATAGACGCGAAAGAGATGCAACAGCACCAGCAAGAACGACTCATGCAATAAACGCCGGGGCGCCGACCGCCAGAATCGGAAGCCAGAACATGATGGAGATGCTTCACATGCTCCTTGACCGAGTAGAAAGTATGGACAAGGCGGCAAACGAGCGAAACACTGTAATCACCAATCAAAAAGCCTTGCTCCAAGATAACTTTCTTGGATGCTGAGGTCCACCTGCGGCGGAGAAGACCCCAGAGAAAATACCGTCCATTAACTGGCGCATCTTTCCCAAAGTACCTCAGATAACCATGGGGTCATCAATCGACCCGATGGGTAGCACATCCACTCCAACCAAACGGCACCGATATCGAATGATCAGCTCACGGACATACTGAGCCAGATCAAGGATCTGAACTCTATAGTCCATCGTTTGGCCAACTTGGCACCATAACTCGATTTTGTGTTAGAACAAGCTCAGTAGACACCCTTCACGGTCTGAATCATGAATGCAAGAGTCCCGCGCATCGAGAAGGTCAAGTTTCAGTTCTACGAAGGAAAGTCCGATCCTAGTCGGTTCATGACAGCTTTCATGATAAAGATGGGCCAAAATCGATTCACGAACGAGAAAATAGATCTCGTGTATTGCTAAAATTTTGTGGAAAACGTCAGAGGGATGGCCCTTACCTGCTTCTCGCGACTCAAAGTGGGATCAATTGATAGCTTTCACCAACTTTTATAGATGATCCTGAAGAACTACTCTATATATATAACCCCCGAATCGTCGGACGCCGACCTATGGGATCTTGAAAAAAAGCAGGATGAGCCTTTACATGAGTTCATCGATCAATTCAAGGAGTTAGTATCCAGAATAAATGTGGAAAACAGTGCGGCTCGAGGAGCACTTCAGAAGGATTTATGGTATAACTTGGACTTCAAAAAGGGCCTAACGCTAAATGAGTCCACATCCTTGGAGGATGCGTTACAAAGAGCGGACACCATACATAGAGCGGTAGCTTTCCATAGAACTGGAAGAGGAGCAAGCTATACTCTCAAGGAAGCATGACGATTTTACTAAGAATGCCTCTATGGCAAAGGAAATCCAAACTATGATCATCAAGATGAAACCAACGGCAAAAAAGCTTCGACCTTTCTCGTCGGCAGCACATCACAAGGGTGGAAAAAGTACGTTTGAAATCAGCCACGATATGAGGACGGAAACAATGATCGACCACATTGCGAGTATTACAAGAACTACTCTCACTACACCGCATCATGCTGAAACTTGGCCGACTGTTTTCTGGATCAATACCGTAAAGGGAAGATAGTCAACCCCGAGAGAGGCAGTCGACGACCTAAAAAAACAACAACAATGGGCAAGGAGACCAAAGGGAAGATTCAGCACAGGAAGCAAAGCCGGAGGAACACCCCCCCATAGACAGAACCTCGTCTCAGAATAAACATGATAATGAGCGGCCTATAGTTGTGCTCGGACTCGGCGGTATCGATCAAGGAGTACGGCCGAAAAGCTTTGGCGACCAAGCGTAACCCGCTTCGGAGAAGGCATACCTCTTTTGTTCACCAAAGCCGACGCATTCGGAGTATAGGTACCGCATAACGACCCTCTAGTGGTCGATATCCTGATCGGGGACCGCGAGATCTCTGCGTACTGGTCGATATATGAAGCTCAGTCGACGTAATTTTCAAAGAAGCACTTTAAAAGGCGGAATTCAAAAATTTGCAAGTCAAGCCAAAAGTGCAACCACTGACCATATTCGATGGCGACCAAACCATGACAATATTCACAATTAAGTTGCCAACTTATGTTGGCGGAATGGTAACCATGACAAAGTTCGTCATCCTCGACATGTCGGCTATCTACAATGCCATATTGGGAACACCGTGGTTACACGGAATGAAGGCAGTCGCTTTGACGTACCATCAATGCGTAAAATTACCAACTCCAAACGGAGTCCTCACGCTCAGAGGAGACCAGACCACTTCAAGATTGTGCTTCATAAGCGAGCGGAAACTCCACCACCTCTCTGAGCCAAAAGGAAAGAAGAAGATCATACCAGGCCCACCCACCGGGTGGAAAGCTCTTGAAGGATGCAAAGGTACCAGCAAATAAATGTACTTCGGCAAGACCAAGCCTAGACTCTACAACGCTAGAGTATCACGACCGAACTCGTTTTACGGTTTTTTGCGCAAAAACAAAAAACTATTACCCCGTGTAATATGAACTATGAATGGCTTGATCCTCGTTTCCGAGATACGTAAGCAAATCTACGTAGAGTGCAACCGTAAATAAATAAAAACAAACTTTTATTTAAAACAAACTCTTGTTTATACACAACGTCGATGTCTTGCTCCCTAACTCAGACGGACTACATAAAATGACATGTCTCACATAGCCGATCCGAGTTACGGATATAAACTGATTCCGTATTCCGCTCGACGAATTAAAACCAAGTCTTCACTCGTGCAATTAAAACTAAACCCTTACTCAAGGTACAATCACAAGCCGCACCAATACCCAGCAAACACTCTTAACAACCGACTTTGAAATAAAATTTCATAAGAAAAGGTCCAAGTTTTGTTCAAACGAAATCCTTCAAAGGATTTTAAAACAAAAAGACAATCTAAAACTGAGCCTTTGTTCGCAAAACAAAAAAGTGAGCTCTTACTCAAAAACTGAGTAATTCGAACCAACATTCGTTCCGAAAATGAACTTACCTCCATTTGAAAAGAACTTTAAGTTCTCACTCAAAGTACACGCAGAAAAATCGTTCGCAAAGCAAAGTACTTCCTTCCTTAATATGGTTGGAATATAGCTAAAAAAGATTGCCAAAGAAAAAGAGAAAGCAAAATTCCACTACAAATTTAAAGGGGGACATAATCACCCCAAATAAAGTTCAACAAAAGGGGATAACCCACTACCCCAAAATAAAAAGTATTACAAAAACAAAATAAGTTCTAGGCCGTCGGAGGGAGATATTTAGCCGGTTCGATCAAAGGATCAGCTGAGGTCGAAGAAGGCATCACCGTAATCAATGACGAAGAAATTCATGTTACCGTAAGCTGAGCATCATCATGACTCTTTAGAGCCTCAATCACATCTGTTGAAATCGCACCAACATTAGTGCAAAACTCATCAAACTATATGGCACCATCGGTTTGGGGAATGAAAGATTGAGATTGAAAGGGACGAGGAGTAGGAGGATTGTATTCACACATTCTGATCGAAACCTGGGAAATCACAAAGTAGCCACCGCTGATTTTTGGAGCATCGATCCGGGAAATTTCCTCATCCCATTCCTTCTTCTTCCCCTAAAGCTTGTCGAAGACCTCGTCAGGAATAAGCACTCCCTTTGGTCCCAGAGTAATCGAAGATAATCCTGAGTCTCGGAGTACTCCTTCAAATGCATACACACACTGCTCTCAGCTTCCTTCAGGGCGAACACCAACACTTGAAGGCGATACTCATACATCCGAGATAAGATACAATGGGCGTTAAGAAGTTTGTTAATCTCCAGCGACGAGATATTTTGCTCTTTCTTCACTTTTTGACACGACAGAGCTTCTCCTGTGCTAGCTCGGTAGGCAGTTTCTCCTTGTAACCTTTGAGCTCCTGACCCCGAGTCTCAAGCAATTTAACCTTCTCAGAAAGAGAAGCAATTCGCTATTTAAATTCGCCTTGCTCACTCGAGAAATCTTTGAAAAAGGCTAAACTTCTCCAATTTCTTCGTCTTCCTGACAAGCTCTTCTTTAACCTCGGCGCCTAGCTTTGATAGTTTTTGATTCATATCAAAGATATATGAATTTATCAGAGAGGCCCCTACGTAATGAAGACTGTCAAAATGAAAGAAATAATACTGAAAGTAAATGACCAACAAGAAAGCGTGGACACTCACTTTGACGAGGAACTGAGAGATGTTACGATACACGCCCGTCTTTAAACTTGATATACTAGACAAGGCGGGATGACGACAAAGGATATATTCTGGACAAACTCCCGGTAGAAATATTCGACTGGAGTCTTGAGCTTGTCTCCTCGAGGAACAAAGGATTTGTTCTTCCAGCTCTCCGATGATTCACCAGCCTTTAGACGCTTACTCACCCTTGAACTCTCGAAGTGACTCGCCACCTATAAAGGTCATTTCTTTGCCCCAGCGATTGAAGTTTTCCGAATCAACTGAGACGAAGGCTCTTCCAGCTTGTCTTCGACGGACATAGTCCCACTCCTCTTCTTCGAAGCATTGGCGTCATCGACCACCCTCCTCGAGTGTAGCTCGGATAGAGCTTCCTCAGTCCTTTCTTATCGACATCATTGGAGGCTTGATCTTCTCCTATCAAATATTACGACTTATGAGAGTTTGTTTGATTAGCAGCCGTAGAACGGCTAGAACCATCTGCCTTGCTACTATCAGAAGGCCTCGAGCTCTTCTTAGAATTGATCATCATGCTAGGAATGACATTCCTTGTTTTCCTCATCTTATTCTTCAGCTCGGACGCTGTAGAAAACAATTCGCAATAATGAGAACAAGAAGAAAAACGTCTCGGAAGTCAAAAAGTAGTGGTAAACTCACTGGTTTTCTTTGTTTTAGTCTCCTTGGGTTCATGCTAAATTTGATGACCGAGCTCAGAAAACTTACCGCCGATGTCGTTCAAGTATTCTTGATTGAGTCGCTTTGGGTTAAGACACTCTGAAACAAGAAGAACCATGGTTAGAATCAAAAGTAAAAAGGTACTAACAGTTAGCTGATTGATTAACTACCAACAAAGAGTTTCCACTAGCTGACCACTAAGGCTGTGGGATCGGGAAACAAAAATTTGTAGATCCTAACAAAGAAATATTTCCTTTTCCAGGGTTTAACACCAGCCCACAACTTATATTGTGATCGTAAATTAAGTTGAATCCATGACGGCTTTGTTTTCACAATGTTCAGTTGGCCGAAGCACTCGAATAAATCGACTGTCAGCAGAATTCCAAGAGATGTACTGAGCTCGAGAATACCGGTTATGTTGATGATACCGACAAGATTAATCTGGGTGAAAGCAATTCTGAACCTCGCGCAAAAATCGACCAGCACCCTCGGCTGAGGAAATTGGAGGTTCCTGGAGCGAAAAAACGATTCGTAAAAACAAGAAAAGTTTGGAGGAGCATCCTAGGCCCTCTGCGAGGCAGAACGCAAAAGAAACTTTACACCTTCACATCCAAGAAGGGTTTTCAACGAAGCCAAAGATCCCTCATTGGAGAAGGTCGACAAGACGCGAGATGCCGCACTCAGGAGAGAGGAATGTGTTCGTCAGAATGATCAGAATGATCGGCGGCGTAATCACTTGAAGATACAACTTGTCGCCGAGATAATTCTTGAGCAAGTTTAACGGAGTCCGAACTATAATATGAAGAAGAATAAGAAGGAATGTTATCTCCATCGAACGCGCCGACACTTATGAAACTATCAGATTCTTCGCTGGATTCGACACAAATACACATATCAACAGGGAGGTCGGCGAAAAGAAAAAGACAAAGGAAGGGCGAGAAAGATAAAAAAAAGAAATAGGAGAGAGAGTTTAGAAGGAGAGGTACCTGAAATTTACTTCTGGTAGTGGATGGTAAAAAGTGAAAGGAGAAAGTAGTATTTATAGAAGCGAAAAGAAGGGAGTCTTCCCGGGGGTCGCAACTCTACCTCTTAACTGACGCGAACCTGCAACTTCCTGACACACGTGTTTAAGCGCTATTGGGTGTAGAGGAATAGTGTCGAGTACGCAAAACACCGAGATCCACATGGAACAAAAAATCGGTGATTCAAATTACGGATCTCAACACGCAACGATTCAACTAACTGGAACGAACCAAGATTAAATTCGCCGATCTAAGCTACACTCAGCACGTCGAATCGGGAGGGTGGGGGGACTTACTGTTGGAGGTGGGTTTAACACCCCTTTATGGACCAAACCAATAGCTATCCGGCCCAAGTAAGAACTCGACACAATATGAAGTAGCTCGGCGACGATGAAGCAACTCGGCGACAACGCCCCAACCGACCTGCACTAAAGAAGATAAATATGTTAAATAAAAATATTTATAAAATGGAAGAGGCTAAATGCAGGTCTCCCAAATGGAAAGAGAATATATGTTTGTTCATATTTTGTAAATAATATAAGAGAGAATCTAGTTGAGAAACCCTAGATCTCCTACTATAAGTATTCTTCCGCCCCTACGCGGGAAAATACTAAGTTCACAAGCTCGCACATTGTAATCAAACCCTAGAGCTAGCGACTAAACTCGACTTTGGATCGTTGTCTAATAAGCTAGATTCTCCGATCACTTCTTGTTATTGTTCTTTAATCATTTGATCTTTATTATCCAAGTCCAAAAATTTAAGATCAGTTTATTGAATTGATCATTGTGATTCTCAATCAACAATGGTTCTACCAAATAGATTCTCCGTTAACGGAACCACCAGTGGTGACCTTCTCCTCCACCAAACTCTTTGTTTCTTCGACTTTCATCTCTGAAGCTTGGGCTGTGCATGACTCTCTGCAACATGCTCTCCTTTCAGACCATTTGACACTTCAAGTAAGATTGGATGCCCTTTCTTTAGTGAAGCTTCTCAATTCATATGAGTTGCACAACGACCTTTATGAAATTCTCCAAGATATTAGTCAGATGCAACAATCTTTTATCCATATATCTTATATTTATGTACCTCGCTCGGGCAAATGTTTTCGCAGATGCTATCACTAAAAGAACGTTTTATGCTGTAAACGATTTGTATGACTAATCTTATTTAGTTAAGCAAGTATTGTCTGACAAAAAGAAAAGGCAAGTATTGTTGCCCTACTTGAACGAGATAGAATGAATGGAATCAAATATTAGACGAAGTCTGATCAACAAACCCAAATGCATACTTGAATCTTGAAATTCAAAAGATGAGTGGTAAGCTTAATCTTCAAATGCACCAAACTCTCTGTTTCAACAGCTATAACATAGGCTTATCTATATATCTATAAATAAGACTTTTCTCTCATCTCATTAAACCACATCAGCACCCACCTCATCATCCCATTATAATTATTTTATTGAGTTAACAAATTTGTAAATTCAATCACTCAATACATACAATTTGTAAATTCAATTACTCAATTAATACATACAATTACTAACCTATTCCAATCCAACACACCAAAACTAAATTCCACACAAAACCAAATACAGCCGTATGCAACCACACAATTAGAATTTGTCACATGTCTATGTCCCACATTAAAAATCCAGTATTAACCCAATTAAAAATGTGGGCAACCACTCGTCTCCTTCCTCTTTCTCAAAGTTCATCTCCACTGGCGGAGCTACCTTTATAGCAGGGGTTCATTTGACTCTTATGAATTTATATACAACTTTTTTTTGATGTATGTTAAAGTAGAATTCTGATGAAATGCTATAGATTTAGCTCATTTGACCCTTATAACATATGGGTAAAAATAAATTGACCACTATAAAAATAAATTTAGCTCAATCCGATGAGGCAGCCTCCACCAGTGTTCATCTTTGTATTTTCATTCTCTTCGGCATTATTGAAGTAATCGAATATCATTTTATTTAAGAAAATCACATAAATTGTGAAGCTATTGTTTTCCAAAACACATTTTTGTTACTTTTATCATTTTCCTTTGTGTTTCAAGGTAATTATAGTTGTTTTCATCTGGAGATAGTTGGCATAACAATCAAATTATTTTTAAGTCTTTGGCATGCCAAATCATATGGTGGAGCAGATGAAGATGTTTACTCTGTTTCTTCCGATGTCCGACTCCGTAAAGAAGACTTACGAAGACTACATATCCGTCTCCACTTTCAATGATGAAGGATAGCAATATATATAGATTCTGAGTACGTCAATTTTGTTATTAGCGGTAGCTCATATGATGCTAACATGGGAAATAATTGGTTGAGCTTTTACATGAGATACAACTTAAAAAGTAAGTTATAGGTTTCTAGATGTTGTGTTATTTGAGTTGGTCCAATAATAAGAGTTAGGGATTGTGGGAAAACTCATACAAATGTGAGAGAATTGAGTTGAAGAATCAACAAATTAGATACACATTTGATGATGTGGTTACATAATACATTGCATAGTTTAGTGTTGTCATCCATATATTCGACGTTTTGCCTCCTCACCTATTGAAAACACATCCGATGATGTATCTTTAATACTGAAAGCAAATGACATGAGAAAAAGGTAGAAAATATTACATATTTTCAATATATTAGTATATAAAAATAAAATAAAAATAAAAACAGTGCAAAAAACAGAAACCCAAAATATAAAACAAAATTAAAAGAAGAGCCAAAAAAAAACTGGAAATACAACCCATTATACAAAAATACATAAACAATATATATATTCAAGCAACGAATCATAATAACTAGAAATTCAAATAAAAAACAATAGAAAATATAGAAAAAAAAACAACTGAAAGAAAAGAATAAATAACAACAAAAGTGTCAAACAAAATAAAATAAAGTAATAAACAACTTAGTTTGCTAATATAAGGGACTTATCAAGTTCAAGGCTGCGCATCAATCTCAAATTCAAGACAAATTAAAATGGGGCATTCTTCAGGGCTCAGATTCATTCAGGGGATGCACAAACCATTAAATTAAGAAGCAATTCAAGTAACATGAAGGGAGAGTGATATATCAATCCATTGCGGTTCCCTGCAGCCATGAAAGTGGTTGAACCCTCTTCCTTAATTATTGATAATGTTATTGCGTTTGCTCTTGCTACAATTATTCAAACTACTCTCCAATCTAAAGAAGACAGCAAGGTTCGGTGACACGGCCCGTTCCCCAGCGAACCGGAAACGGCGTCGTGCAAAGACCGGTCGACCCGGAACGGTCCAACCAGACTGCCTTCCCACCGGTCCTAGGAACTCTTGCACTTCCTTTGATTCAAATCACCAATAAAATCAAGCGATCGGTCAATCCTGCATCCGGACCTGCGAGAGAAAAGAACGAAAAAGGAAAGAGAACTGAGTAATTGTTTCAAAACACAATTACCCAGTGAGGGCAGATTTAAGGAACCCGCGATCTGGCTTATCCCACAAAACTACAGGAACAAGTACTTAGATAATAACACCTTTCATCCACGCCCGACGGCTCACACAAACAACCTACACATCTATCGCTCCACATAGCACATCACCACACCGACGCACAAGCCACATCTCACATCACTCCTTTGGGAATCCGCGTCACACCTCCCCTGACGACTTTCAGAGCACGTGACTTTTTCTCTTCGGTCTCAGATACATGCCCCTGAAAAGAAGCCTAGCAAAATCAACTACTCACACAAGCTTTCAAGCACAATCAACGTTTTTGGTTTTAGAGATAATCTAGCATTTCTACGTTCCACAATCAATCACATCACCGATATTACTACTCTAGACTACGTAGGAACGATGATATTAAAAGAGGACTCGCGCCCGGAATTTGAAATAAAATAAGAAGGGATCACATATGGTCCCCACCTTGGCCAAAGAAGGGAAAAGCATAATTTGAAAGTTCCTGACGCCCAAACGGACTTCATAACTGGAAAAAGGACGTAAAAAGTGAGTTAGGCTTTCATTTCGCTCGAATCAGATTAAGGATGGTCTAGTTATGATCAATTGAAGTTTGTTAACCCATGGTCAACGTTCCAAGTCAAAGTCAACCGGTTCAGACCCAGTCAACCCAGACCCAAACCCAAACACAGTAACCCGGGCCAATTGCATAACAAGCCCATTAACCCTAACCAATCCTAAACCAACAAAACTAGGAATTGAAATTGAAAACCGGACCGAACTGGAATTGAAATTGAAAAAAGGAAATAAATTGATTTATACCGGAAAAAAATTTAAATTGGACCAAACTAGAAAACTGGACCGAACCGATTTGACTGAGTCAACTCAGTTCGCCAGTGAGTCAACTCGGTGGTGGCGGACGGCGGCTCGGCGGTTCCGACAGCGGACGGTGGCAGCGCTCCGGCGACGGCGGCTCCTGGCGCGCGTGGCTGCGCTGGAATCTCACCCGCACGGCTTTCCACTAGCACGTGCGGCAGCGGCGCGTGGCTGAGAGGCTGGTGCCTACGGCTTCGCCTCATCGAGCTGAACACGGTGGTGGCCTCAGATTCTTAGAATTCAATACGGTTTGAAAACTATAGCAGAAAATGTTTTGGGTTTTTTGAAAATCAACCTAGATCTAAGTTTCCCGGTGTTACCTGGAGGAGGAGAAGAGAGAGAGGGACGACGAAAAAGGCTTCAGGGAGGCACGAACGGCTCGAGAGCTTGACAGAGCTTCACTGGAAAGAGTTTAAGTTGAATTTTTCTAAAGGGGGCTATCACATATATAGTGGGAGGGAGGGGGGAAAGCCCTAATTTAAAAAAGAAGGTGGGCTTTTGGGATTTTTTCTTTAAAAAAGATTCAAACGGGCAGGATTCAAGTCGTTATAATTCTCCCCCCTTGAAAAGAATTCGTCCCGAATCTGAGACGTACGGTTGTCCCGGACGTCCCATGAATCAAAGGTACCATTCTGATCGGGGTACCAAGACTCGTATTGGTAAGCGGTTAGCAGTCTGAACGGGATAACGCAAGTAAGTAGAAGAATAAAGTATATAAATATAATGGCATAGGGCTACAATAGTTTTAATAAATAAAATAATAAAAACCAGCTACACGATAAACCTTGGAAAAAGCTAATACGAAAAAACGGAACAATGAAATAATAAGTAATGCTCTCCTCCAAAAATACATGGGTCCCCTTGCTCCAGCCACTAGGAGATCCTGGTCCCCATAAATCAAAATCCGCATCACCCGGTTCCTCCTCTGGGTCGTAGTCGTACTCGGAATAAGAACTCGAGATGACAATCACTGGAGGCATGGCCGCCTGCTGCTGCAACAGTTCCTGCTCCTGCTCCCACACGACATACTGTTGCATCAACTCTTGCTCCCACTCGGTTTGCTTCTGCATCATGGCCTCATGCTGCACCAAAGCCTCCTGCTGCGCCGTAACTTGCTGCTGGTGGGTCAGCTCCCTCTGTCGGATCTTGACTAACCATGCATATCTAGCCGCCATCACAACCAGGTAGAAAGCCCTGTACCCATATCCTTCTAACACATCTTGTCGGATCTCGGGAAAGAGTCATCCCAGAAACAATGCCAACCAATGTACCAAAGGCCGAGGAGCGGTGTGGAGAGTTCCCCACAAGAGTCACGCCATGTACTCGTCGACGTCCATCCCCACCAACTGGATCGGGCGGCGGTCGTATGTTGAAGGCGCCTGAACCTGGGGTGCGGTCACGACCATCGTGGGTGCATCATCCTATGGAATCGGTTTCAGCCCAAACTCCGAAATGGAGGAATCTGCGGAACTGGTGGGTGAGCAAACACCTGTCCCCCATATGCTGCTTGCATTGGCTCCGGATTGGCTTCCTCCGCTACTGTCTCCTTCCCAGCCCTCCTATGCCTCGGGGAACTTGGCGGGGACGCATATATGTTCGGGACATTCACTAGTGCCTCCTATGATCGCTCCCTCTTCCGTGAAGGCTGCGGGTTTGTCGCTACTGACATTGGTGGAGACACGGGTCTGGATGCGGGAACAGGGGCGGACGGTGCAGGTGCGGCTGCGGTCCTCGCTGCAAGACGTCTCAACTGGCTGACCTGTGGTGGAATGCTCTTCTGCGCTGTGGTACGGAACGGGAAACCACGGTCCTCGCTGCAAGACGTCTCAACTGGCTGACTCGTGGTGGAATGCTCTTCCGGGCTGTGGTACGGAAAGGGAAACCACGGACAGGGCTGAGGCCAGAATCGATCGGAACAGGAATCGAAGGACATGCTGCATAAAACAAGGAAGAGTAAGGTCACAACAAGAGACAATCAATGATATAGTTGGTGTTTTGAAAAAGCTTTTCGCAAAGTAACATCCTCTTAAAACTTCACAAACTCTTCTGAAACAGAAATTTTGGTGTTTAGGAAAACTGCGAAGCTAGTCTCTCAGACGGAGCAGAGAGACCTTAACCCAGGCTCTGATACCAAATTGACACGACCCATTTTCCCACGAACCGGAAACGGCGTCGTGCGGCACTGGTCGACCTGGAACGGTTTGACCGGACTGCCTTCCAACCGGTTCTAGGAGCGCGATCGGTCAATCCTGCATCTCAACCCATGAGGGAAAATGACGGGAAAGAAAAGAGGACTGCGTAATTGTTTCAAAACATAATTACCCAGTGAGGACGGATTCAAGGAACACACGATCTCGGCTTACGCCACACAACTACAGGAACAAGTACCTAGCTAATAAAACCTTGCACCCACGCCCGAAGGCTTACACAAACTACCGACACATCTATCGCTCCACAAAACACATCACCACACCGACGCAAGCCACATCGCACATCACTTATTTGGGAAGGTGATATATCATGGTTTTTACTAGTTTTAGACCATGATATAAGTGTGTTTTAGTGTCTTTTTGTGTTCTTTTAGAGTCTTTTACAGGTATAATCAGGTTTGGAGCATATTTGGTGATTATGACACTTTTTGGAGATTTTTGGAGTATTTGGCCGAGAGATAGAGTTCACTGTTCGAAACAGAGAAATGCGTCGATCGTTGCACTCTAGCATCGATCGTTGCACCAGCGAGATGGGCCGAAACTCGGCGGTTTATGGAGAGTCAAGATATTGCACTCTGATCCAGAAGTTCCTGATATTTACAAAGAAGCCCCTGGCCGAGATTAGACCTATATAATTAAGTTTTTGGTGTTTTATTTACGGACGCTTTCATAATTAAGAGCAGAGGGTTTTTAAAGCTTTTTGGGCTGATCTGAACCTTTACTTCATCTGTATTTGGAGAAGATTTCGAACCCCTTTTATTCTTTATCTTCTATGCAATTTATTCATCATATGATTATGTTTTCATTATCTATGTCTGAGTAGATTCCTTGTTAGGTTTAGGGTTTCTCACATAGGATTTCATGACTTGCTAGACTTGTTTAAATTCAGTTAAGGATTCATAACAATATCTGTTCTTCAATCTAATTGTGCTTAAAGCTAGTTCTAACCTGATCAATTATAATCTAGATCTTTGGTTGCTAAATACGTCACGGAAGTGGGGTTTAGGAATCTGAACTAATTAGGTTGAGCAATTAAACTTCTCGCAAACGAAAGTTTGGTTTAGGATAATTGTGAACATATCAAACTTGGAATTAATGCTAGTTTAATCTGTTAGTTCTCGCAAACGAAAGTTTGGTTTGCTGCACTTAGACTTAGAGAATTATCGCAAAGGAATTTGGTTAATTCTATATCTGTGTTTTGAGTTCTAGAACTGTACTTAATTAGATCCTTGCTGAATGAACTGTCTGCTTGTCTGATTTCCTGAGAACGCCCTAGACTTAGCGCTCTTAATAACTTGCTTTCACAACCAACAATCTCTGCTTTCTGTTTACTTTCTCGCACTACTTTTCATTCAATCACATTGCTTTCTTCCTAGTTTAATTTCCTGTTCTTGAGCTATTGAATACCGGAGTCTCTGTGGATTCGATACCTATATACTACGACTACTGAACTGTGCACTTGCAGTTAGATATAGGATAAAACCTGACACCTATCAAGTTTTTGGCGCCGTTGCCGGGGACTCTTTGAGTCTTCGATAGCTTAGAACCTAGGGTTTTACTAGGATTTTTCGTTTTCTTTTTGTTTTTGTTTTTATTTTTTTTTAGTTACTGATTTTCTCTGTTTCCTCTCTGTCGCAGGTACCAATATCGCACTGCGTCGATCGTTGCACCTTAGCATCGATCGTCACTAGGCGATTCAGAGATTGAAACGATCGTTGCACTGATAGCATCGATCGTTGCCGGACGATTACAGACAGTTTATGCAGACGCAGAAAACTAGAAGTAATCCGAACTTGGACTTAGTTAATCTCGATCTTGAAGAACTTGGACGTTTAGAGAGAACCAACAGAAGAGAGAGAAGAGAAAGGATGGTACGAGAGCATTTGATTCTGGTACGCGATGCTGAAGGTACCCTGAGGGACCGAGATAACAACCCATACAATGCTGCTTGGCAAAGGGTTGATGCTGAAGGGAATGTCATCCCTGATCCTCCTGAGCAACAGCAACAGGAGCAGAACCAGGGTCAAGGACAGGCCCAAGGTAGACAGATGGTTGTCCATGAAAGGACTTTAGCTGACTACAACAGACCGGATGAGTTTCATAGAAACCGGTCAGCTTTAGTGCTTCCTGCTTTTGAGAGGAATGATTTTGAGATCAAAACCATCTACTACTCGCTGATGAGACAGAATGCGTTTCATGGTTACCCAACGGAGCAGCCTATGGATCACATTGATGGGTTTGAGGACATAGTCACTGGCATGAAGTATGATGGAGTCTGCCCGGACTATCTGTTCCTTAAGCTCTTTCCGCACAGTATTGCTGGAGACGCTAGTGCATGGCTAAAGCAGCTGGCACCTGCTCAGTACACTACTTGGGCAGCCTTAAAGAGTGAGTTCCTGCGTCACTTCTATGATGATGCGCGCTCAGACCAGTCCAGACAGGACATACTCACCTTTTCTCAAGGAGCTGTGGAGCTTTTAAAGACTGCCTGGATGAGATTTAAGCAGTATCAGCGTGACTGCCCACACCATGGATTCACTGAAGTTCAGTTGATTGGTATCTTCTTCAGAGGCATAGATCTTCCATATCAGTCTGCACTGGACAATTCCAGTAATGCTAACTTCAACACCCGGACTCCTACACAAGCTAAGCAGTTGATTGAGAATCTAATAGGCAGCAACAGCTGCAAGACTATGGATGAGAGGAGAAAGAAATCTGGTGGAAGTGTAGAAAATTCTGACATAGCTGATATTAGATCAAGGCTGGACACAATTTGCAATCTCCTAGCAGGTAAGAAAGCTGTCCACTTTGCCCAAGATGTAGAGGTAATTCAAACTGAGGAGGACACTCAGGAGGAAGATGTGAATTACATAGGAGGTTCTGGATTCCAAGGTAATAGATTTGGCAATCAACAAGGAAACATATTCTTCAATGGAGGACAGAAAAGTGCTTTCAACAGCAACTCATCTAATTCTGGACAGACTAATGGTTTTCAGAAGACCTTTGGACAAGGTACTCAGAGAACCTATGGATCTTCTGAAGGATTCGTTTAGTGTTAATCCTGATTCAATTCTTCAGATTAAACTCACCTAAACAGATTGGATCTAGGTTCTCTTGCAGAATCATAAAGGATCTCACCTAATACCTTGTTTATGCAGCGGAAAGAGGAGGTATTGTCTGAGATCAGCAGAACCACCAAGAGATAGCTCCTCCAAAGGCTCACACACGCACGCACAGGAAATTGGCTGCTAGACCGAGCTGGTAGGAGGCGCAGAGAGAGGCTGAGGGAGGCGCAAAAGTGGCTGAGAAAATAAGAGCTAGGGCAAGTTTTATTATTAAAACCCTTGTCCAGTTCTTATGGGCTTTTGGGCCCAAATCTCAGTCTGATTAAATCCCTTAGATTTAATCAGGCCCTTTAGTCTCTCTAAGTACAGTAAATGCCTAGCACTTTTACCGTACTTCTGCTAAACCGTTCCTACACATTTTCCTGTTAGCTTAGGCGTGTGACCCATATGGGATCATATAATAAAGGCAATAAATCCAAGATTTATAGATCATGAGCGGACTCTAGCAAGCCATCATGACCCCCAGTATTATATGACTTATGTCTGATCATTGACATACTCTTACTTTCTAGAGACAGTACAGAGATTACTGGACATAATTCCAACAATCTCCCACTTGAACTGGAATCTCTGTATTCATAATCCTTTTGTCTCAATATCTCGATTAGTCATAAGGCAAGATTAGTGTCATCCTTATAAAGCCTAATCTTGTTCATCGGACTCTGATTTGATACTGACAATCCAAACGACTCGGGAAAGTCCGTTTGAGCATGGCCATGCATTTTCCAGTAATCAAATCTCCGATTGGCCTAGAGATATTCACTCCATTTATATTGGAGGGACAAATCCCCTCTTGTTCCATCACTGTAAACTACTCATTTCATAATATACCCAAACAAGGTCCTTATAACTATCGCTTAACGACAGCATTAGACAATGATCAAAGCGCATTAGTTCATGTGCAGTCACATGCATGCGAACTCAGGTCTAAGGACTATACTCTATAGTCGTAGTAAGAATCTCTTATGACACAGATATAAATATCCTGAAGAGTTCTTATAATCGGGTCATGTCCGGTCGTATGTACCCAACATACACCTATGTACTGACTTTGATGCCGCGCATCTATGACACACTGAGACTTTGTCATAAGTCACATACCAATCTAGTCTCACACGGTTGTTGGTGTTCCATTTCAACAACCTTCGACTAGGGACAGGATGATATAAGCCATCTATCAAATATAGGGTCTCATGATCAAGCTAAATGACTTTGATGACTCAAGATCAAGTCACTTACTTCGATGTCCTATAAAATGGTTCATATCATTTTGGAACGATTATTTCATCACAGTTAAAATAATCTTGAAATAATAATTTTATTAAACACCTAAAATGTTTTACAAGAACATATCAATAACTAAATAAAGCCCTTTACTAACTCCCACTGAAATTAAGACTACATCTTAATTTCACTTATCCTACAGCAACAGTCCGCGACTCGTGCTTAGGCCTAAGGAGTGGCTTCGTTAATAGATTAGCAACGTTCTCATTCGTTGAAACTTTCTGATCTACTTAACATCTCTGTCATTTATCTCACGGAATAGGTTATACCTACTCTCAAGGTGTTTGGACCTCTGATGTGCAGCTAGTCTCATCTATGCTGGGAATCACATCAAGTTCAGTGACGAACTCTTCTTTCCAAACAACCTCTTTCACCGCTTCCCAAGCTGCGAAATGTTCAGCTTAAGTCATGGAGTCAGCAACAGTGCCTTGCACCGCCAGATAGACACAAGATATAACCGGACTGTGACCGGAAATCATCTGTGTCCGTTGGAAACTTGCCTTTCAGACTCTATCGACTTATAGCACCTCACTTTCTCCGTAAATCAAGAATTTTTCCTTAGTATTCCTTGAATACTTTAGGATATTCTTTACGGCAATCCAGTGATTATTTGCTGGATTTGACTGGTCTTTACTTGTCTTGCTTAACATTAAAGCAACATCAAAACAAGTACGTGTCATGGCATTCATGATAGATCCAATTGCCGACGCATATGGAATCTTATCCATGCATTCAAGCTCAGCAGATATCGAAGGATACTGTTTCTTGCTTAACGTAATGCCATGTGGCATTGGCATAAAACCCTTCTTGGAATGCTGAAAACGTGTAGGACTTTGTCAATATAAGAATTCTGACTTTGTCCTACCAGCTATTTTGAATCTATATCTTTAGATCCAAAATCCAAGAACCTATGTGGCTTTACCCATGTCAATCATAAAGCCAACTCCCAAGCCAGTCCTTTACCGACTGCAGCATTGGGACGTTATATCCGAGAATCAGTATGTCATCGACATACACTATGAGAAATGCAATATTGCTCCCACTTATCTTTTAGTAAACGCACAGTTCCATTTCGTTCCTGTTTAAGTCAAAACCTTGACTACTTCAACAGAACGAAGATTCCAACTCCGATATGTTTGCTTCCATCCATGAATGGATCGATGAAGCTAACTTACACAAACTGTAATTTTTCGGAGTCCGGGCTCACTTTCGCTTCTTTGAATTTCGCAGATTCGTCGCTTTCAATGATCATCAGATCATGCGAACTTTCAATGATCATCAGGTTCAACTAATGACGAGAAATCACTCTCGGATTAGTGACTGATTCATTCATATCTGCGAACTTCAGGCTCTACAGGTGTAGATTCTACAGAAATCTGTAAATCCTTCCGTTGCTCTCCCTCAACAGGTTGAGCAGCCTCCTGTATTTCTCGAATTTCTTCGAGTTATACTTTTACTCCCACTGTTCTTCTTGGAAAGTAACTTCCCTTCTTAGAAAACAGAATGGACGTAAAAGTAACAAGCCTTGGTTTCCCTAGGACAACCAGCGAAGTAGCACAACTACAAATACTCAGTAAAGACGAATTTGGATCGATTCCAATCCACATTTATGTGGTGTCTTTCAACTGATATTGGTAGAACTATTTCAGCGTAAACTTAGATATTTCTAGAGCGTTATTCTTAAAAATATCATGGAAGATTCGTGTGACTCATCTTTAATCATTTCTAATAAGATCTGATTCTTTCTCACAAAAATACCTCAAGGTTTTCAGGAGAAATGAGCTGTGAAACGATTTCACACTCATTCAGATGATCACACCATCAATGACTTAAGTATTCTCACTCGTGATCTAATCAAGAGTCTTAATACTTCTGTCACTAAGATTCTATACCTCATTCTGGAACTCTTTCGATCATATCAAAGAATTCCGACTTGTGTCTCATCAAATGAACACAGTCACACTCACTGAAGCAATCAGTAGAGACAATGAAGTACATGAAATTTTTCTCTGGCATTACTGCTCATCGGACCACATACATGAGTATGTTCAATCTCCAATAAGCGTTTGGGACTTTCTCTAGCTCGGCTAAGATGGGCCCTTTGTCCTTTTGGTCTAGTAAGCAGAATTCAAGTCTCATAAGATATCCATTCAAATGAGCCCAAAAGTCCATAACTATGGGGTTTCTGAATCCGACTTACTCTTTGACCAAAACATTTATGCCAAGAAAAATCAGGTTTAATTCATCAGATTTAAACCAATTTGGTATTTATGTTACATTTAGGCACTCTTTGGTTTAAGATATAAAACCCATTCCTTGAATAGGGTGCTACAATTAATATTTCATTAAGATCAAAAGAACTAAACTTCTCTTTTATCGAAATGAAAAACATTCAAATTCTTACAAGAAAATGAAAGACAACTCTGCTAAAGCAGGTACATTGTAGCAATTACTTAATAAAACCAAGCCTCGAAGGCATCTACAAGTGAAAATCCTACGGCTGAGGCAGCGTCCATAGCTCCTTCCAGACATGTAGATCCACTTGTCCTTCCTTCAACATTCTACTGTTGCTTAGGCTC
The DNA here is from genome assembly GCA_030180135.1 of Orychophragmus violaceus. Lineage (NCBI taxonomy): Eukaryota > Viridiplantae > Streptophyta > Magnoliopsida > Brassicales > Brassicaceae > Orychophragmus > Orychophragmus violaceus. Next base: position 28,655,512 of record CM058235.1, read on the forward strand.
TGCATATTATCACAAATATCAGTGCCACAACCAGTATCCAATACCTATAAGGTAGAACTTGAAGTAATAACATGAATACCTGAGGAAGTAGTCTCATACATCAACTTCAACTCCTCATCATCTTCCATGAATTTAATGCAATCTCTCTTCCAATGCCCTGTCTCTTTACAGTAGCAGCACTTACCAACGTAAGAGGTATCTGACTTGGGCTCAGAAGACACACGCTTGCCATGATTCAAAATCTGGACAACTTTGTCTTCGCCCTTGTCAGTACTAGGTTTAATAAACCCACCCTTCTCTATTATGAGATTATACTGGGTACTCTTCACGTTTGGCTCAACTGTCTTGAGCATATCATTCAGTTCAGTCAGCGTCTTCGTTAAGCCTTTCTTGATATAGTTCCTTCTGAACTTATCATAGCTTGACGGCAGTGACTGCAGAATGATCTCAGTTGCCAATTCTTGGCTAACTGGATAATCCAGTTTCCTCAGGTTATCAATGTAACCCATCATTTTACTGACATGAGGACTCACTGGATGATCATCTGGTAGCTTGCAGCTAGTGAGAGACTTAACCAACTGGTATCTCTCCACTCTTATCTGCTCCTGAAATTTCAATTTCAGGCTGCTGATCATCTCTATTGGCGACTCCATGTTCTCATATTGCTTCAGCAAATCTGAGTCCATGGTAGCCAATATTAGACCACGCACATCTACCGTATCATTATAATGCTTATTCCAAGCATTATATACTGCATGAGAAGCATTGGACCCGATCCTCACAGGGAGAGCTCTCTCAAGGACATAGTCCTTTCTCTCCTGCCTGAGGACTAGCCTCAGGTTCCGCGACCAAGTCAAGAAATTTGATCCGTTCAGTTTGTCCATCTCAAGGACAGACCGGATCGAGAAAGTGTTTTGATTGTTTGTGCTAGTCATAACTGAAAATTAAGATAAAAGGATTTTAGTTAATATGTTCAATATGATTAATCTCGCATTATACTTAATATGATTAATCTCGCATTATATTCAATAACATCAGTTACCCTCAATAGAATATAATGATTCCAAGATCCACATATAACTAAGATCAAAGTGGGCCACTGGCCGTCACCCAACCTTAGCTCATATCGGTAAGCCCTATCTCGGCTAATTATATCCGTGATATAACTCTTGGTTGTGAATCTGGGCCCGAGGCCCAATCCACTCTGATGTCTCAAGGCCCGGGACTCCCGATGGCCTAGTCAAGAAAACCAGACTATACAGTCATGTAATCACTAACGTCTGGGACTCCCAATGACATTTATGAATCACAAACCGTCTTACCCACGCAAAAGTAGACACCCTCACACTGTAAGGCCATGAGTACAATTGAATGGGCTTCGACAGCTGACATAAACTGGACAAGACATCCAACGCTTGATATTGTTTGAGGTTTGTAGGTTTATTAAAATTTTATCCCAAAATAGAAGATTACTATTTTGGGAAACTTTCCTTTTTGGGAAACCTACTAATTTTGGAAACTTTCTAAAATTGGAAACTTCCTAAAATTGGAAACTTTCTAAAATTGGAAACTTCCTAAAATTGGAAACTTTCTAAATATAGAAATTTCCTAAAATCCAAAACATGCAAATCTAGAAACTTCTAATTTAAGAAACTTTCTAATTTCAGATTTTGGAAACTGATTAATTTTAAAATCAAATTTTAATAATTAAATGAATTTTAAAATAATCTGAAGAATAAGACTCAAATAATTGGCCCAATTGTTTTAACTTCTTGGCCCGAGGCCCAAGAATTGGTCCATGTCCAAGACATAACCCAATTGTCCAATTAAATGACATAACCGGTCTGGTTCATTAAAATTGGTCTAACCAAAATTAATTACTACGATGACCACAATTGTCAACCGGTTATTTACTAAACCGAATTTTCTCAATTTATTTGGTCCAACCAAATCAAATTAGAAAACCACTGGTTAAGGCACTAAATCCAATTTTTCGACTTTGGATTTCTTATCCCGGTTTAACCAGAACTTAATAAATTTTATTAAGTCTGTTTATTAAACCGTGACGTTTAATTTTTAATAAATTTTAAACCGAACCACGAACCAAAACCGACCCGAATGGTCACGAACCGATCACGGTCGTGACCAAGCTCCATGCGATGCACGGACGAAAGCGGGACGGGACGGGCTTGGGCCGAGAGATGCAAGACGCGGGATCCATGCGATCGATCGATCCATGCGATCGTGGTCAATCTCTCGCGACCAAGCCGATCGGGACGATAGCGGGACGTGAGGCCGGGCGCGACGGGATGAGGCGGGACGCGATCACGATCGATCGTTCGATCCGATCCGATCCGTTCGATCGGCCCATCTGATCGTCCATGTCGCCGATCGGATCGACGACACAACTCGATCCGTGATCGGTTCGTGCGTCATCCGATCCGGACGTGTGATCCGATACTGATCAACACTCCGACGCATACCGATTCTTATAGATCGGATCATGCGATTTCTTTTAGTTTAGGTTTTAATTCTTTGTTTCTTAAGTGTTTTTCTTATCAATAGATTGATTCAAACACTTCTAAAACAACCTAAACATGATTCTAAACAAGAAATCCTAACAGAACCAATGGCTCTGATACCACTGAAGGATTCGTTTAGTGTTAATCCTGATTCAATTCTTCAGATTAAACTCACCTAAACAGATTGGATCTAGGTTCTCTTGCAGAATCATAAAGGATCTCACCTAATACCTTGTTTATGCAGCGGAAAGAGGAGGTATTGTCTGAGATCAGCAGAACCACCAAGAGATAGCTCCTCCAAAGGCTCACACACGCACGCACAGGAAATTGGCTGCTAGACCGAGCTGGTAGGAGGCGCAGAGAGAGGCTGAGGGAGGCGCAAAAGTGGCTGAGAAAATAAGAGCTAGGGCAAGTTTTATTATTAAAACCCTTGTCCAGTTCTTATGGGCTTTTGGGCCCAAATCTCAGTCTGATTAAATCCCTTAGATTTAATCAGGCCCTTTAGTCTCTCTAAGTACAGTAAATGCCTAGCACTTTTACCGTACTTCTGCTAAACCGTTCCTACACATTTTCCTGTTAGCTTAGGCGTGTGACCCATATGGGATCATATAATAAAGGCAATAAATCCAAGATTTATAGATCATGAGCGGACTCTAGCAAGCCATCATGACCCCCAGTATTATATGACTTATGTCTGATCATTGACATACTCTTACTTTCTAGAGACAGTACAGAGATTACTGGACATAATTCCAACATCTTCATCTTATCAGACTCCTCCTGCACCTACAGCTCATGAGAGTAGAATGGAAGCTATGATGGAACAACTAATAGAGAGTCAGACCAAGATTTCTGTGGACTGCAACAAGAAGTTAGATGCTGTCTATGAAGACCTCAATGGGAAGTTTGAGTCCCTGAACACTCACATGAAGCAGTTGGATACTCAGGTAAACCAGATTTCCAGCTCAATAAAGGGAAAAGGGCTAGCAGACACTCATATTAAGGCCTGGTCTGTCTACGTTAATGATGGATCTCACCTAGGTGAAAAATTTGAGCTAAGCACAGCTGAATTGGTGAAGGAAGGAGAAATCCCGGATTTTGGAGAAAAACTCTCGGGTGGAAATTGCAGCATTGCAACGATCGACACACACTTAGTGTCGATCGATGCACGTCGTGATCAGACAGATTCGCTGAGTGATGATGGTATTGATGCAGATTTGGAGCTTGATAGCCTATTCCCTGGAGTCTCTGAGATCTCTCAACAGGAGATTTATGCGCAGATTGTTAGACAACACTCCTCAGTGTCTGAAGTGATTAGGCAGGAAATTGAAGAGCTTAAGAAGCTAGAGGAAATTGGTGAATAATTGGAAGAAATTCCATCTTCTGATGATCCACCTTATCATCCATGTGTGCAGAGGTATTTGAACAAGATGCTGCCTCTAGATGAAGAGCTGAGAGACTGGGTGGTTATAGTTCCTCAGCATATTAGTCATGTTCTGTTAACCAAGATTCCGAAGAAGCTGCCAGATCCTGGAGTCTTTGTGCTTGATTGTTCAATCTTTGAGGATAGTTTCAGGCGTTCTCTGTGTGATTTAGGAGCTGCTGGAAGTTTGATGCCATACTCTGTGGCAGAGAAGCTGGGTATGCTAGATTTTACTCCTACTAGGACCTCTCTTGTCCTAGCTGATCAGTCCATACGAGTTCTTGAAGGACTCCTGATAGACATACCGGTGAGAGTTGGAAACTATTTAGTTCCAACAGACTTCCTAGTGCTGAAATATGACTGTGATCCGGATGAAGCATTGTTGCTTGGAAGACCATTTTTGGCTACAGCAGGAGCGGTGATAGATGTTAGGAACAGCCTGATAGACCTCCATCTGGGAGATGAGCCGCTGCGTTATGAGATGGATAAGCTGCGAAGGCCACTGATAGATGGGCATACATTCACCATAAGGAATGCAGATGATGAGCAGCCTGATGACACTGCGATTATAGATCCTGGAGCACATTTTACTCCATCTTTTCTTGGACATGAGCATTCTGCAACAGCCTACTCGCCACCTTGGATGAGGAGACTTGGACAGAGACAGAAAAAGTCTCTGTTGGGATCTCCTGGTGCCTGAAAAATCTTGTCCGTCCGGTCAAGCTATTGAACTTAAACAAGCGCTGGGTGGGAGGCAACCCACCATTAGGTACTGGTGTTTTTCTACTTAATTTTTGGTGTCTTGTTAGGATTTTACGTTTGTTTTTGTTTCTGGTGAGTTTCTGGTTGCAGGTCTCGGACAGATTCGCAGTGCGTCGATCGACGCACTTCTGTGTCGATCGTCACAACACGATCGGAATCGCATTGCAGCGATCGTTGCAGTTCTGAGCAACGATCGACTATACACGAAAATCGCCAAGTAACGGTCGATGCACTTAGTGCAACGATCGATGCCTGAGCGACAGAGGTAAACCCGACAGAACTCAACAGAACTTTAACAATTTTTTATTTCTTTTTACCGATCCTTCGCTTGACACTACTGGGGACAGTGTGTCTTAAGTGTGGGGGAGGTGCTACTGACTTATATCTTTCTGTTTTCTTAAGAGTCAGTCCATTTTTCAAAAAAAAATTTTGTTTTATTGAGTCAAAATTGTTTAAGTAAGAAACTATGATTTTCTGAGAAGATTTACAAGACGTACATGAACTTAAGTAACCATTGTGATGAAGTTGCAAGATCTATCTCTGACTATTAGAAAACCCCATCACAGATCAACCTACTGGGAACACCCACATCACTTCAGGTATCAGAGGATCCTTTTACTGACTTCAATTTAATACTAACTTAGATTTCTCACCTAAGGGCTTGGTATACTTTGTGTCGGATTCCCTTGTTAGTTCTGACACAGCCTGTCAACCTATCCTATTTAGTTCCCTTCTCCCCTTCTATAAAGTAAAAAAAAAAGATAATAAACTGAGGACGAGTTAGTAACTCCGAAGTGGTCACATGAGTGGTAGAGACCCCTATTATCTCCTGTGCAATCCATGGAATGTGTCCAAAGTACACCCCATAACGGGAAGAACACTGATAAAAAAAAAAAAAATGATACCCAATGTGGGAAAAATCAGTTGTTAAAGAAGGGAAAGAGAAGAAAGGGACTAGAGAAAGATAGTATGGTGGTCTAGAGCTGATAAGGTAAGAATCCATGTGCCCTTTGATCGATACTCATTAGGTGAGACCGCACTTAAATACTTGCAGAAGTCAGTAGGGAGAATTTGAATGCTTGAATGTGATTGTGGAGTTTACCTAGGACAGTTGCTAAGTGTGGGGGAAGTACATGTTGGTCTTGATATCCTGTGATTGATTCTTTCAGTGGTTTACTAAGGGAAATCTGAGTATTGTAGCTTCTAAGATGAAATGAGTTTCTGAAGAGTTTTCAAACCTCTTCACCAAGCTTTAGTTCTCTGTTTTGCTTGAGGGCAAGCAAAGGCTAAGTGTGGGGGAGTTGATATATCATGGTTTTTACTAGTTTTAGACCATGATATAAGTGTGTTTTAGTGTCTTTTTGTGTTCTTTTAGAGTCTTTTACAGGTATAATCAGGTTTGGAGCATATTTGGTGATTATGGCACTTTTTGGAGATTTTTGGAGTATTTGGCCGAGAGATAGAGTTCACTGTCCGAAACAGAGAAATGCGTCGATCGTTGCACTCTAGCATCGATCGTTGCACCAGCGAGATGGGCCGAAACTTGGCGGTTTATGAAGAGTCAAGATATTGCACTCTGATCCAGAAGTTCCTGATATTTACAAAGAAGCCCCTGGCCGAGATTAGACCTATATAATTAAGTTTTTGGTGTTTTATTTACGGACGCTTTCATAATTAAGAGCAGAGGATTTTTAGAGCTTTTGGGGCTGATCTGAACCTTTACTTCATCTGTATTTGGAGAAGATTTCAAACCCCTTTTATTCTTTATCTTCTATGCAATTTATTCATCATATGATTATGTTTTCATTATCTATGTCTGAGTAGATTCCTTGTTAGGTTTAGGGTTTCTCACATAGGATTTTATGACTTGCTAGACTTGTTTAAATTCAGTTAAGGATTCATAACAATATCTGTTCTTCAATCTAATTGTGCTTAAAGCTAGTTCTAACCTGATCAATTAGAATCTAGATCTTAGGTTGCTAAATACGTCACGGAAGTGGGGTTTAGGAATCTGAACTAATTAGGTTGAGCAATTAAACTTCTCGCAAACAAAAGTTTGGTTTAGGATAATTGTGAACATATCAAACTTGGAATTAATGCTAGTTTAATCTGTTAGTTCTCGCAAACCAAAGTTTGGTTTGCTGCACTTAGACTTAGAGAATTATCGCAAAGGAATTTGGTTAATTCTATATCTGTGTTTTGAGTTCTAGAACTGTACTTAATTAGATCCTTGCTGAATGAACTGTCTGCTTGTCTGATTTCCTGAGAACGCCCTAGACTTAGCGCTCTTAATAACTTGCTTTCACAACCAACAATCTCTGCTTTCTGTTTACTTTCTCGCACTACTTTTCATTCAATCACATTGCTTTCTTCCTAGTTTAATTTCCTGTTCTTGAGCTATTGAATACCGGAGTCTCTGTGGATTCGATACCTATATACTACGACTACTGAACTGTGCACTTGCAGTTAGATATAGGATAAAACCTGACACCTATCAGAAGGCGCATCACACCTCCCCCAATGACTTTCAGAGCACGTTACTTTTCCTCTTCGGTCTCAGACACGTGCCCCTGCACAGAAGCCTGGCACATGCGCCTAGCATATCAACTACTCACACAAGCCTTCAAGCATAGTCAACGTTTTCAGTTTAAGCGATAATTTAGCATTTCTACAATTTACAATCAATCACATCACCGATATTACTAGCCCGGCCTACTTAGGAAAAATGCTATAACAGGGGACTCGCTTCCGAAATTTGAAATGGAGTAAGAAGGGATCACGTTCGGTCCTTACCTTGGCCAAAGAAGGGAAAAACATAATTTGAAAGTTCCCGACACCCGAACGGACTTCATAACTAGAAAGAGGACGGAAAACAAGCAAGGTAGGCTTTCATTTTGCTTGAATTGGATTAAGGATGGTCTAGTTATGATCAATTGAAGTTTGTTGACTCATAGTCAACGGTCCAAGTCAAAGTCAACCGGGTCAGACCCAATCAACCCAGACCGAAACCCAAACACAGTAACCCGGACCCATTTTCATAACCAGCACATTAGCCCTAACCAATCCTAAACCAACAAAACCATGAATTAAAATTGAAAACCGGACCGAACCGTAATTGAATTGAAAACATGAAAGAAATTGATTTAAACCGGAAGGAAAATGAAATTGGACCAAATTGGCCAAACCGGACCAAACCGAACTGACCGAGTTGACCAGGACCGACCAAATCGACTCAGTTTGCCGGTCAGTCAACTCGGCAGTGGCAGACAGCGGCGACGCTCCGGCGGCTCCCGGTGTTCTCTTGCGCGCGTGGCTGGGCGTGAATCTCATGTGCCGGCCTTCAACCAGCACATGCGGCAACATGTGGCTAAGCGGCTGGTACATCCGACTTCGTCTCGTCAAGCTGAACACGTTGGTAGCTTCATATTCACAGAATTTATTATAGTTTGAAAACTATAGTTAAAAATGGTTTAGGTTTTTAGAAAATCAACCTAGATCTAAGTTTTCCTGTGTTACCTGGAGGAGGAGAGAGAGACGACGGAAAAGGCTTCTAGGAGGCACGAACGGTTCAAGAGCTTGATAGAACTTCGCCGGAAAGAGTTTATGATGAATTTTTCTAAAATGGCTATCATATATATAGTGGGAGGGAGAGGGAAAACCCTAATTAAAAAAGGAAGGTGGGCTTTTGGGTTATTCCCCTTTCTTTAATTTGTTTTTCCATACGGGCCGGATTCGGGCCGTTACACTCGATTCAGGAACTTGGAATCAGATGGTGTGGACTTACAGCTATCGGATGAAGATCTCATTACGGCGTTAGGACCCCTTCAAACGATAGATCTCCGAGATATAATTTACCATTGGGGCTGAAAAATGTTTTAAAGTCTTTAACACTTAGAATAAATTATAAGAATACCCAAAATACAGTACAACTTAATGGAAATATTGCATCCACTATTCTTTTTATCTTTCTAATAACAGATTTGTATCTTTTGATGTTTGCTTCTAATCTTGTCTTTTTTTTGTTGAGTTTTTGCAGTTAAAAGACCATCTTAACCATGCTAACATAAAGCAAGATGTGGATGGATGGTGGACCCATACTATATATCTTCATAGCTTTTTTCTTCTTCTTTTTATCCACTGATGAACAGTAAAAACAATTTTTTAATGGGTTAGCTTCTCTTGTAAGACTTAAATATGTAGATCAAAATAATTTGTGATTTTTAGCCACACAATAAATATCATATACTAAATGCTTACGATGGATAGCAGATGATCAAGCATCCACATTATTAAGAATATGTGTACAAAGAACACATGAACAAGAGATTTTAGTGTCACATATGATTGTGGTAATGTCCACGAATAGTCGCTACTGTCCACCTGAGCTATGGTAAACAAATTTTAAAGAGATTTAGTGGACAATATCGACTATTCGTGGATACTAAACATGCTAGACACTAACCCATGGACATAAGGTAGCTAAGATTTCACAAGATCGTGATATGATACCTAGTAAACACAGTTTTAAGCGCTCATTTGGACAATATCGACTATTCATTGACACTACCACAGTCATATCACATGCTAGATGCTTATAATAGATCGAATGCGTCAAGAGGTCACATGATCGTGAATCCGTCAATACATATTACGACGAGCCCCACTATCCACCCAAAAGCAACATTTCACGTGGCTACATGCTATCCTTTGGGAGCGTCTAGCATGTGATATGAACGTGACCGTGTCCACGAATAGCTAAGACTTCACAAGATCGTGAGATGATACCTAGTAAACACAGTTCTAAGAGTTCATTTTGACAATATCGACTATTCATTGACACTACCACAATCCTATCACATGTTAGATGCTTCTAATAGCTAGAAGGTGTCAAGAGCTCACATGATCGTGAATTTGTGGATACATATTACGACGAGCCCCACTATCCTCCCAAAAGAAAAATTTTCACGTGGCTACCTGCTATCCACTGGGAGCGTCTACCATGTGATATGAACGTGACAGTGTCCACGAATAGCTGATACTGTGGACACATGGTCTAGACTGTCCGCTTGAAAATTCCGTACTAAGTCTAATTTTTTTTTTGGATTTAGGTATATCGACCGCTTATATCTCTATTCCGACAGTTTATATGGCTGGAAACCTCATCTTTGTCATCGTATCCACCGTCAAAAACAAAAGGGTGAAATAAATGGATAAAGTAGGAAAGAGAAGGCAATAGGAAAGAAAGAAAAAAAAGAAAAAAAAAAGAAAAAGGAAGGGGCATTTTCGCTCAACCATGTCAAAATAAGTTGATGAAAGATATAAGAATGCTATGAAATATAAAAAGTACTAGAATGCACACAAAAAAAGTAAAAGATTTATTGAGTGCAATTCACCAACAACTTAACTCACGACGTAAGCTCAATGCATTGGATGACGGGACAATAAATCATTGGGTAAGAGCTTGAATAGACACTAACTTACAAAAATAAAGTGCTAAATCTCTTTTTTTGGGGAACTTTTCCTCCTCCTCTGGTTTATCTTGTCGAATTCGGGAGAGCCTTTCCTTGGCTCTTATCTCGTCTTCCTCCGGTAGAAGAAGAATGGCGTCGACCACCGATTTTACAAAGTCTTTATCATTTGCTTTCTCCCATGGTCAATCTCTCTGACTTCACTTTCTTTATCAATTTTAGGTTTATGAATAAGTATAATTTTGTTGATCAATTTGCAAGAAATGCAAGGATTAACTCCCAGAGAGGAAGTAGTAGACAGAACAAGGCGACATGGCCAAATCAGCACAAGTTCAAAAGGTTTCTTCTTCGTGTGAATGGATTATTCGGAGGTGGAAACAAAGATAATACTGATCATGGACAACAATCAAAGGTACCTTTTTATAATGTTTTATATTTTTGGTCGAAATATAATGTTTTATTATATGAAACAAATTCTGCTATATATGTGAAAAATGCTTCATGACAAGAAGTTTGGAATTTACCCGAAAAAACATTCATGCTCAACCTTTCTGGTGCTTTATTCGTTTAGCTTAATAATATTAACATTGTGATTTTACAGTTGTATGTATGTACGTGTGTGTTGTTGTCGAGCTTTGTACTTTATTTTTAAGAAGATGAAAAGGGTTTGATTGCCAAGTCCGTTGGAACTTATGTGTCTGTGTCTCTCCTGTCAAAGGTGGCTTATCCCTTATCCTCCATTTAAAAGTATCATCATGAGCATCTGGATCAACTACCAACACAGCTGGCAGATAGTCCCGTATCAAGGATATAATCGGATTCGTGCTCCTGCCATTAGCCAAAAACCATTCGCCATTCACCACAATATCTGCCACTACTGCATCGAACGGAAGACCAATCCGAGCTGGACCTTGCGCGCATGTGATGTCAATCAAAGGTCCCACACCCTTCCAATCGTTGGACCAGAAACTTCCCGTACATCCTGAGCCTATTTATCAGAAGGCAAAAGCTCTTCCACAGCCAGGTTCCTGACATTGACAAATTAGCTTCCCAAAAATTCACAGTCTCAATCAGGTTTCTGCGAACCTAAGATACCCAAAGCAATCCTTCGGAAGCAAAGAGTAGCCAAATAAGTTTCAGACATAACACTTTGTTCCAAGACAACAGTTTACGTAAACCGAGACCTCCACATGCTTTAGACGAGCACACAGATTCCCAGCTAACTTTCGCTCCCCTAGCTGACTGAATGGCTCCCTTCCACAAGAACGCATTGTACATTTTTTCAATCTCCAGCAAGCATGCATTCGGTAAAATAAAGACAGAGGCCCAAAATGTTATTGTTGAGTATATTACCGTTTGGATCAACTGAAGCCTTCCCGCAAAGGAAAGAAACTTCACTGTCCAAGAGCTAAATCTCTGACTAATCTTGTCCAAAAGAGGCTTGAAATCCTGCGTCTTTCTAGTACTTAGTGGCAGGCCGAGATATCGAACCGGGAAAGAGCTTTGTTGAAAACCAAAGTTTCCTGAAATCTGTTGAATCAACTAAAAATTTCCTCCATCAAGAAATAGAGCCGTCTTATTCCTGTTGATCCCCAAACCCGAAACTCTCTTAAAGTTCTCCAATATTTCGAGAATTCCTGATAAAGAATCTATTGAGCCATCGATGAATACCAAGACGTCATCCGCAAAGCTCAAATCTGTCACAAGGGGAGCATCACACAACAGGTGAGTCCGAAATGTGCCGTCCAAAGCTCCCTTATCCAGATTTTTGGATTGTACATCCATGGCGAGAACAAAAAGCAGAGATGAGACTGGGTCGCCTTGTCTCAACCCACGCTTCCCGTCAAAATATTCCACAAGTTCACCATTTATTGCGATGCTATATGAGGGAGTAGTTATGCATTCTCGTATCCATTTTATGTATAGCCGGTAGCTCGATAGCCTGAAGGATGTTTAAGATAAGATCCCAATTTTGATTATCATATGCCTTCGTCAGATCAATAAGAAGACAGCCCCTGGCGATTATGCCTTGAGAGTAAAAATCTGAGACCAATTCGGATGCTAGCAGGACGTTCTCACACAACAGTCTCCCTTCTACGAATCCAACTTGGTTTCCCTGCACAGCTTGAGCCACAAAAAGTTTCAGCCGCTTCTTAAGTATTCTTGTGATTACCTTATAAATGGTGGAACAAAGCGAAACAGGTCTGAATTGCGTTAGCTTATCCGCGCCAATGATCTTCAGAATTAACGCTATAGCAGTCGCATTGAATCTTCTCAACATAGACCCCAAGGGAACTTCCACCACTGTATCATCCCTTACCACTTACCATGCTTCCACACAGAACATCTTGGCATTTTAAACAGTGTATGAACTAACTCCTCCCCTGAGGGAATTTCTATAAGAAGAGCGGACTCCCTGATATGATCCACTGAGGCCGGCTCCACATCTGCATTAACCGTCCCCAAGATGTCTAAAAAATACTCGATTGTTAAGTCTTTAACCTGAGCCATATCTTCAGCTTTGTTACCCAGGTCGTCGATCAAGTATTTAGTAAAGTTCTTGACCTGGTGATCAATGACTACCCTAAAGTAGAAAGCTGTGCAAGCATCTCCCTCGCACAACCACCTCACTCTAGATTTTTGGCGATAGAAGGATTCCTGAACTTTTGCGAAAAAGGCCCATTTCTTTCTAGCAACAAACTCCTCCCTGAACAGAGAATCCGAAGGAGTCATTAGCAGCTCTGTTTGGACGGATTCCAGGGCTAGTAAAGCTTCATGAGTTTTGTCTTGTATATTGCTAAATCCCACTTTATTCAGCTGTCTGCAACATGCTTTGATTTCCTTTATTTTTTTGTCCTAGCGAGAACATCTTAGAGCCCACTGCAATCAGTTTATTCCAGGCCGCTCTTACCCTTGCAATGAAACTGGGATGAGTAGACAAGAAGGAGAAATATTTAAAAGAAAGCCGGATCTCTTAAAGCGACCCATCTGTACTCACCATACATGGTGAATTATCGGAGTCAGCTGGGGGATCAAACCTAGCACAAGCCTCTGGGAATACCGGAAACCATTCATCATTCACCACTGCCTATTTAGTTTTCTTGTGATCGGATCCTCAGGTCTGAAATTTGTCCATGTATGCAGAACCCCAGTAGCTGGCATATCTGTCAATTCATTAAGCTCCAAACAGTCTCTCAATTCTTCCATACGTAGTATAGGTAGATCATAGGCTGCAATGAAAAATGCTCCAAGGCAAAAAAAAATTTGGTTAAAATCACCAACTAACAACCAAGGTCTTGAACTCAGTAAAGGATTTTGGTTTAAAATCGTGATCTCCCGCCACAAATCCTTCCTCTGAGTCTCTGTATTGAATGCATAAATAAACTCCTGTGAGAATGATTCCTTCGTAGAAGGATCACAATAGAGCAGAAGATTAGCTGAGCTGACTTATGTAGAATGACCACCGAGATAGCCGACTCCCACACAACCCAAATCCGACCGATATCTGAAAAGTCATAATTGCCGTCCCATCTCCAACCCGGAAATGTTGCCGATACTATACTACTAGCTACTTCTTCCTTAACATGAGTATCCAACACTGCCCTACCCCGGGCTTATTCTTATTGAACCAATTTCTTACCACTCGCTGACGAGAATGGCTATTTAGGCCTCTTATATTCCAACAAAAACCTTCATAATTATCAATAAGTGAAGGTGAAAGCAATGCTTCCAGAGGCAAGCTCCCTTCTTCGAGGTATCTCCTCGAATCTGGTAAGCCGCATTCAGAGACAAACTTCGCTTTGGAACATTTTCAAACTTCTGCAAAAGAGCACTACGCTCCTTCTGTCTAGCTTTCCTTCTCGCCGGGCCAGTAATGATAAACCATCCTCTAACACATCTTCCTTCTGGATCCCTTTCCCTTTGATTAACTTTACATCCGAGCTAGCTTTCTCGACTACTACATTGATCACTGTCGGAGGGGACTTGACTAAAGGGGCCACTTCCTTCCCCGGACGATGGGTCTTAATCTGAGAATCCCCTGCCTTTGACTGAAGATCAGTATATAAAGATAGCGGAATTCCCTCCACTGAAAGAGACTCTCTAGCGGACTTCTTCTCAGGAGGAACACTGCTCGGCCTTTGCCTTTCCTTAGGCCTCGAGCTCTCTCCCTTGGTATCCTGTAACTCTGCATTCTTGACAACACTATTGTAACCACTTGAAATTGGAACCTTCTCAGCTAAAGAAATATCAGTGTTAGCCAGTAGCCACTGCAACCTTCTCTATAACCTAAGACATTTTAACTCGTTTCATTAGAGGCTTCAGACAACGGTTAAGGAAGTGACCAAACCTCTCACAATTACAACACTTCGGCGGAAGCTGCAGATACTCTACCCGTACCCGAACTGAATTGGCATGAGCATCTCTAATAACAATCTCCACTGGTGGAGAGGCATCCAAGGCAATTTCGACTTTGAACTGTGTGTCACCGAAGTGAAACGGATCGAGACGTGATTTTTCAGTATGTAGTGGCTCCCAAATCGCACTGACAATGACACTTATAACGTCTCGAGAATACATCTGGGGTGGAACATTTTTAAGGACTGTCCAGGTAGGAGCCATCTTCAACTCGGGCATCTCCAAGGAGCTATCCTGCGACCACGGGAACACTGAGAAGGAGCAGTTTCCCGCCTGCCATTATTCAACCTGCAGCACCCATTCCCTCGTAGCTACACATGGGACTAGGATAAGGCAGGAAGTAGAAGAGATTGTGCGGATTGTGATGTTTCCAAACTTACCCCAAGCTCGATTCATGTCTAGGTAGATTTTTTTTCTGGAGGAGGCATTAAGCCATGTAACTAAGCCACTATGTGGTCTTTCCAAACCGAGGCCGTTTCCAGCATCATCGTAGGCGGGGCTTGAATAACCGGTACCCCGTCTTCAATAACCATTGGCGATAAGATTTTTTGAAGATTTCTAAGTGAAGCCTTAAACCTGTCCGCGTAAGACAGTGAAGGAATCACAGCTGGAATCGAGGATGAGATTGGAGCTACAATCAGAGACGAGGATCAGAATATATTGAAAAAGATATTAATCCGCGTTTTTAGCGCATATCAAAATCTAGTTGTGTAGTTAAGGTGAACGATTTTCCTCAGTACTAATACATTTAATGTATGGTCAACTTTGTGTGTAAACTTCAAGGATGATTCATATAAGTTGATAGGATTTCTGAGCTCCCACGAGCGGAACATAGATGATTGTTACTTGCATGTTAGGGCCATCTACGGTGATACAGACTAAGGCCATCTAGGATCAAATCAACTGCATACTGGTCATCCAGGCCCTGTTCTTTTCCTCAGCTCGAAATTGCGTCTCGAAACTGCATCTGGATGCAGTTTCCGGATGTTGCATCCAAATGTAGTTCTTTTGTGCATTTAAAATTTGCATTTGAAAACTGCGTTTGGATGCAGTTATGTTTCTTTGTGTGTTTGTGTATAGTAGTTGGATGCATTGTTTTGCGGTTTTAGCGGGAAAACGCGATTTTACGTTTTTGGAGAAAAAAAAGATTTTGCAGTTTTGGCGGGAAAACGCGATTTTATGGTTTTGGCAGGAAAACGCGATTTAGCAGTTTTGGCAGAAAAACACGATTTTTCGGTTTTGGCGAGAAAACACGATTTTCAGTTTTGGCGGGAAAGCGCGACTTTGCGGTTTTGGCGGAAAAACGCGATTTTGTGTTTTGGCGGGAAAACGCGATTTTGCGGTTTCGACGGAAAAATGCGATTTTGCGGTTTCGGCGAAAAATGTGATTTTGCGGTTTGGCGGGAAAACACGGTTTTGCGGTTTTGGCGAGAAAAAGCGATTTTGTGTTTTGGCGGGAAAACGCGATTTTGCGGTTTTGGCGGAAAATGCGATTTTATGGTTTGGCGAGAAAACGCGATTTTGCGGTTTTCGCGGAAAAACGCGATTTTGCAGTTTTGCCGGGAAAATGGGATTTTGCGGTTTTGGCGGAAAAGCGTGATTTTGCGGTTTCGGCAGAAAAACGCGATTTTGCGGCTTCGACGAAAAACGCAGTTTTGCGGTTTTGGCCAAAAAACGCGATTTTGCGGTTTTGGCGGAAAAACACCATTTTTGCGGTTTTGACAAGAAAATGCGATTTTGCGGTTTCGGCGGAAAAACGCGATTTTGCGGTTTCGGCCAAAAACGCGATTTTGCAGTGGCGGAAAAACGCAATTTTGCGGTTTTGGCGAGAAAAAATGATTTTACGGTTTTGACGGGAAAACACGATTTTCCGGTTTTAGCAAAAAATGCTATTAAAAAGAGTATTTTAGATTTTTGTTAATCGAGACGCACTCTGGTGCGTCTCAACTCAACTTTCAAATGCATACAGAATTTTCAACTATTTTGGATGCAATATCTGATTTTTGCATCTGGATGCACTTCTTAAGTACTACTAGAAGAACAACATCTTGTTTTTGCAGCCAGATACAGTTTCTCAACGCACAAAAGAACAGCACCCCAATTGGCTGAATTTTTTGTCGACCATTTAATTTCCTAGAATTAGTAATACCAAATGTTAATAATATTTTTTCTTGAAAAGTTTAAGAATATGTATCACTGAGTATCTTTTAAGTTGAATCTACTATATATTATTTGCGAAATTGAATTATTGAAATCGCTTAGGTGGATGATTTTTGGCCAATCAAAACTATGATGTCATTTGATGACATGGCTTTAATTAAATGCTTTGAATGGTCGAAAGTTTTTTTCACATAAAAAAATAAATCAAAATTCAAGGATGATTCATATAAGTTGATCGGATGTCTGAGCTCCCACGAGCGGAAGATAGATGAATGTTACTTGCTTGTTAGGGCCATCTAGGGTGATACAGACTAAGGTCAAGTCAACCGCATGTTGGTCGTCCAATTGGCTGAATATTTCGTTGACCATTTAATTTTCTGGAATTAGTAATACCAAATGTTAATAATATTTTTTCTTGAAAAGTTTACGAATATGTATCACTGAGTATCTTTTAAGTTGAATCTACTATATATTATTTGCGAAATCGAATTATTAAAATCTCTTAGGTAGATGATTTTTGGCCAATCAAAACTATGATGTCATTTGATGACATGGCTTTAATGAAATGCTTTGCATGGTCGGAAGTTTTATACACATTAAAAATAAATCAAAATTCATTTTAAATTTAAAAAAATCAAAATTCAACAATTGATCAAATTTAATAATTAATGTGGTTTCCTAACATTTTGTATCATTGTCTTAACTTTTCCCTAAATTTTAGATTACAATTACAATTTCTATTTATTTTATATTAAATTTCCAAATTTGTTTAAAATAACACAAATCTAAAATTTAGCAACTAATAAATATCGATAATAATAAGCATATTTAAAATTAAAGTATCTTATAAAATATTTTAATCTTCCAATAGAAGATTTCAAAAATTAGTCCAACTCTCAATAATTAGATCCATATAAATAGAGCCTCTATCAGGCTCATAGCATCCACATATCTGAGTCATTTATTTTGTTTAAAATTAATATTGTTCTAATTTTTTTGTGTTTTTGATGAATTTGCAGCTATGTTTTATACCAAGCCAAACAATAAATATTTATTTTTTATAATTAGCATGGTTCTAATTTTGTTTTGTGGTTTTAGATGAATTTGCAGCTATGTTCATACCAAGCTAAACGATAGGTATCTATTTTTTACAATTAACATGGTTCTAATTTTGTTAAGTAGTTTTGATGAATTTACAACTATGTTTCATACCAAGCCAAACAATATGTATCTATTTCTTACAATTAACATGGTTCCAATTTGTTTTGTGGTTTTGATGAATTTAGAGCTATATTTGCCAAACAATATATATCTATTTCTCACAATTAACATGGTTCTAATTTTTTTTTTTGTCTGGTTTTGATGAATTTGTAGATATTGATTTCATATCAAGCCAAATAATAGGTATTTATTCCATTTAATTGATTGTGCTATCTTATGATTTTAAAGGTTTTTTCATACTAATCCTTATGAAAAGGTATTGTGTTCTTTTCATTGTCCCTCTAAAAAAATATGACTTTTTCTTAAGGGTTTCGGTACTATAGTCAATAGATAGAATTTGTTTCATACAAGTCTTTTCAAACATTTGTAAAATTTACGCAGCATCGACAAGGTGAATGTTCTTTTTCTTATTATTGGATAACTTTGACCAGGAAGATTGTTTATAAGACACATTCAAAAGATAGCTACTTATCAAGCAGTGTTGGTGAAAGTCATACACAAAGAATATTAAGCAGGAAGTCAAAGAAGGATTAAAGAGAAGGATATTATTTACAATATTGTTTTGTATGTTTTTTTAAAGTTCACATTTGTATACCTTTATTGTTGCATTACGAAGGCACCTTGCAATAATAAAATTTGGTTTTTCCTGTTTTACTTGTCCATTTAATCACTTACTTTTGTTTTATGAATCCTTCTTAATAGAATAAATGTTTCTACAGATATATATATACATAAATTTGATTGTGGTGGTTAAGTTATCTAATATTACTTATTAAATTGTCTTCTCGGCGAGATGTATTGTTCAAACAATGATATTTTTAATTTTATATTCAGATCAATGGTATAATAATATACGGTATCCCATATCATGCAAATGCATCGGTCTAATAAGCAAAAAACGTCTTCACAAGCATAAGTGATATATTGTGTATATGACTCGTTTTAAGATCTTTCACACTTTAAAAAAAATTTCCATCACTGAAGTTAACGGATTAGAATGTCATATCCCTGCTTCGTTCTTGATTGCATGTGTTTTTGTACAATTTTGTTTGAATGTTATCAATATGGTTATTCATATAATATTTTGCTCTAACGCTTTAATGCAATATTTTCATTCCTTAATTAACAAAGAAATTGTTATTCAAATAAATACTCTGTATCGTATTTCCATAAATAATTATGAGTGGAAAATATCATTTAGTTATGGCAACAAAATATATGATTCAAATTTCAAATGCGCAAATAAAAAGATTTTGTGGAGTCAACTCTGCAACATATTTTTAAATTATAATTGGCCTACTTGGTTTGGATCATTCTCCAAGACTGCAATATCATTCATACTATGATTGTTTGAAGATTTGAGAATTTTATTGGAGAGTATCAATATATTCTCGAAAATACTACGAAAAGAGCTGGTTACGATTCTGATAAGGAAAATGATTCTGTATCACCTCCATTATAAAAATGGGAATGATTTAAATTATATAATTTGTTTTTAAATAATATAAAATAACCATTTATTTTGATTTGGTCTTAGGTGGAAGAAGATGATAGAAGAAAGCAATATCACCTCCTCTTGAGAAAGGTTTGACTTTGATATAAAATATCATTATATTTCTTAGAATGAGATATTTCATTGATACAATTATACTTTTTAATAAGTAGGTAGACCCTCAAGCAAGTCTTCGCATGCATCTTCAAATATCACAAATGGTCCGGAGCGAGAATGCCATTGGATATGTCACTCAAATGCGAGATATGACCAATATTCTTTCTCGAAAAACACATGTTTCAAATAAAAATGTTAGTCACAGAAATCACTACAAACTCGTGATACTTTTTCTTTGCTTGACTCTTTAATACAAGTTAGTATTTGTAACGGAAATCCTCTTATGTATTTATTAATTTTGGAAAATATCACATGAAGAAAGAGTTTGGAATGCACAAGTGGTAGCTCAAACTCCATATTGTTACAGACCATGGAGTCAATAGTTACATCAGGTTTTGAATGTCTATTACTCTATTCGAAAAATCAAATATTAATTAAAACTTTGCACTAATTGTATACTTTTGAATAGAATTACAATCTACTTCATCTCAAGCAATATGAAAAGAGAGAAGCCAAAATACATTCTGTCCATCATCAATAAATATGGAGGATAACCCGTATAATTCTTCCCCTATAACTGAGACTAATTACTATCCTCAAGGTATTGTATTAGCTTTAATCAATAGACAAGTATAAATTACTATACTTTCTCGAAACTTTTTTGAGTTATTAATTTGAATAACCATATTGCCTATATTCTATTTCAGTTTTTGCAAACAGATATGCCAATGTAAGTGAATATGATGATGAAGATAGTGCAAGTGATGTAGATTCAATTGAAGAGGATATTGCTGATGCATCTCATCGCATAGAAAATGATGTAAATAATCATGCCACTTTAGATGATATGACTGATATGTTTTAATCTTTTAGTTTCGTTTAGTTTGTTCACATATCAAATAATATAACCCATCTTTAAAAACATCATTTACAAATAATTAATGAGTTACTTTGACAATGGAGATCCATCTTACAAGTTCCAATACTATGGAGAATACATGTGGTATGGATAACACAAAGGAAAGAGAAATAGAAAAATACAGTCAAATTTTACAATGTATTGTAAGAAAGGAAAAATCGTACTACCGAAGAAGCTCAAGAATCCTCCAATGGTGTTATTCGAATTACTTCTGAATGGTAGTGAATTGTCCAAACATTTTCACAAATTTATTCGTGCTTATAATATGATGTTCGCATTCACATCACTTGGATGGAAGATTGATCATACCGTCAATGATGGACGTGGACCATATGTTTTCAAGATGCATGGTCAAAATTATCACAGAATTGGTGCTCTCTTCCCAAATATTGGAGAGAGTCCTAAGTTTTTGTCGCTATACATTTATGATAAATTAAATGAACTTACTAATAGAGTTGGGGCATATGGGTAAGATTTTAGTAGTTTCTCTAAATGCTAGTTGTCTATTCTACATATGTTTGTTTTAAAATATGTTTAATTAATATGTATTTTTTATAGGGGCGATAACGACAAAGATGTAACAAAATTGAGGATTCAAGTTGTTGAATCTTGAAGAATATGTTAGATGAGGTTAATCCTTATGTTGCCTCACTATGGGGAGCCATGGATAGATTTGATGTTACCCAAGATACCGGGTTTTGTCTTATATTCATTGAAAGTAGAGCAAAAGATGCAAGGATTAACAATATGCCAACAAAATATGAAGTGGCTGCACTTATTCCTGGAGATTTTGTTTGTAACATGGAAACAAGGGACATTACATTGGAGACAACCGAAGAAGGTTTTCATAGGATTAGTGAACTTTGTAACGCCCCTTTCTCGTCATCCGCTGACCGACGAGCTGGCCGATCAACAATCAAACAAGAATATGAACAAGTCGAACCCGTGCAAGTAAAACAAGAAAAGATCGCCACAATACGAAGCCAGAAAATTTTTGGTTTAAGACACGGGCTCGCACCAAACCGTCCTTGACCCTGTTTACCTCGCTTCCACAATACAAAGATTTTTAACCTGTATTGCTTCCGCGAGTTGTGTCGGTTCAGACTAAACCAATATACGACTGAATCCCGAACCATCCCAAACTCAGACACGAACACACTGAACCAAAGAATCAAGAAACGGCCGTTGACCAAGCGTTGACCGGCTTGGTTTCCAGCGTTGATCGGTGTTGACCAGATAGCGCTGACCGGCGTTGACTTCTGACTGTTGACCACGACCATTGACCGCTGACTTCTCCTTAATTGAGTTGACTAATCCTTGAACCAAGCTGACTAAATCCAATTGAACCGGTTTAGCTAAACCGGACCAAATCAAACCGTTGACCGATTGAACCGATGTTGACCGACGGTTTGACCGGTTTAGCTAAACCAACTCCAAGGCCGAACCAATGCCAGACCAATCCAACCCTATCACTGAACCGCTTGAACCAGAACCGTCTGAAGGAGAGAGGCGGAGGAGGCTTTTTCCGGCGAGTCTTCTGGCGCTGACCGGCTAGCCACCGCGTTGACTCGCTAGCCACCGCATTGACCGGCGGTTTTTAGGCTTCTTCGGGACTAAAAATGGCTCTCTGGTGGCTAAGGAAAATCCCAAGAGTGAGACGAAGCTTCTACGAAGAGGGGAGAAGCTTGAACTGGTGGTAGAAGAGGAGAAAGGCAGAGGAATGTCGCCGGCGACGATTTCTGGCGAGATTCCGGCGAACCTCCGGCGGCGGCGGGGCAAGAGACCGGCAGAGATTAATTAAGGAAAAGAGTGGAACTCAAATATCCAAGTAGCTTTAAGTTATTCAGCCTAGATCAGAAGTTATGGGGTTAACTTGGGTCACAAGCTATGAAGAACATTCATGTGTTCTTGAGTTTTCTTTGAAGATTTAAGGAGATTGCTTGGATTTCTGATGAATTTGGAGAGAGGAGAGAGGTGGGAGGTCGACAGATGGGATAGAGAGAGGTTGGGATGCACTGAATGACTGAGGTGAGTGTATGAATGAGTGATGAGATGGTTGATGCCATGCAAAGAAGAGTTCAATGAACTCAAAAACATTCTTTGGACTCAAAAATAATGAGGTGGCGACACTGGGGAGGAGACACATGTCTCTGGAGAATGTATTTTGACCAATAGCAATTCACCAAACATCTTGTAGAAGTCTCTTATTCCGTTCTGTTCCGTTGCTTTGGTTTTAGCCGTTTCTGCGTTTAATATTTTAAAATCTCCGTAAATATTTAAGCAAATCCTATAACCCATAAATTAAGCTTCTTGATGATTTTATTTGAATTTATCAACTTGAATCACCTCATTTCGATACCCGTAGCTCCCGGTACGGATTATACAAGTTTCTTCGGTGTTATCGGTTTCCATTCCCGATAGTCTGAAAAACTCGTTTAAAATCCATTCCTTCCATTTCTAGTCTTCTAATTTTTTTTTCTCAAAAAGAGAAACATTTGTCCTGTCTCCGCTTTCGGCTCATATTTTTAAAAATTACTAAAATGCCCTCCAACTTCTAAAAATTATCATTTTGCCCTTGTTGACTTTTTATTTACCTGTTGACCCAATTATTAGAAACCTGGTATTACAAAATTCATCCAACATACTTGCCTCTCCAGTATCTAACTATGTTTCCATACAGAGAGGATGGTTTCTGATTACAAATTCTTATAGGTTTGAAAGATGATGATGGAAGGAAGAGGAAATTTATTTCTATGCGTGAATTTTTTGCATATAGAATTTGTGAAAGAGTTGGCGAGACTCCTACAATAAATAGATGTGGAAGATTGTTTCAACAGTTTTTGGTTGACGTATATACGGTGATTTTATCCAACCGGTTGCGTTATGTGTGGAAAACCCAGAAGAAGCTTCGATCAGAAAACTACGAAAAAATTCAAAAAATGGCTGAGGTGGAAGGTGTTAATCTTCTAAAACAAGGTAGTGCATATTTATTTCATCAAGTTTTACAGGTGTTTTTAGGTATATGCACATGCATTATTTGGATGCAATGACTAGATGCAAATACTTAGGTTTTCCTGACCTTTTCATTGCTTTTACATGCAACCCTAAGTGGACGGTTCCAGGAGAAATATAGATTGACCATCAAGGATAGACCAAATATCATTTATCGAATTTTTAAAACAAAATTTGACAATTTGATCATGGAATTGACCAACAGAGGAGGTGTCATTGGAAAGACGGCAATATGTATATATTTTATGTCCACATTATTTACCTATTCATCTAAATATACTATATATATTGTGGCTAATAATTTATATACCTATAAACGTGGTAGAATGAAAAGTTGAAAATTTGAAAACTTATCTTTTGTTCTTACATTACAACAATGTAAAAGATTGAGTTTCGAAAAAGAATGTTACGGCATGCACATTCTACTATTTATGGAAAAAATATAAATCCCAACAGCAAGAAGACATATATAAGATTATTTGTGCAGAAATATCAGACAAGGTTACAGAACCGAACTTATACGCAGCATTGTCAGAATGCATGATGCATGGTCCATCTGGAAACGAAAACAAGAGTAGTATTTTTATGGTAAATGGAAAACGTTTTTAGAAGTATCCTAGGCCGATAAACAATAGAACAATAACTGATACTAATGGTTTTCCTTGCTACAGACGTAGAGAAGATAAAAGGTGTGTTGAAAAGGAAAATTTCAACTTAACAATGGATATGTTGTTCCATTTAGCAAGAAACTAATAATTTGATATCGTTCACATATTAATGTTGAGTAGTGTGTCCAGTCGCCAGCCAAGTATTTGTTTAAAAACATTCATAAAGGTTTTTATTATATTGCGGTTACTGTTGAAAAAGAGAATGAAGATGGTGTTAATGACAAAATTGAGCACTATTACAACTTCATGTATTAAACCCATTTTTGTGTACACTATTGATTATGTGTATAACATTTATTATAATGTTTTAATAAATTTATTTTCACTTTGTGATTGCTAGATATCTTTCACCGCTTGAAGCAACAAGGCGTATATTTCACTCCCTACACATTACTGTAGTGTAGCTGTTGAGAAACTTGGTTTTCATCTTCTAAACCACCAGATTGACTTCTTTGATGAAGATGAACCCATTGTGACTCTGCTTATTAAAACAACGGTTATACAATCTATGTTTATCGCTTGGATGGTTGCATGTAGGAAATATCTTAATCTTGCAAATGATACCACTTATTCTCAGTTCCCAACTAAGTTTACATGGGTATCAAAAGAGAGGTCATGGAAACTAAGGCAGAGAAAGCTTGGTGCTGTGATTGGTAGTATTTCACATGTGAGTCCAACATGCGGTGAGTTGTATTATTTAAGTATCTTTCTAAACTATGTTAAAGATCCAATTATGAGGATATAAGGAAATTCGAAGAATTGTCTATCCTACCTTTAAAAATGCATGTGATGCTCAGGGATTTCTAGATGATGACAAAGAATTTATCTAGCAATTGAGGAAGCAAGTGAATGGGCCAATGGAAATTATCTTTTGGATTATTTTGTTCATATGATAATAACATATAGTATTTCTCATCCTTTGGTTGTTTGAAATACAACATGGGAATACCTAACAAAATACATTCTAATTGATGAAAGAAGGAATCGTCGGAATCCTGGTATGTTATAAAAATATTTACAAAGGTTTAATTAGTTATTTTAATTGTTTATAATTGTTTCTTATATAATATTTTGAAACATTCAAATACCTCATGAAAATATAATATTTGTTAACAATGTTTTAATCATGTAGATTTGATTTTAAATGATGATCGAAGAAAAAAACATAGCATTGACAAGAATACAAAAAGTATAAAAGTTATGGTGGATCGCTTACTAAATGTCATGAGATGCCAATACCAGAAAATTATGAAGAGTACAACGGAAACCCTCTAATAAATGATGAGAGGAATTATAACCGTGAGGATGAAAGAAAAGAAGAAGAGAGACTTCTTGCCATGATAACGGACAAGCAAAGAATAATATATAAAAATATATTGGATGCAGTTGTGATTGATAAAAGGGGAATGTTTATTATCTATGGGTTTGGAGGTACGGGCAAAACATTCATATGGAGTTTATTAAGTGCATATATTCGTTCCAGATGTCTTATTATGACCAATACTGCTTCAAGTGGAATTGCTGCTTTATTGTTGAAAGGTGGGAGAATAACATATTCAAGCGTTGCAATTCCGATAAATCCAGACGAGTGCACAAGTTGCAATATGAAGCCAGGATCCGATCTTGCTGAATTAATGAAAGTTGCTAATTTGTTAGTTTGTGATGAAGTTCATATGATGAGTAAACATTGTGTGGAAAACTTAGACCGAAGTTTGCGTGATATTATCAGAGAAAAGGAGGACATGCCATTTGGAGGAAATGTAGTTGTTTTTGGTAGTGATTTTAGGCAGATTCTTCCAGTAGTTCCTGGGGGAGGAAGATCAAAAATAATCTTTGCAACTTTAAACTCTTCGGAACTATGACAATCATGTAAAGTTCTAACACTTACAAAAAACATGAGATTGCATGGTGGAACTAGTGATAAAGATTCCGAAAATTGAAATTATTTTCATAATGGTTATTGGATATAGGCCTGGTTCTAAAATTCGCTAGGCGATGTACATGCGGCTACTCCGGGCCTAGCGCCTAGTAAAAAAATCGGAGAATAAGCGGGGAAGGATCGAAAATCAGTTTTAAGGAATATTTTCATTTATATTAGGATATATACTATATATAATATTTTCATTTAAGCGGGCAAGCGCACCTTCTCTTATATGTTCAGACAAGTGTTCGATTTGTGCTACTTCCATAGCGCGTAATTTTCATTTTTTTCTTTAATGAAAAGGTAAATGACCAACATACCCTGGTCTTCAACCTCTAGCATCTTCGAACCCTTGCCGCCGTTCTCCATTTTTTTCACGATTTCTTGTTTTCTTCGCACGATTTTCATCATTCCTTCATATTTTTATTTGTTATTCAACTGAAACATGGAAGATTTAACTAAAAAAAACAATCAATTTAAGGTTTGAATCGCAGAAAAATCATAACTTTTCAAAAATCCGATTTTTCTTCACGATTTGTGCAAATCGCAGCGGCTGAGCTCCGCCGAGCGCATCTCCGGCGAGTAATCGGCCGCCGTGGACGATTTTTAGAACAGGGGATATAGGTGATGGCAGATTAGTTCTCCAAATGATTGAGTCGTGAGATTGATATCCATGAAGACTTGTTAATAACCTAGCGTGAGAAACCAATCAAGACAATAATTAATGAAGTCTATGGTCCGGCCTTTGTTAACTCAACAGATGGTCAAGTATTTAAAAACAAAGCTATACTCAGCCCTACCAACGATAATGTTGATGAGATTAATGATTATATGCTTTCCAGATTAGCAAGTATATACCTTTCTTACTTATTAGACTATTTTAGTTTTATTCAACTAAATTATCTATAATATTGTCTAATCTCTTTAGTTTTAATTTATAGGCAAAGAAGTAACATATCGAAGCTTCAACAGTATTATTCCTTTAGAGGCTGCCATAGATGATGATATCAATTATCCTATTGACTTTTTGAACATCATAAAGGTGCCTAGATTACCCAAACATTGTTTGAAGCTAAAGGTTGGTGTTGTAGTGATGTGTTTGCATAACATTGATCCTAACGTTGGCCATTGCAATGGAACAAGGTTAGTTATTATTCAGCTCAGACCTCATTGCATGAAAGTAATGATTTTAACGGGAAAAAAATCCGTCATTCTTTGAAAGATACTTCTAAACAGAATGCATGTCACACCATCAGATACAAAGTTTACGTTTAGGATGCGTCGGCGAAATTTCCTGTGGCTTTTGCATTTGCAATAACTATCAATAAGAGTCAATGTCAAATACTTGAGAATGTCGGTTTGTATCTTCATAGACCTGTGTTTTCACATGGATAGTTATATGTCGCTTTGTTTAGAGTGAAATCAAGATCTGGATTGAAGATTCTTATTACAGATAAATATGAAAATATTATGAAAAGACAACAAATGTTGTTTACATGGAGGTATTTAGAAATCTTACTCAGTAGATCATGAGGAGTTTTTCCTGTTATGTTTCAATGAATTTTACTTCATTTTTTGGACTCTTATTTCTTTTCAAATCATTTGTTTTGGAGTATTTTTTTCAGTGCTAATCATTAATTTGGGCATGTATCATATGGATTGATTGCTGAACAATCTTCTAATAATATTTAATTAAATGAATTCATTGTGGTCAAACAATCATAGAATTTTTCAAAAAAAAAAACCAAATGTCCAAACGTTCGATAAGAAAAATATTTTATCAACATTTAAAATACAAATTTGTATGTCTTCAATTATGATTGTTAATTGATTTGACAAAAAAACTTACAAACAACACACATTTAGTATCGCGTGTATAATATAGATTTTGGACGACATGCAAGAAATAATAACGGATTCCAAAAATATTGATATAAAGAATAATATTAAATGATCATATTAAATGCAAAATCGTAGACGTTTCTAATTAAAACAAAAAATGTATTACTAATTCTAACATTGTAGTGCTTAACTTAAATATTATACATTATAGAGATATTCAGGATTGTTATTTCATTTTTATCGATTTTGATATTAAAAATATAAAAATCAACTAATATCACTAACACAATGATTGAACATACCGAAACACTAAATTAAAAAATAATATTATTTACACTCATAATAAAATCTATCTACATCCCATTAAAAGCAATATTAAAACCACAACCACCACTTCAAGTTTAAAAAACTTAACCCTTGAACGTTTACATCTTTTCATTTAAAAACAGTTGCTTAAAATTTGTCCAAAAGTTACGAAGTTTGCTATATTTATGAATTCTTCTTCTCTTCCAAAATAAAATTCTTCCATATCATAAAAATCTAAATTTATAAAATTATTTAATTTTAATTTACTTATAACCATTGACGATACTATTAAAATTTCTTATTACAACTATAATTTTTAATATTTTAAATAAAATAATTATTTTGTAAATACTATAATCGTAGTGGAACATACATAAAATGCATGGCTAAGGGTTCTCAAGCAATGAAGTTTCATGAATTTTGGCACTCGACCGGAAATTATAAAATAATTGTTATGTTGAGGTTTTGGAAAGTCAGTCATACTTTGGATAAGTACATATTTTTTCTACATATTTACTTAATTCCCTTATTTTCATAAAAGTATAATTAGATTATCTAAATTAATTATATTGTTTCTCGCATAGGTACCCCTTATGTCGAAGATTCCAGACTGATTTCCCAAATTGAATTTGATCCCGAGTTGAAAGAGGTTAAACAGATGAAAGAGTGGTATGTTTTTAAAAAATTACAATACTTTAATTATTTTTTGTGGTTTAGAATGTAACACCTTTTCTTTTTTACCGTTTAGGGCTCACCGGACCAAAGCCACAATAGTCAATTTCAAACCCTGATACTCTTCATCTTATTCCATCTCTTTTTAAATTAAGAACTTATTATGTCGTTTGTTATATATTTTTGTGTGTTTTTACTTAACGCCCATCTAAGGACTTTAACTTATTTTATCGTCAAACAGTACATTTTTAATTCTATTAATTATCATGCTACTTTATTTATTCTGCATAATATTATTATTTATCTAAAATTTCGGATAATTAGAAACACAAATTTTATATATGTTTACTAAGATGCACATACTATCGATTATTAAGTGTTTTATACATATATGAAAATATTAATATTTGATATTATTGATGTAATATTTAGGTACTTTATATATTTTTATAGAAATTTAGATGTAAATGCTAAGTGATTGATTGTAACATATGTATTGTAATTAAATTTCTTATATATTGATTTTTATTGAAAGCGATATTTTGTATTTTATATGGATTAAATAGATTTATGTCTGCTTAAAAGAGCTCATTACATTAACTATTTACAAAATTGTTTAAAGCCCATTTAAAATTTAGTCTATATCATCGATAATATCGAAACCAAAAAAATTAGTAATCAGTATTTACCAAAATTGGCAAGATTATCTTCACAATCTGTTGACCATACATTTCCTTACTGCTTAATCTCTTCTGACAAAGACTCGGTCGAAGGTATGTAAACCCTAACCTTAACCCTTAAATTATTTATCTTTAGTTAGATTTTTGTTTTTTAAATGGTTTATGAACAACCAAGATTATATGTTTATTATACGATTGAGAGATTCTTGTGTAAATACTTAAGATTACTCATTCCGCAGTGGTCTCCATATATTCAATGAGTTTAAACATTATTGCTTAATATATTTAATCAATTCATTTTATCAATTTAATATCAAATTATATCCGACTACAAGAATGTCGAATCCTAATTTCATGAAGCCTCTTCTTCTAGAATCCCTTGATGGTATGATATGTAATTGAATTTGTACCACCATCTTTATCTTTAATTTTTGGATTATTTTAATTACTTTAATATTTATCTTACATTTTTTTTGCTTTATAGCAGAATATCCTAATCAAAGACAACTTTGTGACTCTTAATGCCACCAAAGACACATTAAGAAATAGCCGAATTGTAACTTTTCATCATATTGATAGGTGTAAAGTTTTAACGCTATAATAATTGCAAGTGCACAATAATATCAATGTAGTACTTAGGGTATCGAATCCACGAGGACTCTAGGCAACGATAGATTTAGAACGGTCAAGATTAAACTAGGAGAAAGCAAAAGTAGTGAGAAACTAAAAAGCAGTGCAGGAAAGTAAATCAGTGGCGAGTTTGTAAGCAAGGAGGCAAAGCGTTAAGTTTAGGGAGTTCTCAGGAAATCGGGAACATAAGCTAATCAATCAATCGTGATCTAATATCATAAATCTGTTCTAGAACTGGAATCACGGAAGTATAAGAAACCAACTTTCGTTGTGAATCCTATCTATGTCTAACAACCTATCAAACCAACTTTCGTTGTGAATTCTAGAGTTCTAAACAAGCATTAATCACGAGTTCGTTCACAATTCCCCTAAACCAAATTTCTTTGCGAGTAGATCAAATTGCTCATTTAGGCTCTTTCTAGCTAATTAACCAACTGTCGTTGTATCAATCAACCTAACATCAATAATCTAAGTGGCCAATTCAAATTAAGCATTAAGAACAATCCTAGATGAAGAACTAACAAATATAAATCCCTACAGATAAATCAACCTATAATTCCATGAAATCCCTAATGAGGATCCCTAAACCTAACTGGTAAACTACTCAGACATGATCATCGAAACAGAAGACATCATGAATAGAAAACCAAATATCATAAAACAGAATAAAGAACCGGGGTTCAAAATCCTTTCCCTTTCGAGAACAAGATCAGCCCCTAACTCTCTCTAAATGTAAAATAAAACTTAGAACTGAAAGCGTAGCCTAAACAATGGCTTAAAAACCCTAATATAATGATCTAAAGTCAGTTGGGGCTTCTTTGTAATTATGAAAAACTTCTGGGCAAAAGTGCAATATCCAAACTCTTGATAAAACTCGCCGAGAAAAGTCTGTGTCGACCTTGTGTTGATCGATGCACATTTTGTGTCGATCGACACAGGTCTGTGAAATGGGCAGTGAACTCTTCTTCTCGGGTTAAATCTCCAAACTGCTCCAGAATGCGCCATAATCTCCAAATCCACTCCAAACGTGTCTAGACCTGAAAACATAGATAAAAGGACTCCAAAGGACTCTAAAAGACTCGATAAGAAGACATATACCATGGTTAAAAATCCTAAAATCCATGGTATATCAACTCTCCCACACTTATTCTTTGCTTGCCCTCAAGCAAAACAGAGAACTAAAATGTAGTGAGGAGGTTTGAAAACTTTCAGAAACTCTTTTCATCTTCGAAGCAACAACACTCAGATTCCCCTTAGTAAACCACTGAAATAATCAACTGCAAGACATCAAGACCAACATGTACTTCCCCCACACTTAGCAACTGTCCTAAGAAAACTCCACAATCAATCCAAGCCATTCAAATTCACCCTACTGACTTCTTAAGAATATTAAGTGCGGTCTCACCTAAGGATTATCGATCAAAGGGCACATGAATTCTTACTTTGTCAGCTCTAGACCACCATACTATCTGTTTCTGGTTCCTTTCTTCTCTTTTCCCTTCCTTAGCATTCTGATTTTTCCCCATTGGGTATCATTTTTTTTTATCAGTGCTCTTCCCGTTAAGGGGTGTACTTTGGACACATTCCATGGATCGCACAGGGGGTGATAGTGGTAGCTACCACTCCCGTGACCACTTCGGAGTTACTAACTCATCCTCAGTTTATTATTCTTTTTTTTTTTACTTTATGGAAGGGGAGAAGGGAACCATACTCGGACAGGTTTACAAGCTGTGTCAGAACTAACAAAGGAATCCGACTCAAGGTATACCAAGCCCTTAGGTGAGAAAATTAAGTCAGGTTTACAAGGGTGAAGTTAGTAAAGGATCCTCTGAATACCTGAATTGATATGCGTGTCCTCAGTAGGCTGATCCGCGTTGGGTTTTCTAATAGTCATAGATTGATCCTGCAGCTTCATCCCAATGATCACTTAAGTTCCTGCAAGATGTTGTTAACTTCTCAAAAATTCACTGTTTCTTACTTAAACTTATTTTGACTCAATAAAACAAATTTTTTTAAAAACAGGACTGACTCTAAGAAAACTGAAGCGTGCGTCAGTAGCTACCTCCTCACACTTGAACTACACTGTCCCCAGTGTAATCAAAGCATGAGCTCGGTGAAAACAGATAATCAAATGAAAAGCGTCCGAAAAATCCAGAGTTACGTACCTCTCGTCGCACTGTGTCGATCGATGCTCAGGACTGCAGCGATCGACGCAAGGCGCATTTGCTCGGTTCATTTATGTAATCGCACTGTGTCGATCGATGCTAGACGATTTCGGACCTGTTCTCTCGGCTAAAAACACCAAAACAAAAAATCAAAGAAACAAACACCTAAAAAAGAAAACTGACTCTATAGTGGGTTGCCTCCCACTCAGCGCTTGTTTTTAGTCATTAGCTTGACTATGGGATAGAGATTAGACTCATGGCGGTTTCAACAGAGACTTTGAGTATCTCTGTGAATGTCTCCTCATCCAAAGGTGTTGTATATGCTTTCGAATCATGAGATCTCCCAAGGAAAGAGGGAATAGAACCATGGTGGGAGAGAAGCATGGGTGGTTTTATGCATTTTCCTGCATTCAAAGTTGATGGATTAGGAGGTTTAAGCTTAGATGATTTATTCCTTACCTTTGGTGGAAATGAGATGTCTTGAGCTTTCTGCTTATGAGCAGTTGCAGGCACTAAAGATGTTAGAGCAGGTTCAAGAGGAACCACCATCTTCTTCTCTCCAATCGAACTCTCTGGTTCCACCTCAACACTGAAGCTCTGTCCATCAATGGTGGCTCTCTGCTTTCCTGTCCATTTTGAACTGCAATGTCTCATCTCCTAGGTGGAGATCAATCAGACCACGTCTCACATCAATCACTGCGCCAGCAGTAGCTAAGAAGGATCTACCAAGTAGTAAGGGGTCATCAGGCACAATCTCATACTTCAGCACCACAAAGTCCGTTGGAATCAAGTAGTTTCCAACTCTCACATTAATGTCCTCAAGAACTCCTTCCAGATACTTCTTTGATCGATCAGCTAGGATAAGAGATATCCTAGTAGGCTGGAAGTCCATCAGTCCTAATCTCACAGCCACAGAGTATGGCATGAGATTCACATCAGCTCCTAAATCACACAGGGAACGCTTGAATCTGTCCTTAGAGATGGAACAGTCGAGCACAAAGGCTCCTGGGTCTGGAAGCTTCTCTGTAACCTGAATCAGCTTCTCTTCCATCACTTTCGTGCATTTAGCTTTGTATAGCTCCTGTTTAGACAGTTTAGGAACCTTAGGATATGGCACAGAGGGCTTACAGACTCGTTCCAGGACTGTTGCAGGTTTCTGCTCCCGTCTGCGCTCTGTGTCGATCGATGCAGTTGGTGTGTCGATCGACACAAAGCGATTTCGCACATATTCATCAGACGTATCGGGGATGCATCGACCGATGCACGAGTTGTGTCGATCGATGCATGTCTCAGACAGACAGAATTTTTCCAGAAAATTCGAGATTATGCTCTCTTCTTCTCCTAGCAAGTCAATCTCATCTCTTATGGTCACATCATTAATGGATATGTTCTGTTCAGCTTTCCCAGCTTCACTTTGCCTTTGTATTGCTCCAGCTGTTTGTTGAACTTGAACATCTAGCTTCTTCACATGTGTGCTCAAAGATTCAAACTTCCCATTCAGATTTTCATGCATAGCATCCAGCTTCCTGTCGAAGTCTACAGCAGTCTTAGTCTGATACTCTAGCAACTGCTTCATCATGGCTTCCATTTTGCTCTCATAAGCATTAGCAGCAGGAGGTGTTTGGTAAGAGGAAGATCCATAAGTCCTCTGATTAGAATTACCTTGCTGATTTCCAAACATGTTCCCTTGAAATCCAGAGTTACTAATGTAGTTCAAATCCTCTTCATGTCTTTCCAGTAACTACTCCATCATACTCATCAGCTTATCAGATCGCATATTTTGAGGAGGAACAGGCTGATATGATGAAGATTCATAATCTCTGGTGAATGAATAAGAACCATAGTCTCTGCAAAATGAGTTATTCTGCTGATTTTCCAACATCCGTTCCATCATTCCCAACATCTTATGTGATGTGTCGATCGATGCACAGTAGTGTCGATCGATGCAAGTGCGAAGATGTGACGATCGACAGACAGGACCGTGTCGATCGATGCGGTGCGATTACAGGCGTACCTGAAACGCAAGAAACAGAAAAAATTAGTAACCAAAAACAAAAAAAAAAACAAAACAAAACAAAAAAACCTAGTCCAAAACCCTAAGTTCGAATCTATCGAAGACTCAAAAGAGTCCCCGGCAACGGCGCCAAAAACTTGATAGGTGTAAAGTTTTAACCCTATACTAACTGCAAGTGCACAGTAATATCAATGTAGTACTTAGGGTATCGAATCCACGAGGACTCTAGGCAACGATAGATTTAGAACGGTCAAGATTAAACTAGGAGAAATCAAAAGTAGTGAGAAACTAAAAAGCAGTGCAGGAAAGTAAATCACTAGCGAGTTTGTAAGCAAGGAGGCAAAGCGTTAAGTCTAGGGAGTTCTCAGGAAATCGGGAACATAAGCTAATCAATCAATCGTGATCTAATATCATAAATCTGTTCTAGAACTGGAATCACGGAAGTATAAGAAACCAACTTTCGTTGTGAATCCTATCTATGTCTAACAACCTAGCAAACCAACTTTCGTTGTGAATTCTAGAGTTCTAAACAAGCATTAATCACGAGTTCGTTCATAATTCCCCTAAACCAAATTTCTTTGCGAGTAGATCAAATTGCTAATCTAGGCTCTTTCTAGCTAATTAACCAACTGTCGTTGTATCAATCAACCTAACATCAATAATCTAAGTGGCCAATTCAAATTAAGCATTAAGAACAATCCTAGATGAAGAACTAACAAATATAAATCTCTACAGATAAATCAACATATAATTCCATGAAATCCCTAATGAGGATCCCTAAACCTAACTGGTAAACTACTCAGACATGATCATCGAAACAGAAGACATCATGAATAGAAAACCAAATATCATAAAACAGAATAAAGAACTGGGGTTCAAAATCCTTTCTCTTTCGAGAACAAGATCAGCCCCTAACTCTCTCTAAATGTAAAATAAAACTTAGAACTGAAAGCGTAGCCTAAACAATGGCTTAAAAACCCTAATATAATGATCTAAAGTCGGCTGGGGCTTCTTTGTAATTATGAGAAACTTCTGAGCAAAAGTGCAATATCCAAACTCTTGATAAAACTCGCCGAGAAAAGTCTGTGTTGACCTTGTGTCGATCGATGCACATGTTGTGTCGATCGACACAGGTCTGTGAAATGGGCAGTGAACTCTTCTTCTCGGGTTAAATCTCCAAACTGCTCCAGAATGCGCCATAATCTCCAAATTCACTCCAAACGTGTCTAGACCTGAAAACATAGATAAAAGGACTCCAAAGGACTCTAAAAGACTCGATAAGAAGACATATACCATGGTTAAAAATCCTAAAATCCATGGTATATCACATATCATTCTCATAAGTTTTTACTTATTGCACATTGTTGATAACTCGAAATATTTGCAACAAACAACTTTTTTCATGTAGTTTCTTCTTCAGATGTTTGTTCAAAAAAATAATTTGGAAAAGGCTGTAAGAAAAAGAATTACATTGACGAATGAGAGTGGTGATTTGTGGTCTGTATTTTTAGTGATGGAGTTTTGAACTACTAGACGTCATTTGCGATTAACATGTTTTTAAAGCGATTTTTTAAAAGAAAACAATATTTTCGTGTTGGAGTTATTCTGGAAAAAGCCAACAACTCCTTAATTAATGCTCTCCACAAACAACAAGAATCGCACTTGATATTCTTTCAGTTTATAATGTTGTAATTTTTATCTCATGTGTTATATCTATATTAAGTTTTTGTCTCGGATTTTATGTATTTCCTATAACTCCTTTGTTAAAATTAATGTTTCATATAATTGATTATTCTATATATAGTAGTTACCAATATTTAACAAATGATACAAATTTATAAATAAGAATCTACCAAACAAATATATGAACCTCTGACGCAGTTTCATTAAAATGAAACAACCCTCAACAAAATTAAATTAAATTTGTATAAATATTAAAAAAATATATATATATTTTTGTATTTGCTTTTAACTATATTATAGAAGAAGAAATTAATCCAAAATGATAATTGCTTGCCCAATTGGGATGATTCCATTACATTTTTACAATATCATATTTGACCCCAATTATGTCATTGTCTTACTAAATCTTTATATAAAAAACCACCCCGTTAGTTCTAAACCAAATAACAGCAAATCTTTTTCTCATCCCAAGAGAAAAAGAACAACTGAGAGAAGAAGTTTTTAAGAAAATATGGCGTCTTTGATTCCTATTTTGGCTCTAGTATTTCTCTTATTTACGACATTCTACCACATAGGTGAGGCCCATACATTTGTTGTGGGAGGACCAGATCACGGATGGAAGGTTCCAGAATCACCCAAGAACAACAGTCTCGACCAATGGGCTGTGTTAAACAGATTCCGAGTGGGAGACAGTCTAGGTACAGATCTCATTCTTTCTACAATTTTTGGGTTAATAACGATTATTATGTTACGAAGTGGATCTTGGGTTAATAACGATTATTATATCCTTTTTTAAAGAATTTTAAATTTTCATTCAATCAAAGAAAACCTTTTTTACATCAAGTGCATCTTTTGTTTTTGAATTTTTTGAAGGAGTAGAATACAATTCAGATTATCTTGATGCTACCCATGTTTAAAATGTGCCTTGGAATCGAACATCCCTTGTTTCCTGTAGTGCAATGATTTTGTTTTTGAGAAATCTGTCAATCATCCTTGTCATTGTTGTTGAAGGCCTAGGTAGATCCCCGTGTTTTCTTCCATTTCTTTCCCTCCATATTGTGTGAATTGAGGCTTGAAAAGCGTATCAACTCAGTAGAAATTTCTCTTTGTCAATTCTTGTGCTAACCAGAATTTCCATGATCTCCTCCCATTGGTTTGTTTAACTCGTCCCCATTAGCTTGCTAACCAACGATTTCCACAGTCCTTGACAATAGTCGCAGGAGAAGAATAGATGATTTCGTGATTCTTATTATTATATCCTTTACCACCAAACCGTTGCGGTTTTTATATAAAGAACTGATTTTATGTTATGTATTCTGAAGTTTATGTTATATATTGTTTTTGCATGTGACAGAGTTTGACTACGATAACAAGACAGATTCGGTGTTAGAAGTAACAAAAGAAAACTACGAAAACTGCACCACGAATAATCCAATCAAAGAATATAAAGAGGAACACACCATCGTGACACTTAATCTCTCAGGTCCACACTACTTCATCAGTGGAACTTCTGATCATTGTCATAAAGGTGAGAAATTGATCGTCGTGGTCCAGTCACCTAACCACCCGCCCACGCCCAAGACCGTACCCGCCGCTGCTCCACCGACTCCGACAAATTCTTCAAAATCACCTTCTTCCCCGGCACCAGCTCCGGCCAATAACACAGCCGTTGGGTTAGTTGCTGGAAGTAGCATCTTCTGGGCCTTTGTTGCTGTTATAGGGCTATCTTGGGCTTAAGCCTAATAAGTTGAAATCTTTGTTATGCAACCAAAACTATGTTTTAAGAATAATGACTATCTGAGTTAATGTCATACATTTACTAATATTTTTTTCTTCTTAAATAGTTAATGTCTTACATTTACTAATATATATTTTTTCTTAAACACATTTACTAAGAATTAAGCATTGCTAGGAAAATAATTGATACATTAATAAATTGTTGACAAGAACAGAAAATATTGCAAATTAATTATTACATTTACTATTAATACATTTACAATATTTTGAGCCCTTGTCAACAAAGTTTTACATATATAATATCTATATTATTAAAACAGATGACCTTTTCAAAAACTAATATTGATTTTACGTGTGATATTACGGATTGTGCCACTGCATTTAATATAGATTTTTGGGTTTTATTAAGGATATTTTGGGATTATTGAATTTTATAATCTATGTGAGACATACTAAGAGCTTGATTGGTTCACCCGTTGCCACCCGCAAACGCTACGTTTGCGGGCGGTTGCAGTTGATAGTGTTTAGAAACAATCATTACAACCGCTTTGTACCGCTTGGAATCGCTCCTTACCGCTAGAAATCAAAAGCTCCTTTCCGCAAGCGTTTGCGGTTGCGGGCGGTTGCGTTTAAAAAAAATATTAAAAATAAATAAAAATACGTATAAATCTAAATTTTCTAGAATCTAAAACGATAACTATTATCATCATATCATGTATGTATAACTACTAATATCATTATCTATAACTATCACATCCCGTATGTATCTTATTCTTTAACACTATATATTTTAAATCACATGACATACATATCATATCATATCAAATCACCGATAATATCTTATTTTATATATATATATATATATATATATCATTAGGCTTCGGCAATGTTACCTACCAAATAAAAAAGGCATGTTATCCTATCTATTCTCTATATAATTAACCCTAAGATTTTTGCAGTTACAGAAGAATAGCCTAAGATTTCTACGGCCACGGACGACGCTAAAGCAGTGAAATTATGGCCTCTACACAACTAGAAGATGGTCAAGAATCAAACGTAAGTTTTTTTTGTTCTATTAGTAGTTAAATTATTGTTTTCTTTTATGTTGATTTTTGTTATGCTTTTCTGTGTGAGTTATAAAGTTTATGTTTCATGCTTATGTTTGGTACTTGTGTGTTTACTTATTTTTGAACAGAAAATCAATTGGTCAAACGAGATGACCCGTTTCTTACTTGGTCAGTTTTAATTTTACTTTTTCGATCTCTGTTTCTTGTTCTCCAACACGTTTAGAGGGTGTTTGATACAATAACACGTCTTTGGGAAAGTTAATTCATGTGGCTCCTTTTGGTCGAAATAATATACTTGTCCTCTATAGTTGTCCTGCAGCTTCCTCGCCATTGTAGAGGCAATGTAGAATCTGAGATCAAACTTTCTTGAGAAATGGAATTGATTCATTTTTTCTTGAGAAGCATCCCAAGCTTGATTCTATTTAACACATTATTTTTACTTTAGTATTTTTATTCAACCGCTATTAACCGCAACCGCTTGTCAACCAGTCAAGAATATTCCGCAAACACAGCCGCTTCCAATTGTTAAACCAGTCGTACAAAACGTTTACAAACGCTACTAACCGCAACCGCCCGCTTCCGCAAACTCTCGCAACCGCAACCGCAACCGCCGCGTTTGAACCAGTCGAGCCCTAAGTATTCTACTATTAATGATTTTGCTACAAAATATATTCATAATATCTTTCAATATCTTTTTATTTTATATATATAGTATATAGTTTCTGATTTTTCGATTTAAAAAATAGTTATTAATTTCGAATTTATTATCAAATTTATTTTAAAATAATTAATTATATTTTAATATAAATATTGTCTAATTTATGATTTTATTCAAAATATATCTTCATAATATCTTTTAGTATATTATTTTTAATTGAAATATGAATATATATATATATATTATATATATATTATTAAAATGTCTTATAACATATTTTTAACTTCATGTTTTTTACGAAAAATAATTATTAAATTATGATTAATTATTAAAGTTAACTAAAAATAATTTTAATTACATTTTAATATATTCAATTAACATAAAACTTTTATATTTAGACTATTACAAAACATTAAAATATTGAAAATATATTAATCGATTTCAATTATCTATACTATTAAAAATAAATTTTGACTGCTGAAAAATGGGTTAGAAAGATCTATTAGCCAAATTCAATTGATATATTCTTAATCTGGTAAAATATTAAATTATTCAATAATTATATTACTAGAATATATGATGAGTTTGTTTACAACTGATGTTTTTACGATGTTAGTTTTTAAGGATATTTTATCAAATATTCAAAATACTTACTACTATAAGATGATTTGAAATATAAATTAATTTGGTTTGATTATAATAAAATTTTAAAAGACTTATGTTTATTGAAAGACAAATTAAAAAGATGAATTAACCAATTTTAATTATAGAAATATTAAAATGAACTTAAATCAATCCAAAATTGTTAAATAAGATATTATCATATATTAGTTATATTTTAATCTATATAATAAAATACAAATCCTTATATTTAGACCATTGTAAAATGAGACGAAAAATAGATTAACAAATTTCAATTATCTATACTATTAAAAACAAACTTTACCTATTGTAATACAGTTTAATAATATGTATTAATAAATTTCCATTGATTTATTTTTAAATTTTAAAAATATTATTTTTATAAATTCATAATCATGCGCTAAAACTACACTATTTAAAACAACAATTATATATGATTAAATCGAAAATCTAGCATATTAAATTTAACAACTTATATAATATTAAAATTGCAGTCTATACAAAGTTTATTGATTTAACAACTTTTTAGTAGTGAAATCATGGATGGGAATAAGTTAGAATTAACTTAAATAAAACTATCAAATAAAATATACATGCATTTTTACAACAATAAGGAAACTAAGCATAAAATAAAAATAACAATAAACCACAACTACTAAAACATAAGTTAACAATATCATAAACAATCCTTCTTATATTTTTCACCATATCATCATATTTTTCACTTAATATTGATTGGATTGAATAGGTAACAAACTAAAT
Source organism: Orychophragmus violaceus (assembly GCA_030180135.1). Lineage (NCBI taxonomy): Eukaryota > Viridiplantae > Streptophyta > Magnoliopsida > Brassicales > Brassicaceae > Orychophragmus > Orychophragmus violaceus. The sequence continues at coordinate 28,696,471 of CM058235.1, forward strand.
TTATAAAATTATAAATTTTTAAGATAAAAAATGTTTTAGAAAAAAACATAAACTCACATTTCTTTAGCGCGACTCTGCGCGAGTCAAAATCTAGTTTTTATATTAATTAGAAAGTGCTTTTGAGCTTTTATTCACTTTCAAAATGGTTTATTACTTACTTATCCTTAATGAAATTATGTTTTTTTACTACAAATCTTTAATTTTATTGATAATTTTAATATGTTTTTAATTTTATTTTGAAGATATACATAACTTTAGATTAAAAACGTAAGATAAGATGATAAATATGAAAATATTTATGAAGATGTTTTTTTAAATTTTATTTGAGAGATATACATAACTTTTGATTAAAAAAATAAATAAGATGATGAATATGTAAATATTTATGAAGTTTTTTTTTTATTTTATTTTGGAGATATACATAATATTTGATAAAAATAAATAAAAAGTAAGATGATAAATATGAAAATATTTATTATTTTAAGATATTAATAAATATGGTTGTCAATACTAAAATTTATATAGTAAATTCGTATTCTATATATAAATTTTGAATATATATATATATATATATATATATATATATATATAATATAATAAAATATTTGAAATAGTCTGGTATATTTTATAATATTACTGTTATTTTAAATTAATTTGATAATTTTTATTTTGAAAAATTTATGTTGAATAAAAGAGTATTGTTTTCCTTTCAAAGAAATCTGTCTTTGAATCTGTTTTTTTTGTTCTTTAGGAGTTAAGTTGTGAGACGCACTTTGTTTCTATAGGATTTTGTTGGTCATGTTAGTTTGTGTGATTCAAACAGCTTGTTCACTCACTGATTGAGAAAATCAATCATTTCTATCTATCCCATTCCTTGATTTGTTTCTGAGAGAGTTACATAACCAGCAGAACAAATCTCATCCCATTTCACATCAATCCATCATTCAATCAAGTTGAGGGAGTTTTAAAACGAGCAATTTGTCTCCATCTCTATCCACTCCCAAGTCTTTGATTTCAAGGCTACATCATTTGTATTGGCACGAATCATACTAGTATCAATTATTTTCCTAACAGTGTTTAATCATCTTGGTAACTAAATCTATCAAATAAATATTTTATAAATTATTAAATTAGCAAGAATATGTGACTGATCTTGGCTTGATTGTTTATATAAACTCTATCATTTGGCCATTTTCATTCAAATACTAAAAGCAGAATATTTTATCAGCAAACATTTGTCAGGCGAGCTTGTTTGGTAAAAGTCTTGTTAGTGAAACTCCATCACAGATATGCTAAATGGGTTTACACTTGATGGGGTTTTAAAAGATACAAGATTTGATCCGAGTATTTTTTGACAATTTTTTAATTTAAGTTAAATACTAATTGAATAGATACTAATTTTTGACTTGTGCTAAAAAGTGTAGGTATATTTTCTTTTCTTTTTTTTTTTATAAGAAATTTGAATCATTTTTGTTATGTTTTTATAATGAATTTGTTAATTATTCAACACAATTTTTAGTAACTGAATATTTATATAATTAAAATTGAATAATTGATATTTTTAGGTTGTTTTCCAATGAAGATAAATCTTTTAAAATTATTATAATTGAAACAAATTAATTTATTTTATAACCCATCTTAGGGTAACCTAAGAGTTTTTGAATATTTTATAAAACAAACCCGTCAAAACCTGCGATCGCATAAATATCAATCGTAATCTAATTCATCATATCTTTGAATAATAAAATATTAAATAATTTTAGAATTTTTATCAAATTAATAAGATATAAATTAAAATGGGTTAATCAATCTTAGTAACCCGTATTCTAGTAAAAAAAGTTATTTTTAATATTTATATAATTGAAATTGGTTCATCTATTTTTAATTTGTTATAGTGTAAATATATATATTTCTTATATTTATAATATATATAACTAAAATATAACTAAAATTATTTTATAATATATATGAATTTGATAATTATTTTTTTAAGAAAGAAAAAAAATTAATTTTTTTTTAAAGATTTTGTTATATTTTAGATTTTGATTAGTGTTTTGAAAGTGCACGTACATTTTTTTGTCTAAGTTTTTTTTTTTAACGTTAATTATAACTTAATTTCATTCCGTGATTTAACTAAAAATTATAAAATACATAATACTTTTATATAAATCTATAAAATAATATATATATATATATATATATTTTGTTTGTTGATGTTCAATATATATATATATATATTCATTTAAATAATTTATTTATAAATTTAAATTTAATCAATAATAAGTTGCATATTTTATAAATTAATTCAAATTTAAATAATTGATTTTTATAAATTAAATTTTGATTAATAATAAGTGGAAAATTCCTATAGTATTCAAATTATAAAAACTATAAACAACCATCCAAAAAACTCTAATCATATAATCATTAATTATATATTTGAATAATGTAAATATTTACTAATTATTGATACTTTCCTTTTTATCAATATAAAAAATAGTAATACCAAGATAGAATTTGAATAATTTAATATCAAGAAAAAATCATCAACATATTTGAATAAATTTTACTATTTTAGCTTATTTTTTAATATAAATTATAGTTTAGTCAACAGTAATTTGAATATATTTTTTATAGTATTCAATATTTTAGAAACGAAGTATGTTAAAAATACATAATTTTATTTTTTTATGTGTATATTTGATATAGTTAGTGGATTATAAATTATTATTTTCATTTTCAAAAATATTTCTATAACTTTTAATTTATTTTATAATTTATAAATATAATTGATGTATTAATTGATTTAATTATATTTATTATCATGGATTATTTATAAATATATAGTATAATTACGAAATAATCAATTATTTAAAAAGTGAAATTGATATTATGAGTAGAATTAGCTTGACATTATTATCCATACTGATCTATTTATATCTACATCATCATATTTGAATATTTTTTACTATTTGAACTTAATTTTTATATAAATTTTAGTTTAGTTAATAGTAATTTGAATATTTTTTATAGTATTCACTTTTTTTAGAAATGAAGTATGTTAAAAAATACATAATTTTATTGTTTTATTTGTATATGTGATATAGTTAGTGGAAAATATTATTTTTATTTTCAAAAATATTTCTATAACTTTTAATTTAATTTATAATTTTAAATATAATCGGTATGTTAATTCATTTAATTATATTTATTATCATGGATTATTTATAAATATATAGTGTAATTACGAAATTAATCAATTATTTAAAAATCAAATTGATATTATAAGTAAATGAGTAAAAATTAGCGTGACATTATAATCCTTACTGATCTATTTAAATCTTTATATTAATTGGAAGGTGTCTTTGGCCTTATATCTACTTTCAAAACGGTTAATTACTTGATTATCCTTAATAAAATTAAGTTTTTTACTTTGTTAACCTTAGTTTATATTATTTTTATTTTATTTTATTTTAGAGATAAGTACAAGCTCATATTACAAATAAAAAATCAAGATGATAAATACAAAACTATTTTTGAAATCAAAAATTTAAATAATGATATATATGATTGTTGTAGATACGGTTAATTACTTGATTATCTTTAATAAAATTATGTCTACAAAGTAGATTTAGATTATATATATATATATTGTTTATATGTATAATTTTTGTTTTATTAGTTACGTATAAAATTTTAATAATAAGTTAAATATAATTATAATTAATACGATATAAATATTTTTAATAATATTATTATTGCTAAATTAAATTAATGATTTAAAAAAATTGTTAATGGATGTGCTCGCACATGGTGCGAGCAAATCATACTAGTATACATTAATTTCAATGGCATATTATGTAATATAACACATGAATGAATGTTTATTACAAAAAAACTTATTGTTTTAATAGTATAGATTCGACCAGTGATTTCACTACTAGAAATGTTAAAATCAATAATCTTTGTATATGATGCAATATTCATAATATATAAGTTGTCAGAATCAATCTAATAAGTTTTCAATTTAATAATATATATAACTATTTGTTGTAAATAGTATAATTTTAACGCGTGATTATGAATTTACAAAAAGTTTTATAATATTTTTTAAATAAAATAGTCTCTGTAAAGTTATATATATATATATATATATATATATATATAGTTTTAATTTGTATTATCTTGATCTAAAATATTCTATATATTATGAAAAACATATGATATATGTTTATATACAAATTTATTTATCCTTTTAGTATTTAAAAAATTTGGTTCCGGGTCAAAAATTCAAATAACATATTCTCATATATGAGACTATAAATTTACTGCGAATCAAAATTTTACTTTTTACCTCATCTTATAGTGACTAAATTTTATAATCCATTTTTAGTTTATCTTGTACAGTTTAAATATTTTTCATATTTGATCGAACAACATACCAAAACTTTAATCGTATAATATTGAACCATAACCCAATCCATTATATATTTGAGTAATATAAATATTGATTATTTTTTTTTGATATTTTCCATCTAATTTTATTTATATAGTAATAGAAAATACATATACAATATAGAAAGTAATGAAAAAACAAACAAATAATAATGTAACTAAATGATGAAAATAACAATATACCAAATAAAGAAAATAAAGAAAATTTAGACGTTGTTTTTCTTTAGAGTATCAATTTGTTAATTCTTTTGAGAACTTCAAATCTTCATTGCATTATAAATACCAATTTCTTTCGCAATATTATATTGGTTACATCACAATTTGGTTCTATAGATTTTCTTCGGTACAAAATCCAATGTAATGATTCTTCCGTCAGAAATAAAGATTGTTTCAAAGATTATATGAATGTCGTCATACAACAAAAAATTTACATCCTCAACTCCGAACCGTCGCCTTTTCCATGGTGATTTCCACTGTTTCAACAATAGTTCCGATTTTTTCAAATAATTCGATTCCAAATATATAGTATCAAAATATAGATTTCAAAAGATTCTTCATTCGTTAGTAAAACCAATCTTCTAGTCATGACTTCTATTTTTTTAACATCGCACTCCAATGGCCAGAGAGATCGGACATCATTGTTGGTACTGGATTTCTCACAAAAAAATCTGGTCCACGAAATGATGGACCCAACCATGATCTAGGCCCATTAAGTCAACGAGTCGATCCGGCCCAAATATAAACATATTTCACTAAAGGTCGGATCAAGCCGAAGGAGGTCGACATCAAAGCGAGAGTATATCGAACCTTATAAAGAACGAGTCTTCGTCAGTTTCAACGACCTCCAAAAATCATGGACGTAGAGAGAGAGAGATCGCCGCCAATAGAAGTTAGCAAGAAGATCAGAATGGAAAAGAGAGAGGATCGAAGCTATAAAAAGAGGAGAAGTCATTCTCAAAAGGGACACACCATTCTACGAAAAATCACTAGAATAAAAATGATCGATCTCTTTTTTTTTGTATACATTCGATTCAATCATTGTATGAGTTCTAGTTCGACGATCAATCCTAAATACATCTTTGATTCATAAGAAATCTATATCATTATTGTTCTCCAATCCACGATCATATAAATTCTTGGTGTGAATCATTGATCTCACAATCATCTCTTTACACAAATTTCTTCATAAATCTGATTTTCCGAGGTCCGATATTCTACGACCAAGACACAATTTACAAGGAGAAATAGATAAAAAATGCAATAAAACATTGGTCATCGCAATGGACCTTTACACCACGGATATAGACGATGCTTTAGTAGAACAATTGTAGAATTGCTCCACACTGGCATCAAAATAAGAAATCTCTATTTTCATGAATGGTTTCCAATCAGCCATAAAGACATTATATACCGATTTTTGATGTGTTTGATCTACGTCTAACCATGCATTGATTTGACTCAGAACCAGGATTTCAGATTCCGGTGAGTCAACACCACTGTTGAGACAAATTTTATCACAACCTCTATTGTAGGTAAGAGAAATAACACAACACGATATATGTATCACATAACAAAGAGAAATAATATAGTTTCCAAAACTTTTGTATTGTAATCTTAACTTAATTCCTAAATTTTAGATTACGATTTATATTTATTTCATATTATATTTCCTTTTTTTTTAAAATTTGAAATAACACCCAACCTAAAATTTAGCAACTAATAAATATCGATAATAATGAGCAAATTTGAAATTAAAGTATCTTATAGAATATTCTAATCTTTCAATAGAAGATTTTGAAAATTAGTCCAACCCTAAATAGCTTGATCCTTATAAATAGGGCATCTACCACGCTAATAAAACATCTACATATATAGACATTTATTTAGTTTGAAATTAATATGGCTCTAATTTTTTTTAATGAATTTGCAGCTATGTTTCATAACAAGTCAGACGATATGTATCAGTTTCTTAGAATTAACATGGTTCTAATTTTGTTTTGTGTTTTGATGAATTTGCAGCTTTGATTTATCCCAAGCCCAATAATAGGTATATATTTCGAACAATTAAAATGTGTTTAATTTTTATATGTGATTTTGATTAATTTTCAGTTATGTTTCATATCAAGTCAAACGATAAGTATCTATTTTCTTACAAATAACATGGTTTCAATTTTATTTTGTGTTTTCGATGAATTTGCAGCTATTTCATACCAAGCCAAACAATAGGTATATATTTCTAACAATTCAAATGTTTCTAATTTTGTTATGTGGTTTTGATTAATTTACAGCTATGTTTCATACAAGCCAAACAGTAGGTATCTATCTTTTTACGATTAACATGGTTCCAATTTTTTGTTTTTTGTGTTTTTTTCTGAATTTGCAACTAAGATTCATACCAAGCCAAACAATAGATATATATTTCTAACAATTAAAATGTGTCTAATTTTGTTATGTGGTTTTGATTAATTTGCAGTTATGTTTCATATCAAGTCAAACGATAGGTACATATTATCTTACAATTAAAAAGGTTCCAAGTTTGTTTTGATGTGAATCTGTTGTTATGTTTCATACCAATCCAATCGATATGTATCTATTTTTTTGTACTGTGTTATTTATTATTTGTCCAAGCTTTTTAATAAAAGTCATTCAGAAGTTCGCTACTCATCGATCATTGTTCGTGAAATTTCATACACACGGAAGATTAAGCATGAAGTCAAAGAAGGATTAAAGAAAATGATATTATTTACAATATTTTTCTGTGTGTTCTTCTGAGTTGCATTACAAAATCACATTGTAGTAATTATACATAGATTTTCCTATTTAATCGCTTACTTTAATTTTATTTGTTTTTCTCAATAGAACAAATGTTTGTGTATACTCAAATCATTATTTATTACTAATTTGAAGGTTAAATTATCTAGTATTAGTCATTGTCTGTTTCTGATCAGCGATATGTATTGTTCAAACAATGTTATTTTTTAACAAAGTCTATCTATAAAACCCTGATTCTAATGATCAAAAACGTCTTCACAAGTCCACTACACATGTTGTTTATACGTCCCGTTTTATGATATTGAAGATTGTAGAACAGTATTATATTCCCATAATTTTTACTATTAGGGTTTCCTGTTTCTGTTTATCTAGATATCATTGAGTGGAGTATTCATGTTTATGTAACCGAAAATCTTATTACATAGAATATTCCAATTTAGTGGAAACATAATATTATTTTGTTAATATTCATATTAGAAAGATTATTTATAAGAATACAAAAAGAAAAAATTATCGAATTCAGTTAAGTGATATTTCCTAAAATTTATCAGTTCATCTTAACTTCTTCCCTAAAGTATAGATTACAAATAATATTTTCTCCTCATTGATTTCCTTATTTTTCAAATACTAATAACACCATACCTAAAATGACTTAACTAATAACAATCAATACTAATAAACAAATTTTAATTTTGTCAAATATGACGCAATCGTATATAGCAAATTTTTATTATGTAACCAAAATTTTATAATCTAAAATATTTCAATTTATTTGAAACATCATATTTTTATGTTGATATTTTACAATGATCTGTTAGGTCTTCAAACTAATATATATATATATATATATATATTATTCAGGATTTAACCTATTTATCATTCACTTTTAAACTATATTGACATTTTATAAAATAGCAGAGTTAGTTGAGACCAATAAGAACCTCCCTCACAGACGGCGTTCGACTTATGTTTTGCTTGAAAACATAGACACAAGCCTCGAAACCGAGAAGATCCATGATTGGGTATTAGCAAAATGGACTTTGTTTAACTCTAAGTCGGGAAATGTGATAGAAATGATTTGATCTGACATAAAAGGTACGTTTTTTGCTTATGTTTTGGTTTCTGTTCGGTTCTATATTGTCCATTCGTATACTTATAATTTTGTTTTCACTTTCTTCAGGTAACAAGAGTTCAAGCATCATGTGAGAAGTCCTTACTCAACAAATATAAATCATGTCTTCAGATAGGTAAAAATGTTATGGCTAATCCTTTTTCTTCCAAGGAGTATGTTGGCGACTTCCCTTCAAGTGATCTTACTTACAAGTTATCAATCACCCGTACTACAAGAACTAAACCATAAGAAGATTTTAAGATTGAGAATTACGATGAGTGTTGTTATACTATTTCTCAAACTCTCGAGAGATCGCTTGACAAAAGAGTTTTAATTGGTAAGATGCTATTTTGTAATACACCTACTATTCCTTATATTATACTTTTCAATAAATAGTTGTTAATTGTTGTTTTACCAATATAAGATGTTATGGGAGTCATTGTCTACATGGGTGCTATTGAAGATGTAAAGACTAAGAGCAAGTCAGGAAACAACACCAAACTTGAATTATACCTGGAAGATAATAGGTTAGAATATTAATCATAATAAATGTTATAAAAAATAAATAACTATATATTATTTTTTATCGTCTATTTGAATACATAGATGATGTATTGCCTTGCCACTCTAGTTTTTATCGTCTATTCTTTCTAACATCCAACGGCAACCTACTACCCACTCTAAAAGCAATGTGATATTGAATGTTAACAAAGATGGAACAGGGATGAAAACCTTGCTGAGAATTAAGGATATTAGAGACTGACCACACTTGTCTCGCAACCTCACAAGTAAATAAGACATGATTAATGGACCCCCTTCATTCCCACAGATTTGACACCTACTATCCACCTTCATTTTTCTAGCCAAGAGTAGATTAGAAACTAGTAATGCTTCCCTAAGGACCTTCCATAAAAAGCATTTTATCTTTGGGGAGGTTAAGACCTTCCAACAATTAGCATTTAACCCATTCACAGAAGGTAAACATTCAACCCCTCTATGACATTTAGATTTGTTAAGCTGGGAAAAGAGCCAATATCAAGACTTAACCATGTACTGACCACTCTTGTTAAACCGCCAAGACCAAAAATCATCACTACCACAAACCGGTTGACTTTTCAAAATAAGTTTCACATACCTGGGATCAAAGATTTCCTCAATGGCCGATTTTTTTCATCTTTTGGTAAAATAATCAATGAGATCGGATGCCATCAGATTGACTTTGAAAGATAGTTCTTGATCCAAGGGACTCTCATAAAATCTCCATCATCCACCACTTTTCAATCTAGACTTTTGGAGATTCCCCATTACCAACATTGATCTTAAGGCTTTTGAACAGCCAGTCTCCACCAGCCCAAAAACTACGCCAAGTGAAGGAGGGACGATCACCAATACTCCCTTCAAGAAAGGTGGAGGAAGCGAAGTACCGACTTTTTAGGAACATGGCCATAAGACAATGTGATTCTTAAATCTTCGTTCAAGCCTTCTTAGCAAGAATCCCTTGATTGAACCCACCAACGTTCCTAAAACCCATGCCTCCCAGATTTTTTGGTAAGCACAACTTATCCCAACATTACAAGAAAACATCGTTTTTGCGACTGGACTTTGCGACTATGCTTGTAGTCGTAACATTTGACCACTATTAGGGGACAATAATGCTACTATTTTACGATAACAGATATATGTACGTATATTAGTCTCTTATATATGACTAAAAATGATTGTCGCCGATTTAGTCGTTGATTTACGACAGATTAACGACTATTGTCGAGACCGGAACCAATGGTCGTAGGCTAGTCGGTGATATGGCGACTATTTTTGAGTCTGATGCTCAGAGTCGTAGAACAATCGCGAATTGGTCATTACATGGGCGACTAATTCGCTACTTCGGATATAGTAGTAGCCAAGTCATTTATTTGTTGCTATTGATATGACTAACATTCAACTCACTATTCATGTCGCAAAGTAGTCAGGTTTGGGTCGTAACATATAGTATTTTTGGAGATAGTTTTTTATATGTGCTAATAGTCTTAACTGATTATCAAAGTTTATATATATATAAATTATATATATATATATATATATATATATATATATATTATAATCATTATTAAATGAGAATGACCCATATAGGCATACTATTTTCATGTTTAATATAGTATTTTTGGCTATAGTAATAATAATATGAGAGTTTGGTTATATTTCACCTATTTATGGTAGGTGTACCGGTTTTAAGCGCATGCATTTATAAAAATTAATGGAAGTGGCCAATTATGTCTAGATAGTCGAAATTCAACCCTTTCTCCGGTTTCATTTGTAGAAACACAAAGAATTTGGAAATCTAGTTACATGGCGGGAGGCTACAAAAATTATAGCAACCATCGGGAGTGGATGTAAAGGATCGGTGATGCCACAAACAATTTCTCATCAGACTTCACTACAGGGCTGGCACAATTTATAGAACATGACGAAAACCAGCCTTTATTTCTGAGCAATTAATGGCGGTAAGTTTCTCTGCCCTTGTCGTTTATGCAAGAACGAAAAACAGGAAACCACGGAACCAGGAATTTGGAGTCATCTGTTTAGTTACAGATTTATGCCTGATTATTGTGTTTGGTATAAGCACGAGAAGAAATCGGTTTGGCTATAAGAACGAGTTATGTTGATCCGAATGGTCATAATAATGTAGAAGATAGGTATGTGGATATGGTGAATGATGCATTTTGTGGTTACGCGACTAATTGTGAAGAACCTGTACGTAATCATTCAAAAAAGTTTTATGACATGTTAGAAGGATCCAACAATCCTTTATATGATGGTTGTCGTGAAGGTCACTCCCAATTATCCTTGGCTGCTCGGGTCTTGCATAACAAGGCAGAACATAATATGAGTGAAATGTTAGTGGATTCGATATGTGAAATGATGACAAAGTATTTACCAGAAGGAAACCAGGCAACAAGTTCACACTACGAGACAAAGAAATTAATGCACAATTTAGGCGTCCCCTATCATACAATTGATGTTTGCATGAACTATTGTATGATCTTCTAGAAAGAAGACAAAAAGGAAGAAAAGTGTAAATTTTGTTCTAAACCAAGATGGAAGCCGAACGAGAGACAACGTAGAACCAAAGTATCCTACAGTTGTATGTGGTATCTACCAATTGCTGACAGACTGAAGAGAAAGTATCAAAGTGAGAAGACTGCAGCGGCAATGAGATGGCATGCGGAGAACCAAACGAAGGAGGGAGAAATGTGTCATCCGTCTGATGCGGTGGAGTGGAAATCATTTCAAGCTCAACATCCTCTATTTGCCCAAATACCCCGTAACATTTATCTTGGATTATGTACAGATGGGTTCAATCCATTTGGAATGTCTTGAAATCATTCATTGTGGCCCGTGATCTTGACTCCATATAATTTACCCCATGATATTTGCATGAATATAGAATACTTGTTTCTTACAATTCTAAATTCAGGGCCAAATCATCCACACACTAATCTTGATATCTTCCTCCAACCTCTTATTAAGGAGTTAAAAGAATTGTGGTCTTCTGGAGTCGATGCATACGATGTGTCATTGAATGAAAACTTTAAACTAAAAGCAGTGCTGCTGTGAACGATAAGCGAATTCCCGGCATATGGGATGTTATCAGGATGGACGACCCATGGTGGATTGTCTTGTCCTATTTGCATGGATGATACAAAATCTTTTTATCTGCCTAAAGGAAGGAAGACGTTTTGGTTTGATTGTCACCGAAGATTTCTTCCATTTGGTCATCCATTGAGGAAGAATAAAAAAGACTTCTTGAAGGGAAAAGACGCCTCTAAAGAGCATCCACTTGAGGTATAGTGGTGAGAAAGTTTATAACGAGCGATTGCAAGGTGTAAATCCACCGAAAATAAAGGACATCGGTGGAAACGGTCACAAAAACAAGGAGACTGGAAATGGGAAGTTGCATAACTGGCACAAAGAAAGCATATTATGGGAGCTTCCGTACTGGAGGGACCTCACTCTTCGGCATAATCTTGATCTGATGAATGTAGAGAAGAATTTTTTTGACAACGTCTTGAATAATATTTTGAGTGTGAAGGGTAAATCCAAAGACACCATCATGTCAAGAATTGATATAGAATGATTCTGTTCTCGGCCACACCTACATATTGATGGTGAGGGTAAAGCTCCTTTCCCCACGTACAGTTGACAGACGATGCCGGGAAAAAATTACTAGAATGTGTGAAACATGCAGTAAAATTCCCAGATGGCTATGCGGCCGACTTAGCTACTTGTGCTGATATGGATAACGATAAGTTTTCAGGTCTGAAGAGTCATGACTGCCACATTTTTATAGAGCGGCTTATCTTTGCCGAACTCTTAGACCAGAACATCCACCTTGTGTTTGCAGGTTTCTCTATATTATTTTACATAATATTTTATAATTAAATATGAGGCTTAAGTATTTTATATTTACCAACAGTATCAAAACATATATATTGTAGGGGTTGGAAGTTTTTTCCGTGACTTATGCTTGAGAACTTTACAAAAAGTCGTCTTCAAATTCTCACAGAAAACATCGTTTTAATCATATGCAACGTGGAAAAGATATTTACACCATCATTTTTCGACGTGATGGAGCATTTACCTATACATCTCCCCTATGAAGCTGAATTAGGAGGTCCGGTGTAATATAGGTGGATGTACCCGTTTGAAAGGTTTTTCAAAAAGTTAAAAGGGAAATCAAAGAACAAAATCAAGGTAAATGCGCTATCACATGTTCACTTTTCCATTTGTAAGACACACACATGGTAGTATATTAATTAGTTATAAATTTTTCTAAACCAATTAATTTGGTCAGGTTAACCAGATTCACTGAAGGTGAAACATGTTTATGTTCTACGAGAAATCTGGCTTTAAGAGGAAGACTATAGACGCACACATGTTTATGTTCTGTGAAACTGTGGATAATTTAGCCACCAGAGGTGTATATATATATATATATATATATTGGCATGTTTTATCTTTCGGTTTAATATATTCAACTATACTATGATTTCTCATATAAGTTTTGGTTCAAATTAAAGTATGTTCGAAGATTATCTGTCCACAAAATATCCAGAACTCTCCGAAGAAGAGGTCTCCACAATAAGACCCGAAGAATATCAAAGCTGGTTGGAAAAATATGTATGTATAAAATTCTTTCTTACCTATATGTTTATTTGAATTTATCTTTGCCAAACTCTATATTTGATATTTTATTTCTATGTACTGCAGGTTACTTATTGGAAAAAGACACATAATTTTCCTGATTGGGTGCTAGAGATAATGCATGGACCCGTGCATAAGACTAAAACCTGGCCAATCTATTATACAAGAGGATATTTGTTTCATATAAAAAAATCACGGCATGGGACGGAAGACATGTAACCATGGTATTCGTGTTAAAGGAGAGAATTATGCTGATGCATCTGATGAGGCTGATTTTCACAGGATTTTAACTGATATTATACAGCTCGAGTATGAAGGAATTGTGAATTTGAGAATCACACTATTTAAGTGTAACTGGTATGACCCTATGATCGGTAGAATCACTCGGAAGAGTAATGTTGGCATTGTAGACGTTATTTCAGCAAGAACGTACGGTACATTAGTTCCATACATGTAAATCTTATAATGCCTTTAAATATATGTACGTATATAATTTCATTCAATACATACAAATTGAACAGCCTCACAAGCATATCAAGTTTGTTATGTCTCGTATCCATACACAAAAAAACAAAGAGGGAGTGGCTAAGTGTTGTACAAGTCAACCCGAAGGGAAATATTTCAGGAGATTATGGAGACATGGAACCGATTCTTTTGCAACAATAAAATGATGATCCTGTTATGATGACTAGAATCGAAGATCTCGTTATTGAGAACTCGGTACAAGGAGGAAACACAATAAATCTTGATTACGAGGTCGGGGATGCGGAACTAGAAGATGAATTCCGATGTAATTTATCATCTTCTGATGATGAGGATCAAGATAACTATGAAGGGCAGGATGAGGAGCCCTTGTAATAAGCCTGTTGACTTTGTCAATGTTATTATGGTATAGGTATATTCTTTCGGTTTAAGATAATTTACCTAAATAACTTGGTTTATGCTCGATAATGTTTCTTGTTTTGGAGGGTCTTATTAGATTAATATTTTCACTAGAATGATTATTAGATTAAAATTACTCACAATTTGTCGGTCTCACAATATATTCCACTATATATTATGAAAATGAAATACAAGAAGAAAATCAAATATGAATGATGATATAGGAATTGAGTGCAATACCTCAAAGACTGATACTATTACAAGTCGAACTAAGGAAAATAATTAGAGATAAACTAATATCTTAAAAGACAAGTTTTTGTTTGATTGTTGACCGGTCATCTCAACGGTCAGCGGATAACAGGAAAGGGACATTACAAAAGAGATTCCTCGCTGCTGCTCAATATCTAACACTGAATTCAATCCACCAAGCTATAAACAGAAAACGTCAGAAACTTATAAGTGGTAGATCTTGAGCAGCAGTGAGGAATCCCTTTTGTAACAATTTACTCCAAAGTAGAAACATGAGTTGTGATATCGGTTTCTTTCTGCCAGGAACCGAACCACTATCTCGACTGACAATTCTGTTGTCTTCTCCCAGCAAGGCCATCGATGAGATAGAAACTGTTATGAAATCAACACCTAAACCAATGTTCTCCTATAGATAAAGTAACCCAAAGGAATTGACCTCAAACAATCATCTCGCCGCCTAGTGTTTTAAGGCGAAAGACCATTTGTTGGTTTGACCTTTCAAGACTCGTAGGTGACTTTATCTATAGGAGAATACTGGTTCCAGTTTTGTTCATGCATGACTCCAGAGGTCGACACAGAACCGAACAAAAGAAAACAAAAGAACATGTCAACATATTTAAGGAGTAAATTAAGATAAAAGGTAGAAGATGAAGCGAGGCTTTGTTCAAACTTGAAGCGAAGGAGAGGTAAGAAGTGAGGATGGGGAAGAATGACAATATATTTACTTAGGGAAAGAAAGATAAGTTATCGAACCAATCCTGATTTAAAGCGATACGATCTTCCAGTCACGCCGAGCACATTCATTGGTGGAAGAAGAGGCGTCTTAAATGTAACCAAAAAAATCTTAATATACAATTAGAAAACCAAAAATAAGTCTAAAATCTTACTCTTGTTTATCTACTGTTGTTAATTTTCCCCTTTTAAAAAATGCAATAATTATTACTTGTATATGTATTTAATTACTCACTCGGTCTAATATTAATCATTTTTATAAATCAAAATTTACATTTCCAAATAGTAGTCGATTTCTTAATCTTATTCAAAGAAAGTAATTGACTTGGAGACGCATCTTACATATACTAATAATAAGAACACAATAAAAAATAAAAAATATTAAATGAGTCTTTTAATTTTTTTATTTGAAGATTACAAAATAAAAAATGTTGAAATCAGATATTTTTATAAGATAAAATTTATTTTAGGACTAAAACTAATTAACTATATAATTACAAGGACTAGAATGCAAAATAAAAGATGAAACCTCAAATTTGAGGTTTTGTACAGTTCAAAACCTCAAAAATGAGGTTTTAAGGTTTCTTTCGGAGTGAGAAAAACCTCATTATTGGGCATCTCTTTCTTCCGGTTCTCTGTATATGTCTCTCATATAAACCGATTTGACGATTACATTTCTCGAACTATTGTCAAATCACAAATGTTTAATGCAGGGGACAAACTAGCCGTCGATCTCAAAACTCAAGAAAAATAATACCGGCGAATCGTCACCGGTTTTGCGAAGGTTACCTCCCTAAGACGCAACCCTAAAAATCCTTTCTTTAAATACTCGATGACTGCATAACCATCAAGCACAGAGAAAAATTGAGGTTCCAAAAAACTGACAAAAAACAGAGAGCATAACTCACCCATAACCATCAAACGCAGAAAGCATGGCCAACAGGAGATAAATTGTCTCTCTGCAACAACTCCCGATCGAAGTCCTCACCGATGTTGTCCAAAAAGTTTTCAAAGCTTCATATGCCGATTATTACAACCTTAGAACAACCTACAAAATAATGAATGAAGCCTCCAACAGTCCAGCAGTCCTCCATTCTCTTTGTCTCTCACCGCTGGTGAAGAAGCCTCTCTGTGCGCTTCAGCACTCGGCCATTCTGGATAAACGCATAGAGCATGAGAAATGCGCTGCATTCTTCATTCAAGGTATTCTCACTTACTTCGTTGAGAGTGGTGAGGAAAACAGAATGGCGTATTTATACAATGCCGCAATTGGTGAGGGGAACGATGAGATTTTGGAAGCAGCTTACCTGTATGGTGTTCTGCGCTTCCTCCATGGCGATCCTCTAAAGTGTCCCTTTGATGAAATGGCCTTCAAGAAATGGCGGGAAGATGAGGAGGATTTGGTGGAGCTCTGCCGAACTGCTAGAGAGTCGCCGGAATCTTGCCGGAGCTTCGTCCCTAGCCTCGCTTTCCCCCCTCTCCGGTCCCCTCCTTTAGGCAAATCGGAGGAATCAATCAACGTCGGAAGGCTTCCGGAGTCAAAACCGGAGGAATCAGTCAATGCTAGAAGGTTGCCGAGTCAAAACTGGAGGAATCAGTCAACGCCGGAAGGCTGCCAGAGTCAACGCCAAAGGTCTTGGTTAATCGGATTGTCACGATTCATTCTTGGTTAGTGGTCAACTCAGTCGGGTTAGTGGTCAATGCTGGTCAACGCATGGGTTAACGCTGGTCAAATTTTGGGTCAACAGTTCGAGATTATCGGGGTTCCTCGGGTTCAGAGGTTCGTGGGTCTCAGAGTTCCGTCAACCGTTCTCGAGTCACAACGTGTGATGCATTTAGGTAGATCATATAGACCTTGGAATATGGAACCGGATAATCGTAGGAATGCATACCCATTACTGAAATATGATAAAACATTTAGGTTGAATAAATAAATCGGGAATTGAACAAAATGGATATATATATTTCATATAGTCCACTCACTGGATGATTGATTGATCGTATCGTGATTGCTTGATTGGGTGTTACATACATATAAAACAACATGATAGGAAATATATGCATATATACATATATATATATATTATAAGAATATATCTAAATGAATCAATATACAGAAAATTAAGAGTTAAATTAAAATACAGATTAAATACATAACACACCTAGAATATGATAATCGGGTTGGATTAAGTAGTTAATTAGGAATTGTTGGGACGTCAAGAGATTAGTATATTTACTAATCTAATTCTGATGGATTTGGGATAATTAAACATAGAAATATTGAAATAGGAATTTAAAAGATATAATTGAAGGTTAAGCCGTCTAGGGAGTTAGTAAGTTACTAACTCCAATCTAGCGATAAAATGATTGGGTAATTAAAGACTATGAAATTAAAATAAGTTGAATTGGGGCAACGGGGTTAGTAAGCTTACTAATCCCAAGGTAGCGGGTTAAAATGAATTAGGGTTAAAACTAAGAATTAAAGATCAATTAAACCTAAGTAATTATTTGATTGGTGATGTGATTAGTGCTTGATTGTTTATCGAATACGGTGTGGGCCGGGTAGACCATTGATTGTGTTATTGTTTATCTACTCCGATGTTGGACCGAATAGAACGTTGATTGTGTGATTGTTTATCTATTTCGTTGTTGAGCCGAGAAGACTGCACTGGTAGATACTTACTACGGTAAGGGACCAGGTAAGTGTGGGTATGGATACATATTCCGGTACGGGACCGGATAGGTCAGGTTGTGTTGATAAATGGTGGTAGGACTTTCGGGATAAATTGGGTACTTGGATTGAGATATTGTTTCTATTTGAACTTGTCGGTCTTGCGTGGTAGAGCCACAGTGAGTCTACTTGTTAACATTACTTTTATTAGGAATCTATATGGTGTGTTAGATCCTGAAAGTCTAGGGATGGCATTCTGGTACTATCTGCCCGATTGGATCCTCGGGAATTGAGTTCCTGGTGAATTCATGTACCTTCGGGTAGTGGTTCTGGCAGGTGTTAACCTATGGAATGACATCTGTAGGTGTGTAATCCGGAGAATATAGGATCACGTCCTAGGTTCGGACTGCATGGAAGCTTTGGTTATCTAAGGGTAGCCATAGTCACCGCGTATCGATGGATAAAGAACGGTGTCCTAGTCATAGCACTTCGTGTTTTCGTCTAGGAGTCGTGGGAGGTTTTAGTTACAACGGGTTTGCTAAGTGTTCCCGTGGAAGTTACTGAGTTGACGTAGTGGGCCCAATGGTGTGGAGATTGCGTTAGAGCCGCATTAGTCAGAGCCGCAGTGTTCTCGATTTCCTTCGTTGATGATATGTGTTGTTAATTGAATGCTTGAGTGTTTTGGAGCTCTTTACGTCTTGGGAGTATGTAATCAGCTATTTTACTTTACTGCTTGTTATTGTTTGTTATTTTGGGGGTGGGATTCATTTAGCTTATTTAGAAGCCTTCTTAGTTGGGAGCCAACTCACTAGGTATTCCTAGATTGCTCATTAGACTCATTTTGTGTTTTTCAGGTTTGGCTTAGCTCGGCGGACACATAGGGCACTCGAAGTAGTTTCCGGATTTGCATTGGGATATTGTTTGTTTTTGATTGGATTTCATGGTTTTATTTTGGTTTTGGATTTGGAGCTCCATAAGTTCTCTTTCAAGAAACTCTTAAATTAGATTAACATATTTAAAAGATTTAAAATACCTAAAACGGAATATTCTCTAATATACGGTTTCGTCGGAACAAACATAACTCGTGGAAGCGATACGGGTTGAAAATCCTTGTATCATGGAAACGAGGTAAACAGAGTATAAGATAGTTTGGTTGGAGCCTTAAGAAAGAGAAAATAAGAGAGCTAATTTCGGGACTGTAACTTAAGATGGATAGCTTGGAACCTTTCTATGAACTTCTCTCTTTCTCTTCTATCTAGAATTGAAAACCCTTTATTAATGTGGAATTCCTTGTATTTAGAGTTCTATACATCCTTAATATCTTGGTCCGTAGCTTCTAATGGATGTCTGCTACTCACCTGGTAATTATAGCTTGTGGAAGTCATCATTGAGAACCTTCCTCAAATCTCAGATGAGTAGGTCGGTGATAGATAATCATGTTCGTTCCTAACCTGATGCTTCTGGCACGCGTCTTTCTTCTCGGTTATTTCAGAGTAGGTCGGAGACTTTCTGGGTTTGAAGTGCTAATGGGACGGAATGGCCTTATCATATGCTCAACTCTTTTTAGCGTCCAAGCGGGTGAGGGTGCTTAGCCCACCCCCAAAAAATTTCCCCGACCATTTCAGTTCGTTGATTGAGGTTCCGAGTGAGGCAAATGTGGCAATTGGGTTAACCGCAGCGTTTTAATCTCTTGAGGAAGTTGTGCAATCGGCGTCGATTTTGGATTATATTCATCTTGATGTGTCCTTGTTTAATTGTCGAAAGGGAGCCGGTGGAAGCATGTTGGAGTGAAAGGCGGAGCATTGCGCATACGTAATCATTATTTTCTTTCAATTTGGGCGCTTATTTCTTGTCAATACAGGTTTTCCCCTCCCCTGCTATTGTTTTTTCGTCATCTTACAATGTACATTTTTACAACTTCTCCCCTTATGTGTTTTCATTGATTTCTCATGTTCTTGGCCTTTTCGTTGTACACCATTTTGTGGGTTTGGTTTGTTTGGGTGCCTGGAATAGTTTTACCTTAGTAGGGGTAGCGTTGAATCTATGGATGGTATTTGCGTTACATATAGCGCATCTTCCGCCTCGATAAGAAGGGATTTCAGAACTTTCGAGTCTTCAATCTCGAGTCATCGGTCCATCGGTGGGATGTCTTATAGGCAAGATTTTCTGAGTGAATTTACTGAGGGATCTCTGTGGTGGGGCTGATTCTACTTTTTTAGACACGGAGAATTGTTCTTCAGCAATTCTGAATTTGTCTGATTCTATTGCAAACTTCTCTCTTCCTAGCCCTAACTCTTCAGGTGTTGGGTCCCAGACAGATATTCCAAGGGAGGTCGTTGGCCGAATCGTTGGCTCGAACTTTGTGGCCGCACCGGGTGAACTCGACCCTTCCTATCTACTGCCCCGAGTCCAGAGATCAGGTCGCCTGAATCTGGAGAACAACTGTGGGCTCCTCCTTGTGGGTGGATATGTCTTTACGATAGCCCACCTTGTGGGTGGATATGTCTTTACGATGCGTTCTCCTCTCACGCGCACCTTTGGTTTCTCCTTCCTGGTCTCTTCGTAACATATTGCGAAGCGCAGCATATAGCCTTTACGCAACTTACTCTTACTTCCGTTTGGAACATGGTTGTTGTTTTCGTTATGGGGAGTGGGGTTAATGTGACCCTTAGATTTTTTTTTAGGATATTGATGTCATTGTTTTCCGTAAGTGTGGGGATGCCAAGTGCTAATTAAGTTAGTATTTGCTCATAACATGGGATTCTTCGGGGGAGCTCGAACATAATTTCTAATTGGCAACATAGATTCTTTTATGCCAAAGGTTAATGATGCTTCGGTTCTTGACCCGAGCATATGTTTGTTCAGCCCACCACTGTTGGTACTGGATTTCCCTCTAGGAAATCCGGCCCATTAACAGATAAGACAAAGGCCCATATTCATGAGCCCGTTCCAGAATCAAAGACAAAGAGGAGAGCCGACTCCTTTGTTGGGCCCAAGCGGATAAACGCCCTGACAAGGCCCGGACGATGCCGAAGCCGGAGACAGTCGAACTCGAGCTCGGCAGAAGATGACGTGGAGATAGAGCAGCCCGGTCTTCGCCAGTTCAACTGATCCACACAAATCTCGGAGATCGTTACGACGGCGAGGCCGAAATATCGGAACAGAAAGATCAGAGTCGAGACTATTTAAAGAAGAAGTGGCGATCCATTCAAGATATTCCAACCCTAGCTAAGAACACTTCGACTAGATAGCTCGATTTCATACTTTGTACTCTCTTTTCGATTGTGTTTGTTCTATCTCGACGATCAATCTCAATAAAGTCTTTGATTCATAGGAAACTATACCATTTCTATATCCTAAAGTCCAAATCCACGAATACAAATTCTTAGTGTGAATCCCGGATCTCACATTTGGCGCCGACTGTGGGGACTATCTATAGTTTTTCCTATCTTAAGAATCAGATCCTAGATCCGATAGATCGAGATGAATCCCGACCAACTGGCTCTCCCAGCGCCACACCACCAGTTGACCTCCCTCAAACGGTCGACAACGTTCCTCAGAACACCACCGGGGTAAGAAACATGGGTCAGACCGACGGCGTGTTGACGAGCTCTGCCTCAGTCTCCACGACCTCGGCACCAGCCGGCTCCGTCGCTCAAACAATCGCGACATGCCAGATTCCGACAAATGTTTTGTCAGGAACTAATGATCCGAGCAGAAACTGGGTGTGGATGAGAAACGATTCAATACCCACCCCAGGAGGTGGATCTGGAATAACCAGACCTAATTCGCCACTACCTTCTGCTCCACAGAGACAAGGGCCAAGCGATCTTGCCGAGATCCGTTCGATGCTAAGCCTGTTGGTAGATCGAACGAGAAATAACGAGGCAAGCGCAAAGGCCCAAGAGATCGCGAACCGTTCTCTGGCCGCGCAGCTCGACGAACAAGAGCGGCGCCTTAACGCCCGTCTTGAAGAGCTCGCCAGTCAAAGCCAAGGGGGCAGACCAACGCGAACTCCCATAAGTCCTCCACCGTGTACCCGCTTGGACTTCTCCCAGGTAGTAACTCCTCCGGGAATGTCGGGAAATTTCGGTAATGCGTCAAATAGCGGCTTCCGCCCTACAATGACCCCTATCGCGATACCGACCCCATTTAGTTCGAGTTCAATGGTCACAGATCCAACCGGATCAAGAAACCGACCATTACCCGGGCCACCACCTTTCCCGAATAACTCTAATATCCGACCGAGGAAACTAGGAGGCTCTGCCTTCGCCTCGAGCTCGGGACTCCTTAACGGATCAAACACGGTTCAGTTCCGAACACCCCAGTTCGACCAGACAAGGTCGGTCCCACCGATCGATCTCCTCGACCCCGTTTTTCCGGAACAAACGTCAGGTCAGGCACAAGCCCAGTTCACACCCGCAGAGGGCGATGAACACGATATGCTTAGACAATACATCGAGCAGGCTAAGGCCTAGTTCAACAGTCTGAGCTCGAAAGTTCACCTGGTAATGAGCGCCGCTCCTGACATCGATCGAGTGATCGAAGAAACGCAACAAACACCGTTCACAGATCGGATCGCGTTTGCAAGGATCCGAGAAATCAAGAAAACTAAGTTTCCAGAATTCTATGGGAAATCAGACCCGAAAGCCCACATCAGGGCATTCCGACTAGCGATGGCAAGGGTGTACCTTACCGATGAGGAGAGAGAGCCGGCCTTCTGCAGGCTCTTCGCGGAAAACCTATCGGGCTCCGCCCTAGAATGGTTTGCCGGACTGGAAGAAGGGTCCATTGACAACTTCACCCAGTTCATGACGGCTTTCCTCAAACAATACTCCGTCTTCATCGAGGAAAAGACTACTGAGGCAGCCCTATTTGGCGTCTCTCAAAATCCTGACGAAACACTTCGCTCGTACATCGACCGATTTAAGGAAATAAAATCCAAAATCGCGAACCCACGAGACGAAGTAGCTATAGAAGCATTAAGACGAGGACTATGGTACTCAACCAGATTCCGCGAGGAAATAACAGTCCGCGAACCTCAAACGCTCGATGACGCCCTCCATCGCGCATCGGCCTTTGCTCGCCTCGAGGACGAAACCACGACCCTCAGAGAAAAGTACCAAAAAGAAAAGAACCCGTCGGGTTCGCAGAATTTGAACTCGAAAAAGGATTCCCGTAAATCGGGGAACGTCAACGCGGTCGAGAGCCCAAAGAGCTCGAAGAAATTCGAGTTCGACAAGGAAAAATTCTGTGATTTCCACAATAAAAGAGGACACTCGACCAAAGATTGCTATACTCGAGCTAAAGCCGAGGCTCAAAAGCGAGAGTCCGAAAGCAAACAAGACTCCGAAGTCGAGGACGAAACTTTGCCCGACAAAAAGGAAAACAAACAGACCAAGGAGTCGAACTCCAAAAAGCCTTCTCAGAACAAACGGGAACGGTCAAAAGAGCCGGAATCCTCCGAAACACTCCCTCAAGGGTCGCGAAAGCGAGTCGAGTTCATCCTCGGCGAGCTCAACCTGAGCGGCACTCCGGGAGGTTCGGCACTATCCCCGCCTCCGGCTCCTGCTAAAAGTTTACGCTCGAGAATCAATCTCCCTCGTCTCTGCGGGGGGGGGGGGGGGGGGTGTGTACGGGCTATACCCCCTAAACGAATCGACTTCATCTTCGGTGGCTCCAAGCTTTGCCGCGACTCGGTCAATTCGATCAAAGCTCTTCAAAGAAGAGTCGAGACCGACAGAGGGGGGAAAACCCCAATGTTGGGTCCAGACCACGAAATCATTTTCTACGAAAGCGAGACAAGTAATCTCGACAAACCACACGACGACGCCCTCCTCGTTTGTCTAGTAGTGGAAGATGTCGAACTCTCAAGGATAATGATTGACACGGGAAGCTCGGTAGATCTCCTCTTTTACGACGCGTTCAAAAAGATGGACTTCAACGACTCCGAGATCGTGGAAGAAAAGACACCACTAGTAGGTTTCGCTGGCGAAACGACGTACTCGATGGGCTCTGTCTTCGCCCCAGTAACCGCTGGAGGAGTTCGAAGAATGACGGAGTTCGTCATAGTAGATCGGCCAGCTCCTTATAATGCGATCCTAGGTCGACCATGGATATACGACATGAAAGCGGTACCATCGACCTACCACCAATGCGTAAAATTCCCAACTCCCAAAGGGATCAAAACCATTTACGGAAGTCAAAAGATTTCCCGCCATTGCTACATGAACGGATACAAGCAGATCGAGAAATCCCCTACGTAGCAATTACAGAAAGAGGAGGAGCTCGCCACCATGCAGACCAAAAGGTCGAACGACCCAAGTCAAATAGGACACCCAAAGGACCTCACGACGCAGGTCTGCATAGACGACGCTCATCCCGAAAGACTCGTTGGCATTGGAATCGACCTATTAGAGCCAGTTAAAAATGAACTGGTCTCTTTTCTCAAACAGAACGTCGACTCCTTCGCCTGGTCTTCAGCAGACATGAAAGGGATCAACATCGACGTAACCAGCCACGAGCTGAATGTCGACCCAACCTACAACCCGGTAAGACAAAAACGTCGAAAACTAGGTCCTGAGCGGGCCAAAGCCGTCAATGACGAGGTCGACCGGTTATTAAAAATCGGATCGATCAGAGAGGTCAAGTACCCCGACTGGCTTGCCAATCCCGTGGTGGTTAAGAAAAAGAACGGGAAGTGGAGAGTCTGTGTAGATTTCACGGATCTGAACAAAGCATGTCCAAAGGACAGCTTCCCACTCCCGCACATCGATCGACTGGTCGAAGCTACCGCCGGACATCAGCTACTATCTTTTATGGACGCGTTCTCGGGGTACAATCAAATATTGATGAACCCTGAAGACCAAGAAAAGACTTCGTTCATAACTGATCGAGGCACGTACTGCTATAAACTCATGCCCTTCGGACTAAAAAACGCAGGAGCAACTTACCAACGCCTCGTCAACAAGATGTTTTTGGGACTCCTAGGAAAAACCATGGAGGTCTACATCGACGATATGCTGGTCAAATCCTCCAGGTATGAGGATCACATCCCCCAACTAAAAGAATGTTTTACCATTCTCAATAAATACGGGATGAAACTCAACCCAGCAAAGTGTACCTTCGGGGTTCCCTCAGGAGAATTCCTTGGCTACCTAGTGACCGAAAGAGGGATCGAAGCGAACCCCAAACAGATCGCGACGTTCATAGAGATGAAATCTCCCAGAACAACGCGAGAAGTTCAGCGCCTGACCGGAAAAATAGCTGCTCTGAATCGCTTCATCTCAAGGTCGACTGATAAATGTCTACCCTTCTATCACTTGCTCAAAGCAAACAAAAAGTTCCTCTGGGACGAAAAGTGCGAAGAAGCGTTCACTCAGCTCAAAGCTTACTTAAGCGAACCACCCATACTGGCGAAACCAGTAGAAGAAGAACCCTTTACCTCTACCTAGCTGTCTCGACGGCAGCAGTAAGTGGAGTCCTGGTTCGCGAGGAACAAAACGAGCAACGGCCGGTGTATTACATCAGTAAGACCTTGATCGATGCTGAAACCAGATACCCCGCCATGGAAAAACTCGCCTTAGCGCTAGTAACATCGGCTCGGAAACTCCGACCGTACTTTCAATCACACTCGATCATAGCGATGACCTCTCAGCCGCTGAGAACCATCCTTCACAGTCCAAGGCAGTTGGGTCGATTGGTAAAATGGGCTATCGAACTTAGCGAGTACGACATTGAATACAAAGCTCGAACGTGCCTAAAAGCACAAGTACTGGCAGATTTCGTAATCGAGCTCCCTCCGACTATAGAACTCGACCCTACTTCGGCCCAAAGATGGAAACTCTACGTCGATGGAGCTTCCTCGAGGCAAGGATCCGGAGTCGGAGTGAAATTAGTCTCCCCAACGGGCGAAGTACTAGAACAATCGTTTAGATTGGGCTTCGCCGCATCGAATAACGAAGCAGAATACGAAGCGTTAATAGCCGGGCTCAGACTCGCGATAGCAATAGGAGCCCGGGAAGTAAACGCGTTCAGCGATTCCCAATTGGTCACGAGCCAATATCATGGCGACTACGAGGCCAAGGACGAACGGATGGAAGCATACCTACGGGTAGTCCATACACTGGCCGAACAGATCGAATTCTTTGATCTAACACGAATCCCACGAGGGGAAAATACCGCAGCCGATGCCCTAGCCGCATTAGCATCAACATCAGATCCTAACCTCAAAAGGATCATACCAGTCGAGGGGATAGAAAAACCAAGCATCGACATAGCCCTCAAAGCTCTGTCCTTGAAAGAAGACGGGCCCGCCGTGAAGGACGATGCCAAGCACAAAGAATGTCCTGGAGACACCGGTAGCGACATCATCGAGATTGATGATGACCTCGATCCTAGAAGCGCCGTGTACGTCGCGAACGTCCCCGACGGACCAATTCAAGCCGCATCCTCTAGTCAGGGACCTGAGCCTAGCAACGACGAAGATTGGAGAACTCCGATCATTCGGTACATCACAAACGGCGAAGTTCCCGATGACAAATGGGAGGCGCGGAAACTTAAAACACAAAGTGCGAGGTACTGTGTCACGCAAGGAGAGCTCTTTAAAAGGAGCCTCTCCGGACCTTATCTCAAATGCCTTGACAAAAAGCAAGCCCTAGCCGTGATTACACAAACACATGACGGATCCTGCGGAAGCCATTCCGGAGGACGAGCATTGGCCGTGCGAATCAAAAGGCAAGGTTACTATTGGCCGATAATGGCCACCGAATGCGAGTCCTTCTCCAACAAGTGCGACAAATGCCAAAAGCATGCTCCAATTATCCACCAAGCGTCGGAGAAACTCTCCTCTATCTCATAACCATACCCATTCATGCGATGGGGATGGACATTGTGGGACCGCTAGTCGCATCCGGCAAAAAGAAAGCTACGCACCTATTGGTGATGACGGACTACTTCACCAAGTGGATTGAAGCAGAGTCATACCAAAAAATTAAGGACGTTCACGTTAAGGAGTTCGTCTGGTGAAACATCGTTTGCCGACATGGACTACCCCACGAAATCGTCACCGATAACGGATCTCAGTTCATATCAAACACGTTCAAAGAGTTCTGTAGAACTTGGAACATAAAGCTGACTTACTCAACGCCGCGCTATCCCCAAGGAAACGGGCTAGCGGAAGCAGCTAACAAAGCGATTATGAACGGTCTCAAGAAAAGGCTCAACGAGTGCAAAACAACCTAGAGCGACGAGCTCCCGGCCGTACTATGGGCTTATCGAACTACCCCCCGCAAATCCACCGGCGAGACTCCATTCTCGCTGGCTTATGGGATCGAGGCGGTAGTACCAGCCGAAATCCTCGTGTCAAGCATCCGCAAGGAAGAATGCCCATGACAAGAAGAACTTAACAACAAGATGATAACTGACGAGCTCGACCTCGTCGACGAAAGAAGGAACCTCGCATTAGCTCGACTCCAGAATTACCAGCAAGCCGCAGCTCGCTACTATGATTCCCGAATCAAAACTCAAAGATTTCAAGTAGGAGAGATCGTCTTACGGAAAGTGTTCGACCATAAAAAGGAAGACCACGCTGGAAAATTAGGAGCAAAGTGGGAAGGTCCTTACCAGGTCACCGACGTTGTGAAGAACGGGGTCTACCGACTCAAGTCGGTAGAAACCCAGAAGCCTGAACTACGACCTTGGAACATCATCAACCTCAAAAAGTACTTCCACTAAGAGTACATCAACATAATCGAACTACGAAATGGCTTGATCCCCTTAAAAGGGTACGTAGGCAGCTCGATTTCGAGCGCAGCCACCCCCCAAACACAAATCTCTTACCAAGCTCGATAACTTCAAACGAAGTCCTACTAGCTTATCTTTGTGAAATCAAAATAAGTCTCCCAATCAAACGTCTCTTCCTGTCGCAAAAGTTAGAGCCGTTACGTTGTGCAAAGTGATATGAAATTATCTCTTCCAAAAACTAAAGAGATATGAAATTATCTCTTCAAAATTAAGCGATATGAAATTATCTCTTCTAAAAAACAAACGATATGAAATTATCCTTTTTCGAGCGACCTGAAGTGGCCTCTCCCAAAGTCAAAGCGATATGAAATTATCCCTTCCGAGCAACCTGAAATGGCCTCTCCCAAAACGAAAGATATGAAATTATCTCTTCAAAAATCGAGTGATATGAAATTATCTCTCCAAGAAATAAAGCGATATGAAATTATCCCTTCAAACAAAGCGGCCTAAAACGGTCCCTCCAAACCGAACGAACTGAAATGATCGTCCCAAAACAAGCGACCTAAAACGGTCCTCCCGATTCGAACGAACTGAAATGATCATCCCAAAGAAAGAGATCCAGAACGATCTTTCAAAAAAATACAATTCTTCTAAACCTTATACGGATTAAAAGAATCGGGGGGCTACCCCACCCCTCAAGCAAAATAACGAGGTCAAGACGGCTATTCAAGCATGCAACCTCTACACACACTCCAAATCGGATCTTTGTAAGTTTACTTCGATTCGTTTTCATACTTAACCACTGCTCTTTTCAATTCAGGGATTAAGCCTGAACCTTACGTTACGAAGTAGTCGCGCCTCAGACTATTCCTGGCAAAGAGCTCGAGCTCGGATGCAATTAACTTAAAAGTTTGCAAAGAACTACCTAAGGCAATTCAAGACAGGTTATCTGCTCAATTCCTCTGGAGAAGTTCGAATCGCCACAACGGCTCGAATTTTATGTTAAGACATAAAAACAATAAAATCTATGCTAAAGCATGAAAGATTTAAAAAGAGATTCATAAAAAAAAAGAGGACACGATGTCCTCGAGTTCGAACAAAAAGCCCCCTTGGGCAACCAAAGTTTGAAAAAGAAATCAAAAGCCCCCTTGGGCAACAAAAGTCTGAAGACAAATCAAAAGCCCTCTAGGGCAGCAACGAACCAAAAAAAAAGGGGACTAGAACTGCTTGGAAGGAGAGGAAGCTTCGTCTTGATCCTCCATCTGATCATCAGTCGCCCTGTCCTCCTCAAGTCGACCCTCGACCTCATCGCTAACTCGCGAGCTACCTCCGGTCGGAAGGTTCGATCCATACTGATCGAGACGAGCGGCCGCCTGGTTTATAGGGCGCGCCAAGATCACGGAATCGTCCGACATCACCGGCAGATTAAGCTTGCTGATACTGAAGTCCGACACTGCCGCGGCATTCATCTCCTCCGTGGCCAATCTTTTCTTCTCGGCCAAGTCCATCACCTCCTTGGTCAGATCCAGTTCGCCAGAAGCGAACTCGGCGATAAGCGCGATATTGGCCAAAGCCTCCTGAAGCCTCATCTCGGCACTCACGGCGACTTTCCTTTGGCTCTCCTTCGCCGCGATTCCCTCGAGGATCTTGAGGTATTCACCATTCAGCCCCTTCCTCGCCTCATGGGCCGCCACCTTGACGTCAAACTCTCGGTCGGCGAGAGCCTTATCCAGATCGCCCTGACATTGCGCAGCCCGCACACCCGCAACCCGACCTGTCTCAATGGCGGTTCGACTCGCCTCCTCCGCGACCGAAACCTGAGCCAAGGCACCCTGCAACTGCGCATCCAGGTCGCCCACTTTCTCCCGTAACTCCTCCTCTCGAGCCAAGGCCCCCTGCAACTGCGCTCTCAGGTCCCTAACCGTTTTCTCAACGGTATCGAGCTCACTTGTCTGCGGTATTTCCCGCAGCTCTCGCTCGGCCCTAGCCGCAAACCTGTTCGAAGCCTCCAAGGCCTACGAGAAAAACGAGAGTTAAGCGTAAAACATACCAAAAAGCGAAGGAAGAAAATCGTTACCTTCCCTGAAGCCGCCATCATCTCGGTGTAAACTTCACCGAGAGCCATATCCCCGACAGCCGGGAGCTGAACACCTGCAGGCTTAAAATGCCTCAGCAGATAGGCCACGCCCTTCGGGTCATCCGCAATCAGACATTCCTTCTGGTGCCTGAAGCGCCAGTTGAAAGACCCGGAGGACCCGGAAGAAGCAGGCCTCGCCTCAACACTCTGGTTCGATCTCCTCGAACTCACTTCCGCGTCAGTTCTTTGACGCTTCGCCGCTGGAGGAGGAGGACCGCCCCGGCTCTGACCGTTTGATCCCCTCGAACCATTTGACCGAGAGTTGCACAAAGCAGGCTCTCCAGACGGGATCTGAACTGGTTCCTGACCGACCGAAAGAGGAGGTAAATCCTCCACCCCCACGTTTTCCTCTCCGGACCCTGCGACCTCGGGGAGAGAAACCTGAACAGGGTTTGGAGGAGGGATCGAAGGAGGAGGGGGAGGCGCCTCGTCCATGGCAAAAAGAAGGGCATGGCTCAAGTCGCCGGCCTTCATTTTCTTCGCCAGATCAACGGGGTCCTTCCCGTTCCGATGACTGTTGGATCTTCGCGACATCTTTCCGAGAGAAGGGGTGCTTGCGGTAGAACTGTCGTCCGAAACAGATCGATCTGCATACAAAACAGAGTCGAGTCAGCCCGGCAAACGAAAAGGCATATGGCGCAAAAATCCTTGTACGGACTGGCCAAAATACTTACTCTCTCCAGCCCGCTCGATAATCTGAAGCGGGGCCTGAACGATTCGAGTCGAAGTGGACCGAGAAGGGAAGCGTGATCCGTCTCATGAAAGACGAGGTTGGTGTAAAGAAGGTTGTCGGGCCGCAGGACCTAAGGCAGCTCGAATTCGCTGATCCGTAAAGTTAGACCAACGGATATCTCCTCTCCGGAGGCGAGCTATCAAACTCGATGTATTTGGGTTCAAAGGTAATGACTCGGGAGCCTCTGCAAAGAAACCAAAAAGGTTATTAGCAAACAGCCCGATGTCAATGAAGGACATCGTAGCAACCAGAGAAACTAGTAAACCCTATAAGCTAACCAACGCTAGCCGCCCATCTTGTCGGGATAACCGAATAATCGAAATCCTCGACCGAGTGGTGATTGATCCTGAAGTAGAAGTATTTACTCTTCCACACATCCCTCGTCGGGATCTCATCAAGGATCTTCCCATGGCGAGGGGAGAGGTAGTAGGTTCCGGGAAAATGAGCGTTATGTTTTACCGAACAAACCCTCATCAACTCCTCGACCCCAAAGTCGATACCCTCCTCGATGGCTCTGACCCCGAGCCCGATGACATACCGAACGAAATTCGGAGTCATCTGGTGAAAGGCCAGTTGGAGCTGAGCTAAAACCCATGAGATAATGCGAGGGATTGGAAAAAACAATCCGCATTTATCGAAATAGGTATAAGAAGCACATCAATGGCCCTCGACGACAGTCTCTGGGGACATGTCCGGTGATGGGATAAGTATCTCCACCTCCGACGGAATCCGACACTTCGCCCGCAACTTCCGTATTTGGTCGACAGTCAGACTGGACGGTGGATGAGGACCAACCGGTCCCGCCGCCACAGTAGGACTTGCCCTGGCCGTACTCTTTCGAACCATGATAGTTCGGTATATCGGAAATTTCTTTTGAGAAAAGAAGAAAAACGAAATCTCTAGAGAAGAAAGTCTCAGTGTAACGGCAAAAGGAATAAAAGCGAGAGGCAAACATATAAAAAAAAAAGGGATATAATGAGGGAGAAGAAGTTACCTTGACGATTTGTAGTGCGAGCAGTAATGGGAATCGTGCTAGGTAACTTCCCCTTTTAAACTATCTCGTGCTCGAGATCCGTGGGATCTTTCGTATCCCACAATCCCAACCGCTCAATTCGAAATTTGTAAATGATTACGAAAAAGATTGAGACAGTTATGATCCTTCAGTTCCTCGCGATCTCGACCGTCAAAACAAGATCTGCGGACGAGGCGAGAACAATCATTAGGGCTTCCTTAATGCCTAGAGCACGCGCGCACGCCTTCCCGAAAACGTCCACCGCCCATTAACCTCGACTTCTCGAAATCAATGGGCTGGGGGGCTATTGTTGGTACTGGATTTCCCTCTAGGAAATCCGGCCCATTAACAGATAAGACAAAGGCCCATATTCATGAGCCCGTTCCAGAATCAAAGACAAAGAGGAGAGCCGACTCCTTTGTTGGGCCCAAGTGGATAAACGCCCTGACAAGGCCTGGACGATGCCGAAGCCAGAGACAGTCGAACTCGAGCTCGGCAGAAGATGACGTGGAGATAGAGCAACCCGGTCTTCGCCAGTTCAACTGATCCACACAAATCTCGGAGATCGTTACGACGGCGAGGCCAAAATATCGGAACAGAAAGATCAGAGTCGAGACTATTTAAAGAAGAAGTGGCGATCCATTCAAGATATTCCAACCCTAACTAAGAACACTTCGACTAGATAGCTCAATTTCATACTTTGTACTCTCTTTTCGATTGTGTTTGTTCTATCTCGACGATCAATCTCAATAAAGTCTTTGATTCATAGGAAACTATACCATTTCTATATCCTAAAGTCCAAATCCACGAATACAAATTCTTAGTGTGAATCCCGGATCTCACAACCACCAACACTATGGAATGTTTTTTTTTTCTGTGGAGAAGAATCTGAGATCATAGTTCATCTTAACTTTGTTGAGTACCATATTTGTAAGAGAACAAAGTGAAAATAAGCAAAGATGTCAAATATTTCCTTTCCTAGGTTGGCGAATCTGGAAAGCAAGAAATGCTCTTGAATCTAATAATAAGAGATGGTTAATTTCGGATAGCATTCATCGGGCTTATATTGATCTTCAGTTGTTGCAGCAAGTCATTGAGTCTCGGAGCAATAATGCTACACAATAGCAAACTCATACTAGATCACGACTTAAATCCACTTAAGAAATATTTCATCATAATATCTTTTACTGGTGTTGTGCTAACACTTGACTCAACCAGTAGAGAGGGTATTGGCTGGAGTCTTTATAATTCGCAAGGTCATGTAATCTTGAAAGTATCTGCATCTGTAGATCCAACAGATACACCTCTAGAAGCTGAAGCTATTGAATTTAAAGGAAGCTTTACATCAAATGAATCATCTGCAGTATCACAATGTTGTTTTGTGTGGCAAATCATCACCCTTATATGCAGTGGCGGATGTAGATTTAACCGGTGGCACAAAGCTTTTATTCAATATGTTTTACTTTTGGAATGGGAACATTTATATAGATTCATAGTAATTTGTTAAAGAAAATGAAAAATTAGATGGGGGCACGTGATCCCGTAGGTTTGTTACTGCATCCGCCCTTGCTTATATGGATTCCTAGTAAAGTGTTCAAAGTATTCTTCAGCGACAACAATGAGGAATGTTATCATCCAGAATCACTTGGAACATATAAAGACAGTAATTTCTAGTGGGCATAGTTTTAGATTGTTTTCTTGAAATGCCAATCATCTAGTAGATAGTTTTGCGAAGGAAGCTCGGAGGAAATGTCAAAGTTATATGGTTTCATAGTGTGGAAGAATCTGGTTCTACATTCATCATTTGGGAAGTCCATTATCATGGTTTGGGTTTGGTGTTTGTCAAAGCCCATTCCAAGAGTGTAGCAAGACAAGCATTTCAATTGGGCCTAGGTGACAAGTTTATGACCCATTACCGAGGATGATACTTAAGTTGAGAAGTGACGATCATCAATTGTCGTCTTCTTCTAATACTCTTCTCAGCGATTGATTTTAACTAAATATGTTATTCTCTCCAAAAGCTTATGTACTCAAGAACCTGTTGTACCAAGAAGATAGTGGATTTTCAGATGCTGATCCTGAAAGGAGATATACCCGAAGTTATAAGAAGAACTCTATACTTGTCTTGTGTCTTTCATTCAATCACATACAAACGAATGATCAATCGTGTGATTTGAGTAAACGTGAGTTGAACAAAAGCGCGAATCGGAGCCAGATTCTGCAAAAATTGGTATCAGAACCTGGTTTGGACGCTCAAAGGGAGTTTGGTAAAATCACAAGGAAGATCGATCAAGACTAAAGATCGGAGGAAATTCAGCTGATCAAGAGAATTCGTCGACCGCACAACCTAAGAAGACCAAGAGGATCAAAGGCGAATGTGTAGCAGCCAGCTGACTGAAACAATTCGTACGACTATTGCAGTGCTACGATCGCGGATATTCGATTGCGGAGCTGAACCTGCACCATACGCCACCACGTCAAGAACACAGGGAAGTAAAATCTCGAAATTGTCGTAATCTTGAATCATAAATCTCGGAAACTTTCCTTACATTTCAAATAGACCATTTGCTATTGATATTCCCAGACATTGATATATTGTGTGTAGAATACATATCTTTGTTGTCTGCAGATCTTGGTTTCTTTGATTATTTACTTGCAGGAGACAAGAGAAATCAGATCAGAAAGATGCAAAGATGGAACCTACACAGGGTAAATTTGAGATGGAAAAGTTTGATGGGAAAGGAGACTTTGATATATGAAAGTACATGATGTTGGGGCAACTTGAGATTCAGGGACTTACATCTGTTCTTACAGAAGAGATACCAGATCCAGATAAGACGTCAGAAGTAACTGACAAGAATATTGATCCGAAGAAGGCTGAGAAGGATGTTAGAGTAAGAAACTTGATCGATGCATGTCTAAGTGATCTCATCTTGAGAAAGATCATGCATGAGCCTACTGCGTTGGGGATGTGGAAGGCTCTTGAGAGACACTACCAAACTATGTCTTTAACAAACAGAATATACCTCAAGCAGAGCTTTGCAAGTTTCAAAATGGAGGAAGGAAAGTCAAGGAGAATTTGGACCTCAAGCTTGTTGCAGACCTTGTTAGTTTGAAGATTGACATCAGTGATGAAGATCAGGCTATTCAACTCCTAACCAGCTTGCCGCCTTTGTATGAACCTCAGGTGAACATTCTGAAATATGAAACTGGGAAGGAAACTTTGACAGTGAATGAGGTAACAGAGTCCGCTTATGGAAAAGAGGTGGAGCTCAAACAGAAAGGCTTGCTTAACAAATCAAAACAAAGCGCAGAAGGTCTACATGTTGAGTCAATTGGAAGGTCGACTAAGAGAAAAGATCTCAAGGGTCAGAACAAACAGTACAAAGGAAGAGGAACAAGAAAGACCAGGTCAAAGTCTTTTTTTAAACACTGATTATAATCATTCAACTAGGGTCTGGACCAGACCAAAAGTTTACAGTACCTCTACGAAAAGGAAGAAACACAACCACGAGACTGGAAAGAAAAAAAACAGAGGAAGGAGTAAGTACGAAGAAACTAAAGGCTAGCCAGAGAGGCTTTCAAACGAAAATGCAGTGCAGCTGACACCATCAAATGTCGGAGGCACTACAAGGGGAAAAGGAGAAAGAGCCCAGGGGCCGGTGAATGAGCGCTGGTGAAAGTAAAATTTGATCGCTCAATGGTGGATATCAGAGGAGATGACATTCCGAAGCCACAACGGACTTCCATGTGCAACGTACGATTGGTGGAGGTAGTATGTCGTCACACTTTCAGCAATTAGGGAAGCTGGTATGTTGCCTTGCGGAGAGGTATGAATTAGAGTCCATGATTCCAGCTGTTGTAGATAGCCATAAATTTTCCGGAGTTTTTCGCCAAGCTGAGGGAATCGATTATGATTCAGAAACGCCTCTCTAGCTTGCACTGATGAAGCTTCGAAATTCACATGATGGTGTTTTAGATGGACCATACTCTCTACGGCCCACAAGAAACTAGATAGAGCCGCTTCCTCCATGGTTGATATCCCTGTGAATGATCTGCGGCTATGTAGCAAAACATTACCAGTGTGGTCTCGTAAGATCCATGATGCACCACTGATGGAGTTGTGGTCCGGGCCATCCACACCAATGTTGCACTTAAGGGTGTTCGGTTGGGGCCGTGTCCAAGTCGAGGTATGAGGTTGATGGGCAGAGATCCTCGCATTCTGATTTACCTCAGTCATGTTAACGTGAAACCAACTCTCGGCTTCATCTTTGACACGATCGTACAGAGCCTGAGCAGAGACTCTTGATTGTTCAAAAAGCAATTCATTCCGGGATTTCCATAGCTGCCATAGGATCCACGGAAAGATTCGACGAGTTCTCGCATTCAGTGTAGAGCGTTTACTACACGCTATGAGGTGGTGCAAGTTGAGGAAGACAGAGGTTCTTGAGAAACCAGCTGGAGGGAGAGGGATTTGAGAGAGTTCCCACACTTCTTTCGCTAGAGGGCATGTAAAGAGCATATGGCAAATCGTTTCTGGTCCTTGTCCGCAATGAGCACATTGCAAATCCGAATGCAAACCCCTTGTTCTCAGTCTATCCTTTACCGCTAGAGCACCAGTTAATGCTCTCCACATAAAGTGTTTTTATCTTTGAAGAGGTTTTGGATTGCCATAGGTTGATCCACAACTTCTTTTCCAGAGGAGGCGTGGTAATCGTTTGCTGAGCCATGCTTTCTCGGATCAAGTCCGTGACCCTATAACCACTTTGTGAAGTGTATACACCATCCTTTGTGAAGCCCCATTGAAGTGAATCTGTCTTCGAGGGATAACATTTCATGGATGATATCAGTCGAGCATCTTCTGCTGTAAAGGTCCTGAAAAGAAGAGGGACGTTCCATACACCAGTATTTGCAATCATAAGGTCAGACACTTTGAGAGTCAAATCAATGGTGTTTGTTGGGTGATACATGGGAGGGCGGGGCAGCGGATCCACCAGCCAATTTTCCGACCAGACATTGGTTGATGACCCATCTCCGATGACCATAGTTAGGCCCTGCTTCAGGAGTTCTCTGCCGTGCATGATGCTTCTCCATGCGTAAGATGGCCGGGAACCTATGGCACAGTCAAGAAAGGACCCATTCCTGAAATATCGGCTTTTTAAAAGTCTGGTTACCAACGAGTCCGGTCTAGACCAAATTCTCCATGCTTGTTTAGCGAGAAGCGATTGATTTGTCCGAGCAATTTCATGGAATCCAAGACCTCCATCCTCCTTTTTCATGCACAGTTTGTGCCAAGCAACCCAAGGGATTTTCCGGCGATTGTTTCCACTGCTCCACCAAAATTCCGTCATCACACTCGTAAGCTTATCACAAAGGCCTTTAGGAAGTCTGAAGCAGGACATCGCATATACCGGTAGGGCTAGAGCAATAGATTTAAGTAAGATTTCCTTGCCACCCTGAGAGAGAGCTTTTGCAAACCATCCATTGAGGCGTCCTTGAAGCTTTTCTTGAATAAAGTTGAGTAGCTTCCGTTTAGATCCACTAAAGCTTTCCGGTAATCCCAAATATTTCCCTTCTCCTCCTTCCACGCTTATCCCCAAAGTTGCTTTGACCTCCTGTTTAACACTTTCAGGGACTTTAGCACCAAAAATAATTGATGACTTCTGTTGGTTAATTACTTGACCCGATGCTGCACCATAGAGGTTCAGTATTCTGATCAATTCATTACTCTCTTCAACCGAAGCTCGACACATCAGTAGGCTATCATCCGCAAAAAGTAAATGGTGAACGCTTGGGCCCTGCGTTGCAATCTTAATACCATGTAGACGTCCTAGCGCTTCAGCGTTGTTAAGAGAGCTAACAAGCGCCTCAGCACAAAGAATAAATAGGAAAGGCGAGAGGGGATCCCCTTGTCGTATACCTCTCTCGGGTTTTATGAAGCCATGAGAGCGTCCATTAAGAAGTACCGAATACGAGACCGTAGAGACACATGATATGATCCATCGGACCCATACTCTTTCAAAGCCCATTCTTTCCAACAAGTTTTCCAAAAAATTCCATTCAACCCGATCGTAGGCTTTAGACATGTCGCTTTTAACCGCCATATATTCGTCCATTGCCATACCATTTGTTCTGAGGGCGTGGACAAGCTCATGGGCTACCAAGATGTTATC
The DNA here is from genome assembly GCA_030180135.1 of Orychophragmus violaceus. NCBI lineage: Eukaryota > Viridiplantae > Streptophyta > Magnoliopsida > Brassicales > Brassicaceae > Orychophragmus > Orychophragmus violaceus. The sequence continues at coordinate 28,734,344 of CM058235.1, forward strand.
TGTTATCGAGCGTCCTTCCACAAAGGCTCCTTGGGTATCAGATACGATCTCTGGGAGGATCAGTTTGAGACGGTCGCATAGTATTTTTGAGATGATCTTGTACTGAACCGAACATAAGCTTATTGGTCTGATGTCTTTCATGTTTGAAGGGTTGGTAATCTTTGGAATGAGACATAGCTGAGTATGGTTCCAACCCGGGGGGATAATAGCCGTATGAAAGAAACTCATGACTTCCTTAACAACTGCCGGTCCGACGATGTTCCAGAATTTTTGGTAGAAGACTCCAGAGAAGCCATCTTGACCTGGAGCACTGCTCCCTTTAACCGCAAACGCAGCCATCTTGATTTCCTCCGGTGTAATGTCCTTCGTGAGTATTCTGTTCATCTCTGCCGTTACCCGTGGCTGTAGTCCATCGAACAGGCTATCCATATCTCCTGGGTTTGTACTCATGAACAAATCTCGAAAATATTCGACAGCCACATGACCTTTCGCCCCTTCAGAAAATTGTTCAGACCCATGTTCATCTAGCAACATAAGCACCCGATTGAGAGATTTCCTTCCTTTAACACTGTTTTGGAAGTATCTAGTGTTCTTGTCACCCAACTTGAGCCATAGCTCTCTGCTTCTTTGCCTCCAGAACCTCTCTTCTTCTTTCACCGCTTCTGCGAGCTCTAGGCGTAGCCGCTTCATTCGACCATTGCTTGGACAGACTTTACTGATTTCATTCTCCAGACTTTGCTTCAAGGCCACCATCCTGTTTTTGGAATTCAAGTTTGTCGTCCTCTTCCATTTAGATAAGGCTTTACGGCAGTTACTGATTCGATCCAGCAAGCATACATCATCACTAATTACAGCCCCTGGATCCCATCCCATCTTGATCACTTCCTCAATACCCGGCTTATCCAACATACGTTGGTCAAAAAAGAATCGTCCTCTACCTGGTCCATCTTCTTCTCTCGCAAAGCTGGTGTGTAGAGGTCTGTGATCAGAGACGTACATCTCCAAATATTCAGTTTGGGCTCGAGGAAAGAGGTTGAACCATTCATCGTTACCGAAACTGCGATCAAGTCTGCATTGGATCCAGATTCGATCTCTCCATCCAGCCCAAGAGAAAATGTTGCCCACGCTTCTTATCTCTTTCAGTTTGCAAGTCACAGACATATTTCGAAAATCCCAAAAGGTATTTTCATTGCGGGCTGTACCTCCCAACTTTTCATCGTTATTCATAAGCTCATTAAAGTCCCCAACAAGAAGCCAAGCTTCGTCTCTGAGCAGACTTGATCGCAGGTCAAAGTCTATGAGCAAGTTTGGGACTAAAGCATGCTGGATTTGCGGATCTGAAAGTTACTTGAAAAGAGATTGTCCAGAGAGGAATAACAAGGATCAAAAGACTTCAAGTTCATCAAATTTGGCCATTAAATAACGTGAGCCAATTTCTCTAACACCAAGCCTTCAAGACTCCAAAGATGAGTGGGTTCTTGTGTAATATCCTGTCTCAAGATAACATCAACGGACAGCTTACAATTAAATGAAATCTTACCAGAGGGCATTTTTGTAGTTTTTGAAAGTCAGGGGTATTTTTTTAATTTTACTAAAATGGAGCCGAGAAGCAACGGAGGGCAAAATAATTTGTAAATAATTATTAAAGATTATTTAAAAGACATAAAATTCACAAGACTGGTTTTAGATAGTTTTTCGAGTTTATCGGGAAAGAAAACTGATAAACCGAAGAAAATTTGTAGAGTCTATTTTTGGAGTTTTTGAAAGTTATGGAAGTCAGGAGGGGTCAACAAAATTGCATAGAAATATTTTTGAGAGTTTCTGGAATAAAAAATAGCATCAGAGATTTTTAGCGGATTTCAGGAGTACCAGAAACCGTGTCTCAAGATCGCCGAGACACATGGATATGCGATGAGTGGCTGGGGCGCCACTTGGAAGCTGCTGGGACAAGTTTAATTCATCACTTGGGTTAGTTTAATGGGGACTTGGTGTGTTGGCAAGCATCTGTGGCCTTTTGATTATACAAGGACAAGTATCCCTAAATAACTTTGGGAGCAAGTTTCTCTTCACCTCTAAAAAAGGCCTTGATCTTCACTTACAAGGTTCTACTTCTGAGTTCGAGGTTTAATCGAATGGTTAATTTGGGGCCGAATTCCTGTAAGTTGGCCAAAATGTAATACCCTAACTCAAGATACGTTGACAGCTTACAAGTCAACAAAATTTCACCGGAAGGCATTTATGCAGTTTTTAGAAGTCAAAGGTATTTTGATAGTTTTACGAAAAATAGAGTCGGGAAGCAACGACGGATGGCAAAATAATCTATTAATAATTATTAAAGATTATTTAGAATACATAAATTGCACAAGCCTGATTTTTAGATAGTTTTTAGAGTTTATTGAGAAAGAAAACCGATAAACTGAAAAAAGTTTAGGAAACTTATTTTTGGAGTTTTTGAAAGCTACGGAAGTCAAGAGGGTCAATAAATATGCAGAGAAATAGTTTTGGGAGTTTCAGGAATTAAAAATAGCATAGGAGAATTTTTAGCGAATTTCGAAAAGTACCAGAAACCGTGTCTCTGAATCGCCGGGACACGTGGCGTGAGATGAGTGGCTGGAGGTGCCACTTGGCAGTCGCTGGGACAAGTTCAATTCATCACAAGTGTTAATTTAATGGGGACTTGGTAAGTTGGCAAGCATCCATGGCCTTTTGATTATACAAAGGACAAGTTTCCGTAAATAACTTTAGGTACAAGTTTCTCTTCACATATAAAAAGGCCTTGATCTTCACTTACAAAACACACCAACCCAACATCTCCTCCCCTTCTCCTCCTCCACGACCACCAACTCTCCCTCCCTCTCCTTGGTTTATTGTTTTGCAAGAAAGCTCCTAAAGTCTCTTAAAATGTGTCCAAAAAATTCCTAAATAATTCCAAAAAATCTCTAAGCTTCCCAAATAATCCTAAAAGTCCCTAAACACTAAATAAACCTTTAAACCCTTTATATTAGCCTTAAACACAATTTTTAATCCCTTGCTGAAGCTCCGCCGAACTGCTAGAGAGTTGCCAGAATCTCGCCGGAGCTTCGTCCCTAGCCTCGCTTTTCCTCCTCGCCGGTCACCTCCTTCAGTCAAATCGGAGGAATCAATCAACGCCAGAAGGCTTTCGGAGTCAAAACCGGAGGAATCAGTCAACGCCAAAAGGTTTCTGAGTTAAAACCAGAGGAATAAGTCAACACCGGAAGGCTGCCAGAGTCAACGCCGAAGGTCTTGGCCAATCGGATTGTCACAGGTCATTCTTGGTCAGTGGTCAACTCAGTCGGGTCAATGGTTAATGCTGGTCAACGCATGGGTTAACACTGGTCAAAGTTTAGGTTAATAGTTCGAGGTTATCGGAGTTCCTCCGGTTTAGAGGTTCGTGGGTCTCGGTGTTACGTTAACCATTCTCGAGTCACATCGGTCATCGTAAATCACTGTGAGTTGGCTAAATTATTGTGTGATGGATTTAGGTACATCATATAGACCTCATAATATAGAATCGTAGAATCGTAGGAATGCATACTCATTACTGAAATATGATAAAACGTTTAGGTTGATTAAATAAATTGGGAATTGAACAAAATGGATAGGACATATATATTGCATATAGTTATCACTCACTGGAAGATTGATTGATCGTACCATGATTGCTTGATTGGGTGTTGCATACATTTATAACGGCATGACTGTAAATATATGCATATATATATATATATTATAAGAATATATCTAAATGAATCTATATACGAGAAATTAAGAGTTAAATTAAAATACGTATTAAAATACATAACACACCTATAATATGATAATCGGGTTGGATTGAGTAATTAATTATACAGACGTCAGGAGATTTATAAGTTTACTAATCTCTCTAATGGATTTAGGGTAATTAAACACAGAAATATTGAAATATGAATTTAAAGGATATATAATCGAAGGTTAAGCCATTTAGGGAGTTAGTAGGTTACTAACTCCAATGTTGTTGTAAAATGATTCAGTATTTAAAAACTATGAATTTAAGATAAGTTGAATTCGGGCTACGGGGTTAGTAAGCTTACTAATCCCAAGGTAGCGTATTAAAATAAATTGGTGTTAAACATAAGTAGTTATTTGATTGGTGATGTGATTAGCGCTTGATTGTTTATCTACTCCGGTGTGGGCTGGGTAGACCATTGATTGTGTTATTGTTTATCTACTTTGGTGTTAGGCCAAGTAGACTGCACTGGAAGATACTTATTCCGGCATGGTGATAGGTGTCAGGTTTTATCCTATATCTAACTGCAAGTGCACAGTTCAGTAGTCGTAGTATATAGGTATCGAATCCACAGGGACTCCGTATTCAATAGCTCAAGAACATGAAATTAAACTAGGAAGAAAGCAATGTGATTGAATTAAAAGCAATGCGAGAAAGTAAACAGAAAGCAGAGATTATTGGTTGTGAAAGCAAGTTATTAAGAGCACTAAGTCTAGGGCGTTCTCAGGAAATCAGACAAGCAGACAGTTCATTCAGCAAGGATCTAATTAAGCACAGTTCTAGAACTCAAAACACAGATATAGAATTAACCAAATTCCTTTGCGATAATTCTCTAAGTCTAAGTGCAGCAAACCAAACTTTCGTTTGCGAGAACTAACAGATTAAACTAGCATTAATTCCAAGTTTGATATGTTCACAATTATCCTAAACCAAACGTTTGCGAGAAGTTTAATTGCTCAACCTAATTAGTTCAGATTCCTAAACCCCACTTCCATGACGTATTTAGCAACCTAAGATCTAGATTCTAATTGATCAGGTTAGAACTAGCTTTAAGCACAATTAGATTGAAGAACAGATATAGTTATGAATCCTTAACTGAATTAAACAAGTCTAGCAAGTCATGAAATCCTATGTGAGAAACCCTAAACCTAACAAGGAATCTACTCAGACATAGATAATGAAAACATAATCATATGATGAATAAATTGCATAGAAGATAAAGAATAAAAGGGGTTCGAAATCTTCTCCAAATACAGATGAAGTAAAGGTTCAGATCAGCCCCAAAAGCTCTAAAAATCCTCTGCTCTTAATTATGAAAGCCTAAGTAAATAAAACACCAAAAACTTAATTATATAGGTCTAATCTCGGCCAGGGGCTTCTTTGTAAATATCAGGAACTTCTGGATCAGAGTGCAATATCTTGACTCTTCATAAACCGCCGAGTTTTGGCCCATCTCGCTGGTGCAACGATCGATGCTAGAGTGCAACGATTGACGCATTCCTCTGTTTCGGACAGTGAACTCTATCTCTCGGCCAAACACTCCAAAAATCTCGAAAAAGTGCCATAATCACCAAGTATGCTCCAAACCTGATTATACCTGTAAAAGACTCTAAAAGAACACAAAAAGACACTAAAACACACTTATATCATGGTCTAAAACTAGTAAAAACTATGATATATCACATGGGACCGGGTAAGTCTGGGTATGGATACCTACTCCGGTACGGGACCAGATATGTCAGTTTGTGTTGATATATGGTGGTAGGACTTTGGGGATAAACTGGGTGCGGGGATTGAGATAGTGTTTTTATTTGAACTTATAGGTCTTGCATGATAGATTCCCAGTGAGACGCTTGTTTACATTACTGTTATTAGGAATCTATATGGTGTGTTAGATCCCGCAATTCTAGGGATGGCGTTCCAGTACTTCCTGCCCGATTGGATCCTCGGGAGTTGAGTTCATGGTGAGTTTACGTACCTCCGAGTAGTGGTTCTGGCAGGTGTTAACCTATGGAGTGACATCTATAGGTGTGTAGTCCGGAGAATATAGGGTCGCATCCTAGGGCCAGACAGCATAGAAGCTATGGTTATCTAGGGGTAGCTCGAGTCACTGCGTATCGATTGACAGAGAACGTTGTCCTAGTCGTAGGACTTCGTTTTTTCGTCTAGGAGTCGTGGGAGGTTTTAGTTACCACGGGGCAGCTAAGTTTTCATGTGGAGGTTACTGAGTTTGCGTAGTGGGCCTAATGGTGTGGAGATTGCATTAAAGCCGCATTAGTTAGATTGAGTCTAATCGAGGGCATGTGCCGCAGTATTCTCGATTTCCTTCATTGATGATATGTGTTGTTAATTGAATGCTTGAATGTTGTGGAGATCATTACGTCTTGGTAGCACGTAATCAGCTATTTTACTTTGTTGCTTGTTATTGTTTGTTATTTTGGGTTTGGGTGGGATTCATTTAGCTTGTTTAGAAGCCTTCTTAGTTGGGACCCAACTCACTGGGTAATCTTAGATTTCTCATTAGACTCATTTTGTGTTTTTCAGGTTTGGCCTAGCTCGGCGGACGCATAGGGCACTCGGAGTAGTTTTGGGATTCGCTTTGGTCTGTAGTTTGTTTTCGACTCGATTTCATGGTTTTATTTCGGTTTTGGATTTGGAGCTCCATAATTTCTCTTTCAAGAAACTCTTAAATTAGATTAACATATTTAAAAGATTTACAATTCTTAAAACAGAATATTCCCTGATATACGGTTTAGGCCAAACCGAACACAACACGTGGAAGCGATACGGGTTGAAAAGCTTTGTATCGTAGAAACGAGGTAAACGGAGTCAAAGATAGTTTGATTTGAGCCATTGAATCAAACCGGACCATATTTGGCTTTCGTATTGTGAAAAAATCTTTTTGTTTGGCCTGCAGGGGTTCGGTCGGTCATGTTCTTGTTTGATTGTTGGCCGGCCAGATCGTCGGTCAGCGGATAGCGGGAAGGGGGCGTTAAAGCTTGACTCAGGTTGCACCTTCCACATAACTTGATAAGTGTAAAGTTTTAACCCTATACTAACTGCAAGTGCACAGTAATATCAATGTATTACTTAAGGTATCGAATCCATGAGGACTCTAGGCAACGATAGAATTAGAACAGAAAAGATTAAACTAGGAGAAAGCAAATGTGATTAGAAACTAAAAAGCAAAACAAGAAAGTAAATCAGTAGCAAGGTTTGTTGTAAGCAATTAATTAAGGGTGCTAAGTCTAGGGAGTTCTCAGGAAATCAGACAAGCAGATAAATCATCCAGTCAGGATCAAATTAAGTACAGTTCTAGAACTCAAAACACTGATATAGAATTAACCAACTTTCGTTGTGAGAATTCTCTAAGCCTAATTGCAGAAATCCAAATGTCTTTGTAATTCCTAACAGATTAAACCAGCTTTAGGTGTAAGTTCGATATGTTTACAATTCAATTAAACCAAATTTCTTTGCGAGTAATTTAATTGCTCAACCTAAATAGTTCAGATTCTAAACCACAATTTCGTGTCAATCTAGCAACCTAAGATCTAGATTCTAAGTGATTAAGTTAGAACTAGCATTAAACACAATTTAGATTGAATAAAATCTATTGATATGAATCCTTAACTGAATTAATTATATCTAGCAAGTCATAAAATCCTTAATGAGAATCCATAAACCTAACTATGAATCTACTCAGACATGAAATATGAAAACATAATCAATGAATTAATAGATTGCATAAAAGAGATTAAAAAAGTAAAGGGGTTCGAAATCTTCTCCAAAATAAGCAGAAAGCAGTACATGAATAGATCAGCCCCAAGCTCTAGAAAACTCTAAACTCCAAGTATGAAAGCGTATCTTAAAACTGATGTAAAAACCTAATTATATAAGCTAATCACGTCTTGGGGCTTCTTTGTAATTCTTGGAAACTTCTGGGCACAATTGCAATATCTTCATTCTTCATTAAACCGCCGAGTTTGGCCCATCTCGCTGGTGTGTCGATCGATGCACATAGTGTGTCGATCGATGCACTACTCAGTTTCGGACAGTGAGCTCTATCTCTTGGGTCAAAACACCAAAATGCACCAAAATGCTCCAATTACTCAAAATCCACTCCAAGCGTGCTAGTACCTAATAAAACCTGTAAAAGACTCTAAAGAAACACTAAAAGACTCTAAAACACACTTATATCATGGCATAAAACAGGTAAGAACAATGATATATCAACTCCCCCACACTTAGCCTTTGCTTGCCCTCAAGCAAAACAGAGAACTAAAACATGGTGAAGAGGTTTGAAAACTTTCAGAAACTCTTTTTGTCCTAGAAGCAACAACACTCAGATTCCCCTTAGTAATGCACTGAAAGAATCAACTGCAAGACATCAAGACCAACATGTACTTCCCCCACACTTAGCAACTGTCCTAAGTAAACTCCACAATAAATCCAAGTCATTCAAATTCACCCTACTGACTTCTTAAGAATATTAAGTGCGGTCTCACCTAAGGATTATCGATCAAAGGGCACATGGATTCTTACTTTGTCAGCTCTAGACCACCATACTATCTGTTTCTGGTTCCTTTCTTCTCTTTTCCCTTCCTTAGCCTTCTGATTTCTCCCCATTGGGTATCATTTTTTTTTATCAGTGCTCTTCCCGTTAAGGGGTGTACTTTGGACACATTCCATGGATCGCATAGAAGGTAATAGTGTTTGCTACTATTCCCGTGACCACTTCGGAGTTACTAACTCATCCTCAGTTTATTACTTTTTTTTTTACTTTATGGAAGGGGAGAAGGGAACCATACCCGGACAGGTTTACAAGCTGTGTCAGAACTAACAAAGGAATCCGACTCAAGGTATACCAAGCCCTTAGGTGAGAAAATTAAGTCAGGTTTACAAGGGTGAATTCAGTAAAGGATCCTCTGAATACCTGAATTGATATGGGTGTCCTCAGTAGGTTGATCCGTGTTGGGTTTTCTAATAGTCATAGATAGATCTTGCAGCTTCGTACCAATGGTTACTTAAGTTCCTACAAGATGTTGTTAACTTCTCAAAAATCCATTGTTTCTTACTTAAACTTGTTTTGACTCAATAAAAACAAATTTTTTTGAAAAACAAGACTGACTCTAAGAAAACAGAAAGATAGTAGTTAGTAGCTACCTCCCCCACACTTGAAACACACTGTCCCCAGTAGTGTTAAGCTAAGGGTTGGTAAAAAGAAAGAAAATGTTAATGGATGTGTTGAGTTCTGTCTGATTTTTACCTCTGTCGCTCATGCATCGATCAATACATAGATGTAACGACCGTTGCAAGGCGATTTTTCGTCATGTGTCGATCGTTGCTCAGGACCGCAAAGATCGCTGCAATGCGATTTTCGTGTTGTGACGATCGACACACGATTGTGTCGATCGACGCATTGCGATATCCGAGACCTGCAGACAAAAACTCACCAAAAACAAAAACAAACATAAAATCCTAACAAAAACACAAAAATGAAAATGCAAAAACGAAACAGTGGGTTGCCTCCCACTCAGCGCTTGTTTAAGGTCATTAGCTTGACCGGACGAACAAGATCAGTTTGTTGGAGATCCCGACAGAGACTGTGATTGCCTCTGTGCAAGTCTCCTCATCCAAGGTGGAGAGTAAGCTTCATCAGTGTGAGCTCGTACAAGAAAAGAAGGAGTAAACTGATATGGTGGATCTGAAACCAAAGTCTCGCTTATCTGCTCTCCATATCCATTCTTAATAGTGAAGGTCTGCCCATCAATCAGCGTCTTACGCATCATGTCCATCTCGAAGTGTAGAGGCTCATCTCCCAGATGGAGATCAATCAAGTTGTGCCTCACATCAATCACTGCTCCAGCTGTGGCTAAGAATGGTCTACCCAGTATCAAAGCATCATCCTGCTCACTGTCGTACTTAAGCACCAAGAAGTCTGTCGGAACCAAGTAGTTTCCAACTCTTACTGGGACGTCCTCAAGAACTCCTTCCGGAATCCTTATTGACTGATCAGCTAGGACAAGAGAGGTCCTAGTGGGTGAAAAATCCATCATACCCAGCTTCTCTGCCACAGAGTATGGCATGAGACTTCCAGCAGCTCCTAAATCACACAGAGAGCGCTTGAAACCATCCTCAAAAATAGAACAACTCAGCACAAAAATCCCAGGATCAGGTAGCTTCTTAGGAATCTTAGTTAATAGCACATCACTTATATGTTGAGGAACAACTATAACCCAATCCTTCAGCATCTCGTCCATTGGCAGCATCTTCTCCAAGTACCTTTGCACACAAGGATGGTAAGGTGGATCATCAGATGGTGGAATTTCTTCCAACTGTTCACCAATCTCTTACAGCTGTTTATGCTCATCGGTATCTTGTTGAATTACCTCAGACACTTTAGGATATAATCGATTAGATTGTGCATAAATCTCCTGTTGAGTTATCTCAGACACTCCAGGAAATAAACGATTAAGCTCTTGGTCTGCCTCTGCATCAATGCCATAAGAATCATGTGAATCTGTCTGTCCACGCCCTGCAACGATCGATGCAATTAAATTTTCACAGATTCCACCCGAAAGATTTTCCTCAAAATCAGAAATTTCAGCCTCTTCCACCAGTTCAGCTGTATTTAGCTCAAATCTTTCACCTAGGTGTGATCCATCATCAATGTACACTGACCAGGCCTTAATATGGGTGTCTACAACACTCTTTCCCTTAACAGAGTTCGAAATTTGGCTCACCTGAGTGTCCAATTGCTTCACATGAGTACTTAGAGACTCAAACTTCCCATTGAGATCCTCATAAACAGCATCTAACTTCCTGTTGAAGTCCATCGCAGTCTTGGTATGTCCTTCCAGCAGCTGCTCCATCATAATCTCCATCTTACTCTCATGAGTGTTAGCAACGGGAGGTGCTTGGTAAGAGGAAGATCCATAAGTCCTCTGATTACCTTGGTGGAAAGTCTTCTGAAAACCAGCATTGCTTGTGAAAGCATTTTTCTGTCCATTGAAGAACCTATTACCTTGATGTCCTTCAAACCTGTTTCCTTGGAAACCAGTTCCTCCAATGTAGTTCACATCCTCTTCCTGACCATCTTCTTCAGCATTGATCACTTCAACATCTTGAGCAAAATGGACAGCTTTCTTCCCAGCTAGAAGATTGCAAACAGTGTCCAACTTACTCCTAATATCAGCTATCTCCAGATTCTCTACCTTCCCACCAGACTCTTTCCTTCTCCTATCAGTAGTCTTGCAGCTATTACTGCTTACTAAGTTATCTATCAACTGCTTAGCTTGCACAGGAGTCCTAGTGTTGAAATTTCCATTGCTGGAATTATCCAACGCAGTCTGATAAGGGAGATCTATACCTCTAAAGAAGATGCCCAGCAATGTTACCTCAGTGAATCCATGATGCGGGCAGTCACGTTGGTACTTCTTAAACCTCATCCATGCAGTCTTAAGAGGCTCTATAGGACCTTGGGAGAAAGTGAGAATGTCTTGTCTCGGCTGATCAGAGCGAGCATCATCATAGAAGTGTCTCAGAAACTCACTCTTCAGAGCATCGCATGTAGTAAACTTCCCAGGTGGAAGTTGTTTCAGCCAGGCAGCATCATATCCAGCGAGAGAGTAAGGGAAGAGTTTGAGAAACAGATAGTCATAGTTCACTCCATCATACTTCATCCCAGTGACTATGTCATCAAACTCATCTATATGATCCATTGGCTGCTCATTGGGGAAACCATGGAAGGCATTCTGCCTTAGAAGCGAGTAGTAGATGGTCTTGATCTCAAAATCATTCCTCTCAAAATCAGGAGGTACAAGAGCTGACCGGTTAGCATGAAACTCATCCGGACGGTTATAGTCAGCTAAGGTCCTCTCATGAATAACCATCTCTCTACCGTGACCTTGTCCTTGGCCTTGTTCTTCTTCAGGCTCAGGGATTACATTCCCTTCAGCATCAATCCTATGCCCAGCAGCATTGTACGGATTGTTTTATTGTTCCCTCAGGGTACCTTGAGCATCGGGTATCAGAATCAGACGATCTCGAACTATTCTTGCTCTCTGAACTTTTCTGTTGGTCCTCTCTAGTCTAGCAAGCTCTTCAAGTTGGAGGTTAACGAGATTAGTGTTCGGATTACTTCTGGTATCACGCGTCTGCATAAACCGTCTGCAATCGCCAAGCAACGATCAATGCTAAGAGTGCAACGATCGATTCAACTCCAATCGCCTAGTAACGATCGACACAAAAGGATGCAACGATCGATGCTATGCGATTTTGAAACCTGCGACAGAGAAGAAACAGAGAAAAAATCAGTAACTAAAAAAAAAAAAAAAAATCCTAGTCTAAACCCTAAGTTCGAATCTATCGAAGACTCAAAGAGTCCCCGGCAACGGCGCCAAAAACTTGATAGGTGTAAAGTTTTAACCCTATACTAACTGCAAGTGCACAGTAATATCAAAGTAGTACTTAGGGTATCGAATCCACGAGGACTCTAGGCAACGATAGAATTAGAACAGAAAAGATTAAACTAGGAGAAAGCAAATGTGATTAGAAACTAAAAAGCAAAACAAGAAAGTAAATCAGTAGCAAGGTTTGTTGTAAGCAATTAACTAAGGGTGCTGTCTAGGGAGTTCTCAGGAAATCAGACAAGCAGATAAATCATTCAGTCAGGATCAAATTAAGTACAGTTCTAGAACTCAAAACACTGATATAGAATTAACCAACTTTCGTTGTGAGAATTCTCTAAGCCTAATTGCAGAAATCCAAATGTCTTTGTAATTCCTAACAGATTAAACCAGCTTTAGGTGTAAGTTCGATATGTTCACAATTCAATTAAACCAAATTTCTTTGCGAGTAATTTAATTGCTCAACCTAAATAGTTCAGATTCTAAACCACACTTTCGTGTCAATCTAGCAACCTAAGATCTAGATTCTAAGTGATCAAGTTAGAACTAGCATTAAACACAATTTAGATTGAAGAACATCTATTGATATGAATCCTTAACTGAATTAATTATATCTAGCAAGTCATAAAATCCTTAATGAGAATACCTAAACCTAACTATGAATCTACTCAGACATGGAATATGAAAACATAATCAATGAATTAATAGATTGCATAAAAGAGATTAATAAAGTAAAGGGGTTCGAAATCTTCTCCAAAATAAGCAGAAAGCAGTACATGATTAGATCAGCCCCAAGCTCTAGAAAACTCTAAACTCTAAGTATGAAAGCGTATCTTAAAACTGATGTAAAAACCTAATTATATAAGCCAATCACGTCTTGGGGCTTCTTTGTAATTCTTGGAAACTTTTGGGCACAATTGCAGTATCTTCATTCTTCATTAAACCGTCGAGTTTGGCCCATCTTGCTGGTATGTCGATCGATGCACATAGTGTGTCGATCGATGCACTACTCTGTTTCGGACAGTGAGCACTATCTCTCGGGTCAAAACACCAAAATGCCGCAAAATGCTCCAATTACTCCAAATCCACTCCAAGCGTGCTAGTACCTAATAAAACCTGTAAAAGACTCTAAAGAAACATTAAAAGACTCTAAAACACACTTATATCATGGCATAAAACCGGTAAAAACCATGATATATCATAACACCAAGGAAAGATTTACTATCTGACCTCACAGAATTTGAAGGAAACATAGTTCTAATGGGAAACAACTCGACATATACAGTAAAGGGAATAAGAAACATCAAAATAGATAATCCAGATGGAACTAGAGTGATTCTAAACCAAGTCAGGTACATGCCAAAGATGGGAAGAAACCTTATTTCATGTGGTCAACTTGAGCAATATGGATACACTTACACTGGGGGATACTTTGATGTGAAATTCTATAAAGGAGAGAGGAAAGTCCCAGAAGCAGTTTGGACATGGGGAGATCCAAATTAGAGTTATCTCTAGACATTCAGGTGCATTGCTTATGTGCATACCATTAGCGACAAGATCAGTCATAGAGCAACAGAGGGAGTGTTGGTGGGGTATGCTCAAGGAACCAAAAGTTTTTGTATATGGTTGTTGGATGAGGAGAAAATTGTAACCAACAAAGATGTGGTATTTCGAGAAGATATGTTGTACAAGAATAGGAATGTAGTCAATAACACAGAATCAGAAATGATTCAAGGAAAGGAAATGAAAAAGGGTTACTTTCAGTGAAGATTTGCAACAGGTCTTGGAGGAAGAAGAAATACCAGAAGATAGCATTGGTCAAGGTGGAGCTGATCCAGACTACTCATAAGGTACGTCGGACCAAGAAGAAGATGAAAATGATTCTACATATGAGGAGGATGTGACAAAAAAAAAACCAAACAAGTATTGATTTGGAAAGTTACATCCTGACCAGAGATCGTGAAAAGAGAATCCCCAAGAAGCCTTCAAGATACGAAGATATGCAGATTTCGTTGCATATACCCTGGCCAGCTCAGAAATAGTCAATATGGATGAACCAATATCCTTCTCAGAAGAAAAGCCACATATGAAGAGATGGATTCATTAAAGAAGAATCACACTTGGGACTTGGTTGATAGACCAGAAAAACAAAAGGTAATCGGATGCAAGTGGTTATAAAACTTAAACCTGGCATACATGATGTTGAAAATCCAAGATACAAGGCGAGGCTTGTTGCAAAGGGCTATGCATTGACAAAGGGATAGACTACAACGAAGTGTTTGCACCAGTGGTGAAACACACGTCTATTAGATTACTTCTATCAATAGTGGTTAATCAGGATATGGAACTGGAGCAGCTCGACGTGAAAACAAGATTTCTTCATGAACATGGAAGACAAAGTATGTTTGCTCAGAAAATCTTGTATGGTTGAAAGCAATCTCCAAGGGAATGGAATCACATGTTTGATTCATTCATGGCAAAGAAAAAATTCAAGAAGAGTACCATGTGTGTATCTAAAGGGTTAAATGAGCGGAGAAATGGTATATCTTCTACTCTACGTGGAAGACATGCTGATAGCAACCAAGAGCATGAAGATCATCAAGGAGTTAAAGAACCTAATGAACCGAGATTTTGAAATGAAGGACTTATGCTCAGCAAGACGAATTATGGGGATGCACATCTATAGAGACAGAACAAAAGGAACCTTTGTCTTGTCTCAAGAAGCTTACTTAAATCAAGTGTTAAAGATATTTGCAAAGAAGTTCAGCCACCGATTGGACCACAATTCAAGCTTCAGGCTCTCACTAAGGTGTAAGAACAAGAACATGCAGAGTATGGAGGAGATTCCGTACGCAAGCGTTGTGGAGAGTATTGTAACACCCAGCCTCACAAAATTGGTTAACGGGCAGTCAAGAAATCAACAAGGGGCATTTTTGTATTTGTCAAAAGATGAGGGGCATTTTGGTAATTTAAAAAAAATGCAAGAAAGAAGCTTAGACGGGCCAAATGATTCTCTTTTCAATTAAAGAAATCATTTAGAAGACAAAATGTGGAGAAAACGGATTTTAAACGAGTTTTATGGACTATCGGTTAAGGAAACCGATATAACCGATAAAACTTGTAAAATTCGATACAGGAGCTAAAAAGTCCGATTGAGGTGAAACGAATTGGTAAATACTTTTAAACGTGTCTAGTATTTAAAAAAAAAATTGTAGGTTTTATTTCATAGGCTACGGGGTTTTAAAAGTTTAGCGAATTTTTGGGAAATATTGGTTAACAGGAATCGCGGATTAAGAGCGTGATGGGGTGGCGATTTCTAATTGGCTAGAGGGTTCCAATTATCATTACTGAAAACAGGTAAATTTAACATGTTATTAAATGTGTGAACATTTATGTGTTGTCAACATTTGAAGAGTGGTTTTCTTGGATGATGTTATGTGTCCATGGGAAACTTTGCTCCAAGTTTCTCCTTGGTTATAAAAGGCAGGCTTCCCAAAAAGCCTTAAACACTTCCCAATACTTAAACCATCCCAAACACCCTAAAAACTAAATAAAGTCCCTAAACACTATTAGCCTAAACACTAGCCTTAAAACACTCTCCCTAAACCCTTGTCAGAGCTTCACCGGAATCTCGCCAGAGATAGACTGGAAATTCGTCGGAGCCGCCCTTAGTCTCACCATCCTCTCACCGGTCAACGCTACCTCTCTCCGGAGTTTTGTTGGAGTTTTGACTGGAGTATTGACAATTGAATAACCACCGGAGTCAACATTGTTAGATCGGTCAACAATGGCAGACTGCCGGAGTCAACGCCGGCGGAATCAGTCAACGTCGGAGGTCTTTGCCAACCGGTTAATCATGGGTCAGTCTTTGTCAGTGGTCAATTCAGTCGGGTCAACGATCAATGCCAGTCGCCACCGTGGTAAACGCCGGTTAAACCCTCAACCGCCACGATCAACGCCTCCTTGTTGGATTTAGTCGCGGTCGAAGGTGGTCAACGGGTCAACATCTTGTTTAGTTCAGTCAATGGAAGAATGTTGCGGGACAAACTTGGTTATACCCGGTTTAGTTGGTCAACACTTCGGGTCAAGGATTGGTTGAGCTTGGGTTAAGGATGGGTTTCAGTTCGTTGGTTTGGGAAAGGTTCGGGAAGGGTTTTCCTCGGTCTCGGGGTTCGTTGCTCAGTCAAATCATCCATCCGTCGCTTCAATACGCACTGTGATCCGGTTAAAATTTTTGTTGCATATAGGTTAGAATAGTATTGACCCGTAATCAATAAAACGTAGTATTAGGATTTGCATACCCGTGGTTGAAAATTGATAGTACGGATAGGTTGATTAATTAACTCGATTAAATGATTAAACAAATAAGAGTTATTATTCGGCATGTAAAATAGAAATGTCTAGTGATTGATTGTATTTTGAATTGATTGATGCAGTCATGTTAAAACGGCATACTAGGACGTATATGCATATATAATATATTATAAGAACGTATCTAAATGAATCTATATATAGGAAGGTTTAAATTGATTAAAATACGGTGAAACACATAACAAACCTTATAGTATAATAACGAGGTGGGTTAATTAGTCAATTTTCGGGCTTAACGGGTTAAATGAACTAATTAAAGAATAATGTGAAGTTAGAGAGAGATTAAGAATAAGAATTCAGAAGAATAAGAATTAACAATTAGAATATGAATTAAGCCGTCTATAAGATTAGTAAGTTTACTAATCCCAATGTAGTAGATTGAATGAGTTAAGGATTAGAAAAATATTAAAAGGCTTATGAACCTAAATAATTGTTTGAGTAGTGTTGTGATTATTGTTGTGTGTTGTTTATCTACTCCGGTGTTGGGCCGGGTAGACAATTGTTTGTGTGGTGTTTAATCTATTCCAGTTTTGGGCTGGATAGACTGTGTTGTTGATACTTACCTCAGTACAGGGCCAGGTAAGTTTGGATAGATGCCTAATCAGGTATAAAACCGGATAAGGTCGGGTGATGTGGAGGTTGGTGATAGGACTTGCGGGATAGATCGGGGATTGATATAGTGTTTCTATTTGATCTTGTCGGTCTAGCGTGATAGATTCCTAGTGATTCTGCTTGTTTACATTACTATTATTAGGACTCTATATGGTGCGTTAGATCCCACAAGTCTAGAGATGTCATTCCGGTACTTCCTGCGTGATTGGATCTTCGGGAGTTGAGTTTCTGTTCAGTTCACATACCTTCGGAAATGGTTTTTGCAGGTGTTAACCTATGGAGTGACGTCTGTAGGTGTGTATTCTGGAGAATATGGGGTCGCGTCCAAGGGCCAGACTGCATGGAAGCTTATGTTATATAGGGGTATCACGAGTCATCACATATCAATGGACAGAGAATAGTGTCCTAGGTCGTAGGATTTTATGTTTACGTCTAGGAGTCGTGGGAGGTTTTAGTTACCACGGGGGTAGCTAAGTGTTCCCTTGGAAGTTATCGAGTTCGCACAGTGGGCTAAGATAGTATGGAGTTAGTGTTAGTGCTGCAATAGATAGATCGAGTTTAATCAACATGTGCTGCAGTGATCTCGATTTCCATGATTACCTTTTGTTGTGTTTTGTTAATCGAATGCTTGTGTGTTGTGAGGCTCATCACGCTTGGTAGCATGTGATCAGTTATTGTACTTGATTTTTATTTTGGGTTTGGGCGGGATTATCATATTGTTTAGCAGCATTTTTTGTGGGGGAGCCGACTCGCTGGGTAATCTTAGATTCCTTATTAGACTCCTTTTGTGTTTTCCTGGTTTGGCGTAGCTCGGCGGACGCGTAGGACACTCGGGGTGGTCTTGGGTTCGCATTTGGCTACGGTTTGTTAAGCATTTTGACTTTATTTTTGATTTCGGATTTTGTTGGGATCCCCATAAAAGATTTTTATTAGACCTTATATTGTTATGAATAAGATTTATAATTTTAAAGTAATAAAATGGAATAATTCACAGATATACGGTTTAGTCCGAACCGGACACAACTCGTGGAAGCGGTACATGTTGATAAGCCTTGTATCGTGTAAACGAGGTAAAGGGAGTCAAGGATAGTTTGGTTCGAGTGTTTGACTCAAACCGGATTGTCTCTGACTTCGTAGTGTGACAAACTCTTCTCGTATGGCTTGCTCGGGTTTGATCGGTCATGTTCTTATTTGATTGTTGGCCGGCCAGCTCGTCACTCAGCGGAAAACTAGAAGGGGGCATTACAAGTATAATGTATGCAATGGTGGGATCAACACTGGATTTGGCTTATGATGTAACTCTTGTCAGTAGGTATATGGGAAACCCATGAGTGGATCATTGGCGAGGAGTGCAACGGATCATGGGGTATGTCAAAGGAGCTGCAAATGTGTGCTTAACAGTTAGTAAGGAATCAGATTTCAGAGTTGAAGGCTACTGCGACTCGGATTATGCGGCTGGTCTCGATAGAAGGCGATCGATATCAGGGTATGTGTACACAGTTGGTGGAAATACAGTGAATTGTTTTGTCATCAGTTTGAAACGCTTTTGATAAAGGAGAAAGAAACGATGCAGGAATATTTGGCAAAGGTTTCATCTGTTGTCAACCAAATGAAGACCTATGGTGAATTTTTGTCAAATGAAACTGTTGTGAGTAAAGTTCTCAGAAGCTTAACTCCAAAGTTTGAATATATGGTTCCAGCAATCATGGAGGCGAATGATATGAGTATATATACCTTTGACAGCAGATCAGCTCACTGATTGGACATGAGGATTGTCTTGGTAAGAAGCCTGAAAAATCTGAAGAAAAAGCTTTCCAAATGAAGGGAGAGTACTCTGGTCAGAAAAACAACATCAGTTTTGGAGCTAGTAGAAGACGTGGCAGATCTGGAGGTCGTGGAGACTTTGGAAGAGGCAGGGGAAGAGGTTATTATGATAACTCAAGCAGCTCTAATCAGTCCTGCAATAGAGGTACCAACAAGAGCGATATTCAGTGTCATTATTGCAAGAAGTATGGTCATATGCAGGCCAACTGTTGGATAAAACAGAAAGAAGAAAAGCACGCAAGCTTTGCTGAGCAAGAAGATGAGCCTCAACTTATTATGGCATTTAAAAGTGAGGAAGCGTCTAAATATGTGTGGTATTTGGACAGTGGTTGTTCAAATCACATGACATGCATCAAATCTATGTTCAAAGAATTAGATGAGTCGCACAAGCTTAAGGTGAATCTTGGAGATGACAAAGAAGTTCAGGTTGAAGGGACAGAAATCGTGGCTGTTCAGGATGGTCATGGTAATCTTAAACTCATCTATGGTGTTTATTACATTCCTGATCTAGCACATAATATGTTAAGTGTTGGTCAAATGGTGGAGAACAATTGTTCTGTCTTCTTTGATGGGAACATATGTGTCATCAAGCATAAGAAATCTGGTCTCACATTATCAGAGGTGAGGAAGACATCAAACAATTTCTATCTATTTGAAATGTTTTCAGTTGAAACAAGTGCTTTGGTTGCTAAAGTTCCGATATTTCGAAGTTGTGACATTTGCGGTATGGGCATCTACATGAGAATGGGTTAAGGGTACTCAATCAAAAGGATATGGTCTCTGGCTTACCAAAGATTGATACTCTTTGAGTTGTGTCAAGGCTCCATATATCGGAAACAAACTCGCATGTCGTTTCCAGTAGGAAAAGCAATGATAGCAACTCAATGTCTTGAAATTATTCATGCTGATTTATGTGGTCCGATGCAACCACATCTCTTGGAGGCAGAAAATATTTTCTGATGCTAACAGATGACTACAACAGGATGAGCTTGGTTTATTTTCTTGAATCAAAAGGAGAAACACTCGAGATGTTTAAGAAGTTCATGGCACTTGTGAAGAAACAAAGTGAGCAGCGAGTTAAGGTGTTACGAACTAACAGAGGAGGAGAGTTTACATCCACTGAGTTCAACCAATTCTGTGAAAAGAAGGGATACATCATGAGCTTACTACATCTTACACACTGGAAACAAATGGTGTAGCGGAAAGGAAAAACAGACCTGTGGTGGAGATGGCTAGAAGTATGTTAAAGCAGAAAAATCTACCTAATCAGTTTTGGGCTGAAAGTGTGATGACATCAATGTATCGTCTGAACATCTCTCCTAGGAAAGAAGTCTTAAACCGAACACTTTATGAAGCTTGGTGTGGCCGAAAACCTGGGGTGAGTCATTTAAGAGTTTTCGGTAGTCTTGCTATTCTCTTATTGATGCTCATAACATGAAGAAGCTTGATGAAAAATCTGAGAAATGCATTTTTCTTGGATATTTTTCACAATTGAAAGGATATATATTGTACAATCCTGTGAGTGGGAAAATTGTTGGAAGCAGAAACATTATCTTTGACGAGAAAGCGGTTTGGAGTTGGCGTGAAGATAATAATGATGATCTTATGGGAATTTCCATGGACAAAAATGATGAGCATGTACTGAATCAAAGTCCAGCTATTCTGAAGCTAATACACCAACAAATTCAGTTCCAAGTTCACCAAGCTCCAGCAGTGGCAGTGGTTCAAGCATCGGAGAATGAATTTCAAGCTCAAGTCCACCTCAAAAATTCAGATCACTGCAAGAAATTTATGAGGTACATCATGCTTTTCATTGCTGATCCAGTGACAGCTAATGAAGCAGCAAAGAATGAGGAATGGCGAAAAGCAATGGAAGAAGAGAGCGTTTCTATAGATAAGAATCAAACATGGCAGCTAGTTGAGCTTCTTGGAGGTAAACACTCAATTGGTGTAAAATGGGTATTTAAAACAAAGTATTATGAAGATGGTAGTATTCAAAAGTATAAGGTAAGGCTGGTGGTTAAGGGATATGCACAAGAATATGGAGTGGATTATGAAGACACTTTCTCTCCGGTAGCAAAGTTTGACACTGTAATAACTCTTCTTGCCTTAGGAGCTTATGTGCATTGGCCAATATATCAGTTAGATGTTAAGTCACCCTTCTTGAAGGGTGAGCTACTTGATGAGGTTTATGTTGATCAGCCTGAAGGTTTTGTAGTTGAAGGCAAAGAGGGTTTCGTCTACAGGTTGTATAAATCTCTATATGGCTTTAAGCAAGCTCCTAGAGCTTGGTACAACAAGATTGATTCTTTCTTTGCAGAAACTGGCTTTGAAAGAAGCAAAAGTGAGTCTACTCTCTACGTAAAGAAGCAAGGTGATGATATCCTTGTTGTGTGTTTGTATGTAGATGATATGATTTACATGGGTTCTATTGCTTCACTTGTTGCTAATTTCAAAGCTAGTATGATGGAGAAGTTTGAAATGACAGATCTTGGGTTGCTGTATTTTTCCTTGGTCTTGAGGTTAAGTAAGTGGAAGATGGGATTTTTGTTTCTCAACATAAGTATGGATGTGACTTGCTTAAAAGGTTCGACATGACATGTTGCAATGCTGTAGAAACTCTTATGAATGTCAATGAGAAGCTGGAAATGGATGATGGAACAGAGAAAACAGATGCAACAAAGTTCAAGAGTTTAGGTGGAGGTCTTATATATCTAACTCACACAAGACCAGATATTTGTTTTGCTGTGAGTGTGATTTTTAGGTTTATGCACAATTCGACCAAATACCATTTTCGAGCAGCAAAGAGGTTGTTGAGGTATATTTCAGGAACACAAAGTACGCCCTATGGTACAACTCAGTTTCAGAGTTTGAATTGGTTGGGTTCACGGACAGCGATTGGGCAGGTGGTGTGCAAGATAGAAAAAGCACTTCGGGACATGTTTTTAATCTGGGTTCTGGAGCAGTTTGTTGGAGTTCAAAAAAGAAAAATGTAACAGCATTATCATCATCAGAAGGTGAGTATACAACAGCTCCTGCAGCAGCATGTCAAGCAGTTTGGTTAAGAAGAATTCTAGCAGACATCAAGCAAGAACAAATGAAGGTGACAACAATTTTCTGCGAAAACAAGGCAACTATAGCAATGACCAAAAATCCAGCATATCATGGAAGAACGAAGCATATATCAATCAAGGTCCACTTCATCAGAGACTTGGTTAGTGAGGATTCAATTACTTTGGAGTATTGCAGCACAAACGAGCAGAGTGCAGATGTTCTCACAAAAGCATTATCAAAGGACAAGTTTGACTACTTCAGAAGTAAGCTTGGAGTGTGCAAGTTTGAATCAAGGGAAAGTGTTGAAAAGTGATTCAAAATGAGATTAAATGGTTTTAGTTACATTTGCTAGTTTTTATTTCTAATTAATTAGGAGGTTCCAATTTTTTTCTTAATTATAGGACATAATGAGTCCATTAGTTAATGGGTGCCGTTACGTTTTTGTTTCTTATATATTCATGTAATCTCTTTCAAGTTTAAACATCTAAGAATAAAAAAATATTATTCAGCAAAATACTCTCTTTGTTCTTTTGATCTTTTCTTTCTCTGTTTTCACATTGTTTGTCTTGTTCCAACATCAAGCCATGTCTATTCAATGAGAAATCTTACTTGGTTCGTGAAGGAGATCATGTGAATAAGATGCTCTTTAGTTTATGTCTAATATGTGGTCTGCTCTAGAGTGTAACCTCGGATGGTGGGAGAAGTGGAAACTTCAACTGTAGTTTACTTAAAGAAGGATATTTCTGTGGTGACGAGCTTTTGACTTGGGCGTTAGATCCCAAATCTGGTTCTAACCTCCCGTCCTCAACAAGAACCTTCAAGACCCAAACCGAAGTGGAAGCTTTCGCTTTGATAGCCGATGAGCTTAAGTTAGTGGTGAACCAGTTTGTAACGCCCCGTCCGCCTCTACCGGTGAGTCACCATCCCCTCTACCGGGCTCATGGGCCCCACCCCTGTCCGACGGTCGGTGCATTATTTGTGGTAGGCCCGACCGACTAATTTACTGACCCTATCATCACCCTCTGACCTTTTCCCATGTGTTTTTTCCTCACACACATGCTACCACGAGTCACTTCCCGGAAGGTCACCCATCCTAGGACTACTCCAGCCCAAGCACGCTTAACTCTGGAGTTCTTTTGGGCAAGTGACCGGAAAAGGTAAGTGTACTTGGTGATATAGGTAGCCAAATTAATTCTTTTAAGCCTTTCCGTATATACCACAAACCGGGATGTTACAATTCACCCACTCCACAGAGCGCAACGCCCTCGTTGCGCACCAGGATCATTATCCTTGACGGTGTGAGCCCTCACTGACTCCACACGCGTCCTCGGATTCGGCTCTGATACCAAATTGTAACACCCGGCGAACCGGAGACGCGGCATTAGGACGCCCGTTGAACCGGACTCGGTCCAACCGGGACGCCAACTCAACTTGTCCCAGGTCTCAGGTGCCTCCTTCGTATTCAAAATCACCAATGACGTCACTCGACTGTATCGATCCCGTATCCGGACCTGCAAGAAAACGGGGACAGGAAAGGAAAGAGGCCTAAGTAATTGTTTCAAACACAATTACCCAGTGAGGTCGGGCTTAAGGAGCCTGCGATCCCGCTTACACTAAACAACTACTATTCACAAGTCCTAAGCTAATAACACCTTGCAAACAGGCCCGAAGGCTTCACCACGCAAACTACATCCACTCGTGCTTTCACACTCGTGGACCCCTTCCTTCGACCCGTAGGCCCAAACAATCCTTCTTTTCCTTCTGGGGGTTCGTCGGACCCCCGACGCCTTCTCAAGGGACACGCACCCCGTACGCATCCCGCAACACAACACCCTTTCGGGGGCCCTACCACAACTATCAATCATATCCATCACACACAAACAACATTTTCGGGCTCAGCGATAACCTAGCAGTTCTACGTTCCATAATCAATCACATCAGACGTCTTACTATCCCTACGCTACCTAGGAAAGACACTATTAACAGAGGACTATCGTCCAAAATTGAGATAGAGTAAGGGAGATAAACGACAGTTTTCCTCACCTTAGCCAAAGAAGAGGACAAAACGGTAATTTAGGAGCCCCATTAGCCCGAACGGACATCGGTTCTGAAAAGAGGACGATAATTCAAGTGAGATAGGCTTTCGTTTCGCTCGAATCGGGTTTAGGACGGTCAAGTTATGGCCTACCGAAGTTTGGTTTACTGAAAGTCAACGGTCTGGTCAAAGTCAACCGGTTGACCCAATCAACCCAGACCCAAACCAGACTGAACCAGGCCCAATCCATAACTGGCCCAATTGCCTAAACCGGATCCTAACCAACTAAACCAGGGAATTGAATTAAAATTGGAAATAAACCGGAAATCCTAATTAGACCAACTAAACCGGAATTAAGAAATTGAAATTGGAAAGAGTAAACTGGAATCAAATTGAACCGGACCAAACCGGCTAACCGGACCAGCGGTCAACAGTCAACTACGGCGGCATTCAACGGCGGCTCCGGCGGAGGCGGGCGGCGGCGGCGCGTGGGCTCCGGCGCGCGTTGATCTCACGTGCCTGGGACTCCTCCGGCGCATGCGGGCGCGTGCGGCGGTGCGTCGTGGTCGGCTCGGTGGCTCCGACTTCGTCTCGTCGCGACGGTCACGGTGGTAGGCTCGGTTTCTCGGGATTTTGGGTATTTTGAAAGTTACGAAAGTTTTAAAACATTTTTGGGTTTGAAAGCTCAGATCTGGTTCCCGGATCTTACCTGGTGAGATTGGAGGAGAGAGAGAAACGTGAATAGGACTTTCTGCTGCTTCGAACGTCTCCAGATCTCGACAGAGCTTCGCCGAAAAGAAGAAGAATGGGTTTTCTGGTGAAAAGGAGGCACATTTATAAGGAAGGCTCTGGGAAACCCTAGGGTTTTGGGGAAAAAGGTTATTGGGCTTGGGCTTTTCTTCTCTTTTAAACAATTTTTTTGGGCCGGTGGTATGGGTATGTTACAATTCTCCCCCCTTGAAAAGAATTCGTCCCGAATTCAAAGATGTGCGGTTTCCCGATCACTTCTGAACTCAAGGGCACTGCTCTATTCTGGGCGTCGAACTAACACAATAAGAAATCCGTTCGGAAGGCACGATGCGAAATAAGAATCAATAGAATAAAGGAATAGGGCTACACGAAGTTTGAATCAATAGGAAAGAAAACCAACTACACGAGAACCGCGGAAAAGAAAACTCAAACGAAAATAAAAACCCCAACACCTAAAAGAATACTATGCTCTAATCCCAACAACTTTCCAAAGCCCCCCGACTCTAGCCACTCGATGATCCTGGGTTCCAATACTCAAGATCCTGGTCTCCTCGGTACAGCTGGTCGAAATCCGTCCTGTACTCGTCTGGGTCAGATTCTGGCTCTGAGTCTGAGATGGTGATCACTGGTGGTACTGCTGCCGGCTCCTGCATCTGTGCAGCCTGCTTCTGGTCGAATCCCTCCGGTCCTCGCTCAGGAATGTCCAGCTGCTCATCCAACCATGCATAGTCGCGGCCGTCCTGCATCTGTCGTATCCTCTGCTCTCGCTCCCGCTCCCAATCAGCCTGCTGCTGGGCCCGCTCTGCCTGCTGCTGCTCAAACCTCTCTCAGATCCGCTCTATGGTGGTCCTATGTTCCCTCAGCCAGTCATGGCCTGCAATCTCCTGCTCTCGCCTCTGTCGCAGCTCCTTATCCCAGATGGATTGTTGCTCAGCCATCACCTAACGTCGTACGTCCACGTCCCTCCGACACCTCTCTCTCACCTCCTAACGATATGCTGGATCCCTCTGGTTTCTTTCCACAGCTTCTGCATATCTGGCCGCCATCGTAACCAGACCGTACTCTCCGTACTCACTTCCATCGGTTATCCCCTCTCGGATCTCCGGTGATAGCCCACCCATAAACATAGTCATCATATGAACCGGGGATCTCGGGTAGGTGTAGCCAGCTCTGAAGATGAATGCCTCTAGGTAATCCTGCACGCTCATGCCTGCCATCTGGAATGGTCGGGGAATGTCCCAGGAAATCTCCTGCGCCTGGGGTCTCGATGTCGATGTCCCTGACGCGTCATCTGTCTGCGGTATCGCCTCGGGTCCGAAATCCGGATAGGTGGGGTCACGCTGGACTGACGGTCTCACTGTCATAAAGCACACATGGGCTGGCGGGTCGGGACGACTCTCCTCCACTACATGCTCCTTCCCTGTCCTCCTAGCTCGGGGCGCGTCCACAGTCGCCGGTGGGGCCACTACGGGCGTCTTCCGGGGTCGGCCTCTACCCCTCGCTGGTCTCACAACTGTCTCAACTGGAACCGATGCCGACACAGATCTATCAACTGGGTGCCGGGTGAGTGACTGGGTGGCGCCGGGAATCTCAACTGATGCTCCAATCGTAAGACGTCTCCTCTGTCGCGTCAAAACATTCCTGTGGGGCGCGACACGTGTGCGTAGAACACTGGTAGGGCTAGGAGCCCACTCGGACCCAGAATCAGAGTTAGAATCGGTGGACATCCTGTATAAAACGAAACTATGAGAGGTCACAACATGAGATAATCAGTGATATATTGGTGTTTGAAAGATTTCGCAAAGTAGCTCTTTTTATAAATTTTCGCAAACGGTTTTGAAAAAGATTGAAAACAGGTTTTGGGGGTAAACAACGAAAGCTGATCTCCCAGGATAGGATTGTGAGACCTTAACCTAGGCTCTGATACCAAATTGTAACGCCCCGTCCGCCCCTACCGGTGAGTCACCCATCCCTCTACGGGGCTCATGGGCCCCGCCCCTGTCCGACGGTCAGTGCGTTATTTCTGGTAGGCCCGACCGACTAATTTACTGACCCTATAATCACCCTCTGACCTTTTCCCATGTGTTTTGTCCTCACACACATGCTACCACGAGTCACTTCCCGGAAGGTCACCCATCCTAGGACTACTCCAGCCCAAGCACGCTTAACTTTGGAATTCTTTCGGGCAAGTGACCGGAAAAGGTAAGTGCACTTGGTGATATAGGTAACCAAATTAATTCTTTTAAGCTTTTCCGTATATACCACAAACCAGGATGTTACACAGTTGAGGAGATTCCATAGTAGACAAGTGCAACACACTTTCAGATTCTATTCACAACAATGGAAGACTTGGGCCGCTTGCTTTATCCAAGCTGCGTATAGTTGGCACACTAAGAGGAAAAAACTGGAACAACTTAGAAAAAAGGAGGAAGAAAAAGAAGGTATGCATTGGTAATCCAGGAGGAAGTCCGTATATCATCAGAGCGACGTTCTTGGCTTCCAAGTTCGCTGCGAATACGCTTCGTAGCGTTCACAAGAATCAGACTAAGAAGTCGAATTTGTCTCCACCAACAACTACAGAATTGGTGAAGTTTCAGAAACCTCCAGAACCAGATTTCTCTGATGATTGCTGAAGATCTTTGACCCTATATTGATCCAACTTGCAAACTCAAGAATTTTTGTTTTGTTTTTACTTGTACACAAAAGAAGGTAAGAACACATCAACTTAAAAGATTCAGTTTTTTTTTAATAAGAAAACATACTTAGTTGGGTGTTTATAAATGCTTGTTAACACCCAAATATTGTAATATATAAAGGACTATTTGTGATTTGTAATATAAATAGGTAGAAACATTGTGAATATTCATTCCAATGAGATTGTTTTTTAAACCAATAATGCTTTCTTTTGTTTACTTAAACTTGCTCAGATCTTCCTTTCAGAAAGTTTTTGCAGAGAGTCAGCCATTGTTTCCTATCTGGTTCGGCGTTTTCCATCGTTGCCTTAGCCTTTTCCGCAAAATCTTGCTGAAAAAAGCAAAAACATTCAAGAGCTTCGAACTTGCAACATCGAGGACAATGGAGAGAAGATATAAAGAAAACAAACCTCCATCAACTTCAGACTGACAACACGATCAATGATTTCGAAAAGAATCTCTTTGTTGTACTCAGGATGGCCTTGGATGCCGAGTAAGCGATCTCCAAAGGAGGCCATCTCGACGTTGCATTTGTCTGAGTAAGCAAGCAATGTAGCTGACTCAGGGAGTTCCCAAACTTCGTCTTGATGGCATTTTATAATGGCTAATGATTTAGGAATCTGGTCTCCCAAGTAACCACCTGGTTTCATCGCGTCTTCAACCAGTGTTATGGTTCTTAGTCCCATGTCTACACCACTACTCGCCCTTCCGATTTTCCCTCCTTTGATTCTACTTAATATCTAGTTTCAACAACATAGAGAGAATGTATCAATCATTATGATCAACCGTTCGAATCAAACTTTTGAACATTAAACCAATGGTTTTACATTCAAGATCGTTTTTTGGCAATCCACTCAATAATAAAGATTGATATTTACAATGCCATGAATCTAAAATTTCCTCAGGAAATTCTCAAGAATCTAATAAAATGGCACTGACCTACTAATAACCTCAACTGTTTAAATGCGTTTTGAGTTTACATGTGAAAAAAAATTTTCAAGAAAATTTAACATTTATGACAAAAATAAAATCTGAAGTTTTTTCACAAAACATTTTACCGAAACAAGTACATTCTATTGATACAAACAATTTGTTTTTATTGCCAATGCAGTGTAATAAAGAGATATAAAGAATCTAATAAAATTCAAGAAAAAAAATTCAAGAAATTTCACATTTATGATAAGAAAAAAATATATCATAAAAATATTTTACCAAAATGCAAACGCAAAATGAAACTCAAACATGTGATGCTGAATTCTCAAGTACATTCTATTGATACAAACAATTTGTTTTTATTGCCAATGCAGTGTAATAAAGAGATATAAAGAATCTAATAAAATTCAAGAAAAAAATTCAAGAAATTTCACATTTATGATAAGAAAAAAATATATGTAGTTTTCATAAAAATATTTTACCAAAATGCAAACGCAAAATGAAACTCAAACATGTGATGCTGAATTCTCAAGTACATTCTATTGATACAAACAATTTGTGTAATAAAGAGATATAAAGAGTGTTGAATCTGAGTAATTGTTAAACCAAATGGGGTTTATGGGATTTTTTTCTAAAAGCCCTAATAACGTATAATCAAACGGATGTTACGGATCCAATCAAATAAAAAAAATAAGGGTTAAACCTGATGGCCGAAGCAGATACCGAGAACCTTCTTCTTCATGTCGTCGAGTTTTTGACAAAGCGAACAAAGCTTAACGATCCAATCGGCGTCACCGAAAGCGTCATGGAGGCTACCACTGATAACGAATCCATCGTACTTGTCCAGATCTTTCTCCTCCGGAAACTCGCCGTCAATCACTCGGAATAGATCCCATTGCTCTCCTTCTTCGCCGAACGTCGAAACGAACACGTTGAAATAACCTCCGTACGTCTTCTTCACGAGCGTCGAATCGCACGTCGCTAAAAACAGAGCGAATCTCTTTTGCTCAACCATTTTTGTTCTTGTTATTGATGGATTAAACAACACGAAAGGGTTTGTGTTTTTACACAACAGATGCCAGCTGGAGATTTTGTTGCCTTTAAGTTCTGATTTTGCAGTAACAAACTTACGGAATGATATTCTCTGGTTTTAATACAGATTTACTTAGTATTAAAGTTAATTGCACGTCGGAAAGAAAAAGTATACAGATTTACTACCTTTTAATATGCGCTGAATGACTGACTAATGGGATTAATTATGGGATATAAACTAGTTAATGATACATATCCTGTAAATACTACTGGTTAGGCCTGGGCATAAAAACCGGAACCGAAAAACCGAACCGGAACCGATCAAAAATATCGGTTCGGTTCCGGTTCCGGCCAAAATACCCATTGGGTATTGAAATTGTGGAACCGCGGGTACCGGTTCGGTTCCGGGTATTACCCGAGAACCGATAAGAGGAACCGATTACCCGAATATACATATACATAGTATATGACTTTTTAGCATATCATGTATTTTTTTAGTTTTCGGGTATATTTTTATTTTATTGGGTAAACTTGTTTTTTACATTTCGGGTATTTTTTGACATATCGGGTAAATGTAATATATTTCGGATATTTTTATGACATATCGGGTAATTTGTTTTTAGATTTCGGGTATTTTTCTGATATATCGGATAATTTTTCAGACATATCGGGTATTTTTTATATATCGGGTATAAAATACCCGGAACCGATAAGAACCGGATTTTTTTCGGGTATTTTCCGGTTCTTCAACCTATGTACCCGAACCGACCCGGAACCGATGAGAACCGAACCGGAACCGAACCGAAAATAAATAAATACCCATTGGATCCTAAACCTCTGTACCCGAAATACCCGGAACCGATCGGTTCCTACCCGGAACCGAACCGAATACCCAATATCCCAGACCTACTACTGGTAATGAATAAGAAATAAACAGATGGAGGTTACAAACTTACAGAAACACCTTGATTCAAATAAATAAATAAAAGACAATATGTGGAA
The DNA here is from genome assembly GCA_030180135.1 of Orychophragmus violaceus. Lineage (NCBI taxonomy): Eukaryota > Viridiplantae > Streptophyta > Magnoliopsida > Brassicales > Brassicaceae > Orychophragmus > Orychophragmus violaceus. Next base: position 28,764,845 of record CM058235.1, read on the forward strand.
CCTCTCTTGATCCAAACGTTTAACAAGAATTTATTAAGAGAAAATGCATTAATTGGTACTAAAATCATGCTTAATCACAAACTTGACACTTAATTTTCCTTGTCAAAAATAGCATTCATAACTCCACGAATGACCATTTTACCCTTACCTTTTGTTTCTCCTTCTTCGCCAAAATAGAAACAAATTAGGTCTCGAAGATTTGACGACGGAGATTGACGACGGAGATTTACGACGGAGAGATTCGACGACGGAGAGATTCGACGGAGATTGACGACACGAGCTCCAAGAGGCGACCAACGAGCTACATTTCACTGGCGATCGACGAATTCACGAATTGTAGCTCTCCGACGACGCGGTGACGATGGAGAGATTCGACAGAGATTGACTCAGCTACTCCATTGATTCAGCTAACCAACAAGAAAAAAGCTCCCATCCTTCTCTCTGGATCTGACTGATCATCAGTTCATCTCTTTCATCTCTGTAAGGTATCCAAATTCGATATCTCTCTCTCTCTTCTTTTACTTTGTTCTTGCTCTTATCGTCTCTGTCACAGTTTTCCCTATTCGTAAGTCTGAAAATATTGGTTATAAACGGTTTAAATCCTTCATGATTTGAGTAGTTTAAGTCTCAATCTTGCTTAGAACAATGTAGCTCGTGTCCATATTCGATGTAGAACAATGTAGCTTAGTTTAAGCATGAATCTTGCTTAGAACAATGTAGCTCCTCTCTGTATGGTATCCAAATTCGCTCTCTCTGTAATTATTGGTTAAGAACCGTTTAAATCCTTCATGATTTGCTTAGTTTCTGTTAGTTTAAGTCTAAATATTGCTTAGGACAATGTAGCTCGTGTCCATATTCGATGGAGAACAATGTAGCTTAGTTTAAGCCTGAATCTTGCTTACAACAATGTAGCTCATCTCTGTATGGTATCAAAATTTGCTCTCTCTGTAATTATTGATTAAGAACCGTTTAAATCCTTCATGATTTGGTTAGTTTCTGTTAGTTTAAGTCTGAATATTGCTTAGAACAATGTAGCTCGTGTCTATATTCAATCTAGAACAATGTAGCTTAGTTTAAGCCTGAATCTTGCTTAGAACTGTTGGGAATGTCCTGAAATCTATTGTACTTGCTCTAAGTGAAAGTCGTATAGTCGAGATGAGACAATCACATAACACTAGGTAGTCATAACGCTTTGCTAGAAGCCACTTATGATCAATGAGTTGAGAACTCATTGCTAGTGTTATATGATCCTACAGGGTCACACACCTAAGCAAACTGGGCGTTAAAGACGAGGTTGATCATTAATGTAATGATCCAGTAAATGCATATGTGATATGCATTCGATATCAATGTTCTGAGGAAGCATCGATCGTTGCAGAGAGTGCATCGATCGATGCACTCACGGATTAATCAGATTAATTCGGTTTAATCGTTGGTTAATTCCGTTGTGGTTTAAACCGACATATATAAGATATATGGTCGACCTAAACTCCCCCCTAACCTAATTCACAGCCACCAGAACACAGAAATAAACCTCTCTGGAGATTAGATCTCTGTAAGGCACTAGCATCCCTGCGGTCCAGTTTGTGTGCGTGTGGATACCAGTAGAGGCGCAGCATTTGAGGCGCTTCGTGATCTCGATTATCTGCAAACACTTCCGCTGCATATTCATCAGGTAATCTCGAGATCTGTCAGATTCAGTTACATGAACCTTAGATCCTAGGCTCGGAATTCAGACTAGGGTTGCTAATCCTGATTAGAACTGCTAGAAATTCCTTCAGTGGTATCAGAGCTTTAGGGTTCCATTGAATCTGTAGCATGGTGATTAGATTAGTTGAATCTAGATCTTTGTATGATCGATACAAGCATGCTAAAACTCGTGTTAATCAAATAACCTAGTTTAGGGTTTTGTTCGAAAACGTTTTAAGGTTTTTCGCATAGTGTCGATCGTTGCCAATCGGGCAGCGATCGACACAGAGCGAAAACCCGAATAAATTTAGGGTTTTTTCGCAAGGTGTCGATCGTTGCCGGAGGGCGAAAACCCGAATAAACCTAGTTTTCGCCTAGTGACGATCGATGCAATTGTTGCATCGATCGACACAGCCTCGCGAGATTGTTGGATCGGTTCAATTGGATTGGACCGGTTATCGAGCTTGGTTAATAATGGTCGAACACGGTGAATGGTTTGATGACGATTGTTTTGATTAGGTTGGCATCGACCGATGCTAACGTAGCATCGATCGATGCTTACCGGTATTCAAAACCAGATCAATTGGATTGATCGGTTATCGCGGATTAATTAATTATAAGAATTAAAACATAGTAAAACTGAACGTTTTAAATGGTTCCGTTCCTCAACCAAATATCAAGTGATACTTGATGTCTTTCCAATCTTGTCAACTGTCAAGACTCATTTCATTGTACGATAGGCTTGCAGTGCAAGGTATCAAAAATTACATGAGTAAGGCAGGAAGTAATCGTGTTAATGGGCTTGCAGTGCAAGGCATCAACAATTACATGACTGAAGAGATTGGTTTGCTTGACTGGGCTATCAAAATCGTTTTGGGCCCAGAGACATCAGGTGGATTGGACATAAGATGTCGATCCACAACCAAGAGTTATATTGGATATAACTAGTAAGGTTGTTGCTTACCTAAATAGCTAAAGTTGAGTGATAGCCAGTGGCTCACTTGAATTTAGTAAAATATGGGTCTTGGATCATTATATTCATCTGAGGAAGCATTGATTGAATATAATGCGAGTTTTCTTAAAAGTTAATATTTCTCATTTCTTGAACATCATAACTAAACCTTTTTCTTTTATATGTTCTCAGCTATGACTACTACTCATAATAATTCTTTCTCCCTGCGATCCGTCCTTGAGAAGGACAAGTTAAATGGATCGAATTTTCTCGAATGGTATCGGAACTTGAGAATTGTTCTCAAGCAGGAGAAGCGGGACTATGTCCTTGAAAATGTTCTCCCTGAAAAACCGAGATCCAATGCTGCACATGCAGAAAGGAGTGCTTGGGACAAGCATTCCAATGATGTGGTCGATGTGAATTGTCTCATGTTGGCTACCATGAACTCGGACTTGCAGAAGCAATACGAGAACGTGGAGTCGCCAGTGGAGATGATTACTAGCCTGAAAAGCATGTTTCAGGAGCAAGCACGAACTGAGAGATACCAGACGGTTAAATCTCTCATTGAATGCAAGCTACCAAAGGACAGTCCGGTCAGTCCTCATGTCATTAAGATGATGGGTTATATTGATAACCTGGGGAGACTGGATTGTCCCATTAGCCAAGAGTTGGCTACTGACATCATTCTGCAGTCACTGCCGTCAAGTTATGATCAGTTTGTTATAAACTATAACATGAACAACTTGACGAAGACGTTGACTGAACTGCATGGCATGCTCAAGACAGCTGAGCCTAATATCAGGAAGGGCACTCCTAATGTACTTATGGTACAAGGGGGCAAGAAGTTTAAGAAACTTGGCAAAGGCAAGGGAAAGGGCAAGGCAGTCCCGGTTGAGAACCAGGACACGCCTGCGCCAGCCCCGAAGCCCAAGCCGGGCCCATCTGAGACTGATAAGTGCCATTACTGTAAAGAGCCTGGGCATTGGAAGAGAAATTGCAACAAATTCTTGGAAGAGAAGAAGAAGAAGAAGAAGAAGACTTTCGAGACTTCATCTTCAGGTATTTATGTTATAGAAGTAAATGTTACTACTTCTGGTTCTACTTCTTGGGTATTGGATACCGGCTGTGGTGCTCATATTTGTACAAATATGCAGGGCCTAAGCAACAGTAGGACGTTGGAAAAGGGACAAGTGGACCTGCGTGTGGGGAATGGAGCAAGAGTTGCTGCATTAGCCGTAGGAACATTTAACTTGTCTTTACCTTCTGGTTTGGTTTTAGAACTTCATAATTGCTACTATGTACCTGCTATAAGCAGAAATATTATTTATATTCCTGTTTTGGATTTGGAAGGATATCAGTTTTCAGTTAAGAATAAATGTTGTTCTTTTGATTACAATGATATGTATTATGGTAGCAGCCCATTAGAGAATGGGCTTTATGTTCTAAACCAAAGCACAGAAATCTATAACATTAACACCAAGAGATTCAAATCAAATGACACGAATCAGACTTTTCTATGGCATTGTCGTTTGGGCCACATAAACGAGAAACGGAATCAAAAGCTCCATAGTGATGGGCTTTTGGGCTCATTTGATTATGAATCATGTGAGAAATGTGAATCTTGTTTACTAGGCAAAATGACTAAGGCCCCTTTCAACAAATCAAACGAAAGGGCCAGTGACCTGTTGGACCTTATACATACAGATGTATGCGGCCCAATGAGCACAAGTGCCAGAGGAAATTTTCGATACTTCATTACCTTCACTGATGATTTCAGCAGGTATGGCTATGTCTATTTAATGAGACACAAGTCGGAATCCTTTAAAAAGTTCAAAGAGTTCCAAAATGAAGTACAGAATCAACTTGGCAAAAGTATTAAGGCTCTTCGATCAGATCGTGGAGGAGAATACTTAAGCCAAGAATTCAGTGATCATTTGAGAGATTGTGGAATTGTTTCACAACTCACTCCTCCTGGAACACCACAATGGAATGGCGTGTCTGAGAGGAGGAATCGGACTTTATTAGATATGGTTCGATCAATGATGAGTCTCTCAACTCTTCCATTATCCTTTTGGGGATACGCTCTAGAAACGTCTGCGTTTACACTAAATAGGGTTCCGTCAAAATCAGTTGCAAAGACACCACATGAGATGTGGACTGGAAATGTTCCGAATGTGTCTTTCCTGAAGATTTGGGGTTGTGAAGCTTATGTTAAGAGATTAATTACAGATAAGCTCGAGCCCAAATCTGATAAATGCTACTTCGTTGGTTATCCTAAGGAAACCAAGGCATACTACTTTTACAACCAATCCGAGAACAAAGTGTTTGTTGCTCGGAACTGCGTCTTTCTTGAGAGAAAATTTCTTTCCAAGAGAAACAGTGGGAGTAAAGTACAACTCGAAGAAGTTCGAGAACCGCAGGAAAATGCTCAACCCGTAGAGGAAGAGCAACAGTTGGATCTACAAAGAGTTGTAGAGACGGCGCCTGTGGAGCCTGAAATTCGCCGATCCGAAAGGATCCGTCACGAACCCAAGAGATATGGATTTCTCGTAACCAATTGTCATGATTTGTTGATCATTGACAGTGACGAGCCAGCGAATTTTGAAGAAGCAATGATGAGCCCTGACTCCGAAAAGTGGCTGAAAGCCGCTGAATCCGAAATGGGATCCATGTCACAGAACCAAGTATGGACTTTGGTTGATTTACCCGATGGTGCAAGACCCATTGAGTGTAAATGGATTTTCAAGAAGAAAATTGATGTGGATGGAAATATTCAGATATATAAAGCAAGGCTAGTGGCAAAAGGTTTCAAACAAATTCATGGTATTGACTATGAAGAAACCTATTCACCTGTCGCCATGCTTAAATCCATTCGGATTCTCCTAGCAACAGCTGCTCATTATGATTATGAGATCAGGCAGATGGACGTGAAAACAGCTTTCCTTAATGGAATTCTGGAAGAGGATGTGTACATGACACAACCCGAAGGTTTCATCGATCCAAATGCAGCTAGGAAAGTATGCAAACTTCATCGATCCATTTATGGATTGAAGCAAGCATCTCGGAGTTGGAATCTTCGTTTTGATGAAGCAGTCAAAAAGTTTGATTTCATCAGAAGCGAAGAAGAACCATGTGTGTACAAGAAGAATAGTGGGAGCGCGGTTGCATTTCTCGTGTTGTATGTAGATGACATACTTCTTCTCGGAAATGACGTTCCGTTGTTACAGTCTGTTAAGACTTGGCTCGGAAGTTGTTTTTCAATGAAAGACATGGGTGAAGCCGCGTATATTCTTGGAATAAGAATCTATAGAGATAGATTAAACAAGTTAATTGGACTGTGTCAAGACACTTATATCGATAAGGTCTTACACAGGTTCAGAATGCAAGATTCCAAGAAGGGCTTCATACCAATGTCTTATGGCATAAGTCTCAGCAAGAAGCAGTGTCCTGAGACACCTGCTGAGCGAGATCGCATGAGTCGGATTCCCTATGCCTCGGCGTTGGGATCCATCATGTATGCCATGCTCTGTACTCGTCCAGATGTTGCTTGTGCTTTAAGCATGACGAGTAGATACCAATCGGATCCAGGTGAAAGTCACTGGACAGCAGTCAAGAATATTCTGAAGTATTTGAGAAATACTAAGGATAAATTCTTGGTGTATGGAGGAAGTGATGAGCTGGTAGTAAGTGGTTACACAGACGCAAGTTTTCAGACAGACCAAGATGATTTCCGATCGCAATCTGGTTACATCTTCTGCCTGAATGGCGGTGCAGTAAGCTGGAAGAGTTCCAAGCAGGACACTGTAGCAGATTCCACAACTGAAGCTGAGTACCTCGCTGCTTCTGAAGCGGCAAAGGAGGCTGTTTGGATCAAGAAGTTCATCACTGAACTTGGTGTGATTCCTAGCATTTCTGAGCCAGTGGCTTTGTATTGTGACAACAATGGATCCATTGCGCAAGCAAAGGAACCTAGATCACACCAGAAGTCCAAACACATAGAAAGGCGATATCACCTTATCCGTGATTTTGTGAATAGAGGAGATGTGAAGATCAGCAGAGTCCCTACGGATGAGAATGTTGCTGATCCACTGACCAAGCCCCTCCCAAGGCCTAAGCATGAGTTTCATACAACTGCTGTAGGCATTAGATTTCTTAAGATATGATCTTGATTTCAGTGGGAGTTGTATTTGTTTTAGTTATGACATGATGTTCACAAAGACATAATAGTTATGTTATTTTAATGAAATTGTTTCAGCATTATTTAATTGTGTTAATTAAATATATATAAAGTCCCAAAGTAATTTATGACATTTTATAGGCCATCAAGTATGTGACTTGATCATGAAACCCTATAAGCAATAAATGACATAAATTATAATGGTCCCTGGTCAAGGTTGTTAACGTGGGACATTAACAACCACGTGAGACTAGTATGTGAGGTGACTGATGACCATGTTTCATGGAGTCATTAATAAGTGTATTAAAGTCATTCACATAGATATGTGTTAGAGAACACATGATCGGACTTGACCCGTTAATGAGAACTCTACAAGATGTTATATGAGTGTCATAAGAGTTTCTCATTACGACTAAAGAGAGTAGTCCTTAGACCTGAGTTCATCATGTCCTCTCTTATATGGATTGTTTCGTCTTGACTTTGTCAAACGTCAGCCGTAACTGGTGATCATAAAGACACTGATTAGGCGGATCATGAGATATAAAAGAGACATGGATGGAACAAGATGGGATTTGTACCTCCTATATAACAGGAGTTAAATATCTCTGGGCCTATCGAAGATTTGATACTGGAAATGCGTGGCCGCGCTCAAACGAGGTGATTGTCAGTCGTTTGTTTTCATCAGTGCAAATCGGGATTCGATAAACGTAATCTGGTTGAATAAGGATGACACAATGCTTGCCTTATGCTAGATTGAGATATAGCTACAAAGGGATTAAAGGAAAAGATGATTCCAGTACAAGTGGGAGATTGTTGGGAATGTCCTGAAATCTATTGTACTTGCTCTAAGTGAAAGTCGTATAGTCGAGATGAGATAATCACATAACACTAGGTAGTCATAACGCTTTGCTAGAAGCCACTTATGATCAATGAGTTGAGAACTCATTGCTAGTGTTATATGATCCTACAGGGTCACACACCTAAGCAAACTGGGCGTTAAAGACGAGGTTGATCATTAATGTAATGATCCAGTAAATGCATATGTGATATGCATTCGATATCAATGTTCTGGGGAAGCATCGATCGTTGCAGAGAGTGCATCGATCGATGCACTCACGGATTAATCAGATTAATTTGGTTTAATCGTTGGTTAATTCCGTTGTGGTTTAAGCCGACATATATAAGATATATGGTCGACCTAAACTCCCCCCTAACCTAATTCACAGCCACCAGAACACAGAAATAAACCTCTCTGGAGATTAGATCTCTGTAAGGCACTAGCATCCCTGCGGTCCAGTTTGTGTGAGTGTGGATACCAGTAGAGGCGCAGCATTTGAGGCGCTTCGTGATCTCGATTATCTGCAAACACTTCCGCTGCATATTCATCAGGTAATCTCGAGATCTGTCAGATTCAGTTACATGAACCTTAGATCCTAGGCTCAGAATTCAGACTAGGGTTGCTAATCCTGATTAGAACTGCTAGAAATTCCTTCAAGAACAATGTAGCTCGTGTCCATATTCCGAGCTGCAGTTGTAGAATGTGACTGTAATTGAAGCCGTGAACATTGATTTGTGATTTTGCATAAACATTGATTTGTGATTCAGTTAGTTGCTTTGTTGTGCGTTGTAGATCAAACATGTTGGATCTTTACTGTGTTTGTGGTGAATGGAAAAGAAATGACAAGATGCAGTGGGAATTTGAAGTGGATGTTAACACAAGAGCCTCACTGTTTGATATTGAGGAAGAAGTTACTTTGAGTGATTTAGTCAAGATTGTTACTGAAGATTTTGATATAAAGAATAGACAGTTTAGTCTCTCTTATGGGCTTCCTCAAATAATGAAGGCATTTGTTGAATATTCTCCACCAACAGCTATAGAAAATGATCGGCAGTTAAGAACTTTTATCAACAAACGAAAGCTTGATCCTGAAATGATCTGTCTATGTTTAACGGTTAGCAATCCTTTCTTGAGTAGCTATTGTAAAACTCTTCTTTTCACAGTGACTTACCTTTTTATTCATTGCAGGTATGTGATATAATACCATGTAGTATTGGAGAATGTTGCTAGCACAACTGAAGAGGTTTTTGAAGTTCAAACCGTTTTCGCGAAATATATCTGGTGATTCAAATTCTGTTTATCACAATTCGCATGGAAATCAGAATGTAAGCCTTCTTACACCATTATTCTAGACCAAACATTTGTATATTTCTTGTTGTTTATGATTCAGGATAGTCTTCCTAATTAACAAGATAAATTTCCTAAACATATGAAGATCTTATTTGGTCACTCTTTGTTGCAGGCAAATGTCAATTCGAATATAAATGGCATGCATGCAATTGCAGCAAACAAGAATTCGCATGGAAAACAAAATATAAGCCTTCTTACACCATTATTGTAGACGAAATATCTGTTTAATTCTTGTTGTTTATGATTCAAGATAGTCTTCCTGATTAACAGAATCTTAGTTGGTCATTTTTTGTTGTTGGTCATTCTTTGTTGTAGGCAACTGCAGCAAACAACAATTCGTCATCAACTTATGATAGAGGAGAGCCTTATGTTCTTTTGCATCCTGTTCCATATCTTCCTCCTCTTCATACCGGATTTTCTCCTTCAAGATCAGGTGATGTTATATGTGTCAACAGATACTTCAAGAACAAGCCAGAGATGATGACAAGGATGAAGAATTGGGCATTGGAGTGGATGTTCGAATTCAGGACGCTTTGATCAAACAAGGATAGAGTTATTTTAGGTTCCGTTGATGCTAAGTGAACTTGGAAGATGCGTGCAACTAGGCTTCCTAATCCTCAGTTTTTTGTGGTCAAGAAATATGTTCATGGTCATACTTGTGATACAACCCACAGAAACGCCAATCATAGACAAGCAAGTGCAAAACTGCTTGGTTCTTTAATTTGCAGCAACTATGGAGAAAAGAAGGATGGTCTCAATCCGAAGCAGATTATTGAGCAAGTTAGGATACATCACAGGGTTCAAATCAACTACAAGCAAGCGTGGAGAGTTAAAGAAGAAGCTCAGATTTTAATGAGAGGTACTCCTGAAGACAGTTATTATAACTTGCCAAAATGGTTGTACAAACTTCAAGAGACAAACCCTGGATCAAAAACATATCTTGAGATGGATGTTGCTGGGAAATTCAAGTATACATTTGTTGCATTTGGAGCATCAATAAGAGGTTTTTCATTGATGAGGAGAGTTATAGCTGTAGATGGTACATTCCTAAAGGGAAAGTTTAAGGGAACTTTACTAGGAGCTTGTGCACAGGATGGGAACTTCCACTTATACCCTCTAGCATTTGCGATTGTTGATTTAGAGAATGAAGAAGCATGGTCTTGGTGTTTCAGAGGGTTGACATATATGATCCCTGATGCAGATGACCTAGTTTTTGTTTCTGACAGAGCTCAAAGCATCGCAGCAGCTCTTTCATCTGTCTATCCTCGTGCACATCATGGTATCCGTAAGATCCATCTGATCAATAACATCAAAACAAGGTATGGAAAAAACCGGACTGATTACTCTTGTAGAATCTGCTGCTAATGCCTATACTGTTCATGAGTTCAATGCACTGTTTAGTGATATAAGTGATGGACGTCCAAGCTTGGCTAAGTACTTGGTAGATGCAGATGTCAGCAAGTGGGCTCGTTGCTTTGCTCCAGGAAAAAGGTACAATATTATGACCACGAACATTGCAGAGTCTCTGAATTCGATGTTAAAAATGCCTCGTAAGTTGCCAATAGTCTCACTGCTGGAGACTATTAGATTGACACTCACTATATGGTTTCACGAGCGCCAGGAAGCTGCCAAGAAAAATGAGAGTATAGTTACACCTCGTGTAGTGAAGAAGCTGGTATCAGATATGATGCTGCTATGACACTTAATGTCTACCAGGTTGATAGATATGAGTTTGAGGTTAAAGATGAAGCTAGAAAGTTTGTTGTGAATCTGGAACAGAAGCATTGCACATGCAATGTTTTTGATATAGATAGGATTCCTTGCATTCATGCTGTTGCTGCTGATAAGCGTTCAAAGTTGGATGAGAACAACTATGTGGATTCTTTCCACTCCACAGAAGTGTTTGCTAAAGCTTATGCTGAAAGAATACATCCTTGTGGAGATTTGAGTACTTGTGAGTATCCAGAGTCTGTGTCTGGCTATTCATGTCCACCACCAAAAACTAAACAAAGCAGTGGCAGACCTCCAACTAAGTGGATCAGATCAGTTGGAGAGTTTGGAGTTCCAGGTTCTAAATCCAAATCACATAAGTGCAGTAGATGTGGTGTTCCTGAACATAACAAGAGCCCCTGCAGAACAACGATATGAGGATTAGATATAGAGTTTTACACATGGATGCTTGCAAGGATTACGAGGATTAATTTGTGATTTGTGTTACCAACACGTGTATGTGTTTTAGGATGACACATCATACATTACCTTCTGAGTTATTCTTCTTAATATGATACTTTCTCTTTATTTATCATTTAGAAGTGTTTGCAACATTTTTTTATGGAACATTTCATGTTTTTTTTCGTTTCAGGAACAAAAATGTATCGTCTCTTTTAAATGTTGGCTGAAAACGATTACAGGTTTTAAGTAATACCTTCCTTAAAAAGTGTAATGCCTTCAAGAATTTTATTAATTGTTGTTAATATATATACTTTTAACTTACTAGAATACACAAAGTACTAACTTAGCCCAGTGGCTAAACAACATAATTGCATATCATTCATATCCTAAGTTCGAATTCAATTTGACGATTTATTTTTTATTTTTATTAAATATTTTTTGAAGACCTTCCTGAATAACTGTAATAGTTTCATGTATATATTCATTGAGATGTATAATATACAAGTTAGTTTCTTGTATGAATATTATTTAAGTCCGAGGATCGAAGTCAGTTGATCAAATTTTTAAAAGTATAGTTGTTTCCTGAAAACTATCGGTTTCCAAAATTACCGTTACCCATGGTTTTTGGTTGAAAAGTCACAAGTTGGAAAATGTGTGACTGGTCAAAGATAAATTGGATAGATTTAACTGGTCAGTGATTGTTTGAAAAGTTGCATCGGTTCACTATTTCCATGTCGACTGGACACCTAATTCATTTGTCTATATATAGAGTCACATTTACATATACAAATATATCGATTAGTTTCACTTGTTTCTTCCTTTCATTTTGCGAGTTTAGGTATCTCTATCTCTTTCTCATTTACAATTAAGCAAAATTTATTTTCATCTTTCATTTGGCTAGTTTCTAAATACACTTTCAATTTTTTTTAATGCTTTCCTTTCGGTTTATAAGCGAATGGTTGAAGAGTTTTACCTACGTTTTCTAAACATGTTACATGCGCTTCCGTATGTTGATGTAATTCACAAATTGATAGGTGTATAGTTTTATCCCTATTCTACTGCAAGTGCACAGTCAATGCAATCGTAGTATATAAGGTATCGAATCCCACAAGGACTCTCAGTCACACAATAGATTATTAGTAGTTCAGAATTAATTAAGCAAGGCAGGTGTGAAAACAGTAAACGAAATAGCAAGCGAATCAAGTGAGTTTGTAAGCAAGAGGGCGAAGCGTTAGGTTTCAGGAGTTCTCAGGAAATCAGGAACGCAAGCAATCAATCTATCTAGATCTAATCAATAACTGTTCTAGAACTCAAACACGGATATAGAATTAACCAAATTCCTTTGCGATAATTCTTTAAGTCTAAGTGCAGCAAACCAAACTTTCGTTTGCGAGAACTAACAGATTAAACCAGCCTTAATTCCAAGTTTGATATGTTCACAATTAACCTAAACCAAACTTCCGTTTGCGAACAGTTTAATTGCTTATCTAGGTTCTTTCTAGTTAAATTAACCAACTTCCGCTGCATTAATCAACCTAACCTCATAACTCTGATTAGCTACTTCAGATTAAGCATTAAGAACAACTTAGATAAAGAACTAGCAGATATGAATCTCTACAGATTAATTAAACTATAATTCTCTGAAATCCTTAATGAGAATCCTTCAACCTAACAGGTAAACTACTCAGACATGTTCATCGAGACAGAAAATATCATAAGTAGAAAACCAAATATCATATAATCAAATAATCAATAGGGGTTCAAAATCAAGTCTCTTTCGAGAACAAAACCAGCCCCTAAAATCTCCTAAGAGAATAAAACTTAGTTATGAAGCGTTGCCTAAACAATGGCTTAAAAACTCTATTTATAACCTAAAACACGAATTGGGGCTTCTTTGTAAATATCAGGAACTTCTGGGCAGAAGTGCAATTACATTATTCTTCATTAAACCATCGTTTGGCCCATCTCGCTGGTGCAACGATCGATGCCATGAATGTGTCGATCGTTCCATTTCTCTGTTTCAGACAGTGAACTCTATCTCTCGGCCAAACACTCCAAATATCTCCAAAAAGTGCCATAATCACCAAATATGCTCCAAATGTGCTTGTACCTAATAAACACCTGAAAAGACTCTAAAACATAGTAAAAGACTCGATAAATGACACATATACCATGGTTAAAAACCCTAAAATCCATGGTATATCAACTCCCCCACACTTAGCTCTTGCTTGTCCTCAAGCAAAACAAAGAACTGAATGTAGTCAAGAGGTTTGAAAACTTTCAGAAACTCTTTTCGTCATAGAAGCAACAACACTCAGATTCCCCTTAGTAAACCACTGAAAGAATCAATCACAGGATATCAAGACCAACATATACTTCCCCCACACTTAGAAACTGTCCTAAGTAAACTCCACAATCACATTCAAGCATTCAAATTCTCCTTACTGACTTCTGCAAGTATTTAAGTGCGGTCTCACCTAAGGAGTATCGATCAAAGGGCACATGGATTCTTACCTTATCAGCTCTAGACCACCATACTATCTTTCTCTAGTCCCTTTCTTCTCTTTCCCTTCCTTAACAACTAATTTTTCCCACATTGGGTATCATTTTATTTTTTTTATTAGTGTTCTTCCCGTTATGGGGTGTACTTTGGACACATTCCATGGATGGCACAGGAGATAATAGGGGTCTCTACCACTCCTGTGACCACTTCGGAGTTACTAACTCATCCTCAGTTTATTATCTTTTTTTTTTTACTTTATAGAAGGGGAGAAGGGAACTAAATAGGATAGGTTGACAGGCTGTGTCAGAACTAACAGGGAATCCGACACAGAGTATACCAAGCCCTTAGGTGAGAAATCTAAGTCAGTATTAAATTGAAGTCAGTAAATGGATCCTCTGATACCTGACGTGATGTGGGTGTCATCAGTAGGTTGATCTGTGATGGGGTTTTCTAATAGTTAGAGATAGATCCGGCAACTTCATCCCAATGGTTACTTAAGTTCCTGCAAGTCTTGTTAAAACTTCTCAAAAATTCACTGTTTCTTACTTAAACAATTTTGACTCAATAAAACAAAAAAAATTAGAAAAATGGACTGACTCTTAAGAAAACAGAAAGATATAAGTCAGTAGCACCTCCCCCACACTTAAAACACACTGTCCCTAGTAGTGTCAAGCGAAGGATCGGTAAAAATAACTAAAAATTGTTAATGGATGTTTTGAGTTCTGTCGTATTTTACCTCTGTCGCTCAAGCACCGATCGTTGCACTAAGTGCATCGATCGTTGCTATGCGATTTTTCGTTGATTGTCGATCATTGCTCATAGCAGCAACGATCGTTGCAATGCGTATATCAGATCAGTCAGCAAGTTAGCAGGTTAGTCCGTTGGAATCTATCAAATTTCGAATCCTGCAAGCTGGAAACACTGAAAACAGAGTAAAATTGAAGCAAATAGTGTAGCATATCAAACATAACATCCAAAAACAAAAGCATCCTAAAAATCAAAAGGAAAAAGTGCAAAGAAAAACAAGAAAAAGGGTAAAAAGTACAGAACCGAAAGTCTGAAAATGGAGATCACTCTCACTCACTCACATCATCTATCCCACCATACCGCTCATCATCACTGGCTGCCTCAGCTATGCGATCAGTACCGCTCGAAGAAGTAGGAGTCGGGGATCGTCGTCTGCGTCGAGAAGGTCCTGGGACGGGCTGGTGAACCTGTGGCTGTCTCCTGCAAGTGCAGCCTCGCATCCACTCCCAGATGGTCTTCCATATCCCATCACTGCGCTCTCTCCACTCAGCCTCAGACATACTACCGTAGGGCACTGTCATCTCAGGATAAGGACCCATAGCAGCAGCAGGCGCAGGTGTAGAGGAGGACGAAGCTCTCGTAGAAGGCTCTCCCAGCGGATGAGCCATAGTAGGCACTGCGCGTCGAGCTCTGGCAGGAGGGCGGAAACTCAAAGCATCAATGGTATCAATCTGAGTCAACCTAGCAGCAGGAACATCAATACCATACTGTGTATCCTCAGGGTCGAAGTAAACCCACACTCGCCCCTCCTTCAGCCACGTAGCACTCTGCAAGTGACTGAGATCCAGGAACTCTCTCTCAGTGATGCACTCTGTATCCCCCATAGGTATCCTGCAGTGTCTGAAGATAGGAGTAAGAAGACTCCCTACTGTCTCCTTGCGCACACCGTCATAAGGCTTCTTCTGCAGCTCGCAAAGATGATGGGCAAATAAAGCTCCCAGGTTGACTTTCCTAGCCGCGTCTCTCACATCGGTACCCCTGAACTGCTCCCTCAGTCCTCTGAATAGAATCTCCAACTCATTCTTGCGCATCTTGTTTGCCTCATGCTTGCACAACAGTGTGCGTCCCAAGATACGCAAGACATACCTGAGGGCCGGATGCCTGACCTGAATCACCGGTGTAGTCCGTGAGTGATACCGTCCACCACCAATGTACTGCCAAAACTGCGCAGCCTCTGCTGGTTCCCATGGAAGGGACAAATCGGTGCGTGGCTGCTCAATGCTGAACCCATAGATCCTACAGATATCGAGAAGGGCCACTCGATACCTGGCGCCAAGACACATGAAAGTAAAAGTGCCTCCTTGAGCACTCCTGCTGTCCGGGTTCGGGTATACAACCCTGCATGTGGCAAGCAACTGTCTCACCAGCTCTGGGTATAGATCGTAAGGCTGCATCGGCATTGTCCCCAGACCAATGCCTCTGCACAGCTCCATAACCTGCATGTCTATGCCGAGACCATGACAGGTCGAGTAATCAGCAAACTTGGTTGGCGCTATCTCCATGCCACACCAACCGTTATACAGCAGTGTGTCGTACTCGTCCCAGTACTCGTGTAGCGGCCTCTCTGTGAAATCAGTCGTAGTGAGCATCCTCTTGATACCCTTGCCCCAGTTGCGATCAGTCTGAATCCGAGCCTTATCTGCTCTTGGCCATGGTGGCCCAATGGTCGCATGAACCAGCTGATATGGCTCTAGAGGATCAGAATCCCTGTGTAGCCACTCTTGTGGCGGAATGTACTGTCGTGAGGCGCTTGCAGCTGTTGCTCTGCGCTTGCGGGGTTGATCCTGAGTTGCCATCTGCAAAACAGAAATTTAAACAAATTAGTCACGACAGACTCTCTGTGAAATCGCCGAGCAACGACCGTTGCACTAAGGCAGCGATCGTTGCAAGGCGATTTCGTATACTCGAACATTTCCCCAGAATCGTCGAGCAACGACCGTTGCACTAAGGCAGCGATCGTTGCAAGGCGATTCTGGCCGCAATCAACAGTCAACAAAATCGTTCCAAAATCGTGAAATCAATCGCAAAATCGACAACAATCCATCACTAAACAACCTAAAGCATAATCATTTTAACATGCATTCATCAATTTTGATCCAAAATTCCCAAATTCTAAAACCCTAAAAGTAAAATCCGAAAATCATCAAATAGAAGTACATTACCTTGATTTCGTGAGAAATGAGTAGGAGAAATAGATTGGGGGTGCAAAAATAAGTGAAATAGTGCTTTGAATCAAAGGAATCGATGGAGAAATGGTGATTTTAGGTGGAGGCTCTCGGTGTTATCGGCGGCGAGAAATGGAGAAGAAAAAGGAGAAGAAGGGTTTAAGGTAACTTACCTTGGTCGTGGGTGCAACGATCGTTGCGAGGCAGCAACGATCGATGCTGGTTGAACCAGATCGATTCCGGTTTAGCGTGACATACCTTAATTTTTTATTTAAACCAATTGCAACGACCGTTGCACATGTGGGCAACGATCGTTACACATCCCCAGACTTTGTGTTCTGTATCTAGAAACTAGCAAAAACAAATAAAAACGTGAAATCCTAAGAAAAACACCAAAAAAATGAAAAGGAAAAATAAATAAACCTAACAGTGGGTTGCCTCCCACTCAGCGCTTGTTTTAAGTCATTAGCTTGACCTTTGGAAAGAGGCCAGACTTATGGAGGTTTCAACAGAGATTTTGAGTGTCTCCGTGAATGCCTTATCATCCATGGTGGTGTGTAAGCAGTAGTAGCATGATGTCGTCCAAGGAACGTAGGAAGGAATGTAGGGTGGGATTGACACTTGGGTGGCTTAAAACTTTTTCCCGCATTCAAAACAGTCGAGTCAGGAAGTTTATGCTTAGAGGATTTATGCTTTACCTTGGGTAGAGATTTGATGTTCGGAGCCTTCTGCTTATGAGTAGCTTTAGGCTTTGAAGATGTTAGAGTAGACTCCTGTGGAATCACCATCTTCTTATCAACCACTACTGTGTGTTGAACAACATCTTTAGACCTTACAGGAGCTTTTGGGAATGGTATTGGAGGTTTGTAGATTCTTTCCTTAGCAACTCCACGAGGTATAAGTGAAACTGGTCCTTTACGGGGTGAAACGATCGGTGCATGTGGTGCAACGATCGACGCGGTTGTCTCAGCTCGAGTTTCAACTACAGTCTCGGGTCCATCAGCTTCCTGGTCTAATTCAGCAATCTCAAACTCAAACTTCTCCTCTTGACTTGGTCCAGTATCAGTCTGAACTATCCAAGCCAAAAGATCCATGTCAATCTCTGTTGAGTCAGGTCCGTCGAAGCTCTCAAACTCAGGGAATTCAATATCAGACTCCTCTCTGTTTTCCACAATTTCCATAGCCTTAACCGCTAAATATGGTCTATGATCCATCATGTGGTCAACCTGAATATTAACGACATGGGTTTCCTGAGTATCCTTCCTTGTGGTAGGACTTGAAATCTGATCCATCTGTGTATCTAGCAACTTCATATGAGTGTTCAAGGACTCAAATTTCTCATTCAGATTAGTGTACAAGCTCTCAAGCTTCGAGCTGAAGGACGCTGTGGTTTGTTGTTGTTCCGCAATGGATTGCTCCATCATGATCTCTAATCTGCTCCTCTGTGCAGGTACAGGAGATGCTAGGCAGGGTGTGTAACCAAAATCTCTTGATCCTTGAGCATGCCTAGAACCTTGTCTCTGCTGATGTCCAAATGTCTGTCCATAAAAATCAGCTCCAGCCATATATTTTACCTCTGCAAATCCTTGAGTTTCTGCATCAGCTCGGAACTGTCTTTCCCTCAGTAGGACGTTGTGGATGTCATCTATCTTATTTCTCATCTCAGCTACTTGCCCAACCAATACATGGTAATCTGGTAAGATGGGGTTTCCTTCCCCATCTAGTTTCTGTCCTTTTGCGTTGCATATATGACCCTCTTTGTCTCGTAGAACGCCGTTTTCACCGCGAATCAGAATCACAGGTTCCATAGAGTGGAACCTATTGAACGTCTCAGATCTCAGCATTGCTGTTCTCGCCTTGTGTCGATCGATGCAAGGTGGCAACGATCGATGCAGTGCGGATCCCTGCAATCCCAAAAATCAAAAACGTGAGTAAACAAGAAAATTAAAAAGAGTGCTTAGTTTAAATCCTAATACTAAATCTATTGGTGAACTCAAAGAGTCCCCGGCAACGGCGCCAAAAACTTGATAGGTGTATAGTTTTATCCCTATTCTACTGCAAGTGCACAGTCAATGCAATCGTAGTATATAAGGTATCGAATCCCACAAGGACTCTCAGTCACACAATAGATTATTAGTAGTTCAGAATTAATTAAGCAAGGCAGGTGTGAAAACAGTAAACGAAATAGCAAGCGAATCAAGTGAGTTTGTAAGCAAGAGGGCGAAGCGTTAGGTTTCAGGAGTTCTCAGGAAATCAGGAACGCAAGCAATCAATCTATCTAGATCTAATCAATAACTGTTCTAGAACTCAAACACGGATATAGAATTAACCAAATTCCTTTGCGATAATTCTTTAAGTCTAAGTGCAGCAAACCAAACTTTCGTTTGCGAGAACTAACAGATTAAACCAGCCTTAATTCCAAGTTTGATATGTTCACAATTAACCTAAACCAAACTTCCGTTTGCGAACAGTTTAATTGCTTATCTAGGTTCTTTCTAGTTAAATTAACCAACTTCCGCTGCATTAATCAACCTAACCTCATAACTCTGATTAGCTACTTCAGATTAAGCATTAAGAACAACTTAGATAAAGAACTAGCAGATATGAATCTCTACAGATTAATTAAACTATAATTCTCTGAAATCCTTAATGAGAATCCTTCAACCTAACAGGTAAACTACTCAGACATGTTCATCGAGACAGAAAATATCATAAGTAGAAAACCAAATATCATATAATCAAATAATCAATAGGGGTTCAAAATCAAGTCTCTTTCGAGAACAAAACCAGCCCCTAAAATCTCCTAAGAGAATAAAACTTAGTTATGAAGCGTTGCCTAAACAATGGCTTAAAAACTCTATTTATAACCTAAAACACGAATTGGGGCTTCTTTGTAAATATCAGGAACTTCTGGGCAGAAGTGCAATTACATTATTCTTCATTAAACCATCGTTTGGCCCATCTCGCTGGTGCAACGATCGATGCCATGAATGTGTCGATCGTTCCATTTCTCTGTTTCAGACAGTGAACTCTATCTCTCGGCCAAACACTCCAAATATCTCCAAAAAGTGCCATAATCACCAAATATGCTCCAAATGTGCTTGTACCTAATAAACACCTGAAAAGACTCTAAAACATAGTAAAAGACTCGATAAATGACACATATACCATGGTTAAAAACCCTAAAATCCATGGTATATCAACTCCCCCACACTTAGCTCTTGCTTGTCCTCAAGCAAAACAAAGAACTGAATGTAGTCAAGAGGTTTGAAAACTTTCAGAAACTCTTTTCGTCATAGAAGCAACAACACTCAGATTCCCCTTAGTAAACCACTGAAAGAATCAATCACAGGATATCAAGACCAACATATACTTCCCCCACACTTAGAAACTGTCCTAAGTAAACTCCACAATCACATTCAAGCATTCAAATTCTCCTTACTGACTTCTGCAAGTATTTAAGTGCGGTCTCACCTAAGGAGTATCGATCAAAGGGCACATGGATTCTTACCTTATCAGCTCTAGACCACCATACTATCTTTCTCTAGTCCCTTTCTTCTCTTTCCCTTCCTTAACAACTAATTTTTCCCACATTGGGTATCATTTTATTTTTTTTATTAGTGTTCTTCCCGTTATGGGGTGTACTTTGGACACATTCCATGGATGGCACAGGAGATAATAGGGGTCTCTACCACTCCTGTGACCACTTCGGAGTTACTAACTCATCCTCAGTTTATTATCTTTTTTTTTTTACTTTATAGAAGGGGAGAAGGGAACTAAATAGGATAGGTTGACAGGCTGTGTCAGAACTAACAGGGAATCCGACACAGAGTATACCAAGCCCTTAGGTGAGAAATCTAAGTCAGTATTAAATTGAAGTCAGTAAATGGATCCTCTGATACCTGACGTGATGTGGGTGTCATCAGTAGGTTGATCTGTGATGGGGTTTTCTAATAGTTAGAGATAGATCCGGCAACTTCATCCCAATGGTTACTTAAGTTCCTGCAAGTCTTGTTAAAACTTCTCAAAAATTCACTGTTTCTTACTTAAACAATTTTGACTCAATAAAACAAAAAAAATTAGAAAAATGGACTGACTCTTAAGAAAACAGAAAGATATAAGTCAGTAGCACCTCCCCCACACTTAAAACACACTGTCCCTAGTAGTGTCAAGCGAAGGATCGGTAAAAATAACTAAAAATTGTTAATGGATGTTTTGAGTTCTGTCGTATTTTACCTCTGTCGCTCAAGCACCGATCGTTGCACTAAGTGCATCGATCGTTGCTATGCGATTTTTCGTTGATTGTCGATCATTGCTCATAGCAGCAACGATCGTTGCAATGCGTATATCAGATCAGTCAGCAAGTTAGCAGGTTAGTCCGTTGGAATCTATCAAATTTCGAATCCTGCAAGCTGGAAACACTGAAAACAGAGTAAAATTGAAGCAAATAGTGTAGCATATCAAACATAACATCCAAAAACAAAAGCATCCTAAAAATCAAAAGGAAAAAGTGCAAAGAAAAACAAGAAAAAGGGTAAAAAGTACAGAACCGAAAGTCTGAAAATGGAGATCACTCTCACTCACTCACATCATCTATCCCACCATACCGCTCATCATCACTGGCTGCCTCAGCTATGCGATCAGTACCGCTCGAAGAAGTAGGAGTCGGGGATCGTCGTCTGCGTCGAGAAGGTCCTGGGACGGGCTGGTGAACCTGTGGCTGTCTCCTGCAAGTGCAGCCTCGCATCCACTCCCAGATGGTCTTCCATATCCCATCACTGCGCTCTCTCCACTCAGCCTCAGACATACTACCGTAGGGCACTGTC
This sequence comes from Orychophragmus violaceus, assembly GCA_030180135.1. Lineage (NCBI taxonomy): Eukaryota > Viridiplantae > Streptophyta > Magnoliopsida > Brassicales > Brassicaceae > Orychophragmus > Orychophragmus violaceus. The sequence continues at coordinate 28,786,324 of CM058235.1, forward strand.
ATCTCAGGATAAGGACCCATAGCAGCAGCAGGCGCAGGTGTAGAGGAGGACGAAGCTCTCGTAGAAGGCTCTCCCAGCGGATGAGCCATAGTAGGCACTGCGCGTCGAGCTCTGGCAGGAGGGCGGAAACTCAAAGCATCAATGGTATCAATCTGAGTCAACCTAGCAGCAGGAACATCAATACCATACTGTGTATCCTCAGGGTCGAAGTAAACCCACACTCGCCCCTCCTTCAGCCACGTAGCACTCTGCAAGTGACTGAGATCCAGGAACTCTCTCTCAGTGATGCACTCTGTATCCCCCATAGGTATCCTGCAGTGTCTGAAGATAGGAGTAAGAAGACTCCCTACTGTCTCCTTGCGCACACCGTCATAAGGCTTCTTCTGCAGCTCGCAAAGATGATGGGCAAATAAAGCTCCCAGGTTGACTTTCCTAGCCGCGTCTCTCACATCGGTACCCCTGAACTGCTCCCTCAGTCCTCTGAATAGAATCTCCAACTCATTCTTGCGCATCTTGTTTGCCTCATGCTTGCACAACAGTGTGCGTCCCAAGATACGCAAGACATACCTGAGGGCCGGATGCCTGACCTGAATCACCGGTGTAGTCCGTGAGTGATACCGTCCACCACCAATGTACTGCCAAAACTGCGCAGCCTCTGCTGGTTCCCATGGAAGGGACAAATCGGTGCGTGGCTGCTCAATGCTGAACCCATAGATCCTACAGATATCGAGAAGGGCCACTCGATACCTGGCGCCAAGACACATGAAAGTAAAAGTGCCTCCTTGAGCACTCCTGCTGTCCGGGTTCGGGTATACAACCCTGCATGTGGCAAGCAACTGTCTCACCAGCTCTGGGTATAGATCGTAAGGCTGCATCGGCATTGTCCCCAGACCAATGCCTCTGCACAGCTCCATAACCTGCATGTCTATGCCGAGACCATGACAGGTCGAGTAATCAGCAAACTTGGTTGGCGCTATCTCCATGCCACACCAACCGTTATACAGCAGTGTGTCGTACTCGTCCCAGTACTCGTGTAGCGGCCTCTCTGTGAAATCAGTCGTAGTGAGCATCCTCTTGATACCCTTGCCCCAGTTGCGATCAGTCTGAATCCGAGCCTTATCTGCTCTTGGCCATGGTGGCCCAATGGTCGCATGAACCAGCTGATATGGCTCTAGAGGATCAGAATCCCTGTGTAGCCACTCTTGTGGCGGAATGTACTGTCGTGAGGCGCTTGCAGCTGTTGCTCTGCGCTTGCGGGGTTGATCCTGAGTTGCCATCTGCAAAACAGAAATTTAAACAAATTAGTCACGACAGACTCTCTGTGAAATCGCCGAGCAACGACCGTTGCACTAAGGCAGCGATCGTTGCAAGGCGATTTCGTATACTCGAACATTTCCCCAGAATCGTCGAGCAACGACCGTTGCACTAAGGCAGCGATCGTTGCAAGGCGATTCTGGCCGCAATCAACAGTCAACAAAATCGTTCCAAAATCGTGAAATCAATCGCAAAATCGACAACAATCCATCACTAAACAACCTAAAGCATAATCATTTTAACATGCATTCATCAATTTTGATCCAAAATTCCCAAATTCTAAAACCCTAAAAGTAAAATCCGAAAATCATCAAATAGAAGTACATTACCTTGATTTCGTGAGAAATGAGTAGGAGAAATAGATTGGGGGTGCAAAAATAAGTGAAATAGTGCTTTGAATCAAAGGAATCGATGGAGAAATGGTGATTTTAGGTGGAGGCTCTCGGTGTTATCGGCGGCGAGAAATGGAGAAGAAAAAGGAGAAGAAGGGTTTAAGGTAACTTACCTTGGTCGTGGGTGCAACGATCGTTGCGAGGCAGCAACGATCGATGCTGGTTGAACCAGATCGATTCCGGTTTAGCGTGACATACCTTAATTTTTTATTTAAACCAATTGCAACGACCGTTGCACATGTGGGCAACGATCGTTACACATCCCCAGACTTTGTGTTCTGTATCTAGAAACTAGCAAAAACAAATAAAAACGTGAAATCCTAAGAAAAACACCAAAAAAATGAAAAGGAAAAATAAATAAACCTAACAGTGGGTTGCCTCCCACTCAGCGCTTGTTTTAAGTCATTAGCTTGACCTTTGGAAAGAGGCCAGACTTATGGAGGTTTCAACAGAGATTTTGAGTGTCTCCGTGAATGCCTTATCATCCATGGTGGTGTGTAAGCAGTAGTAGCATGATGTCGTCCAAGGAACGTAGGAAGGAATGTAGGGTGGGATTGACACTTGGGTGGCTTAAAACTTTTTCCCGCATTCAAAACAGTCGAGTCAGGAAGTTTATGCTTAGAGGATTTATGCTTTACCTTGGGTAGAGATTTGATGTTCGGAGCCTTCTGCTTATGAGTAGCTTTAGGCTTTGAAGATGTTAGAGTAGACTCCTGTGGAATCACCAGTCACACAATAGATTATTAGTAGTTCAGAATTAATTAAGCAAGGCAGGTGTGAAAACAGTAAACGAAATAGCAAGCGAATCAAGTGAGTTTGTAAGCAAGAGGGCGAAGCGTTAGGTTTCAGGAGTTCTCAGGAAATCAGGAACGCAAGCAATCAATCTATCTAGATCTAATCAATAACTGTTCTAGAACTCAAACACGGATATAGAATTAACCAAATTCCTTTGCGATAATTCTTTAAGTCTAAGTGCAGCAAACCAAACTTTCGTTTGCGAGAACTAACAGATTAAACCAGCCTTAATTCCAAGTTTGATATGTTCACAATTAACCTAAACCAAACTTCCGTTTGCGAACAGTTTAATTGCTTATCTAGGTTCTTTCTAGTTAAATTAACCAACTTCCGCTGCATTAATCAACCTAACCTCATAACTCTGATTAGCTACTTCAGATTAAGCATTAAGAACAACTTAGATAAAGAACTAGCAGATATGAATCTCTACAGATTAATTAAACTATAATTCTCTGAAATCCTTAATGAGAATCCTTCAACCTAACAGGTAAACTACTCAGACATGTTCATCGAGACAGAAAATATCATAAGTAGAAAACCAAATATCATATAATCAAATAATCAATAGGGGTTCAAAATCAAGTCTCTTTCGAGAACAAAACCAGCCCCTAAAATCTCCTAAGAGAATAAAACTTAGTTATGAAGCGTTGCCTAAACAATGGCTTAAAAACTCTATTTATAACCTAAAACACGAATTGGGGCTTCTTTGTAAATATTAGGAACTTCTGGGCAGAAGTGCAATTACATTATTCTTCATTAAACCGTCGTTTGGCCCATCTCGCTGGTGCAACGATCGATGCCATGAATGTGTCGATCGTTGCATTTCTCTGTTTCAGACAGTGAACTCTATCTCTCGGCCAAACACTCCAAATATCTCCAAAAAGTGCCATAATCACCAAATATGCTCCAAATGTGCTTGTACCTAATAAACACCTGAAAAGACTCTAAAACATAGTAAAAGACTCGATAAATGACACATATACCATGGTTAAAAACCCTCAAATCCATGGTATATCACAAATATATCTAAACATGTTACATGCGTTTCATTTTTTAAAAAACAAAATTCAGGAAATCATGTCACTCCTACAAAAACATGTTAAGAAGGCTTTGAAGAGTTTGGAGAAGAATCCCCTTCCTTTTGTTAGTATTGGTCCGGTTGAAGGCGACATCTACTATTGTGAAGACATAATGATGGGACCTGAAAATTCTCCATACAAAGGAGGTGTGTTCAAGTTTTCTCTTTGGTTTCCTGTAGAATATCCTTTCAAACCACCAAGTTTCTTCTTCAAGATAAATGTGTATCATCCAAACATAGATAAAAATGAGTACATTTTACTTCCTAGGTTGATGGCCAGGAACGAATGGTAAATTTTGGACACCATTCCACAACTTCTGGAATCAATTTATTATTTGCTGAAAGAATCTAAATTTGGAGAAGATGATCTTGTTGTTGATGAAATTGCTAACCTCTACATATCAGACAATGTTGTGTTCCTATCACTTGCGGAGGCGTGGACTAGGGAGCATGCTACTTTCTGAAATTAGAATTTATAATGAATATTTATGTTTTGTAATCGTTTTTTATTTAAGACCAAATCTATGTACCTCATCTCTCTTTTTATTGTGGTAATGATATTTATGTTTTGAGCATGTTTGTCCCTCTTCTTATTAATTAAAAAACACTTTGTATTCAGACCTTATGGCCTATTATGGTTATGAGAAAACTTATAAATTGATTTAATTAAAATATTGACGGTAATCTAGTAATGATAGGCAATCGTTTCGAATTGAGATGAACAAATTTCTTTAAAAATATTTCGGTATATCTTCCTGAATATATATTATGGTTTCCAGAAAGTGAAGTAGTTTTAAGAGATGAACGTCTTATCTAGTCTGAGTTCAAAAAAGAGCACACTCATTTATCTCACGTAAATCTTGAATTCATTTGAACTATTTTTACAAATATTTTTGGAAACTCTTGATGAATTAATATTATGGTTTGCATAATATCCACTAAAAAGGGGGGGGTTTTGTTATTCCAGACTGTAAATTAATTTGTTTGGGTTTAGGGTTTAGAAGTGGTTTAGGGTTTATATTTTAACCACTAAAAGGGGGGGGGGTTTCGATATTCCATACTGTAAATTAATTTGCTTGGGTTCATAAATTTATGGTTTAGGGTATAGATTTTAACCACTAAGAAGGGGGGTTTCGATATTCTATACTGTTAATTAATTTGCTTAGGTTCATAAATTAGTGGTTTAGGGTATAGATTTTAACCACTAAAAAGGGGATTTTTGATATTTCATACTGTTAATTAATTTTCTTGGGTTTAGGGTTTAGAAGTTGTTTAGGGTTTAGATTTTCACCACTAAGAAGGATGTTTGGGTATAGGGTTTAGATTCTAAAATTAGGTTAGGAAGATCTTCCTAAATATGTAATACGTTTTCCTGAATACAAATCCCATATGGGGATTCGAACTCGGGACATGAGGGTCGTTGGTGAACTTGTTGGGATTATGTCCTGAAATCACATTGTACTCACTCTAGAGATAGTTGTATTGTCGAGATCGTACAATTCATGTGATACTAGGTAGTTTGTAACTCATTTCTGGTATCGTGTGAACCTACAGGGTCACACACCTAAGCAAGTTGGATACACTTTGTATGGGATTGATCATTGGCACATGGTCTGGTCGATGTGTATTGGGTACACATCGAATATGAGTTTTAATGAGGCGTGTCGATCGATACCATTAGGTGTGTCGGTCGACACAAGGCGAATACCGAAACTGATGTTTCGGTTTATGTCGAAGTCTATAAATAAATGGACTTATAAATTCGACAGTAATGATTAGCGCCGCCCCAGAGAGTTTTCTTGAAAGAAAACAGAGGCTCTTCCTCTAGAGACTCAGTTCCCAGGAGATCCGAATCCCGGCACTAGCATCCCGGCGGATTCCATCTTGTGTGCGTGTGGACTGCAGTAGAGGCGCAGCATCTGAGGCGCTCCAGAGATCTCGTTTACCTGCTTATCTTCCGCTGCCAATCTCCAGGTAATCACGAGGTCAGATCTATGATTCAATTAACTAAACCCTGAGATCCTAGGCTCGGAATTCAGACTTAGGGTTGCCTAATCGAATTAGGAACTGCTAGGAATTCCAACAGTGGTATCAGAGCCTTAGGGTTTTCCATTGAATCAACCTTTTTAATTGAATTTGATGATTTAGATTCGCAAACTAGGTTGTTTGATTAAGAACAGGTGAGATCGATATGATCGAAAAACGATTCTGTGTTTTCGCACAGTGTCGATCGACACACTAGGTGTGTCGGTCGACACAGAAATGTGAATTCGACAGAATCGGCGGCTAGGGTTTTTCGCGAAGAAAAATCAGAAAAGCTGCTGTGTCGATCGACACAGGTTGAGTGTCCGTCGACACAGAACAGATTCGGTCAAATGTCGATCGACACAGGTTAGTGTCGGTCGACACAGACCTAGCGAATGGTTAATCGGTTCAATTGGATTGGACCGGTTATCATGCTTGGTTAAGTCCGAATAGATCGGTTTAAATTGGATGAATTGGTTCAATTGGATTGAACTGATTGTCGCAATTAGCATAAACCGATTGGTTAAAATCAGTTTGATTGGATAAAACGGTTCAATTGAATTGGACCGGTTATAGCAATCAGTTGAAACTTGTTAAAACGGTTTAAATGGATGAATTGTTTCAATTGGATTGAACTGATTATCCCAATTGATATAAATCGGTTTGATCGTTTGAGATCAGTTGGATCTGATAAGTTGGTTCAATTAGATTGGACCGGTTATCCAAAAAAATTGTCTCTGGTTTAGGTCAATGTCGACCGTCACATATTGAAGTCTAGTTTCATTTGGTGGTGTCAACCGACAGACATGGTCTGCGTCGATCGACACAATACTCGCAATTCTGGTTATTGAACCTTGAATTTGCAGAAACCAAACTAGACTTAAACCTTGATCAAAGCTTAGCTTCAATATGGTCAACTGTCAAGACTCATTTCATTGTGTGATGGTCTAGCCACGAGCTTGATGTCCACAATTACGTGAGTAAGGCAGGTAATTATGTTGATAGACTTGCAGTGCTTGACATCAACAATTACATGACCTAAGAGATTGATATGCTAACCTTTCAGAGTTTAGTTTCCTCAACTAAATATCAAGTAACCTTGATGTCTTGCCCAAATCTTGTCTACTGTCAAGACTTGTGTCGTTTGTTGGATAGCCTTGGAGTCCTTGGTATCCACTACTACATGAGTAAGGCAGGTGATCATTGATAGACTTGCAGTGCGACTGTCAATGATCACAAGACTAAAGAGATTGGCTTACTTGACTGGGCCATCAGAAGTTCTGGGCCCAGAGACGTCAGAGTAGATAAGACATGGATTGTCTTATCTGCGACCAAGAGTTATACTGGGTACAATCAGCAATGATTTGCTTACCTAGATAACTAAATTTTGGGTGATGACGAGTCGTCCACTCAGATTTTGGTGAAGTATGGGTCTTGGATCATTATATTCATTGAGGAAACATTGTTTGAATATAATGCGAGTTTTCTTATTAGATAAGATTTCTTATGGAAAGCATAACTAAATCTTTGTTTTACATGGATTTCAGCTTATGTCTAATACTACTTTCTCGTTGCGATCCGTCCTTGAGAAGGACAAGTTAAATGGATCCAACTTCCTGGATTGGTATCAGAATTTAAGATTAATCCTCAAGCAGGAGAGCAAGGACTATGTCCTTGAGAATGCTCTTCCAGAAAGGCTTGGGACCAATCGCTCGCATGCAATATATGATGCTTGGAATAAGCATTATATTGATGTGGTAGATGTGCGTGGTCTGATGTTGGCTACCATGAACTCGGACTTGAAGAGTCAATACGAGAGCATGGAGTCGCCAATAGAGATGATCACCAGCCTGAAACTGAAGTTTCAGGATCTGGCACGAGTTGAGAGATTCCAGATGTTGAAGTCTCTCACTGGGTGCAAGCTACCAGAGGATGGTCCAGTAAGTCCTCATGTCATTAAAATGATGGGTTACATTGATAACCTGGGGAAACTGGACTGTCCTGTTAGCCTAGAGTTTGCCACAAACATCATTCTGCAGTCACTGCCGTCAAACTATGATAAGTTTATTAACAGCTATATCAAGAAAGGTTTGACGAAGAAGTTGACTGAACTGCATGGCATGCTCAAGATAGCAGAGCAAAACATCATAAAGGGCAAGAAATTTGAGAAATTCTGTATAGACAAGGGTGGAGGCAAGGTCATTCAGATTTGGAATCGGGATAAGCCTGTGTCATCCTTTAAGCCCAAGTCAGGCCTATCTGATGTTGATAAATGCTGCTACTGTAAAGAGTTTGGGCATTGGAAGATAAATTGCATTAAATTCTTGGAAGATTCACAAGAGACGGAGAAGATGTATGGTACTTCTTCTTCAGGTATTGTGTTATTATTTCAAGTTCTACGTGAGTATTGGATACTGGTTGTGGTACTGATATTTTGAAATATGCAGGACCTAAGCGACAGTAGAACGTTGAAGAAAGGACAAGTGAAACTGTGTGTCTGGTATAAAGCAATGGTTGCTGCATGAGCCGTCACTACAAGAAATTTGAGTATATATAGCGTCCGAAAAACGCTATTTATTACTATCATAGCGGTTTGTTAAACGCTCTATCTGCGGCCGTTATAATAGGTTAGACACTTTACATAGCGGTTTTTTATTATGCTATTATTGTAATATTTAAAACAGCACTTATGTTAATGCGATAATAAATAATGTAATAGCGTTTTATTTTCGTCATTGTATATTTCATATATATCTTTTATAGCGTTTTAAATCTGTTATGACTTAATATTTTATAGCGTTTTAAATATGTTATGTCTTAATTTATATGCATCTTCTTTGTTATAGCATTTTATTTTCAACCGCTGTGATTTTTGTTTCTTTTTTGTGAGCTAATTTTACTACAATTGATACCTGCTTTTACAATTGAAAATCCAATGAAATCAAGAATATAAAGCAAAACATTGTTCATAACATTAGAGGCACATAATATCATACAACAAAACATCGTTTACGTCACGTTTCACACACAAACGATTAAACATTTTACAAGCTCATACTTAAACAACATAAGACAAAGTGTTTATATTAAAACTAGCTTGTCACTCGGCCAAGCACAGGAAAAAAAGCAAGAATTCAGAACAAGTGGCATGACCTAATCCCAACTGTGGATGCATACCTCTTTTGTCAAATCACCTTCCCTGAAGTCTGCAAGTTGATTGGATCTTCCACCATACCTAGAGCTTGAGGGTCTGATAGAGGACTCATAAGTCGATGTCTAATGCTATCACTTCTTGGGGACCTTAAACTCCCACTGGGACTTGGCACTCTCCCTTTTATCAATTACCCTTACATCAAAGCCTACAAATACATAAATATCCCATGAGTTACAAAACGATTAAGCTTGAATGCATTCACCAATTGGATTGCAACTGTTACAGATTTTTCAAATTCATACATACCGAGAGGAGACTTTCTCTCAGGAGCTGTAAAGACCAATTTCTCCTTCGCCGGAAGATCATTACCGGTTTCCTTCTCGGTTCTTACCAATTTCTCCTTCCTTCCTCGTTCATCAAAACTGTTTTTTTGACTTTCTTTGTTCAAATCATTTCGCTCTGCGAAAGCTGAGGGCACAGTCTGCATCAGTTATCAATTTTCAATGGGGATTATATATACATTCACACATAACCTATAAAACAAATTTATGAGCGTAAAACTGACTAACCACTGTATCTCTTGATATGTTTGACGCTGTCACAGATTGACTAAAACAGTTGAGATCAGTTGAAGACTGATTTGATTTAGCGGTCAGATAAAGAATCAACTTGCTTCTCAGATCTTGAAGATCGTTCTGAATCAGAAAATGAAACGTTTCAAGAATATAAAGAGTCTCAAAAACGCAGAATGAATGATGATTCAATTATATATATACCAGTTTCATAACTCTCTTCTTCATCTTGGCGGGGACTACCAGACGGTGGGTATTGGATCTCACAGCAACTTGGTCCTAAAGCAGTGACAGTGAACAACATGTCTCGTTCGTGTCTAAAGACGATAAAGTCACCGACTCCAAGATCATGTTCCTTGAGGAACTCCTTCCAACCTTGAGTGAGTCTTTGGCCTTCCATCTTTACTTTCCATGTTTTCTTCGATGCATCCGATCTCAACGTTACTGTCTTGCCCTCGTGTCTTCCCGCAATGTGCTCGGAGAAGAACTTCACAGGAATATTCTGAAACAGACAAAGCAGATCCATAAGACTGTTTATACGTTCATAAAGATTGAAGAAAAACATAGATGGAGAGTTCTTTGTACATAGAACTCTGAAAATAGCACACATAGAACTCTGAAAAACTCTTATAGATTCTACATAAACTACACTGATTCTACATAAACTACATTGATTTATATAGATAGCTCCGGACACGACAACTAATATTGAATTGGTAAACAATGTTCTTCGCTCTGTTCACACTAAGCTGCTTTGCGTTAGAATTGAATTGAATTGAAATGAAAGGAGAATAACCTGAACGCCTAGGGAATCGAAATTCATGACTCGGATCTTACCGCTAACGTCTCCGCGAACGGTGAGCTCGACTCGGTCGTTTAAAGAGGCGTCTCTCACTATATCGGCGGCCATGCCTTGCATAAGATTGACTCCGGACACGACATGCCTTGGTAAAATCCAGGCACCGTCGCTCTCCCCAGTGGTATGCCTTTGTACAACACCGTGAAGCTGGACTCTCCGTACCTGATCTCGACTTTGTTTGGGTTGCCGGCGGTAAAAAGCATGCGGATTGTGAAGGAGAGTGAGGCGGAGGTTGGATCCATAACGCTAGGGTTGGGATTATCCGGGGAGGAGATTCCCATGTTCATCACTGCCACTTGCTGGAGATTGTTCGAGATTTTTACCTTGACTGAGCTAATATTTTGGGAGAAATTACCAGAATCAGGGAATTCGATCCGAGTTCTCTGATTGATAATTAGATCTGAAGAATATGAGGAGGAGGAGAAAACAAAAGGAGGTGAAGATGCAGGGAGGAGAAGAAGCGGAGGAAGGAGATGAGAACAAACGAAAAAGTATTTGGTGGAGGCTGAGATGAGGAGAGAAGGAAGAGGAAAAAAAAGATAAGACAAAAGTTTAGGTTTTTGACATAAGACATAAAATTTTGGTGCCAAAACCAAAATTTTACGGATTAAAACAATTGTTTAAAAATTTTAACTTGTTTTAGTCTTTTTAAAAGTTGTGTTTACTGCTATAAGAATATTTTAAAATAATAGATTAAAAAAAATTGTATAAGTGTTGAATCTTAAGTTTTAAAATATTATAGTTATTTAGATTTTGTTAATTAGAATTTTATTTATACTTTTGAGTTTTAGGGTATGTTTAGGGTATGGGTTAGGGTTCATATATGGTTTTAATATGTTTTATATAAACTATATATGTACATGTTTAAATATTACTTTTGTATATATAATTAGTTTTTATATTTTGATTTTATAATTTATGATTGAGATTAATGTTTTGAGTATCATTATGGTTTAAGGTATAAGAATGGAAGGGAAATGTTTAAAGTTTTAAGTTTGTACTTAGTTTTATATGTTATATAGTAATTAGAGTTTTAGTTATTAGATTTTTGTTTATAATTTAGAATTTTAGGGTTTATTTAGGGTTTAGGGTATGAAGGGTAATGTTTAAAGTTTAAAATGTTATACTTAATTTTATATGTTATATAGTAATTGAGGTTTTATTTATTAAGTTTTGTTTACAATTTAGAGTTTTAGGGTTTACTATAAACAAAATATTTTAAATTCTAAACCCTATATTCTAATATCATATATTAAAACTTTTAATTTAATATAAGGTTTAGGGTTAGAAATATAAGGTTTATACTTTTAGGGTTTGTGTTTATTGGATATGTTATAGTAGTTAGTTTTTTTTCAAACCCTAAACCCTATCTATACCCTAAAATAAAATTGAAAATTAATTTTTTATTTTATGAATTTTCTTCTTATTTTATGAATTTTATTAAATGTGCAATGAAAATGTTTGTTTATTATTGATTTTAGACAACAATAACATGCTTATAATTAACAGAAAATATAGCCACACACTCATTTAGTAATTAAAAATATTAAGATCAATTATAATTATTAGACTACAACATATCCCCCCACGGAAAACAGAAATCACTAATCCATAAGTTTTCCAAATAAATTAAGAAATGACAGATAAAAAAACAAAACAATTCAACTGATACTTAACATCCTCGTCTTTCCACATCGTCAACCCTTGTTTCGGGACTGGATACACTTAGGACAACCTTGATTGTAGTACGTTGTTGACTAACTCACCATTTGCGTCAGTCTTGAACACCGTTCATTTTATCTGAACCATATCATAATCACAACTGATAAAGAATTCTACAAAACCAACATTATCGTCTTAATTTGGTAACTGTTATGCTTAAAAACATTCAAGTACCCACTAGTTTTTAGGCACCAAATTTCGTTGTTTTCAAATGCTCAAAGAACAAACAGAAAATATTTCAGAAAGAACCACAAGCAATAAAAGAAACTTTAAACTCTTCGGATATGAAATGAATCTGTGGCTTTCCCTTTTGAGTATAGAATAGGACATTCCTACTTCGAGAGCTTACTCAAAGACATGTTCTTCTCTGTATCTTTCTTCATAACATTCACTACCTCAAAGATATGTTCTTCTCTGTAACCTTCCATCTCAAAGTCTTCATGTGTCACGTGTACTCTCCTCTCCCGTGGAGCAAATATGCCCACCTCAGTGCACACAGCCTAACCGTAACAACCAAAAGCATAAGAGAGAGAAGCAAAGGAACAAAGACACTTTACCTTCTGTTCAGCACCTGAAGCACCATTCATCTTCTCGGCGATCTTTTCAGATCAATTCCACGCATTAAATTCATTGTTAGAGAGAAGTAAAGGAGCAAATACACTTTACCTTCAGTTCTGCAACTCGACTAAATAGCAATCTATTTAGCCCATTTGAATGAAACACTAGTTCAGTCTCGCGAAAGCTTAACCCCACACAACAATCTATCAACTTACGAAGCAGCATATCAAGTAATGGAGCAACTCGACAACAAATTCATGGAGGAGGAAACAAAAAAAATCAGAATTCGATGCTCAGAAACAAAGAAGCTACATGCTGTAATGCGAACTAATGATTCAAATCAAGCTTGAAGACATAAATCTCTGCAAAATTGGGGGAAAAAAATCAAAATCCCTAACTATTTAACATACCTTGAACTGAAGCAGACACACACGCCGATATCTTCCTGCAACGAGGACTAATAATCGATCAGAATCAATTATAAACATCTAAGAACCCTAATTTCATGCGAGTATCGAACGAGTGCATCTCTTCGTTCTTCACCAATCGAGTAAATACGAAATGACCGAGAAGAAATGGAATGGGAAAGACAGCGAGGAAATACGAAGAGATCGAATGCAAGAAACCCTAGAGTTTCAGAGAGAAAGGGAGAAGATGATATCGGAAAGATGGATATGGAGATAATATATGGGGATTAAAAATCTCTTACCTTTCGATAAATAGCTTGCTCGAATTTCATCTGTAAATCGTGGTAAACAAGAAATCAAAACCGACAAGAATTTATGAACCCTAACTCAAACACAGATAAAAAGAGAATGCATGTTAAAAAGAGGCAACTTAACCTCGATTTTGGAAGATAATTGTGTTTGATTTGAGAGTACAAGAGAGATAAAGCTAAATATTTAGGGGGAAAAGTTTTAGAAGGGAAAAAAAATTATAAGAGAGGAAAAAATTTAGCGGAAAATTTTTTAGTTTTCTCCACCAAAACATTACATAGCGTTTTACGATCGAAAAAGTGCTATTAATTCTAAATTAACCAAAGCGATACCTAATTAAAATTTCGGACTACTTATACATAGCGTTTATTTTTTGGCGAACGCTATAATAAAAATGGTTATGATTTACTATAGCACTTGCTTGCAAAACGCTATATTGTAATGCTATATATACTCAAATTTCTTGTAGTGCGTAGAGATTCTCCACTTGTAGGAGTCTTTCATACTTGGTTTTAGAAATTAAGTAATTGCTACTATTTATCTGCTTTGTGCACAGATGTCTTTCATTTTCTTGTAAGAATTTGGATGTTTTTCATTTTGATAAAAGACAAGTTTTGTTCTTTAGATTTTAATGAAATATTATTTGGTAGCACCCCGTTTAGAATGGGTTTTATATCTTAAACCAATGTACTATTGTACATATAACACAAATACCAAACGGTTTAAGTCTGATGACTTGAACTCGATTTTTCTTAGCACAGTCGTTTTGACCACATAGAGTGAAGCGGATTCAGAAGTTCCATAGTTTTGGGCTCATTTGATAATTTATCATGTGAGATATGAATTCTGCTCACTGGCCCAAATGACTAAGGCCCTCTTAGCAGAGCTAAAAGTAAACGGGCCAGAGGCTTATTGGGCCTTACACATACTAATGTATGCGGCCCAATGAGCATTAGTGCCAAAAGAAATCTTCAGTACTTCATTACCTTATTGATGACATCAATAAGTATGGGTGTGTTCTTTTGATGAGACACGAGCAGGAATCCCTTGAGGAGTTCCAAGATGAAGTATAGAACAGATTTGACAGAAGTATTGAGATCCTCGACTAGATTGCGGAGGAAAATACTTGATTCAAGAATTGGGTGATCATCTAGGTGAGTGTGAAGTCATATCACAGCTCTTTTCTCCTGGAAAACCTAAATGGTGTTTCTGAGAGAACGAATCGGATCTTATTAGATATGCTCCAATTAATGATGAGTCACAGGAATCTTCCATAATCCTTTAAGAAATACGCTCTAAAATGTTTGTGTTTGCGCAGCAAAGGGTTTCAATCAGAATCAATTGAAAGACACCACATTGGATGTGAACTGAAAGTTTTTTCAAGCAAGTTGTTTCTGATCATTTGGGGATGATAGCTGATAAGCTTGAACCCAAATCTGATAAGTTCTACCTCGCTGGTTGTCCTAAGGAAACCGAGGCTTACTACTTTTATAACCAATCCGAGAACAAAGTTTTGTTGTCCGGAACTGTGTCTTTTGAGAAAGATCATACTTTCAAAAGGAACAGTGGGAGTAAAAGTACACATCGAAGAAATTCGATAAACGCAGGAGACTGCTCAACCTGTTGAGGGAGAGCAGCGGTGAGATCTACAAAGTGTTGTAGGATCTACACCTGTGGAACCTGAAATTCGCAGATCCGAAAGGATCCGTCACTAACTCAAGAGTGATTTATCGTAGCCGATTGTCGTGATCTGTTGATCATTGAAATGTGATGAGCATGCGAAATTCAAGAAGCGATGGTGAGCCCCAACTCTGAAAATTGGCTGGGTATGCATGTTAGCTTCACCAATTCATTTCTGGATTGAAACAAACATCTTGGAGTTGGAATCGACATTCTGATAATGTGGTCAAAAGTTTTGACTTGATCAGAAAAGAAATGAAACCATGCGTTTACAAGAAGACTAGTGGGAGCGTAATTGCAATTCTCACACCGTATGTAAATAACATACTTAATCTCATAAACGACGTTCCGACGCTAAAGTCTTGTCAAGATTTGGGTCGGAAGTCAAATTTAACGATGGACATGGGAGAAGGCCGTAAAAGTTCTTGGAATAAGGATCCATTGGAATGGATCAAAAAGGCTAATTGGATCATGTCAAAATCCTTATGTTGATTAGGTATTTGACAGTTCAAATGTGCTTGATTCCAAGAATGGCTTTACACCAAAGGTCTTATGGCAATAATCTTAGCAAGATGAAGTGTTTTGAACACTGGCTGAGCTAGTATCAATGAGTGTGATTGCTTATGCTGATGCAAAAGAATCTATCATGAATACCATATTTTGCGCTCGTCCAAATGCAGCTTACGAATAAAGCATGACGAGAAAATACCAATATGTTCCGGTAATAGTCACTGAACAGTTACCAGAAATACCCCAAGTGTTTGAGGAACTCTAAGGATAGTTTCGTGGTGAACTGAGGAAGTGATGAACCAGTTGAAAGTAGTTAGACGGACAAAGACGATTCCCGGTTCCCACCTGGTTATGTCTCTTTGTCTGAATTACGGTGCTATCTGTTGGAAAGGCTCCAAACAGTGGACCGTAGAATGGTGCTTTTATCTGAATGGCGGTGTGGTTTGTTGAAATTGTTTCAAGCAAAACACTGCAGAGTCTCCCACAACCTAAGCACGAATTTGTTCTGTTGCTGTAGGTATAAGATATATGAAGAGATGATCTTGATTCTAGTGGGAGTTATTTTAGTTATGTTATAATCTTTACATAGACATGCTATGGAAAAGTTTGTGTAAGTTAAAACTGATATCGGTGTTACTTGATTATTGGATAATTAAGTAATGGTCCCAAAGTATTTTATGGTCATCATATAGGTCATCAAGTTGAGGACTTGATCATGAAACCCTATGAGTAAAGGATGACATAAATTACGATTGTCCCTGGTCGAGGTTGTTGAAGTGGGACACCAATAACCGCGCGAGACTAGCATCTGAGGTGACTGTTGGACTAAGTTTCATGGAGTCAATGATATGATTATCACAGTCAATCACATAGATATATGTTGGTGAACATATGATCGGACATGACCCGCTAATGAGAACTCCACAGGATAGTTATATCAGTGTCATGGGAAGTTCTCATTACGACTATAGAGTATAGTCCTTAGACCTGAGTTCATCATGCTTTCTAGCATATGAATTGATGCGCTTTGACCTTGTCAAACGTCGTTCCGTAACTGGCGGCTATAAAGGCATTGCTTATACGTATCATGAAGTATGTGTAGAAACAGGGATGGAACAAGATGGGATTTGTCCCTCCTGTAACAGGAGATAAATATCTCAGGGCCCATCGAAGATTTGATACTGAGAAAATGCATGGCCGTGCTCAAACGAGGTGATTGTCAGTCGTTTGTTTTATCAGTATAGATCAGGAGTTCGATGAACATGATATTGGCTATAATAAGGATGACACAGTATCTTGTCTTATGCCATATCGAGATATAGAGACGAAGGGATTATAGGAATAGGTGATTCCATTACAAGTGGGAGATTGTTGGGATTATGTCCTGAAATCACATTGTACTCACTCTAGAGATAGTTGTATTGTCGAGATCGGACAATTCATGTGATACTAGGTAGTCATAATGTTTTGCTAGAAACCGCTTATGACAAATGAGTTGTAACTCATTTCTGGTATCGTGTGAACCTACAGGGTCACACACCTAAGCAAGTTGGATACACTTTGTATGGGATTGATCATTGGCACATGGTCTGGTCGATGTGTATTGGGTACACATCGAATATGAGTTTTAATGAGGCGTGTCGATCGACACCATTAGGTGTGTCGGTCGACACAAGGCGAATACCGAAACTGATGTTTCGGTTTATGTCGAAGTCTATAAATAAATGGACTTAGAAATTCGACAGTAATGATTAGCGCCGCCCCAGAGAGTTTTCTTGAAAGAAAACAGAGGCTCTTCCTCTAGAGACTCAGTTCCCAGGAGATCCGAATCCCGGCACTAGCATCCCGGCGGATTCCAGCTTGTGTGCGTGTGTACTGCAGTAGAGGCGCAGCATCTGAGGCGCTCCAGAGATCTCGTTTACCTGTTTATCTTCCGCTGCCAATCTCCAGGTAATCACGAGGTCAGATCTATGATTCAATTAACTAAACCCTGAGATCCTAGGCTCGGAATTCAGACTTAGGGTTGCCTAATCGGATTAGGAACTGCTAAGAATTCCAACAGAACTCGGGTCGTGAGGTTCGTGAGTGAAGTGTATAAACCAGCTGGGCTATCTGTTCGGACTTGTTTGTTTGCGAATTCATTTAGTGTTATTAAATAACTTCTCAGAATCAAAACCAAACAAAAACGCGTCGGATCTTATCGCTCTTCATCCTCTTCGACGAAACTCCTTGTAGTTTTTAGATCCCGAAAAAATCCTTAAAGGGGATCGAGCGAGCTTCTCTTCCATTTTCTTCATCCTTTCGACAGAATTTCTGGGAAATCGATTTGTATTCTCTGTCTAAATTACTGGGCTAATCAGGTACGCAATTGTTCTTTTTGTTTAATTTCGTTTATCAATTATATTCTTCACACTGAATCTTTGATATCTCAAGTATTTCCTATAGAAAACTAGGGTTCTCGGATATTTATGAATTATTTCGTAATTTTAAGTTTCTGGGTATTGCTTTGTTACTTGTTATTCTTCTTTATGCTCGCTATTAGCACGAATTCACATGTCGTCTATGAAGTTTAAGTGTTCCAAAGATGTTATGAATTCGGTTTTGAGATGATGGAGATTAATTGTGATTGCAATATTCTTGACAGATATGGGCCGTTATAGTTATAGCCAGCCATCAAGTTCAAGTGCTAGTCTTGCTGATTCTGATTCTGTAGGTAATGATGTTGTTGAAGAAAATGGGATGCTCACGGTTTGCTACTGCGGCCGTAAGACAATACTCGACCATGCCGTTCTCAATTGGACCCGTGTAGAAGGTTTTTCACTTGTTCTAGTTACGACGATGGAGATTGCCACATTTGGAAATGGTGGGACGAGGCTGTGACAGAAGATTTAGTCGCTCTTAAGAGTGATTTTGCTGAAATGTCGTTAAAAATGCATTTATTGGCTATTGGTGAATCACAGACCATGAGTGACAACATTAAAAAAGCTCATGTCGAGATTGATGTATTGAAGCAGCTTCAGACAGAGAATGAAGAAAGGATTGCCAAGCTAGATAAACTTTTGATAACCAAGAATAAGTCATTCCCTGACATGGAACCGAAGATTCTGTTGGTGGTATTTGCTCTTCTGCTTGTACTTCTTCTCATATGGGTTAAGTGATAGTTGATGTTATGATGTAATGGCCTTAGATACTTGGTGTGTGCTTCTTATGGAATGCTTTTGGAAGATCTTCCAAAATATGTAAAACGGTTTCCTGAATATCATTTTCTATTAGTGTGAATCATGCATGTACTCTAAGTTGGACTAAACAAATGTGTTAGATTACGACGATTCCTGAATACATGTATTTCCTTACTCAATAACAATATTCTACTAACATCCAACATATTAACATGTTCCAATGGCTTAACAAATAACATTGAGATTTCATTTCAAATAAATAAATAGTAGGCATTAAGACTTCAAATATACTTTTGTTACAAGCAAAATGTTCATAAAACTTAAAAAGAAACAATGCAAAAACAATCAGTTTCATTTCCACTTTTTGAAGGAATCTGGAATGACTCTGCAGAAGAACTCCATTTCTATATCCCAAAAACATTTGTCGCACATGTTATCTTCCTTTTCAATTTCATTCCACGGGGTTCTCCAATTGTTAAGCGTAGCACAAGCGCAATAATGAACTCCTTCCATATTGATTTCTAAACTCCTTGCTCTGATGAATTCTGGCGGATCCGAAGGCCATGATCTTATGCCAACTTTTCTAACAATCTTTCCAAGTTTTTTTAGCAGATTCTCTCGTGAATTCGAACTTTCCAAATAACTCATCGTCACCATCTTTATTAAATGTCTTCCTTATCATACCATATGAGTAAATCACCACTTCATAACCACGATTGGCTGCAGTCTTCACTGCTTCAATTCCATCATTTTGACTTTCCGTGTACAAGAATTCATAGATTCCTTCAAAAACAAGGCTGATGTGTTACCCGCTTGGTAACACTTACGATTGAAACCATCATTTTCACCAATATATTTGATGCGCAAACGAACTAGATCAACGGATTGGTAGAATTCTTATCTTTCTGCCATATCTCTTACTGTTTTACATGTTATCTTCGAATGCTTGAAGTCAATAAAGTTGTCCTCGCAAGTATGAATGAGTACCTTCATGATTAGATATCTGGAAGCGCAAGAAGATTGAAAGGTTTGATGGCTTTTCTTGCCCTTGTAACTCAACGTGTCTCATAACGATACATTTTGTATGGTGGTAAATACCAGTATTCGTTTATCATATTTGCTTTTTGAAAATGAGCACGGTTATGACAATTATGGAACACAATTCTTTATATAGAGTCAAAAGGTGGTTGTTAAAAAACCAAGAGACATGAATTACTTTATTCTTCACACTACTTCGTCAAGTTTACGCATTTCATATGTTTGCATCCATTCGCAAAGAAACTGTCACTCTGAAATGGGCTTTGAAATGGGCTTTCCAAAATAAATTTGCTTAAAAAAATTTGGTTATTGGGCAGAAGGATATTAAAAACACTAATATGAATCCATTTCAATGTAATACCTTGGCCCAATGAGAAATCAACCATTGTATGCGACTCTTTTAACATAAAAACCCAAGTTCGATTCCGACTTAGAAAGTCTTATGTCTATTTATTCACAAATATAGAAGATGTCATATACATTCAGGAAAGCTTTCCTAAAATATATAATTCGACTTTTTGCATCTATTTGTACAACAATTCAAATTTGAGAACATGTTTTACACATTTAGGAAGGCTTTCTTAAAACGTGTTAATGAGAATTTTTGAGACAGTTAGTACAACTACTCAAATTTTATTTGATATACCAACACAATGTAGCAAATAGTAATCATTTTGTTCATTTGAATGTTTAGTCATTTTTTGCATAGTTAATCCTAAAACGTGTAATGGTAAATTTTATGTTTACGTCTTAGAAAATGGGCTTTGTAAATGGGTCATCATACATTATCATATGTACCTGTTATTATATATATTTTTTGATTTTGTAAGGCTTTCCAGATTTATAAACTTGTTGTTTTTACGTTTAAATAAACTTGTTTTGAACAATGGTAGAACATACTCTTTATTGCTACTCTTTAACCATACATTATCATATAAATGTTTTTTATTTATTTTATTTTGTAAGGCTTTCCAACAAGAGGCCAACTGCTTCTGCTTGCAATGGAGATTGAAGTTTCGGATAGACTTGCTTTATACCATAGAAACATGTCATTCTCATCTCTTAACTACCATCCAAATAACACAAGTTTGAGAGTCTACATGCCCAAAAGAATAAGTATTGCATTCAAGTTTACCTAGTGGAAGAGGAGAGAGACCACTTTGGAATAGGTTGAGGTTATTTTGATCCTTTTGATCGAGTCTTTGTCTTGCTTCCAAGCCACTCTTTGCATTTTAGTTTATCTGGTGAAGGATGAGATCATTATTTTTTTCAATTTATATTTTACATTTTCATGATATAAGCCCAGAGACTTTCCAACGTCATATTCATGGATACGAAGATGACGATGACAACTTTTGTTTTTAATTTTCTGAATTTTGATTTGAATTAGTGCTGGTGGTTTGGGCTAGTAGTACAATAAGCCGAGAGACTTTCCAACGTATCCATGAAAAAGAGATATATTTATGGAAAAAAGCTGAGGTGACACTAAGGGGTTGATTGGAAGAGTTGTGGCTTTTATTTTTTTGCTGTATAAATTATGCTGTAGATTTTTTGCTTTGGCTTTAAATTTAATTGATGTACCTTTTTGGCTGTGAAAATATTTTAATTTTTCACAGCTCAATTTTTTTGCTCTGCTTATTTAGCTTTGTACAGCTAAAACAAAAAATAAAAAATAATAAAGAGCTTTGGACAGAAAAATATTTACAAAGCATGATTGGATTAGATTGTGTGCTTTGGAGAGAAATTAGGCTTTAGAGAGATTTTAAAGCCATTATCAATCACCCCCTAAAACACTAAAACATAAGTTAATTAGTATAAGAGCATCTGGAATTTAAATCTTTATTGGCCAAAATTTTGGTCTAAAATAATCTTATAAGTTTTTGTTAGAAAAAAAAAAGATAATTATAAGAATGTCATTATTATTTAATTTTCACATCAGCAAAAATGAATCTTATTTACAAAAATGTCATATTCCCGTCTTAATAAATCCGCACAGATTTATGACATTCTTTGTCACAGATTTTTTGAAATGGTGGATTTTTTAATAAGTCTCCACGAAGTTATTGTCGTTTGTTGTGCATTAATTTTCTTTGTTGCAGAGTTTTAAAAATCTGTAACACATTAGAATGTTTCTGAAAATTACTATACTAGCATCGTAGTGTTACAAATTTTTTAATGTGTCATAGATTTATGTTCTAATATCGCAGATTTTTGGTTTTTTCGCTGACGTGGCACAAATTTATATTAACGTGTTGCAGACTTTTGAAAATTTCCATATTTGTTTCATTAGTTTTGAATTAATCCGGAAATTAGTATTACAGATTTGTGTTACATGTTACAGATTTATTAAACTCTGCAACAATCTTTTTAATAAAATAACTATTAATGCTATGTTACAAACTTTTTCTCTTTGTCGCAGATTTTTATAATGTTGTTGATTTTTGTTATGTTACATATTTATTTTAATGTTACTGATTTAATGAAGATATACCTAATTCGAAAAACTATCGCATGATCTTCTCCTGATTTTTAGGAACAGTTTATGGTAACTAAATATTCACTTAATAAATTCAATATTTGGCACAAAAAGATAACTAACAAAAAAACTTATTGAATTAATTTCTAATTTAAAGAATTTTTTTTTTATGTTTTAAAGTTTATTTACGAAATAAAAATAATAATAAAAATAACCAACAAATAAACTTTTCTATTAATTTCTTATTTAAATGATTTATTTATAAATATTTATATTAATTCTTGTTTTAAAATCAAAATAATGAAAAATAACCCAAAAAGAATTTTTGTATCAATTTTCATTTAAATTATAGATTTATTAAAACATTAAGTTATATTTATTTCTTATTTTTGAGAGCAAAATTTTTTAAATAAATTAGCCAAAAAATATAATTTGTGTTAATTCTTTATTTATATGATATATTTATAAACATATATTTTGTATTTAAAAAAAAAATAACATCAGAAACTAATATTTGTGTTTTGTATTTAAAGATTTATTTCTAAAATTATCTTTTATTATTTTCTTCTTATTTTTTTAAAACAAATTTCTATTAATTTTTATTTTTGAGAACGAATTTTATATTAATTATTTATTTTTGAAAAAAATTTTGTATTAATTATTTATTTTATTATAATGATTGATTTCTTATTTCTTAAAAAGGATAAACTAAAGAAAGGAGAATATAGTCATTTAAACCTTCATATAATGACATTCTAGTAAAAATCATACTCTAATGCTATTTTAATAAATAACATTAAAATTTGTGCTTGTAGGAATAATTTTCACTATATGTATTTATATTCGTGTAAAGGATACCAAACATGATAAATACTTTACGTGGCCACGTGCGAGAGCATAAGAGCATCTCCTTTTTTTTTCACAAAAGGATTTTCATTCATTAACGGATATTACACTAGATTGAAATTAAAGCCGGCGAGTTACACACAACTCCCGGAGAAACACAAGACGAAAGCTAGCGGATAAAGGTCATTTCTAGAGCCAAAAGCTGGCGGATAAAGACCATGCCCAGAGACAAGATAAAAAGCTTAACTAAAAACATCCAAACCCCTAAGAAAAGTCACAGAAATCGAATCAAGACCAAAGACCAAGACACCCTAGCGGGCAGATCCACCCCGAATAGAGAGAGAAGATAACAGTAGCAACCAAAGTCGAACTTTATTAGGACTGATCCACCGGGACTCATTATATGGTTTCACCATAGAAGCCACGAGACAAACCGTATGCAGACAGATCGGAGCGCCGCAGGAACATACTTTAACCATACGATAGCTGACGACTTGAAGCGAGAAGAGGCAAAGCTCCAAATCCTAATGATTGAGCCGGAGATCCGAAACCGAGAGGCGGCAAAGACGCCGCGGGACCTATACCAATGCAACCAAACCACATGACAAGCACACTCTCCATCCAAAGCTAAACCACCATTAGAAGCAAACGACGACACGCACACAACACCCATCAAAGGAGGAACCAGGGAACTAACAGATCCAGATCAGACAGATAAGAGAGCCAAACGAGATACAGAGATGCCAGAAACGAGACCACCAAACGGATGTTGGAAAACAAGTACAAGATCCAGAAACTCCAGACATAAACCAAGGGGATGGAGCACATCCATCGAGCAGCACAAACCGAACTAATCTTGAAACAACCCTAATCTAGCCAACAAACCTAAACCACAACACCAACCCACAAACCCAAGCCCAACAGATCTATAGAAACCAAAATCACGACAAGCCACACCATACAGAACCCGAGAAGCCAACGAAACCAAACAAAATCAAACCCCGAGGAGCTTCCTCGGAGTCAATCCGCAGGCATAGACTAGCAGAAACGAGCAGGGAGACACCGCGATAGAATAGCCACACGGAAAGCGAGAACCGACGGCCGAGACCCACCACGCCGTGAGCCAGTACATCACGGACCGTAGCACCGAACCACCGCGAGTTTCGTAGATCTAGGACTGTAGAGCAGGAGGCAGGGAAGCTGAGAAACAACTAAGACAAAGACGGGAGACCCTCCCCGGTACCGGCAAGGAAGCCCGACAACCGGGGAGACAACGGTGAGGCGAGAAAGAAACGGTGGCGACTCCTTGAAAGAAGGGTCAGGGGCGAACGTTCATAAGAGCATCTCCATCAAGAAGTTTTTGATGGGGTTCTAAACATTAAAATAATAAAAAAAAATTAGAAAAGTATGAGAGAGGTTAGAGAAAGTTTCTTTATAAGAAACTATGGGTTCTCAAATAAGAACCCAAGATATCCTCATAAAAATTCATTTCACACATGTTTTGATATTATCGATTCAACTTTTTAAAAACTAAAATTTAATTAAATAAATAAATCTTATTACATATATTAATATTTATTAGTTATGAAATTCTAAAGAATATCTAACCAATGTAAATGCTCTAAAGTTACCATGTTCGCAGTTCGCCTGCTCAGTCGAGCTATTAATATTAACGTTTACTATTTTCAGCTCTTTTCTTAATATTTTAAACTCTTCTATCACTTTTACAAAAAAAAACACTGAATTTGGTGATGTATCACTTTTCAAAAGTATTAGGCAACTAATATTTGTTTTTCTTGTTATTCAAAAGCAATCTTCATATAGCTAGTCATACGACAAAGCATTATTTAATGTGTAAATATGTTGTCTTTTTCTTATCAGTTTTTAAGCGGCGTCTTTTCCTTTATCTTTATTTCACTAAGGCGATTTTATGCGATTTTCTTCTTATTTTTTTCGGTAGTTTTTCTTCGCCGGAGAAGGCCATGGCTCTTCTTACCCTCACTCTAAATCAGTGGATTTGATACTCCTTAAAGATGGCCTGGTGGCGATGTTCTCCTCCTTGTTCTTGCGGCAGCGGCCCTTCGGTGTCTTCCTGGAGGCAACACCGGATCTGTGGAAACCAGATCCGACAATGGTTTCCCTCCTCGATCGTCTTCCGACGATCTCTCCTTTCAGGCTCTCCGGATTAGTGGTGTTCAGGTTTCTTATGACAGTGGCTCTTAGTTTCTCTGGGAGGGTCGGTCGAGTCGTGGCTGTGCGGTGGCTGCATATGCATGTCGCATTTGGCTGCTCCCCCTCTTCTCATCGCTAGAGGTCGGCGGCGTGGTTAGGAGTGGTGGTTTGCGATGCGGTCATGAACCGACAGTGGTTTGGAAATCTTTGGTTGCTCTTATCGTTGATTACACACTGTTTCACGACGAGGAACCGACAATAGCGGCGACGAGTAGGCGCCTATGTACTTCCCTCTCCTAGGCTTGGGTTTTCAAGCTCTATTTCTATGGCGATGCTCTCTTCTCTCTCCTATCGGCTCCTCTTTGCTTTCGGTAACTCGAGGTCTCTTTGTCTCTTTTCCTATCGGTAGCGGTGTGGATGCCGGCGGTCTCGGGTGCTCGGCTTGTGCATGGCTGTTTCCGGCGTCAAGTGTGTTTTTCATCCTAGGGTTTCCGTTCCTGTTTTTGGATTAATTTTGGACTTTTCTAGTTTAGAGTTTTGTTTTTTAGGTCCATTAGAAGTCTTCTGTTGGGCATAAGATTGTTGTGTTTTTTTTTTTTTAAATATGTTTTTTGTAACCAAAACAATTAATATGAAAAACCTTTAAAAATGTATAAACATGTTATACTAGTATGATTCGCTCGCACCATGTGCGATCACAAACATTATTAACACATAATTTTTTTTTAAAATAAAAAATCATCAATTTAATTTAACAATAATAATATTATAAAAAGTCTATATCAGACTATCTGTAATTAAATATAGATATAAATATTATTATATTTAACATCTTATTAAAATATTTTATAGTTTATTCTATAGTAAAAATAATAGAAAAAAATATAATTATATATTTATATGTATTAACATCAATATATAATTTTTATTAATTTTTATTGTTTATATATAAATTCAAAATTATATAAATAATAAAATTTACAAAATTGTATTATCTATAACAATCATATTTATTAATATTTAAATATTTTCATATTTATCATCTTATTTTTTATTTTTTATCCAAGGTTATGTATATCTCATAAATAAAATAAAAATAAATATAATTATATATGTATAAATATTATAACTTTTATTAAATATTTTACTGTTTATATGAAAAAATATTTAATACGAATTTATTATATAAATTTGTATTATCCACAATAATCATAGTTATCAACACTAAAAGTTAATAATTTAAAAATATATTTTTGTAATTATCGTCTTTTTTTTATTCGAATGATGTATATCTTTCAAATAAAATAATAATTAACTTTTAAACTAATATAATAAATAACAAAATTATAAATATAATCTAAGGTTAATAGTGTAAAAAACCTAATTTCATTAATGGCAAATTAGTAATCAACTATTTTGAGAGTGAATATAAGGTCAAAAGCACTTTTCAATTAATATAAAGATGATTATTTGTATGAAACTATAAAATAAATATTTTAACGATTTTTTTCCATCGTATTATTTGCTAGCAGTCGATTGCTTACGACTCTAAATATCACATGTAAAATACAAATATGTTTTTTTTAGCAAAGGTAAAATACATATATTAAATATTTTTTGCACAAAAAATTATACTTAAAACAATATTTATGATGCATACTATAAAATTAACATATACATAATTACCAAAAAAATATAAAGTCTCAGATACTAATAAGAAATAATTAATTAATTTTATAATTATATATATATATATTAGAAGCAATGCATCTCGTTGTGTTGACACATCAGCTTCAGGAATGTATGAGAGCTTGCCACATCAGTTTAATGAAAAAAATCCACACCAATCAGAACAAAACATTCTTCCATTTCATATCCACCTGTTCCAAAAAAGCAAATCATCAATTGAAGAAAAACATGTTTATTCGATGAAAAAAATTTTTATGGGTTCATTCGACTTCTAAGCTTCCTCTCTCTCTCTCTCTCTCTCTCTCTCTCTCTCTCTCTCTCTCTCTCTCTCTCTCTCTCATCTCTCTCTCTCTCTCTCTCTCTCTCTCTCTCTCTCTCTCTCTCTCTCTCTCTCTCTCTCTCTCTCTCTCTCTCTCTCTCTCTCTCTCTCTCTCTCTCTCTCTCTCTCTCTCTCTCTCTCTCTCTCTCTCTCTCTCTCTCACTCACAGACGCCGTTGTTGGCGATTTACTAGCCGTCTCTTCCAGTGGTGATTTCCTTCGATTTTTCACCGATCTTAGCTGCCGAGGGCTTACAAATTTTCGACCAAATAACCCTCCATCTTTAAGCTTGGATCCGAGAACCTTTTCTTCTAACTCTTCAACTTCCGGGTTTAGAGCTTTGCCGATCACCATCGAGGTTTCATAGCTGTTCTTACCAGCTGCATGTCACATAAGGTAAACGATCCGAACCTTTACCTTATGATTCTAACTTTTCCGATCCAAAACCTTTGATCATTTTAGTTTCTTTGAGCAGTAGAAACCTTTCCTGCACGATAAGTTTCTGGAAGTTCTTCAACTATAAAATTACTGGCTCTCTTTATCCCGTTTGCTTATCTTCTTAGACCAGGGATTTGATTTATTGGTTTCGAGCTCTATTTGTAGCTGAATTTGCTTTAATTTTTGCTTCATTTCTTCTTAGTATGTGCTTAATACATTTATCATACAAGGATTTTGATTGTTTGGTTTAGTTCTGAGTTCGGATAACATATTATGTTAGGGTAATATAGTGAAATAAAATGTAATCAGATCAAAGTTTGGTTATGTAGTAGATCATCTTTAGTTTTGCCTTCAGATGAAGATGTTAAGTGGGATTTGCAGAAGGCATAGTGTAATCTTTGATTGTATATCAGATAGACCTGAGTTTCAATTAATCGCTGATGAATATGTTATCTTTCATAAAACCAAAGTATACGGTCATCTTAGGTTGTCAACATGTTTCAGTAAAGGATAAAATGGGTTTTTACTAAAGCCTTCAGACTTGAAACCTAAAGATGAACTTGGTACTCTTTGTGGAGAAGAAGGCATGCATTCTCTCATCTGTACTCAAATTTTGTATTTTTCTTAGTAGTCGAGTTGCTCCATCTGATGAAGGTTCGTATGCTAAATGCTGCTTAAAATTGTTATTGTTTCAATTGTTATTGAATCAATGGCTCGACAAGTGGGGTAGTCCTTCAGCCTTTGGTGTAGGAAGCTCAAGCAGAACACTATCAAATTCCCAGTGTTTAAGAACGACGAATCAAGCTCCATCAATGCGTGGTAACTATCCGAACAGTGATGGAACTGTTTCTGAGTTTTCATATCATGGTGGACACCTTTTTAATGGTCTTTTTGCAGGTCTTCCTGATTTTGCTGAAGTTTATAACTTTATTGGGAGTATCTTCGATCCTGACAGCAAAGGCCGCATGAAAAAGCTTGCCTTTAGGTTAAATGATGTGTTTGACAGTGATATAGACATCCATCATTTAGTCGTCTACTTGAACTTAGCTTCCTCTTCGATCTGTGATAGAGCAAATTTTAATCCCTATTCTAACTGCAAGTGCACAGAAATGAAACTATAGTACAAAGGGTATTGAATCCACAAAGACTTAAGTTCAAACGAAAGATTATATGTTTTCAAACTCAGCTAATTCAATCAGGTGAAAGCAGTAAACAATGCAAATAAACTGAAGGGTGTTTTCAGTGGGAGAAAAGCGCTAGACTTAAGAAGTTCTCAGGAAATCATGTAATGCCAGACATTTCGATAATCAGGATTCAGATTAAACACAGGTTCAAGAACTAGAATCACAAATGTCAATAACCCAACTCTCGCTGCGATTATTATCTATGTCTAGCAACCTAATGATTCAAATCTCTTTGCAATCTTAGAGTTCCTGACAAGCATTAAAAGCAAGTTCTTTGGTTCACAATTCTCTAGGTCAAATCTGTTTGCATCTAATCAAATTGCTCACACTAGTTCTGTCAGATTATAACTCACACTCTCGTGCCAAGTTAATTATCTAAGATCTAAACTCTAGGTGATCAGTCCAGAATTCAGTTTTAATCTCAACTTAGGTGATGAACAGATAGATTTAGAATCCTAATTATCTAGTAATCTAACAAGGCATGAAATCCTTATGAGAATCCCTAAATCTAACTAAGGTTACTACTCAGACATGGAATCGAATGAACAACACATATTTGAATAGAAAACCAAAGATTGAATGTATAAATAAATGGGGTTTGAAATCCTTCTCTCAAAGGTTACAAGTAGCAGAATCAGCCCCAAGCAAATATCTCTCAATCTCCAAAGCAAAAGCCAAAACAAAGCAAGAACAAAAGATAGGAGAAAACAACTCTCCAAAGTCCTATTAAAAGGTTAAACACGTTTTGGGGCAAATTAGAAATAAAGGAAACTTCTGGACTTTCTTGCAAATCTTTAAAAGATGCAATAGACTGGCGCATAGCTTTTTCTGGACCTCAGTGTCGACCGACACTAAGAGCAGTGTCGGTCGACATCTACTCGTGGTCACGACTCCAACTTCAGCTTCCTGTAGAATGCTCCAAAAACGTTCCAAAATTATTAGCTTTGCTCCAAACGCAAGCTTACCTGTAAAAGACTCGATATACTCGAAATACAAGGTTAAAGACTCAATATATACACTTATATCATGGTTGAAAACCTAGAAAAACCATGATATATCAACTCCCCCACACTTAGCTCTTGCTTTCCCTCAAGAAAATAAAGAACCAAAGTATGAGAAAGAGGTTTGAAAACACAGAAACTCATTTCGCCTTAGGAACATCGCATTCACATTCACTTTGTAACACACATGAAAACATCCCTGCAGAGATCAAGACCACAATGTACTTACCCCACACTTAGCAACTGTCCCAAGTAAACTCCACAATCAAGTCAAGACATTCAAGTTCACCACAATAACCTATGTATACAATTAAGTGCGGTCTCACAAAGGGAGTATCGATCAGAGGACACATGGACTCAACCCAGTCAGTACTGATAGGTCTTTAAGTTTTATCTCTATTCTACTGCAAGTGCACAGTTAATGCAATCGTAGTATATAAGGTATCGAATCCCACAAGGACTCTCAGTCACACAATAGATTATTAGCAGTTCAGATTTAATTAAGCGAAGCAGGCGTGAAAACAGTAAACGAAATAGCAAGCGAATAAAGTGAGTTTGTAAGCAAGAGGGCGAAGCGTTAGGTTTCAGGAGTTCTCAGGAAATCAGGAACGCAAGCAATCAATCTATCTAGATCTAAACAATAACTGTTCTAGAACTCAAACACGGATATAGAATTATCCAAATTCCTTTGCGATAATTCTCTAAGTCTAAGTGCAGCAAACCAAACTTTCGTTTGCGAGAACTAACAGATTAAACCAGCTTTAATTCCAAGTTTGATATGTTCACAATTATCCTAAACCAAACTTCCGTTTGCGAGAAGTTTAATTGCTTATCTAGGCCCTTTCTATTAAATTAACCAACTTTCGCTGCATTAATCAACCTAACATCATAATTCTGATTAGCTACTGCAGATTAAGCATTAAGAACAAGTTAGATAAAGAACTAGCAGATATGGATCTCTACAGATTAATTAAACTATAGTTCCATGAAATCCCTAATGAGAATCCTTCAACCTAACAGGTAAACTACTCAGACATGTTCATTGAGACATAAAATATCATAAGTAGAAAACCAAATATCATTAAACAGAATAATCAACAGGGGTTCGAAATCAAGTCTCTTTCGAGAACAAGATCAGCCCCTAAGGCTCTCTGAAATAAAATAAAACTAAAGTAAAGCGTGTAAAAGGGTAGCCTAAACAATGGCTTAAAAACTCTATTTATAACCTAAAACACGAATTGGATCACTTTGTAAATATCAGGAATTTCTGGGCAAAACTGCAATTTCATTATTCTTCATTAAACCGTCGTTTGGCCCATCTCGCATGTGCAACGATCGATGCCATGAATGTGTCGATCGTTGCGGCTCTGGAATATTGATAGTGAAGCCTATCTCTCGGCCAAATACTCTAATTAGCTCCAGAAAGTGCCATAATCACCAAATCTGCTCCAAATGTGCTTGTACCTAATAAACACCTGAAAAGACTCTAAAACATAGTAAAAGACTCGATAAATGACACATATACCATGGTTAAAAACCCTAAAATCCATGGTATATCAACTCCCCCACACTTAGCCTTTGCTTGTCCTCAAGCAAAACAAAGAACTAAATGTAGTCAAGAGGTTTGAAAACTTTTCAGAAACTCATTTCATCCTAGAAGCTACAATACTCAGATTCCCCTTAGTAAACCACTGAAAGAATCAATCACAGGATATCAAGACCAACATATACTTTCCCCACACTTAGCAACTGTCCTAAGTAAACTCCACAATCACATTCAAGCATTCAAATTCTCCCTACTGACTTCTGCAAATATTTAAGTGCGGTCTCACCTAAGGAGTATCGATCAAAGGGCACATGGATTCTTACCTTATCAGCTCTAGACCACCATACTATCTTTCTCTAGTCCCTTTCTTCTCTTTCCCTTCCTTAACAACTGATTTTTCCCACATTGGGTATCATTTTATTTTTTTTATCAGTGTTCTTCCCGTTATGGGGTGTACTTTGGACACATTCCATGGATGCACAGAAGATAATAGGGGTCTCTACCACTCCTGTGACCACTTCGGAGTTACTAACTCATCCTCAGTTTATTATCTTTTTTTTTTTTTTTTAATAGAAGGGGAGAAGGGAACTAAATAGGATAGGTTGACAGGCTGTGTCAGAACTAACAAGGGAATCCGACACAAAGTATACCAAACCCTTAGGTGAGAAATCTAAGTCAGTATTAAGGTTGAAGTCAGTAAAAGGATCCTCTGATACCTGAAGTGATATGGGTGTTCCCAGTTGGTTGATCTGTGTCTGGGTTTTCTAATAGTCAGAGATAGATCCTGCAACTTCATCTCAATGGTTACTTAAGTTCCTGCAAGTGCTATTAAACTTCTCAAAAATTCACTGTTTCTTACTTAAACAGTTTTGACTCAATAAAACACAAATTTCGAAAAATTTAAAATAAATAACTAAGAAAACGAAAGAAAGAAGTTAGTAGAACCTCCCCCACACTTAAGACACACTGTCCTCAGTAGTGTCAAGCGAAGGATCGGTAAAAAGAAATAAAAATTGCGGTTGGATGTGTTGATTTCTGCCGTATTTTACCTCTGTCGCTCAAGCACCGATCGTTGCACATAGTGCATCGATAGTTGCTAGGCGATTTTTTGTTGAGTGTCGATCGTTGCTCATAACTGCAACGATCGCTGCTATGCGTATATCAGATCAGTCAGCAAGTTAGCAGGTTAGTCCGTTGGAATCCATCAAATTTCGAATCCTGCAAGCTGGAAACACTGAAAACAGATTAAAATCGAAGCAAATAGCGCAGCATATCAAACACATCATCCAAAAACAACAGCATCCTAAAAATCAAAAGGAAAAAGTGCAAAGAAAAATAAGAAAAGGATAAAAAGTACAGAACCGAATGTCTGAAAGTGGAGATCAATCTCACTCGCTCTCATCATCTATCCCACCATACATCTCATCGTCATTGGCTGCCTCAGCTATGCGATCAGTACCACTCGAGGAACTAGGAGTCGGGGATCGTCGTCTGTGTCGAGAAGGTCCTGGAACGGGCTGGTGAACCTGTGGCTGTCTCCTGCAAGTGCAGCCTCGCATCCACTCCCAGATGGTCTTCCATATCCCATCACTACGCTCTCTCCACTCAGCCTCAGACATACCACCGTAGGGCACTGTCATCTCAGGGTAAGGGCCGATATCAGCAGCAGGCGCAGGTGTAGAGGAAGATGAAGCTCTCGTAGAAGGCTCTCCCAGCGGATGAGCCATAGTGGGCACTGCGCGTCGAGCTCTGGCAGGAGGGCGGAAACTCAAGGCATCAATAGTATCAATCTGAGTCAACCTAGCAGCAGGAAGATCAATGCCATACTGTGTCTCCTCAGGGTCGAAGTAAACCCATACTCGCCCCTCCTTCATCCACCTAGCACTCTGCAAGTGACTGAGATCCAAGAACTCTCTCTCAGTAACGCACTCTGTATCCTCCATAGGGATCCTGCAGTGTCTGAAAATAGGAGTAAGAAGACTCCCTACTGTCTCCTTGCGCACGCCGTCATATGGCTTCTTCTGCAGCTCGCAAAGATGATGAGCAAATAGAGCTCCCAAGTTGACTTTCCTAGCTGGGTCTCTCACATCGGTACCCCTGAACTGCTCCCTCAGTCCTCTGAATAGCATCTCCAACTCATTCTTGCGCATCTTATTGGCCTCATGCTTGCACAATAGAGTGCGTCCTAAGATACGCAAGACATACCTGAGAGCCGGATGCCTAACCTGAATCACTGGTGTAGTCCGTGAGGGATACCGTCCGCCACCAATGTACTCCCAGAACTGCCGAGCCTCTGCTGATTCCCATGGAAGGGACATATCGGTGCGTGGCTGCTCATTGCTAAACCCATAGATCCTACAGATATCGAGAAGGGGCACTCGATACCTGGCGCCAAGACACATGAAAGTAAAAGTGCCTCCTTGAGCACTCCTGCTCTCCGGGTTCGGGTATACAACCCTGCATGTGGCAAGCAACTGTCTCACCAGCTCCGGGTATAGATCGTAAGGCTGCATTGGCATTGTCCCCAGACCAATGCCTCTGCACAGCTCCATAACCTGCCTATCTATGCCGAGACTATGACAGGTCGAGTAATCAGCAAACTTGGTTGGCGATAGCTCCATGCCACACCAACCGTTATACAGCAGTGTATCGTACTCGTCCCAGTACTCGTGTAGCGGCCTCTCTGTGAAATCAGTCGTAGTGAGAAGCTTCTTAATAGCCATGCCCCAGTCGCGATCAGTCCGAATCCGAGCCTTATCTGCTCTTGGCCATGGTGGCCCAATGGTCGCATGAACCAATTGATATGGCTCTGGAGGATCAGAATCTCTGTGTAGCCATTCCGGTGGTGGAATGTATTGTCGTGAGGCGCTTGCGGCTGTTGCTCTGCGCTTGCGGGGTTGATTCTGAGTTGCCATCTGCAAAACAAAAATTTAAGCAAATTAGTCACGGCAAACTCTCTGTGAAATCGTCGTGCAACGACCGTTGCACTAGGGCAGCGATCGTTGCAAGGCGATTTCGTATAATCGAACATTTCCCCAGAATCGCAGAGCAACGACCGTTGCACAAGTGCAACGATCGGTGCTAGGCGATTCTGGCCGCAATCAACAGTCAACAAAATCGTTCTAAATCGTTCTATAAACCACAAAATCGGCAACAATCCATCAATAAGCAACCTAAATCATATTCATTTTAGCATGCATTCATCAATTTCTATCCAAAATTCCCAATTTCTAAAACCCTAATAGTTGAATCCAAAAATCATCAAAATAGAAGTACATTACCTTGATTTCGTGAGATATGGGTTGGGGAAATAGATTGGGGGTGTAAAAATAAGTGAAAAGCACTTGAAAACAAGGATTTTGATGAAGAAATGATGTTTTTAGGTGGAGGTTCTCGGTGTATCGGCGAAAAGAAATGGAGAAGAAAGATCGTTGCATAGCAGCAACGATTGATGCTGGTTGAACCAGATCGATTCCGGTTTAGTGCGACATACCTTAATTTTCGATTTAAACCAATTGCAACGACTGTTGCACATGTAAGCAACGATCGTCACACATCTCCAGACTTGTGTTCTGTATCTAAAACTAGCAAAAGCAAATAAAAACGTGAAATCCTTAGAAAACCACCAAAAATGAAAAGGAAAAATAAATAAACCTAACAGTGGGTTGCCTCCCACTCAGCGCTTGTTTTAAGTCATTAGCTTGACTTTTTGGAAAGAGGTCAGACTCATGGAGGTTTCAACAGAGACTTTGAGTGTCTCTGTGAATGCCTTATCATCCATGGTGGTGTGTAAGCAATAGCAGCATGATGTCGTCCAAGGAACGTAGGAAGGAATGTAGGGTGGGATCGACACTTGGGTGTTTTGAAGCTTTTTCCTGCATTCAAAACAGTGGAGTCAGGGGGTTTAAACTTAGAAGATTTATGCTTTACCTTTGGCAGAGATTTGATGTTCGGAGCCTTCTGCTTATGAGTAGCTTTAGGCTTTGAAGATGTTAGAGTAGACTCCTGTGGAACCACCATTTTCTTGTCAACCACTACTGTGCACTGAACAACATCTTTAGACCTTACAGGAGCTTTTGGAAATGGTATTGGAGGTTTGTAGATCCTTTCCTTAGCAACTCCACGAGGTATAAGTGAAACTGGTTTTTTACGGGGTGCAACGATCGGTGCATATGGTGCAACGATCGACGCGGATGTCTCAGCTCGAGTTTCCTCTACAGTCTCGGGTCCATCAGCTTCCTGATCTAATTCAGCAATCTCAAACTCAAATTTCTCCTCTTGACTTGATCCAGTATCAGTCTGAACTATCCAAGCCAAAAGATCCATGTCAATCTCTGTTGAGTCAGGTCCGTCGAAGCTTTCAAACTCAGGGAATTCGATATCAGACTCCCCTCTATTTTCCACAAATTCCATAGCCTTAACTGCTAGATATGGTCCATGATCCACCCTGTGGTCAACATGAATAGGAATATTAACGACATGGGCTTTCTGAGTATCCTTCCTTGTGGCAGAACTTGAAATCTGATCCATCTGTGTATCCAGCAACTTCATACGAGTGTTCAAGGACTCAAATTTCTCATTCAGATTAGTGTACAAGCTCTCAAGCTTCGAGCTGAAAGACGATGTGGTCTGTTGTTGTTCTGCAATGGATTGCTCCATCATGATCTCTACTCTGCTCCTCTGTGCAGGTACAGGAGATGCTAGGAAGGGTGTATAGCCATAATCTCTTGATCCTTGAGCATGCCTAGACTTTTGTCTCTGCTGATGTCCAAATGTATGTCCATAAAAATCAGCTCCAGCCATATAATTTATTTCTGCAAATCCTTCAGTTTCTGTATCAGCTCGGAACTGTCTCTCCCTTAGTAGGACGTCGTGGATATCATCTATCTTATTTCTCATTTCAGCTACCTGCCCAACCAATACATGGTAATCTGGCAAGATGGGGTTTCCTTCCCCATCTAGTTTCTGACCTTTTGCGTTGCATATGTGACCCTCTTGGTCTCGTAAAACGCAGTTTTCACCGCGAATCAGAATCACAGGTTCCATAGAGTGGAACCTATTGAACGTCTCAGATCTTGGCATCGCTGTTCTCGCCTTGTGTCGATCGGTGCAAGGTAGGCAACGATCGATGCAGTGCGAATTCCTGCAATCCAAAAATCAAAAGCGTGAGTAAACAAGAAAAATTAAAAAGAATGCTTAGTCTAAATCCTAGTACTAAATCTATTGGTGAACTCAAAGAGTCCCCGGCAACGGCGCCAAAAACTTGATAGGTCTTTAAGTTTTATCCCTATTCTACTGCAAGTGCACAGTTAATGCAATCGTAGTATATAAGGTATCGAATCCCACAAGGACTCTCAGTCACACAATAGATTATTAGCAGTTCAGATTTAATTAAGCGAAGCAGGCGTGAAAACAGTAAACGAAATAGCAGGCGAATAAAGTGAGTTTGTAAGCAAGAGGGCGAAGCGTTAGGTTTCAGGAGTTCTCAGGAAATCAGGAACGCAAGCAATCAATCTATCTAGATCTAATCAATAACTGTTCTAGAACTCAAACACGGATATAGAATTAACCAAATTCCTTTGCGATAATTCTCTAAGTCTAAGTGCAGCAAACCAAACTTTCGTTTGCGAGAACTAACAGATTAAACCAGCTTTAATTCCAAGTTTGATATGTTCACAATTATCCTAAACCAAACTTCCGTTTTCGAGAAGTTTAATTGCTTATCTAGGCTCTTTCTAGTTAAATTAACCAACTTCCGCTGCATTAATCAACCTAACATCATAATTCTGATTAGCTACTTCAGATTAAGCATTAAGAACAACTTAGATAAAGAACTAGCAGATATTGATCTCTACAGATTAATTAAACTATAGTTCCATGAAATCCCTAATGAGAATCCTTCAACCTAACAGGTAAACTACTCAGACATGTTCATTGAGACAGAAAATATCATAAGTAGAAAACCAAATATCATTAAACAGAATAATCAACAGGGGTTCGAAATCAAGTCTCTTTCGAGAACAAGATCAGCCCCTAAGGCTCTCTGAAATAAAATAAAACTAAAGTAAAGCGTGTAAAAGGGTAGCCTAAACAATGGCTTAAAACTCTATTTATAACCTAAAACACGAATTGGATCACTTTGTAAATATCAGGAACTTCTGGGCAAAACTGCAATTTCATTATTCTTCATTAAACCGTCGTTTGGCCCATCTCGCATGTGCAACGATCGATGCCATGAATGTGTCGATCGTTGCGGCTCTGGAATATTGACAGTGAAGCCTATCTCTCGGCCAAATACTCTAATTAGCTCCAGAAAGTGCCATAATCACCAAATCTGCTCCAAATGTGCTTGTACCTAATAAACACCTGAAAAGACTCTAAAACGTAGTAAAAGACTCGATAAATGACACATATACCATGGTTAAAAACCCTAAAATCCATGGTATATCAAGTACTTGACCACCAAACTATCGATTTCTGGTTTCTTTCTTTTCCCTTTCTCCCTTAGCAACTGATTTTTCCCCACTGGGTATCATTTTTTTTATCAGTGCTCTTCCCTTTTTATTCGGGGTGCAACTTTGGACATGTTTCCATGGATGCACAGGAGGTAATAGGGGTCTCTACCACTCCCATGACCACGTCGAAGCTACTAGCTTATCCGCAATTTTTATCTCATTTTTTTTACTTTCAAGGGAGGGGAATAGATGGAACCATACTCAGACAAGATTATAGGATGTGTCAAGCACATCAGAGGAATCCGATCTAGAGATATCAAGCCCCTAAGTGAGAGAATTTAGTCAAGATTAGAGGTGAGGTTAGTAGTGGATCCTCTGAATACCTGATAAGATATGGGTGTCCTTGGTAGGTTTATCAGTGTGTGGTTTTCTAACAATCATATAGCTACTGCAGGTCTGTCCAATAGTCACTTAGTTCCTGTTCCAGCGAAAAATTTCCTCGAAAAATCATAGTTTCACACTCATTTTGACTCAATAAAACACTTTTGAAAACAAAAGAAAACAAAGGACTGACATTAAAAAAAAAAAAAATCGTCGTCAGTAACCACCTCCCCCACACTTAAACTGCACTGGCCTCAGTGCAATCGCAGCTTGGGTTCGGCCAAAATCAATCTGAAACGACATGAAAATTGAGTCAAAATCTCGTACCTGAACACGGTTGGTGTCGACCGACACTAAGCTCGTAGGATCATGCGCAGGACAGTTCTAAGTGTCATGGTCGGGTTAGACTCAATTCTCATGTCATTGGATCACTCAAAACTCATGTCAAAAGCAATAGTAGCATGCATAAACTCAATTCATCCAAGTTCCAGACAGATTGGACTAACAGAATTACTCAAAAGAATACATAAAAATGACTTGATAGGTCAAGAATTAATCCCTATACTAAACTGCAAGTGTACAGCAATGTCAAAGTAGTATATAGGGTTATCGAATCCACAGGGACACTTGGTCTCAAGAGAATCAAACCGTAGGGAATGAATACTAGAAATAAGCAATGTGATTGTATTGAAAATAGTGCAAGAAAGTAAATCAGTAGCAGAGATTATTGGTTGTGAAAGCAAGTAATTAAAAGCGTCAAACCTAGGGTATTCTCAGGAAATCAGACTAGCAGACAGTTCATTCAGCAAGGATCTAATTAAGCACAGTTCTAGAACTCAAAACACAGATATAGAATTAACCAAATTCCTTTGCGATAATTCTCTAAGTCTAAGTGCAGCAAACCAAACTTCCGTTTGCGAGAACTAACAGATTAAACTAGCATTAATCCCAAGTTTGATATGTTCACAATTATCCTAAACCAAACTT
This sequence comes from Orychophragmus violaceus, assembly GCA_030180135.1. Lineage (NCBI taxonomy): Eukaryota > Viridiplantae > Streptophyta > Magnoliopsida > Brassicales > Brassicaceae > Orychophragmus > Orychophragmus violaceus. The sequence goes on from CM058235.1 coordinate 28,825,409, forward strand.
TCGTTTGCGCAAAGTTTAATTGCCCAATTTAATTAGTTCAGATTCCTAAACCCCACTTCCGTGACGTATTTAGCAACCTAAGATCTAGATTCTAATTGATCAGGTTAGAACTAGCTTTAAGCACAATTAAATTGAAGAACAGATATAGTTTGAATCCTTAACTGAAATTGAACAAGTCTAGCAAGTCATGAAATCCTATGTGAGAAACCCTAAGTCTAACTAGGAATCTACTCAGACATAGATAATGAAAACATGATCATATGATAAGTAAATTGCATAAAAGAATAAGAGTAAAAGGGGTTCGAAATCTTCTCCAAATACAGATGATGAATTAGGTTCAGATCAGCCCCAAAAGCTCTAAAAATCCTCTGCTCTTAATTATGAAAGTGTGTCTAATAAAAACTCTAAAAACTCTATTATATAGGCATAATCTCGGCCAGGGGCTTCTTTGTAAATATCAGGAACTTCTGGATCAAAGTGCAATATCTTGATTCTTCTAAACCGCCGAGCTTTTGGCCCATCTCGCTGGTGCAACGATCGTTGCTAGAGTGCAACGATCGACACCTTTCTCTGTTTCGGACAGTGAACTCTATCTCTCGGCCAATCACTCCAAAAATCTCCAAAATGCTCCATAATCTCCAATTTAGCTCCCAACCTGATTATACCTGTAAAAGACTCTAAAATAACACAAAAGACACTAAAAACATACTTATATCATGGCCTAAAACTAGTAAAAACCATGATATATCAACTCCCCCACACTTAGCCTTTGCTTGCCCTCAAGCAAAACATAGAACTAAAACATGGTGAAGAGGTTTGAAAACTCTTCAGAAACTCATTTCATCTTAGAAGCTACAATACTCAGATTCCCCTTAGTAAACCACTGAAAGAATCAATCACAGGATATCAAGACCAACATGTACTTCCCCCACACTTAGCAATTGTCCTAGGTAAACTCCACAATCACATTCAAGCATTCAAATTCTCCCTACTGACTTCTGCAAGTATTTAAGTGCGGTCTCACCTAAGGAGTATCGATCTAAAGGCACATGGATTCTTACCTAATCAGCTCTAGACCACCATACTATCTTTCTCTAGTCCCTTTCTTCTCTTTCCCTTCTTTAACAACTGATTTTTCCCCACTGGGTATCATTTTATTTTTTTTATCAGTGTTCTTCCCGTTATGGGGTGTACTTTGGACACATTCCATGGATCACATGAGAGATAATAGTGTTTGCTACTATTCTCATGACCACTTCGGAGTTACTAACTCATCCTCAGTTTATTATTATTTTTTTTTTTTTTACTTTATAGAAGGGGAGAAGGGAACTAAATAGGACAGGTTTACAGGCTGTGTCAGAACTAACAGGGAATCCGACATAAAGTATACCAAGCCCTTAGGTGAGAAAATCTAAGTCAGTATTAGGGGTGAAGTCAGTAAAAGATCCTCTGATACCTGAAGTGATGTGGGTGTTCCCAGTAGGTTGATCTGTGATGGGGTTTTCTAATAGTCAGAGATAGATCCTGCAACTTCATCCCAATGGTTACTTAAGTTCCTGCAAGTTTTGTAAATCTCCTCCGAAAATCATAGTTTCTTACTTAAACAATTTTGACTCAATAAAACAAAAAATTTTGAAAAACGGACTGACTCTTAAGAAAACAGAAAGATAAACGTCAGTAGCACCTCCCCCACACTTAAGACACACTGTCCCCAGTAGTGTCCAGCGAAGGATCGGTAAAAAGAAAATAAAATAAATTGAAAAGGTGAAATTATGTCTGTCGGGTTACCTCTGTCGCACAGCATCGATCGGTGCATTAGATGCATCGACCGCTACTTGGCGATTTTCGTGTATGGTCGATCGTTGCTCAGGACCGCAACGATCGCTGCAATGCGATTCATTTCGTGTTGTGACGATCGATGCACACTGCGATTTAATCCGAGACCTGCAAACATGACTGCACCAGAAACAAAAACAAACGTAAAATCCTAACAAAAACACCAAAAATTAAAAAGAAAAACACCAGTACCTAATGGTGGGTTGCCTCCCACCCAGCGCTTGTTTAAGGTCAATAGCTTGACCGGACGCGCAAGGTTTTTCAAGTTCCGGAAGATCCTGACAGAGACTTTTTCTGTCTCTGTTCAAGTCTCCTCATCCATGGCGGAGAATAGGCTGTTGCAGAATGCTTCAGTCCAAGAAAAAATGGAGTAAAATGCGCTCCAGGATCTATTATCACAGTCTCATTCAGCTGCTCATCATCTGCTTCCAAGATCTTGAAAGTCTGTCCATCTATCAGTGGCTTCCGCAGCTTCTCCATCTCATATCGCAGCGTCTCATCTCCCAGGTGGAGGTCTATTAGACTCTGTCTAACATCAATCACAGCTCCTGCTGTAGCCAAGAATGGTCTCCCAAGCAATAAAGCTTCATCCGGATCGCAGGCATATTTCAGCACAAGGAAGTCCGTTGGAACTAAGTAGTTTCCAACTCTTACCGGAATATCCATAAGGAGCCCTTCAGGAACTCGCATGGACTGATCAGCTAGGATAAGACGTGTCCTAGTAGGAGCAAAATCCAACATACCCAGCTTCTCTGCCACAGAGTAAGGCATTATGCTCCCAGCAGCTCCTAAATCACACAGAGAACGCCTAAAACTATCCTCAAAGATAGAACAATCAAGTACAAAGACTCCAGGATCAGGCAGTTTCTTTGGGACCTTAGTTAACAGAACATCACTAATATGCTGAGGAACTACTATCACCCATTCTCTCAGCTCTTCATCTAAAGGCAACATCTTGTTCAAATATTTCTGAACACATGGATGATAAGGTGGATCATCAGATGATGGAATTTCTTCCAAGTCTTCACCACTCTTTTCTAGCCTTTTCAGCTCTTCAATCTCTTGTTTAATCACTTCAGACACCTTGGGACTGTGCCAAATAGCTCGTGCATAAACATCTTCTGGAGTGATTTCAGATGTATCAGGGAATAGGCGGGCTAGTTCTGCATCAATCTCATTTTCATCCCACGGATTCTCTGCTTGTTCACGACCTGCATCGATCGATGCCAGATGTGTATCGATCGTTGCATCGCGATCATCACAACTTCCACCCGAGAGTTTTTCACAGAAATCCGAAAATTCTTCCTCAGTCACCAACTCAGCTGTACTTAGCTCAAATTTCTCCCCTAGATAAGATCCATCATTAATCAGTACAGAACAGGCCTTAATATGAGTGTCTGCAACTCCTTTTCCTTTCAGTGAGCTGGACATCTGATTCACCTGAGTGTCCAACTGCTTCATGTGAGTGCTCAATGTCTCAAACTTCCCATTGAGGTCCTGATAGACAGCGTCCAGCTTCTTGTTGTTGTCTACAGAAAGCTTGGTTTGACTTTCCATCAGTTGTTCCATCATAGCCTCCATTTTGCTCTCATGTGCTGTAGGTGCAGGAGGAGTCTGATAAGATGTAGATCCATAGGTTCTCTGATTACCCTGTCCATAGGTCTTCTGAAAACCTCCATTCTGTCCTCCATTTGAGAATCTGTTCCCCTGTTGATTGTTAAATCTATTACCTTGGAAACCGGAACCTCCTATGAAATTCACTTCTTCTTCCTGAGTGTCCTCCTCAGTCTGAATCACCTCCACATCTTGGGCAAAGTGGACAGCTTTCTTATTTGTCAGGAGATTGTAAACTGTGTCCAATCTGGATCTAATATTAGCTATATCAGAATTCTCTACAGTTCCACCAGATCTCTTCCTCCTTTCATCCATTGTTTTGCAACTATTGCTGCCAATCAGGTTCTCTATCAACCGTTTAGCTTGTGTAGGAGTTCTGGTGCTGAAATTTGCATCACTGGAATTATCTAGCGCAGTCTGATAAGGGAGATCTATTCCTCTGAAGAAAATACCTATCAGCTGTACTTCTGTGAATCCATGGTGTGGACAATCACGCTGATATTTCTTAAATCTCATCCATGCGGTTGTCAAAGGCTCCACAGCTCCTTGGGAAAAAGTGAGTATGTCCTGTCTGGACTGATCTGAGCGCGCAACATCGTAGAAGTGGCGCAGGAACTCACTCTTTAAGGCTGCCCAAGTAGTATACTGACCAGGTGCCAGTTGTCTCAGCCATGCACTAGCGTCTCCAGCAAGACTGTGCGGAAATAGCTTAAGGAACAGATAGTCCGGGCATACTCCTTCATACTTCATGCCAGTGACTATGTCCTCAAACTTGTCAATGTGATCCATAGGCTGCTCTGATTGAAGACCATGAAAAGCAATCTGCCTCATCAGTTGGTAGTAGATAGTTTTTACCTCAAAATCATTCCTTTCGAAAGCAGGAAGCACTAGAGCTGCTCGGTTTGCATGAAACTCATCAGGTCTATTGTAATCAGCTAGTGTCCTCTCATGAACTACCATCTCTCTACCTTGAGCTTGATCTTGCGGTTGTTGCTCGGGTTCAGGGGGGTCAGGGATTACATTTCCCTCAGCATCAACCCGATGCCCAGCAGCATTGTACGGGTTGTTATCTTGGTCCCTCAGGGTACCTTCAGCATCTGGTATCAAGATCAGACGTTCTCGAACCATTCTCTCTCTCTTTTCTCTTCTAATAGTCCTCTCTAGACGTCCAAGTTCCTCTAGGTTGAGATTAACTAAGCTCGAGTTCGGATTACTTCGAGTGTTCTGCGTTGGCATAAACTGTCTGTAATCGTCCAGCAACGATCGATGCTATCAGTGCAACGATCGATTCAATCTCAAATCGCTTAGCAACGATCGATGCAAGGGTGCAACGATCGATGCAAGGCGAAATTCGTACCTGCGACAGAGAGAAACAGAGAAAAATCAGCAAAAATAATAAAAAACGAAAAACAAAAACAAAAAAAAACAAAAAACTTCTAGTAAAACCCTAAGTTCGGTCCTATCGAAAACTCAAAGAGTCCCCGGCAACGGCGCCAAAAACTTGATAGGTCAAGAATTAATCCCTATACTAAACTGCAAGTGTACAGCAATGTCAAAGTAGTATATAGGGTTATCGAATCCACAGGGACACTTGGTCTCAAGAGAATCAAACCGTAGGGAATGAATACTAGAAATAAGCAATGTGATTGTATTGAAAATAGTGCAAGAAAGTAAATCAGTAGCAGAGATTATTGGTTGTGAAAGCAAGTAATTAAAAGCGTCAAACCTAGGGTATTCTCAGGAAATCAGACTAGCAGACAGTTCATTCAGCAAGGATCTAATTAAGCACAGTTCTAGAACTCAAAACACAGATATAGAATTAACCAAATTCCTTTGCGATAATTCTCTAAGTCTAAGTGCAGCAAACCAAACTTCCGTTTGCGAGAACTAACAGATTAAACTAGCATTAATCCCAAGTTTGATATGTTCACAATTATCCTAAACCAAACTTTCGTTTGCGCAAAGTTTAATTGCCCAATTTAATTAGTTCAGATTCCTAAACCCCACTTCCGTGACGTATTTAGCAACCTAAGATCTAGATTCTAATTGATCAGGTTAGAACTAGCTTTAAGCACAATTAAATTGAAGAACAGATATAGTTTGAATCCTTAACTGAAATTGAACAAGTCTAGCAAGTCATGAAATCCTATGTGAGAAACCCTAAGTCTAACTAGGAATCTACTCAGACATAGATAATGAAAACATGATCATATGATAAGTAAATTGCATAAAAGAATAAGAGTAAAAGGGGTTCGAAATCTTCTCCAAATACAGATGATGAATTAGGTTCAGATCAGCCCCAAAAGCTCTAAAAATCCTCTGCTCTTAATTATGAAAGTGTGTCTAATAAAAACTCTAAAAACTCTATTATATAGGCATAATCTCGGCCAGGGGCTTCTTTGTAAATATCAGGAACTTCTGGATCAAAGTGCAATATCTTGATTCTTCTAAACCGCCGAGCTTTTGGCCCATCTCGCTGGTGCAACGATCGTTGCTAGAGTGCAACGATCGACACCTTTCTCTGTTTCGGACAGTGAACTCTATCTCTCGGCCAATCACTCCAAAAATCTCCAAAATGCTCCATAATCTCCAATTTAGCTCCCAACCTGATTATACCTGTAAAAGACTCTAAAATAACACAAAAGACACTAAAAACATACTTATATCATGGCCTAAAACTAGTAAAAACCATGATATATCATGACTCAAGACACAAAAAGAAAAAGAAAGAAAAAGAAACACATAACCAGTAGCAGCAAAGAAGTTAGAACTCCTGAGAGTCCTGATCATCCATCTCCTCAGAATCAGCATCATCCTCTATGTCCTCATCCTCGGAACTGATAGGTGTAGGTGGTGGCGGTGCGCGACATCGTGGTTGTGGGTGAGAGACGCGTGGTGGCGCTGACAGGACATGTGATGAACTTTCTTCCAGATCCCCTTGAGTACAACTGATGCCCACTTCTGCTACTGTGATGGTGGCATGTCTTCTGCTGGTGCAGGAAGGTCTCGGAACCCATAAGTCTCGTCAGGATCATCAGCAAAAACTGCATCGTGCTCAGCAGCAGAAGCAGCAACTCCAGAAGTGGCGCCTCGAAGCACAATCGAGCGACGCGGAGCAGCTCGACAAAGCTCTACAGCAGGCTGAAAGGAGAGCATAAGAGGATCGTTTGTGATGCATGTGAGCTTGGTCTCTGGGAGAAGAAAGAGGCGCTCAACGCCTGATATATCATGGAAACACCATATAAACTCTTTCCCAGTAGTGTCTCCCTTGATCCAATGCATACTCTTCAGGTGCGTGAAGTCTATAGTGGACTTTTTAGTGCATATCATCATCTGACTCTTGTCTATCTCGAAATTGTCAAAAATAGGAGTCAAGAGACTCCCAACAGACTCTGTCTTCTGCCCTTTTACCGTGAATGGCTTAGTCTTGAGATCCTCCATATGGTGGGCAAAGACAGCTCCCATGTTGACGTCAGTTTCCAAGTGCGCGCCATGATACACACTAGCATCAATAATACCACCAATCCCAAAATAGAGCAGCAGAAGCTCAGCTATCCTCATGATTCATGGCTCCATCTTGCACAGGATCGTGTTGGCAAACAATCGGACAAGGTACCGCAAGACTGGATGCCGCACTGCGGTCTGTCGAGTGACCTGAGAATCATACACTCCATTGCCAAAATGTTCCCAGATTACCTGCAGATCTGGCCACTGCTCAGGCTGATTGACGCGTTCCTTGGTTATGTCAAACTCATAGATGTCGCACAGCTCGAGAATGGTGATTTTGTACCGCTTTCCCATAGCCATGAAGGTCAATATCCCTTCAGAAGCTTTCCTCATCACCTCATTGGTGTAATACACCCGGACTGTGGCCATGAACTGTCTGACCAGCTCCTCATGCATGTTATAGTACTTGGTACAGATGGTACCCAAGCCTATTGTCCTCAGAATGCGCAGGACATCTGATATGATCTTCAGCTTGTTCATGGTGGTGGTGCAGGCGAGCCGTGTGGTCAAATGGTTGACGCCACACCAGGCGTTGTAAAACAGGGAGTCATAGTCATCCTACAGCTCCGAGATTGGCATGTGGGTGCAAGTGCTCTTCTTAGACTCCGTCGTAGGATCGTCTTCCCAAACCCTATCGTACTTGAACCTCTTCTGCTCCATCCTTGGCCAAGGTGGGCGATTCTGTGCATCTCGGACGTTAGTACCAGCCGTGTCGTCTTCTTGCTGCGGTGCTGAACCAGAAGCAGAGGCATCAGAAGCTCTCCTTGACCGTCAATGGTGGACTTTCGCAGCTCATCCATCTTAAAGTGCAAAGGCTCATCTCCTAGGTGGAGATCAATCAGACCGTGCTTCACATCAATCATCGCTCCAGCTGTAGCAAGAAATGTTCTGCCTAGTATCAGAGGATCATCCGCTTCCTTATCATATTTCAGCACCACGAAGTCTGTTGGAATCAAGTAGTTTCCAACTCTTATAGGGACGTCCTCAAGAACTCCTTCTGGAATCCTGTTTGACTGATCAACTAGGATTAGAGAGATCATTGGAAGTCTGTCAACCTCAATCTCTTGGCCACAGAGTATGGCATGAGATTTCCACTAGCTCCTACATCACATAAGGAGTGCTTGAAGCTATCCTTGAAGATAGAGCAATCTAGCACAAAGACACCAGGATCCGGTAGCTTCTCTGGAATCTGATTAAACAGCACAAAACTGACTTGTTTAGGAAGCACCACCACCCATTCTTCTAAATCTTCATCTATGGGGATCATCTTCTCCATATATCTCTGTAGGCAAGGGTGAATTTGCAAATCATCAGTTGGGAGAATATCATTCAACTTCTTATCCATTACTTCCATGCAATTGGCTTCATCAAGCTCTTGTTTAGACTTCACAGCTACTCTGGAGAATGGTATAGGAGGTTGATAAACCTTCTCTTCAGCAGCAACTTGAGGTTAGGATGAAATTGGTCCTGCCCAACCGTAGTGTCGATCGACGTTGTGTGAGTGTCGATCGACATTGAAGGTAGTGTCCAGCATATCAATGTCGATCCCGGTCAATTTCGGTCAAGCAAAACTCTCGAACTCGGGTTTTTCAGTGAATGTCGACCGACATTGAGAAGGTGTGTCAATCCACACTGAGTCTGCAGCTTCGGATTCATCTCTACTTTTAACGATTTCCACAGTTTCAACCTCAAATCCTTCTTCCTGATCTAGCCTATCTTCAATCTGAACCAAGATAGCATTGATGTGGGCGTTCTGAACATTCTTCCCCTTGATTGAGCCTGAAATCTGGCCTACTTGTGTATCCAGTTGCTTCATATGTGTGCTCAAAGACTCAAACTTCCCATTCAGATCAGTGTAGATGGCATCCATCTTCTTGTTGAAGTCCATAGTAGTCTTTGTCTGCCCCTCAAGTATCTGTTCCATCATAGCTTCCAACTTACTCTCATGAGCATTAGCAACAGGTGGTGCTTGATAGGAAGAAGCTCTATAGGTCCTCTGATAGGAGTTGTTCTGCTGAAAAGGTTTATGGAAAGCAGAATTCTGACCATATCCAGAAGAGTTTTGATTGCTTGTGAAAGCACTCTTCTGACCACTACCACCGTTGAACTTGTTACCTTGCTGATTTCCAAACCTGTTTCCCTGAAATCGAGATCCACCAATGTAGTTCACATCCTCTTCTTCACAACATTCTGCATCTTCAATTACCTCAGTCTTTTGAGCAAAATGGACACCTTTCTTCCCAACCAGCAAGCTGTGAACAATGTCTACCTTCTTGTTCATCTTAGCTATCGGGGAATTATCAGCCTTACCACCGGACTTCTTCCTCTCCATATCAGCATTCTTGACACTATTGCTAGTCACCAAGTTCTCAATAAGCTCATTAGCTTCTTCTGAAGATTTAGTGTAGAAGTTCCCATTACTTGCAGCATCTAAGGCCATCTGATACCACAAATCAACTCCTCTGAAGAAGATACCCAGCAGTTGCACCTCATAGAAACCATGATGAGGGCAATCTCTCTGGTACATCTTAAATCTCACCCAGGCTGCCTTAAAAGGCTCTTTAGATCCTTTCTTGAAGGTCAAGAGGTCCTGTGTAAGCTGATCAGATCGAGCATCATCATAGAAGTGTCGCAGAAACTTGTCATTCACTGCATTCCAAGTAGTCAGAGTCTCAGGTGGAATCTGCTTCAGCCAATTAGCAGCTTCTCCTCCAAGAGAGTGAGGAAAGAGCTTGCAGTGTAGGTAGTCATAGCTTACTCCATTGTGTTACATCCCAGTGACTAGAGACTCAAAGTCTTCTATGTGGTCCATAGGATGCTCATGTGGGAGTCCATGAAACAAATGATGTCCAACAAGTGTGTAGTAGGAAGTCTTCAACTCAAACTCATTCCTCTCAAAAGCAGGAGGTACAATCGTATACCTGTTGGCGTAGAACTCGCCAGGCCTGTTGTAGTCAGCTAGTGTCCTCCTAGCAGGAGGATTAACAATCCGTTGCTCTGGCTCAAGGATCACATTTCCTTGAGCATCAATTCTTTGTCCCTGAGTATTGTAGGGATTGTTCTGTGAGTCTCTCAGAACACCTTCTGCATCTCTAATCAAGATCAATCGATTCTCATCCTTGAAGATTTCTGAGCTTTTCTGTTTATCCTCTCAAGTCTAGCAAGCTCCTCAAGTCTGAGGTGCAAAAGTTTATCGTCCGGGTTGCTTCTAGTGTGACGACTAGGCATACACTGAAATCAAAAACTGGTCTCGAGCTCGATGTCGATCGACATTGGTTTATGTCGGTCGAAACTGAATGTGTCTGTTGATTCCTGTAGCAACAAAAACAAGCAAGACAGAGAAGTATCAGTAACCAAAAATAAAGAAAAACAACTTAGTCTAAATTCTTAAACGAAATCTATCGGCGAACTCAAAGAGTCCCTGGCAACGGCGCAAAAACTTGATAAATAAATGGGGTTCGAAATCCTTCTCTCAAAGGTTACAAGTAGCAGAATCAGCCCCAAGCAAATATCTCTCAATCTCCATAGCAAAATCCAAAACAAAGCAAGAACAAAAGATAGGAGAAAACAACTCTCCAAAACCCTATTAAAAGGTTAAACATGTTTTGGGGCAAATTAGAAATAAAGGAACTTCTGGACTTTCTTGCAAATCTTCAAAAGATGCAATAGACTGGCGCATAGCTGATATATCATGGTTTTTACCGGTTTTAGGCCATGATATAAGTGTGTTTTAGATTCTTTTAGTTTTTCTTTAGAGTCTTTTACAGATGTTATTAGATATATGCACGTTTGAAGCGGAATTGGAGTTTATGGTGCTTTTTGGAGCATTTTGGTGCTTTGACCCGAGAGATAGAGTTCAATTTCCAAAACAGAGTAATGCATCGATCGACACACTAGCGAGATGGGCCTTCCTCAGCGGTTTAATGAAGAATACAGAATTCACAGATTTGCCCAGAAGTTTCTGATAATTACAAAGAAGCCCCAAGATGTGATTAACTTATATAATTAGGTTTTTACATCATTTTTTACATACGCTTACATTACGCTTTCATACTTAGAGCATAGAGATTTCTAGAGCTTTGGGACTGATCTAATCATGTAATGTTTTCTGCTTTTTGGAGACGATTTCGAACCCCTTTAATCTTTACTCTTTATTTATGCAATCTATTATTTCATTGATTATGTTTTCATATTCTATGTCTGAGTAGATTCATAGTTAGGTTTAGGGATTCTCATAGGGATTTCATGACTTGCTAGATTTACTTATTTCAGTTAAGGATTCATATAAATAATTAGTCTTCGATCTAAATTGTGCTTAACTCTAGTTTCTAACCTGATCACTTAGAATCTAGATCTTAGGTTGTTAAATTGACACGAAAGTGTGATTTAGAATCTGAACTATTTAGGTTGAGCAATTTAATTACTCGCAAAGAAATTTGGTTTAATTGAATTGTGAACATATCGAACTTAATCTTAAAGCTAGGTTAATCTGTTAGGAATTACAAAGAAATTTGGATTTCTGCAAATATGCTTAAGGAATTCTCACAACGAAAGTTGGTTAATTCTATTTCCGTGTTTGAGTTCTAGAACCGTACTTAATTTGATCCTGACTGAATAATTCATATGCTTGTCTGATTTCCTGAGAACTCCCTAGACTTAGCGCTTTTAGTTAATTGCCTACAAACCAATCTTGCTACTGATTTACTTTCTTGCATTGCTTTTAGTTTCTCATTACATTGCTTTCTCCTAGTTTAACTTGACTTTTATTAATCTATCGTTGCCTAGAGTCCTTGTGGATTCGATACCCTAAAGTACTACATTCACATCACTGTGCCCTTGCAGTTAGAATAGGGATAATTCTTGACCTATCAAGTTTTTGGCGCTGTTGCCTGGGTCTCTTTGGAGTCTTCGATAGATTTGAACTTAGGGTTTAGACTAGGATTTTTATTTTTTTGTTTTTGGTTACTAATTTTCTTTGTTTTCTCTGTCGCAGGTTTGACATTCGCCTAGCATCGATCGTTGCATCCTTTTGTGTCGATCGTTACTAAGCGGCTGAGTTGAGTCGATCGTTGCACCTTAGCATCGATCGTTGCACTGCGATTACAGACGGTTTATGCAGACGCGTGATACCATAAGTAATCCGAACTCGAATCTCGTTAATCTCAGACATGAAGAGCTTGCTAGACTAGAGAGGACTAACAGGAAATTTCAACGAGCAAGAATGGTTCAAGAACGTCAGATTCTGATACCCGATGCTCAAGGTACCCTGAGGGACCGACATAACAATCCATACAATGCTGCTGGGCATAGGATTGATGCTGAAGGGAATGTGATGCCCGAGCCTGAACAAGAACAAGGAAAAGGCCAAGGACAAGATCAAGGTCAGATGGTTGTTCATGAGAGGACTTTAACTGACTATAACCGTCCGGATGAGTTTCATGCTAACCGGTCAGCTCTTGTGCCTCCTGGTTTTGAGAGGAATGACTTCGAGATCAAGACAATCTACTAATCTATTGTGAGGCAGAATGCCTTCCATGGTTTCCCTAATGAGCAGCCAATAGATCATATTGATGAGTTTGAGGACATAGTCACTGGGATGAAGTATGATGGAGTGAACTATGACTATCTGTTTCTCAAACTCTTCCCCTACTCTCTCGCTGGAGATGCTGCTGCCTGGCTGAAACAACTTCCACCTGGGAAGTTTACTACATGTGACGCTGTTAAGGGTGAGTTTCTGAGACACTTCTATGATGATGCTCGCTCTGATCAGTCGAGACAGGACATTCTCACTTTCTCCCAAGGTCCTATAGAGCCTTTTAAGACTGCCTTGATGAGGTTTAAGAAGTACCAACGTGACTGCATGCATCATGGAGTCACTGAGGTAACATTGCTGGGTATTTTCTTTAGAGGTATAGATCTCCCATACCAGACCGCGTTGGATAATTCCAGCAATGGAAATTTCAACACTAGGACTCCTGAGCAAGCTAAGCAATTGATAGATAACTTAGTAAGCAGTAATAGCTGCAAGACTGCTGATAGGAGAAGGAAGGAATCTGGTGGGAAGATAGATAATCTGGAGATAGCTGATATCAGGAGTAAGTTGGACACAGTTTGTAATCTACTGGCTGGGAAGAAAGCTGTCCATTTTGCTCAAGATGTTGAAGTGATCCAAGCTGAAGAAGATGGTCAGGAAGAGGATGTGAACTACATTGGAGGATCTGGTTTCCAAGGAAACAGGTTTGGAGGACAACAAGGTAATAGATTCTTCAATGGTGGACAAAAGAGTGCTTTCACAAGCAATCAAAACTCTTCTGGATTTGGACAGAATGCTGGTTTCCAGAAGCCTTTTCAACAAGGTAATCAGAGGACTTATGGATCTTCCTCTTACCAAACACCTCCTGCTGCTAATGCTCATGAGAGCAAGATGTTGTGGAC